>RCWM02000047.1:3560000-4222470 GCA_003667255.2 Euschistus heros
TATCAGAAAGGCTCAGGAAAACACTCACAAATAACCATAAAACTGACTACACGGTCACATTCAAAAATACCTCCACCATTAATAAATTTTTCACCAAAACCAAAGATACGGATAAGTTAGAGTTACAGTCTAATATTGTTTATGAAATTCCGTATGAAGATAGTTGTGGCAAGTCTTATTTTGGTACATCGTAACAATATCTTAAACGACGAGTGTATCAACATAAATACAGTTGCACGTCTATAAATAAAAACCCGAACAAACCTGACCAAACAGCTCTCACCACACATTACAGGCAAACAAAACATACTTTTAAATTTGATTTCCCCAAAATTATTCACCCTAATAAAATAGGGTTATCATAGAAAATTTAAGCATCTTTCAGATGGAAAAAAGAAAAGTTTAATCGAACTAATAGTTTGGGAGTTATAGCTATAAGTGTACCGACAAAAATGTTTCCACAGAGAAGTGCGACTTAAGGCAAATGGCCGAGCTTTGAGATAGTTCAGCGTGCTCGCTATTGCTCTTTTAAAGGAAAACACTTTACATACAAAAGTTGTAGGAAATATAATGGGCTATATGTTTTGTATTAAAACGTTCTCTCTAAAACCATTCGTTTTTGGAGATACTTAGAAAAAATGAAAAAAAAAAAAAAAAAAAAAAAAAAATCGCTATTGGGCTGCTAAAAGTTCTGCCAAGGGTTTCAGAATTTACATTTCTTTTCTTAAAACACTTCTTTCTTATATGTACAAACTAAAAAAAAATAAATAAATAAATAAAACTACTACACTTTTGTGAGGCAAAGTTCTAATTTGACTGGATCATAGCCAGTGAAAAGGGCCAGATTGTGTTTGGTACAGATACCGTAATAAAATAAGGGTACCTTGTTTTTTTCAGCAGTAATTAAACAAATTTAATTTTTTTTTTATTTGATAATAAATAGAAAACTAATACATTTGATGAATTTATCAAAGGATCTACTCAATATAACTTAAATTTCATAATATCTAAATATCTAAATTTTTCCAATAGTGCTCTCCTCTGGATTTATTCATTCCTTTTCTACTGTTCTCAATCAATTGACATTTACAACCAAGGATCATCCTCATTCCTTACTTTGCAATCAGGCGTAGCTCAGGGATCGAACATTTCCCCTCTCCTTATTTAATTGTTATAATAATCATCTTCCAAACTCCATTCACAATTGTTTTTACCACCTCTACGCCGACGATTCCCAAATTTACTCTTTCTTTCCTCCATCCGTGTTATTCACCGTATTTTCCAAAATTCAGGATGACTTAGATGAAAATTGTGCCTGAGCAAACCTGGAAAAAATACGATTAATCGCAGCTAAAACTGCCATAGGATCCCACTCCCTCCTTCGTTTGAATTTCAACTTTTCTACTTTATTATTAAATGGTCACCCGAGAGCTTTCCACTCCTCTGTTAAAATATTAGGTCTGACATTTGGCCAAACCCTTTCCTGGAAATCCCATATTGAACAAATCTCCAGACGATCAATTGGCATCTTGAAATTATTTCACTGATCCACAACTACTTCCCCTATCCACGCGTAAACTATTAGTATTCACCCAATTTGACTATAGATGTCTGATTTATGGAGGGCTTTTGGTGGTTCTTGAGGACAGTTTAAAGCGCATCATGAATTGCACACACGTACATTCCTCTTCCAAGTTATCAACACTGGTCACCCTTCATTTATTCACAATATCCTACAATTCTAGTCCTCAATCCAATCACTACTTACAAGATCCCGTCTCTGCGATTTCTACACTCCATCCTACAGAACTACTGCATTCCAACTTTCCTTTCTTGCCCGCTCCGCTACTCTTTGGAATTCTCTTCCTCATTCGATTCGAAATGCATCTTCCCTTTGAACTCCCTTTTCACCACCTTATCTCTCTCCGGAAGTATTATATCTAGTTATATGGATTATTTATAATGAATATAGTCCTAGCATATCAGATATAAAGCTTTAGCCTGTCTTCTTATAATAATGTTTTCATTTTTATTTAGAAAATTTTCATTTTTATTTTTGATTATCTTTTTTTTTTTTTTTTTTTCAGTTCCCTCCCAACAAATATTATTTACCTTTATATTTCACCATGTGTAACATTATAAATTAATCATTAACTGGAACCTCTTTCTTAGAAAAAATTACTAGATTCCATAGACCTCAGAGTTTTCGTGAAAGAACTAGATGATGCAGCCAACTTCTTTAAGAATTTAATTCAACAAGCAGCTTGGAATGCATCTTTTCCTCAACCATCCTATATCAATCGTAGAAAAAAAAAAAAAAAATCCCTAACTACAAGAACTAATAGACCTCATCCAAACCAAACGTTATACTAGATCCCACGTCCCGTTCCTATCCATTGTTGACCCTAGGTATTTAAAGTAAGCTACCTTCTTACACACCTTCCCATTAATATGTAGGTCCACGGCCTCCTTGCAATTCACTGGCAGGTATTCGGTCTTATCAAAATTTATTCTTAGACCCAACAGGCTGTATATATCTTCTTTTTCCAAGGCCTTTAACGCTTCTTCCAGGCCTTCTCGGTTATATGTGACCACCGCTTGGTCGTCGGCAAAGAAAAGGGAGAACAGCATATGTCCGTTAATGTCTATACCTTTTCTCTCCCATCGAGTGCTCCAATCCTTTACTGCCTGTTGTAAATAAATTTTAAACAGCGTCGGTGACATACAGCAACCCTGCTTAAGTCCTTTGGATGCGGAAAAAGGCTCATATACACGAGAGCCAAGCTTTACTCTATATTCATCCTCCCTGTACATGCACTTCACTGCATTTATTAGGGCATTGCTCATACCCGCATTCTTAAGGGCTTTTCACATATACCGTCTCGGTACAGTGTCATACGCTTGCTCTAGGTCTATAAAAGCTATGTGCACAGCTCTTCCTTTTTCCATTCGTTTTTCTATGAGCTGTCTTAGACAAATATGCTGTCCGTACACGACCTAGCAGCAGTGAACCCAAACTGCTCTAATGACCTACTGCAGTAATGACCTCCTCTTCCAATTTACCCTTCAGAATTCTAGAGATGATTCTTGATATAGAAATCTGGACCCAGATGCCTCTATAATTTCGGCATTCCTTCCTGTTTCCTTTCTTATATATAGATGTGATAAATCCTTTCTTAAGGTCCTTTGGTAACTCTTGTCCTTTTAATAGGAGGTTTATTAGCTTTGTTAGAGCCTTTAATAATCTGGTTCCTCCTGCCTTTAACAGTTCCATCGAGATACCTCCAGGTCCTGCAGCTTTTCCACATTTTGCATGTCTAATTGCATCAGAAACCTCACCCTCTTCTACGGTAACATTCTCTTGTGCATCCTCCTCAGGTGGATATAAGCCTGACCACTCCGGCCTAGTTTCTGTGAGCAGATTTTTGTAATATTCCAACCAGGTCCTTTCACTTATTAGAGGAATCACATTTCCCTTCACTTGTTTCCTGAGAGCCTTTAGTACCCTCCATGATTCACGAATCTTATTGTAGCCCAGGGTATTATCAATCCCCCTACAACATGCTTCCCATGCTTGGTTCTTGCTTTCCATGACAGTACGCTTTACCCTTGTGTTTATATTTCTATATTCTCTCCAATCATCTTGGCTTCCACTACATAGCCACTTATTGAAGAGTACTTTCTTCCTGTCTACCATTTCTTCTATTTCACTGTTCCACTATTGCTTTGGTGGGTTAGTTTCCATCTCCCCTAAGGTAAAAAAAAAAAAAAAGAAAAAAAAAAAAAAAAAAGGCTATTTTCTAGTCTCGCTGCTTCATAGATACATTTTTTAATGTGTTAATATATTTCTATGGCATTACTACCCCCATTATCCATTATTTTGTCTTCTAGGCGGCGTTTGTAAAGGTTGTCAATGAGCAGATGAATCTTATATTTATGCTCATCTAAGAGAACGGATTTTGTTTGTTCAGGTGCATCCTGCTTTTTTCTCCATAGTGTCAAGCATTTTGCTCTAATCGAATAATGGTCACTGCCACATACCATGCCTCGCAAGACTCTCACATCCGTTACTGGTAGTAGGTTTTGTTGCTTTGTTATACAGTAATCCAAGATAGAAGGTCTGAATTCCGGTTTACTCCATGTGAACTGATGCTCTTTTCTGTGTTGGAAAAACGTGTTATGTTCAATTCAAATTCCTCGCAGATATCCCGGAGTCTGGTGCTGTTATTATTTACTACCGGGTTTCCTTTTTCTTCCTTTCCAACTCGAGCATTCATATCCCCCATTATAAACACTTGATCCTTGTGCCTGATCTTTCTATATTGCCTCTAAAAACGTCATCGAAAAGGTCCTTTTCGGCGGCCAATATATTATTATCTGGGCAATATATTCCTAGAATAGAAACATTGTATCCGAATATTCTCATATTTAAGCTGATAACCCTTTCCGAGACCATCTCATAAAAGGTTATCCATCGCTTATGTTTTCCTCGGATTGCAATAGAGACTCCTGCCCTGGCCCGCTCACCTTTATCCACTCCACTCCAAATGTAAATCCAATTTCCAATTCTTTCTTGGCCCCTTCCCTTCACCTTTGTCTCTGTAAGAACCAAGATGTCAAGTTTGGACTTCTCTATCTCTGCGAATACCTCAGTTTTTTTATTACAGAGACTCTGCACATTCCACGTTCCAATTTGTACTGTCCTTTTCCGTTTCCAGGTCCGTTTACCAATGTTTCCGTCCGGCTTTTCTTTTTTCTGACTTATTTTAGCTTGAAGAAGTTTTTCTACTAACACGGTTCTACTAACTGGCCTGATAGAAACCCCCAACCTGGAGGACCAGAAGTTTTCTGTTGGGGTCACTTGCCCTTAGACTGGTTGCCATCCCTGACTTACGAATCCAGTAAGCCAGTCCTTTGCAGGAGAGGCTGCACTTATTTAGAGGCGGCACAAACTCGCCTCTCCACATCGTCGTCATTCGGCTCTTACGGTACTTGCGAGAGTGGTGACGCCAACAACCACCCTCACCCACCCTGATAACGCTGCCGTTAATGGTTCAATTTTTCAGCAAATTTTTGTTCTGGCTGCTTATTCGATATATTCACAGCTGTCCTGTCTAACTGACAGGACGTCCCGCTATCCACCACCTGCGGACCCGCTCGGTAGCCTGAACTTAGCCCCGAGAAATTCCATTTAAAAAAGTTAAAAATCAGAAAATCACCGTCAAAAAGCGATTGCTAGCCTTGTTGAACAGTGGAGTGACCAGTCTAGAATCCAAATTGAAGAGAAGGGGTGCTTTGGGATTCGAGTATAGATATAGAAAGATTTTTGAAGGGATGGAAAGGAGAGTTATTGGTCTATATGATGAGGTTTTGTTGTGAGGTTTAGCTGGTTTTGGTCTTACATGATGGTGGACTGTTTCCATTTCAAAGGAATGTCATACGAAGGATACAATTGTATATGTAAGTATAGTCCAGTGGCTACAGAGAAGCTGACTGTTGCATGGTGATGTGTACAGCAAATTTTTGTTCTGGGTGCTTCCCTTACCCATATAGACAATTTTTTTCAAGGGGACGCGTTCCTGCAATGTGGAGATTTTTCGCAAAATGGCCACCAATATACGCCAAGATGACATCGGGAAAATCCATATATCTCTTTAACTAGTCGCTCTAGCGAATAATTCTAAAGGATAAATTTTGCTCAAACCACTTTCTTACATCGATTTTTTTTAGATATTTCAGAATTTTATATTATTATTTTAATTTTTTTTTTTTTTTTTTTTTTTTTTTTTGTGTACTCCAACTTGGTCAGGTAGTACATATTTAAAAATGATAAATAGTACAATTTATTATATTTAAACATATAGAACACGAGAATATCATTATTTTATTTCTGAAACATCTCGTTCCAGCAAATATTAATAAAGGACAAATGATTAGAACAGGATTTGTATAACTGGTAGATAAACCACATTTGCAAAATTTAGATCATGAGATAAAGTTTAATGTCCATAGACACTTCTTTTGAAACCCGCAACCCTTGCTGGAGTATGGGTGTCAAAAGTTTTCTGATAGATTGTGTTCAATAATATTAGGCGTCCACCATGATTCACATTCTTCATACCCATAGTAAGAATGGCCATGATATAACGAATTTTGCTCTTCCAACAGGTTGTAATACAGATCAATTTGTAAATATGCTCTTTATTTTATTTTTTTTTGCCCAAGACTTCCATTGAAGTCCTATACTGACCAGGGTGGGAGGGTCAAGATTCATTTCGTGGGTCCGCCACGAAATTAAATTATTAATCCGCCCAGGTGGGAACCCACGACCATCTGGTTACGAGCACGCTGAGACCCTCTCCCCAACGCACTCGGCCATTGAGTCCCCAAATATACTCTTTATATGTCCGGAAAAATATTCGGAAGATGCTGAAGGAATTTTTGTGGGGACTAACTTTTTCATTTGGTGATACTGAGTTGGTCGAAGGTCATTCTTGTTATTAAAGCCTTCGCTCAGTACTTTTGTCAAGTATTCCGCAGCTTTTTGAATGATATTACCTGTCAGCTCTTCCTTTCCAGAATCTTGTAAAAGGTATGCATAGTCATTTGGCTTGAGATAACGCAGAGAGTTTTGTCCCAAATTTACTCGTTGTATCACAACCAGTCAGTGAGAAGCGGGCAGAATTTACATAACTTGTTTCTCCAAACCTTTCAATACGTCATGAAATGGAACAAATTTTGGGATTTACTCAGTCCCAAAAAGAAACCATAATTGATTTAATTCATTAGAGGGGAACATTGTATGGAAGCAGTACATTGCGTATACAAAAACGTCTGTCCGATTGTGTTATTAGGATATTTTCTTCGTTCATAGTGTTGATGTCATGATTGTTGTGAAATAGTCGTTTATCAGCTTGTTCAAGAGAAAATTTCAACGCACTTTATTCCATGATTTTGTTCCCTATAATTTTAACCGGACTTAATTCTCTCTCTAATAATGCTTAGGGTGGATATCATTTTTGACTCCTATGTGGACAACAGCAACTCAGAAGGTGAGATACTATACATAGAGACTATAATCGGGATATGGCCGCATTTTGGACATCAAACGACAACAAAACACAACTACGATAATTCTTCAAACAATATTTTCTTGATCACTAGCACAGATTTTCTAAAGCAACTGTCTATTTTCGATTCCTTCAGCATCTTCCGAGTGTTTTTCTGGACATAAAGAGAGCATATTTTAAAATTGCTCTGTATTACAACCTGTTGGAAGAGCAAAATTCGTTATATCATGACCATTCTTACTATGGGTATGAAGAATGTGAATCATGGTGGATGCCTAATATTATTGAACACAATCTATCAGAAAACGTTTGACTCCCATACTCCATCTGAAATCTGTGTTGAGCAACTTTTATCCTTTAGAATTATTTGCTAGAGTGACTAGTTAAAGAGATATATGGATTTTCCTGATGTCATCTTCACGTATATTGGCGGCCATTTTGCGAAAAATCTCCACATTGTAGGAACGCGTCCCCTTGAAAAAAAATGACCTGTAAAGGTAAGGGAAGCACCCAGAACAAAAATTTGCTGTACACATCACCATGCAACAGTCAGCTTCTCTGTAGCCACTGGACTATACTTACATATACAATTGTATCCTTCGAAACGACATTCCTTTGAAATGGAAACACTCCATCATCATCCTTTTCCTAAAACCAGCTAAATCTCCCAACGAAACCTCATCATATAGACCAATAAGTCTCCTTTCCATCCTTTCAAAAATCTTTGAAAAAATCCTTTTAAGATCTATACTCGAATTCCAAAGCACCTCTTCTCATCAATTTGGATTCCGGACTGGTCACTCCACTATTCAACAAGGCCCTTGTGTTGTTGATCGTAGATCCTTTTCCCTTGAAAACAAGCAGTATAGCACTGGTACATTCTTGGATGTAGCACAAGCTTTCGACCGGGTGTGGCGCCAGGGCTTTCTCTTAAACTCAAGACCCATTTATCCCTATCCCTATACTCCTATACTCCCTATCCCTATCCTATGTTCCTATCCCTCAAATCGTTCTTTTCGAGTCCGCTGTGACTTAGAGTTCCAACTGTTATCCTATAGATGCCGACGTCCCACAAGGTAGTGTCGTAAGTCATCTATAGTATCTTCACTGCCGATATACCAACCAATCCTAATATTTGCCATATTTGTAGATGAACTGCCATCCAATCATCTCATTCAGAACTCAAACTGGCTTCCCTAAACCTCCAAAGACATCTTCTACAGATTATATCTTGGTGCAACAAGTGATGAATAAAAATTAATGAAGCCAAATGCAGTCATATAACTTTTACCCTTCGCCAGAAATCCTGTCCACCCATCCATTTCAATAATATTCCTATATCTATATTATATCCGACACAGTTCGTTACCTTGGTTTTTATCTTGACAAAACACTGACTTTGAATCCTCACACTAGATCCAAAGGACAAGAACTCCATAGGAGATGCAGCCAACTTTACAGACTGCTAGGCAGGAATTCAGATCTTTCAGTTGATGATTTTGAAACTCCTCAAATACAAAACAATATTAAAACCGATTTGGCCTCCGGGTTTGAACTGTGTGCAAGATTCAAATTTTCCAATCCAAAGTCCTCCGTACAATTGTCAATGCACAATTTATTATGTAACTAATAAATGATGATCTAAAAATTCTTTTTGTCCTTGATCTCATTCCTTCAAAAGTCCATAAATTTCATCAAAACCTATCCAATCATCTCAATCCTCTAACTCAATCCCTATCCATCCTTAACCATCCTAGTAACCCTCCCAGAAGTTTGAAACGGCAATGGTCCCGATACCTTTTGTAATATAAAGTTATTTTGGAGTCCTGGTAATGGCATCTGTGGCTATAGCGCTCCCTCTCAGCCCCCACTGGATATTACTAGTGATGCAGCTGATAGACCAGCGCTAAGGTCTCTTCGGGTCTGGTCTTGAATCCCAATAAGTGGGGACATAGGCGCAATTCGGGATTCCCCAGGCTGAGTGTATCGGTTTTGTACATATAGTTAAGACAGTAATCTTTATAAAAGGTCATCACCCTCTTATCCTACGCCCTTCGATTCCTTATTCACTATTTGCTTTCACATCGATAACAACCCCTATAAGTTAAGACAGTAATCTTTATAAAAGGTCATCACTCTCTTATCCTACGCCCTTCGATTCCTTATTCACTATTTGCTTTCACACCGATAACACCCCCTATATATGACCTCGTCTTTTAGGACGAAGAATAGAAGTAAGTTAGGATTGTCGCGGTCAGTACGACCCGTCTTATAGCTATCAGTCAGTCATTGTTAGACACAAGTGTTGTATTTATTGTATTTGAAATAAACCTTTTTTAAAAAGTCTAAGTTGGAGTAAGCTTATTTAACTGGCGCCCGAACTTAGGGACTTGAGAGCTTATTTTTGAAGAATTAGTAACTTTGCGGAGCTTAGGCTGAGTGTAATACCAGTACCGTAGCAGCATAACCACGTCTCCACGTCTAGAGGAAGATTTGCCACTGAGTCTTGAACAAGATCAAGCATTCTCCACGACTACGAGGATCTTCTTTCCAGTAAGCAGAAATTTTAATTTCTACAATCTCAACCCAACATCTCTTTTGTTAAGAAGCCAACATCAACTGAAGATATCTTAGGGTAATTATTTTTTATATAAATTGTAACATTTGTATGTCATTACTAGACAGACTTAACGCTTTAAGACTAACCGACCAGACAAACGAAAACACAATGGCGTTAGAAATTAAAGAAAGTGAATTTAAGATGATTCCAGATTATGATGGAAATCCAATAGGTCTAGTGAATTTTATTCGTAATACTAAGATTTAACAGAATTATACTGTAAAGAAAATAATCCACATAGACATATTAATTAATCATACAAAGATTATTTTAAATTTATTATGTAAATTAAAAGGTAAAGTAGCCGCAGCTGTACATGATAAAGAATTTAATAGCGTAGAAGGAATTTTAATTTTTCTAAAAAATAAATATCAAGATTCTCGAACTCGAGAACAATTCATTGCGGAATTATTAAATGTCAGGCCACATAGTAACGAATATCCTCATAATTATTTAGAAAGATTAAAAGAACGACGTTGTGACTTATATACTCGAGTTTATACCGACAATACGATCTTAGATAAACAAGCAGAAATGAAAAGATATGATAGACAAATATCCCATCACGCGGTGCATAATCTCCACCCTTCTTTAACAGATTTCATTTATCATATAACATGGAATACATTAGAAGATATTGAAGATGTCCTTTACATCAGTACATCATGTAACATGTAAACATCAGTTTAATCCACAACAAAAAAATTTTCAAAATCCAAATTATAAAGGGAAACATTTTGATCCCAACTTTCAAAAGAAAAAAAACTGGGAACATCAGAAACCCCACTATGAAAAACCAAGGTACGAACAAAATCCGTATCAATCGTATTATAATCAAAACCCAAACTATAAGCAGTATCAAAAACCAATATACAACAAACCATGGGACCCGCAATCTCAACATCAATTTTTTAACAAACCTCCATCGGGGAACTGGAGAAACCAACAAAATCCAAATCGAGAACAAGTTTCATTACCGCCAACTGAAAAAGATTCCAATACAGTATCTATGAGGACTGTGTCCAATAGAGTTCATTATACAGAAAATGAAAAAGACGAGCAGATTCGAATCCTAACGGAAAGACTGAACGCTATAGAAGCTCGACAGGATAATTTTTTTTTAGGCTCAGGTCCATGCAACAACGACCCGCCGGACCAATAGAAGTTCACGAATTGAATAATACGAACAATGATCTACCGGAATTGAAAGATGACAAAGGAAACAAATGGCTGATCGATACCGGAGCAACGAAAAATTATATTAATTCGAAAGCATTACCAAAAGACGCCAAAATAATAAATGAACGCTTTGCGATAAAAACACCTACAGGTCGCGCAGAAGGTACAAAAAGTGCACTAATAAATCTGCTTCCACTGATAGGAATAAATCAAGAAGCAAAATTTCTTATTTTTCCCTTTAGTGATCGATTCGACATACTACTGGGCTATGAGACAATGAAAGATTTACAAATAAGTATCGATTTAAACAAAAAAGAATTAAAGGTCAAGGAAAAAAACGATATAAATTAGAAAACGAAATATTTTATATTAAGGATAAAAAACGAAATAAAAAAGCTAATAAGACTTGACCACATCGGCGAAAGTTTAAAAGAAAAATTAATTAATATAATAAGTGAAAACGGAGATATGATAAAAAAAGAAAATGAACAATTAAAAATAACGGGTTTATTAAAACATAAAATTATTACTACCAATGAAAATCCTATTTACACTAGGAATTACAGATATCCGGAACAATTCAAACAACAAATTCACGAGGAAGTGGAAAAATTGTTAAAAAATAATATTATTAGACCGAGTAAGTCGCCATATAACTCTCCACTGTGGATAGCTCCAAAGAAAATGGACGCGTCGGGAATAAAGAAAGTAAGAATGGTGATAGACTACCGAAAGCTAAACCAATCTACGATAAAAGATAAATTTCCTCTCCCTAATATAGAAGACCTCTTGAACAGATTAAAAGGAGCAAAAAAATATTTTCGACAATAGATCTAACCTCAGGTTTTCATCAGATTGAAATGGATCCGGAAAGCATAGAAAAAACAGCCTTTTTTACGGAAAATGGTCACTATGAATTCACAAGGATGCCATTTGGACTTTGTAACGCACCACCTACGTTTCAAAGAGCCATGACCATGATGATAGAAAATATACCGAACGCTATGATTTATGTAGATGATGTTATAGTTTACTCAAAAACGGAGGAGGAACATTTAAGAAATTTAAAACAGATTTTCGAAGCCTTGAAAAAATATAATTTATCAATTCAGTTAGACAAAACTAATTTTTTTAAACGGCAATTACAATTTTTAGGCTACATTGTAACACCGGAAGGCTTAAGAACCGACCCCAACAAAATAGAAGCGATCCTAAATTTTCCTTTACCACATGATGAAAAAACGACACGTCAATTTCTGGGTATGACAGGTTATTATCGAAAATTTGTAAAAGGATACGCAAAATTAACTAAACCATTATGTCAATCTTTACAAACGAAAGTTTATAAAACGACAGAAATAAAGAACGCATGTAAAGCCTTAATCGATCTAATGACAAATGCACCAATTCTAAATTATCCGGATTGGAACAAACAATTTATTCTTACTACGGATGCAAGTAATCAAGCTTTAGGATCAGTATTATCACAAAAGGACGAGAATGATGTAGAACACCCTATAGCATTTGCCTCGAGAGTTCTGCAAAAAGCTGAACTTAACTATAGTACAATCGAAAAGGAATTGTTAGCTGTAATATGGGCAACACAACATTTCAAACCCTATTTATATGGTACCAAATTCTTATTACAGACAGACCATAAACCACTGACATGGATATTCACGATGAAAAATGGAAACACTAGAATAATGAAGTGAATATGGAAACTGCAAGAATTTGAGTTCGATATAAAACACGTACAGGGAAAGACAAATCATGTAGCAGACGCGCTTTCGAGAAATAGTCAAATAACAGAATTAAACCTTTCCGAAGAAATGGATCTAGACGAAGTCTTACAACAACCTATCAGGCATTCACCAGAATACGAATCACTAATGCAAGAATTAGAGATGCCACTGACACGAGAAAACTCAGAAGATCTTGAAACGATTCACTCACAAGAATCTAGCGCAGCGCAAGTATGGTTATGCGAACCAGACAAATGCATAAACATAGAAAAATATCAATTAGTAATAAAGAGAGGTAACGAAAAATACGAATATACTAAACCATTTAAGAAAAACAGATATACAATACATGTGATTAACAAACAAGGAATTAAAGAACGATAGAAGAAAATAATTATAGAATTGAACATAATATAGAAACCTCAGTTAATATTGACGAACAATTAATATCTGATTATAAAAATAAAATTAAAACACTAAATAAAAATTTCGAGCTTATCACCAATAATACGATGACATTAAAAACAAATGAAGACGCTTATAATTTATACATACATATTTCTCAATTACTAAACCAAGTAAAAGAAATAACTCTATCACTAGAATTTTGCAAATTAGGTATAATTCATTCCAGTATTATGACTAACGTTTTGAAAAATCTTCCTAACACAGTTCATTTAATATCTAACAATACAGAAATTTTATGGGCAAATAATAAAATATTTTGTTCAACACACAAGAAGGCAATTCATACTTTTATAAGACTACCAACTCACGAGAACAAATACCAAGGATACGTAGTTCATACAGTACCTAAATATATTAATGGCACATTTTACGAAATCGAGCTTGACAACGATTTATACATTCAAAACCAAAACAACATTTTTACAGCAGACTGTATATACGAGGAGGAATATTATTGTAAAAATCTTATTAAAGTTAATAACAGTTGTATTTATTCAATAATTCAAAATGGCAATGTAAAAACTTGTAAACTTAAGCATAGATTAGATAAAAATATAAGATACCTGGATGTTACAAAACAATATTTAACTTATAATATAAGTAAGATAACCAATTGTAATAATATTAGCCAATTTTTACCTAAAGTAAGTCTGATAAATATAGGCATAAATGATTGTTACCGCACATTAATGCAAATTTATTATCACAATTATCACAACATATTACAACCATTTTATGATGTATCAATTTCAGAAACATTAAACTTAAATACCATAAATGTAACTATACCAACACTCAACATTCTTAGATTTAGCGAAAATATCGCAGTGTATTATTATTATTCAATTATTATCACTATTATACTGTTAATCATTATTATAACCGCATATGTATACTATTATAGATATAAGAAAACACAAAAAGTATTGACACCCAGTGCTCCATTCACTGAGGACTCTTGTAAAATTATCCTATCTAAATTGTATGAATCAACATTTTAGCAAAAATTGTTATCAGGAGCTAACAATCTTAAAGAAGGGAAGAGTTAAGACAGTAATCTTTATAAAAGGTCATCACCCTCTTATCCTACGCCCTTCGATTCCTTATTCACTATTTGCTTTCACATCGATAACAACCCCTATAAGTTAAGACAGTAATCTTTATAAAAGGTCATCACCCTCTTATCCTACGCCCTTCGATTCCTTATTCACTATTTGCTTTCACACCGATAACAACCCCTATATATGACCTCGTCTTTTAGGACGAAAGGGAGAAGTAAGTTAGGATTGTCGCGGTCAGTACGACCCGTCTTATAGCTATCAGTCAGTCATTGTTAGACACAAGTGTTGTATTTATTGTATTTGAAATAAACCTTTTTTAAAAAGTCTAAGTTGGAGTAAGCTTATTTAACTATATAGTATGAATTGGTATCTTAATTTTATTTTTTTATTTTTGTCACTTAATTTTATTAGTTCATTTTATTTTTCACGATTGTAAGTACTTATTAGTTTTATTTTATAATGATTATTTGTTATATTTTTATGTTTTATTATTATTAATTTTGTGTGTATGTGTACTTGTATTTATGGTATGAATGAATACATCATTAGCACCTCCACTGAGGTTACCTATTGATCTTCACTGAGGCAGATTGTACAGATATTGCAAAAAAAAAAAAAAAATACTGCTAGGCGAAGTTCATCATGATTTTGCCGCATTGTATTGTAGCACTCATAAGTCCATTTGTGGATGGAAGCTAACCTGCACAGTTCTGTTGTTTCCCATTACCAGTATGAATTCAGGGTGAATGTTTGGCTATGTGTAAAAAGTGTATGAAGTAAGGTCAGAAATCCTAGTCGAAGAAATTTATGAGTGCTCCAATACAATGTGGCAAAATCATGATAAACTTCGCCTTGCAGTAGATGCAGTTAGAAGAAGAAGAGTTTCAGAGAAGAGGGTGGACATTTTGAACAATTATTGTAAATCAAATATGCAAATTTTAACTAAATTATCTTAAACGTGATTAAATTACTTTTCTATTAATAAAACTATTTAAAATTTCTGAGCATTCTCTAAGTATTTCCCAAAACGCCGATGTTGCATCTGCCTGTTTTGTGTTATTAATAAGCGATTTCAGTATTAATTTTAAAAATTATCACTATTCGTGCCCATATATACCATTCGATTCGATAGATACCATACCATTCGAAAGATGTTTGTTTGTAGAAGTTTTTTTTTAGTAGTGCATGTTTCTAACATATGTAATATTTTTGAAAAAAAAAATGCAGTCAATGTTTTGGAATGAAATTTGAAACTTGCTATTTCTTATGTTTGGATCACAAAGTTAAATACAGGATGCGGCTATTTTGAAGACTAAAAAAGCTTATTTTAAAGGAAATTTAATCTTCTTTCTAATATTGAAATTGCTCTAGATTTAATATAGACAATTATTTGTCAAAAAGAAGAAATTTCTTAGAAAAACATAAAATTAAAAATATGTAAAAAAACGGATGAGAATCAAGCTATAGTTTATATGGAATTTTTAGTTGCAAATGATGCCCAGAATCGCGTCTCGAAGTTACTGCAGTCTTATGCTGAACACCCTGTAAATTGGAAACAGCCTATAGCTTTTTTCAACAAAATTCATAATTTTTTCAACCAATTTCATAATTTGCAAGATTTGTAATTTTGTGACAAATCAAGTGTTCGAATCACGTCATTCGTAATTCTATTTCCCTCACAGTGTGATTTTTCGAAGAAGGTAAGTTTTATTCTTGTTTCCTTTGCATTGAGGTATATGATTCCCAAGTAGTTCAGAGCAAAGTTGGGCAAAATGTAATTGAAATAAATTCTATGAATTACGATTACCCGGGCCGGGATTACATTACATGTTATAATGCAATTACTTCATGAATTACGATTGCAATGTAATTCTTATATATAATTCAATTACGGATTACATAGTTGAACTAAGGATTACTATTTCTTGTAATTCAAGGTATGAATTTTTTTCAGAATAATTTGATTACAATATATATTTCTTCCATTAAATAGGCAAATAAATATATGAATATCAGTTTTGACCTCCACTATTTAAATTTTAAGTTTTCTCTTATTGTTAACGGTTTTGAACAATCGCCAGATTTTTCTAGGAGAGAGTGGGGGCTATATTTCTAAATTGCGAACGGCTCGTCCAATTTTAATGAAATTTAATAATTATGTTTCTTTCGTACTTATTAGTGTATATTTAGAGTTTTAACAGTTTTATTAATTAGTGGGGGTGGGGAGGGGGGCTATATTTCAAAATGTTTTTCTGATCAATTATTTTAAACAAATGTTTTTTAGGAATGATTTTCACAAATCAAATATAGATATCCCCTGGCAGTACCCCCCCCCCCCCCCCACTAATCTCCATCACTACCCTCAACATAGTTTTCTGTAACATGATCTTGAACATTTTATATTTCCACTTCACTCAATTCCAAATTTTTATTTGATTATCCGGTTCCTATTTCTTCTTTGTCTATTTCTGCAAAATTCGTGGAATATATCCCACTTTTATAGGTTTTCACCTGATCAAACATTTTGACTAAGATAAACAAAAGTATAAATTCAAAAGAATCATACATTATTTCGAATCCAGCTGATTGCCAAGAAACAACTAAAACGAGAGCGGTCACTTGTTGTACTTTGTGCAACATTTATGACTAAATATTTTTTAATCAGGAAACTACCTCTCCTACCACACTGAAAAATTACTGGTGGCAAGTACAGGATTATCTCGAAAAATAGCTAAAGCCAATTTTCCAGGAAGCTCACCGGAAGCGAGAAAGAGATAAAAAACAGGTCTCGTGTTTTACAAAATACAAATGAGCAACCGGTGGAAAATAAACTATATAATTTCATGAAAATAAACAAAGCCGTTCTAACAGTAAAAATATAGCGACCCTTCCCACCCCTGCTAATTAATAAAACTGTTAAAACCCTAAACATACGCTAATAAGTACGAAAGAAGCATAATTATTAAATTTCATTAAAATCGGACGAGCCGTTTTCAATTTAGAAATATAGCCCCCACACCTCTCCTTAAGAAAAATATGGCGATTGTTCAAAACCGTTAACAATAAGAGAAAACTTAAAATTTAAATGGTGGAGGTCAAAACTGATATTCATATATTTATTTGCGTATTTAATGGAAGAAATATATATTGTAATCGAATTATTCTGAAAAAAATTTATACCTTGAATTACAAGAAATAGTAATCCGTAATTCAACTATGTAATCTGCAATTGAATTACATATAAGAATTACATTGTAATCTTAATTCATGAAGTAATTGCATTATAACATGTAATGTAATCCCGGCCCGGGTAATCGTAATTAATAGAATTTATTTCAATTACATTTTGCCCAACTCTGCTCTGAACTACTTGAGAATCATATACCTCAATGCAAAGGAAACAAGAATAAAACTTACCTTCTTCGAAAAATCACACTGTGAGGGAAATAGAATTACGAATGACGTGATTCGAACACTTGATTTGTCACAAAATTACAAATCTTGCAAATTATGAAATTGGTTGAAAAAATTATGAAATTGATTGAAAAAATTATGAAATTGGTTGAAAAAATTATGAATTTGGTTGAAAAAAATATGAATTTGGCTGAAAAAAACTATATATTGAAATGGAGAAAGGGGCTAAATATTTAAGATAGGCAGAGGAATTAGAAAGGAAGACCCACTATCACCAGCTTTGTTCATAGTATTACTGGAGAAAGTATTTAAAGCAATTGAATGGAGCAATATGGGCATTAGTATTGATGGAAGAAAACTAAACTTAAAATTTGCCGAAAACATAGTTTTGATTTCAGACAAGATTGAAAAACATAAACAAATACTGGAAGATCTCCTAACTTATAGTGTCGAAGTAGGACTTATCCCGAATTACTCGAAATCAATGTTAATGGCGAACAGTGTGGAAGAAGAAATAAAATTAAGTGAAGTAACACTGCAGTATGTAGAAGAACTTGTTTATTTGGAACAGTTTGTATGGCAAAATTCTGTTCTAAGAAGCATTATGAACTACAAGAAAAATGATAAAATTAAGTGTGCCGCTATGCGCTAAGAATCCAGAATTATTGATATAAACCTACATTTAAGGAAAATCAAATGGAAAAGGACGGTGCACCTTGCCAGAATTCAGGATGACAGATGGTCTTTAAAGGTTACCGAATGGATCCCATACAATTTAAAGAGAAGTCGAGGAAGGAAAGCACAGGCGCTGGAGTGATGCCCTCAAGACTGTCACTGATCCCAATTGGATGAGAACTGCTCATGATAAAGAAAAATGGATAGAACTTTGGAATGAAATTGTGAACTCCACTTCACAGTAGGTTTTCGGTCTGCAGGGAAGTTAGACCATCACCCCAATTAAGGGAAGGCCTTATGGCCTTATAGGCACGAGGCAACATCTTCCAATCATATAGTTGAAAATATATTGCAGTTTTTGAAATACTAATTATAACTCCGTAATAGATTATTATTAATTGTAAATATCTCGGAAGCAGTACATTTCATTTATATTGTTTCATGTCATTATTTATTTTTAAAAAACATTGTTTTCTCATGCAATAAAGATTTTATATTTTATTTATCATCTTCACCATTAACTCAAATACATCAGGAAACGAAATATTTATGCTCGTACTAGTAAAAACTGCCACTAAAAATTTATTTTGAAGCCACTTGACAGCAATTAGCTTTTTTGAAATACACGCCGTTTTTTTTTTTTGTCATTATTATGCTATAACATTTTATTCATATATTTCCAGACCTACGTTCACTTAAACTTTTTTGTTCAAGGTAAAATGTCCTATTTAACTTGAAAGTTGGTATGTAAGTTGAAGGATAAATCCTAATTGAGTTCCCTGTTAGTTTTAATTCTCAATAAATGTTTGACTTTGGTTGAGCCATAACGTCGTGTAACGGTCCAGACAAGGGAAGGATTGGAAGTAGAAGAGTCTAATCGATCCATCTTCAAGTGGTTAACCAGTGACCGAGAGGAACGGCTGTCATGGATAAGACGCTCCACCTCAACGCTAGAAATGTCACAAGAGGAAGATAAAAAAAAAAAATAAATAAATAAATAACACTTGGATCTATGCAATAGCGTCATTGTACAAATACGAGTACACTATCCTGTTTGTATTCACAATTAATTATATATTTGTCATTACGAAATTATTTTGGTGAAAATTATTTTTTGAATTACTGAGCAATGAATATCAAACAATCAAGAATTTTCATAGCCAAAAATGAAAGCTTTGATTTTTTCTAGTTGAGTATTTAACATTTTTTATCATTCGTACTCTTGCAAATGGAACACGGCTTCCGTACATCAGAAAATTGCGAAAGGTTTTTGAAGGAAATAGGTATTAGTATTGTACAGATGAGATCAGACTCTGGTTGAAAAAGTAGGGGGGGGGGGTAAAAAAGAGATTTGTTCTCTCCCACTCCCCCCCCTTCCATCCTGATTGCATTTCAACCGACCCTTCGCCAAGTGGGAATCTCATAACCGCTTCCTGTTGACCCCATCCTTCAGCGCTAAGACCAAAACTGACAGCTTTTCTTTGGTCAGCTTTCTCATTACTTTCAGACAAAGACTGGTCCTCCGGTGTGGATGTAATGGTAAGAAAGTGGAGGCAAACTGCCTAGTTAGTCCTCATCGTCTTTCACCTGTTAGTGAATTCAGCACTTTCACTCACCGAATTCCACAGTTGGGAAACGTAAAGTTAAAACTACATACATTTCGGAATAACTGTAGTTACAACTACCAACTACAGTTGCTGTTGTGTATTTTCGATGTGAAATCGATTATTTTGTAAATCACTATTGTGTTTATCGATGACAGGTTACATCTGTAACCTCTCTGCTTTTTATAATGGCTGTAATTGCACCATGTGTTGTATTGTAATAAATTGTTCAGTGACTAAAATACTTTTGCTAATTTGTTATATAGTTTTAAATTTATTCAATTCATTTCCTTCACCCCGTTAATTTGACAAAACATTTGGCATCCTCGTGGGGAAATATAAGAAGGAAAAATGTCTGAAAAGGAATTGAATAAACTTAAATGTGAGAGGACGCAGATTAGAAGATTTTTCACAACCCAAGCAAACAAATTAGAAGAAATGGTAAAGTCTGGTAATCATGACAAGGTAGTTGAAGAATTTTCTAAACTATCCGATAAAGTTGAGCGTTTTTTTAAATTGGACGATCAGGTAAGAGAACTTGTTTTTTCTATTGAGTTAGGTGAAGCAGAGGTTACACAAGAATTTGAACAAGTAGAAACATACAGAGATAGATGGACTATGTTAGTAAATAAAAGAAATGTTGTAATAAAAACTGAAGAAAATGAGAAAACTAATAATTCAATTAGTTCTGAATCTGTTTCTGCTGCAGGTTATATTTATTATAACTACCCATAGTTAAAGATTGATTCTTTGAACGGTGACATAAAGCAATGGCTTGATTTTTGGTCTCAATTTAAAAAGATTCATGAAAATCCTGATATGGATTCATATTTAAAATTCCATTATTTAGTTCAAGCAACAGTCGAAGGCTCACCGGCTAGGGCGCTAATCTCTAGTTTTCCACAGTGTGGAGAAAATTATAATAACGCCATAGAACTGATGAAACAAAGATTTGGTAGGGATGACCTGCTAATTGAGATGTACGTCAGGGAGTTATTATCTTTAGTTTTACAAAACACTTCCTGTAAGGTCAAATCGTTAAGTTCACTCTACGACCGGTTGCAAACACAGTTGAGAGTTAAAGTTCTGTCTACCCTAGGTGTGACAACTGATAAGTACGCATGTATGTTACTTCCTTTGGTCGAATCTTCACTTCCAGAAGATATTTTGAGAGAGTGGGAAAGAAAGAGAGTTAGGGGTAATGCTGAAGAACCTATGAATGGCTTGTTGGAATTTCTACGAAAAGAGGTAGAAAGTGAAGAAAGGATAACTTTGACTAAAACTGGTTTAACCAATGAAATTAAACCTGCCTCCAAAGAGAAGAAGAAAAATCTGATAGAAGAAAATAAACTTAATATAGCGACTGCGACTGACCTAATAAACGTAAAGTCTCAGCCAAAAAAGTGTTGCATATTCTGTGAAGGCAGGCAACATATGAGTGAAAATTGTTTCAGGGCACAAGCACTTAGTCTGCCTGAATTACAAGAAATTGTTAAATCAAAGGGCCATTGTTTCAGGTGCCTCAGAAAAGGACATTCAGCCGCACAATGTAAAGCTATACTGAGATGCATCATTTGCGGAAGTAAACATTTACCACTATTATGTCCGAATCGTAACAAAACTGTAAGGAACTCTTCAAATAATAAAGGCGTAGAACGAGTTGATTACATTGAACAAAATTTAGCTAACACTAACTTTACTAGTGTTTTAATGCAAACCCTTCATGTAACATTGATAGGCAATGTTGAAGAAAATGTTAGAGTTCTGATAGATACCGGGTCACAACAGTCTTATATTACAAAGAATATGGCTAGGAAATTGGAGTACCCAGAAATTCGACAAGAAACTCTTGTGCATGCATTATTTGGTGGTGTTAGTTCCACAATAATAAAAAGCATTCTTGCTATAAAGTTAGAGTTTGGAGGACTGATAAAAATTATGGTTGCAATTTTGAGGTATTAGACTCGGAAGTAATTTTCAATTCGGTTCCTGTAGTACGTAGTGGTCCCTGGGTTCAAGAATTAAAAGATAAGGGAATTATATTATCTGATGTGTCTGAAGGGCCAATTGATCTGTTAATCGGAGCCGATATAGCAGGCAAAATTATGACAGGGCGAAAAGTAGAATTGCAATCCGGTTTAGTTGCAATTGAGACAAAACTAGACTGGACTATCATCGGTAAAATCTCAGAATATGGCAACAAATTAGTTGAAAATAGTGTTTTCAATGTTACTAATAATTTATTTTGCAGTGATGAGTCAGTCACTCAACTATTGGGGTTAGATACTATTGGTTAAAGTGATCCAGCCCAATCAAAAATTATCGAAGAAGTACCCACTGAAAACTCGGATGTTGGACATTATTTACCGCTTCGTCCGGTATTTAAGGAAAATAGCTCAACCAAAATCCGTATAGTGTTTGACGCTTCGGCTTACGAAAAAGGTTGCCTCTCACTGAACCAATTTGTAGAAAAGAGTCAAAACTTAATCGAATTGATACCATCCATTCTTCATCGTTTTAGACTACAAAGAATAGGAGTAATAGCAGACATCAAGAAGGCGTTCTTGCAGATATCCGTTCGTAAAGAAGATAGGGATTTCTTGTGGTTTCTTGATATTGCCCCAGATGGGAAAACACAAATATATCGACACACACGATTCGTATTTGTTATTTCATGTAGCCCATTTCTCCTAGGGGCAGTAATGGATTATCATCTGGAGCAGTGTGAGGAAAGAGTAAGAAACTTAACTGCATGCTATCAGGGAAACATCGTGAGTCAATTACGAAGATTTTCCTACGTTGACAATTGTGTAACGTCCATTGTTGACGAACAGAAGTTACAAGAGTTCGTACAACAATCCACATCTATTCTTGAAGAAACTAGATTTGAGTTAAGAGGGTGGGAGTGGACAGACCCATTATCCACCAGTATTGATAACAACGCTGGAGTACTTGGGCTAATTTGGGATCGCAAGAGGGACAGATTGAAATTAAATATTAATTCGATAAAAGTTCCAGATCTTGTGACTGGGAGGAATTTACTCTCTGCAGCACAACGATTATTTGATCCAATAGGTTTCTACTTACCTGCAACGTTGATACCTAAATTACTAATACAGAAGACCTGAGTAAAAGGTGGACGCTGGGATGAAGAAATCAAGAAAAAGTTTTTGAAATGGATGGAAGAAGTACAGTTTTTGAACTTTAATGTTAGTTTATATTTGAATAAAGGGTTGAGAAATATTCTCCGCATCTTTCTTAAGGTGGGAGTATGTTGTGTATTTTCGATGTGAAATCGATTATTTTATAAATCACTATAGTGTTTATCGATGACAGGTTACATCTGTAACCTCTTTGCTTTTTATAATGGCTGTAATTGCACCATGTGTTGTATTGTAATAAATTGTTTAGTGACTAAAAGGCCTTTGCTAATTTGTTATATAGTTTTAAATTTATTCAATTCATTTCCTTCACCCCGTTAATTTGACAAAACAGTTGCAGTTAAATTTTTAAAAAATGTACTACTTTTTTTCCAATTGCCTGTTACTTAAAAAAAAAGTAATGAATGAGATATTTTCAAGTTCAAACTAAAAATGTAATAACAATACAGTGCACTTTGATTTCAGTTTATTCAAAATAAAGTATTCCAATAATAAAGTTTTTATTTGTTTTTTTTATCTACTAATTTATATTTTTTATACAATTTTTGAAACGGGCAAGTCAAAAGTGGTTGATACGAGATTATTTTCCGAAATATCTGTTAAAAGGGTTAAAATCAAATCCAAATATTACATCTTGATATCCGATAATCCGGATTCTTGGATTTCACGATATCTTAGATTCGGTATACTCTTCCATCTCCTGTAGCACCCTTCCTTCATTCCTTATTTTGATCACCGAGGCCGCTCTTTGTTGCAGAAAGATACTACAACGATAAGCACCTGTAATGGAATGGTTGAACATCAGTAGCTGTTTGTTCTCGCTAGTGTTAGGACGTCTAACTGTGCTCTGAGGAATTAGTGGCACCCACTGATAAGATTTATAATTACTTTGTTTCTTTCATTTTTCCTTATATCTCTATAATTATTACATAGTGATAAGGCATCAAATAGTGATGGGATAGACGTGCCTCCTAACAAATATCTATTAACTAATAAAATGATTTCAGACGAAAACGTTTTCGAACCCTTGACATACATTAATTTTGATTCAGGTGTTGTTTTTATAGAATCGACGATAGAAGACCGCAATCTAGGCAAATTGCACCCAGTCAGCTTCGGTAGCAAATTATTTAAAAATTATCAAAAGAAGTAAAATGTATTCACTTTAAAGCGGAACATTCATCTATCGGATATGATCAATGCCCTGAATATTTAAAGCAGCGATCTATTAAAAATCTTATGATGAATGAGAACATCACTTTTGTTGAAGCGAAAATGTTGAGAAAATTACAGAAATATTTTTTAGTATTTTAAACATTATAATTGACGCCGAGAAATTAAATCTCGCTAAAGAGAATATAGAAATATCGGTTAAAGAAAGAGTATCCCTTGACCAGTAATGCCATTGTTTATATATAAATTAAATGAATGAAATGAAAAAATAAACTTTATTCTGGGACTTACTGTCCCCTAAGAATAAAAATAATGCACAGTTAAAGGTACAATTGTCTATATACTACATATACTATATATTTTTATATACTACAAACAATACAAATATTGTCTGCCTTGTTCATTGATTATTAATAGTTCTGTTTTATTTATATTTATCTTTATTTATTTTAAATTATTTTCTTTATTGTAATTGTATGTACAATGTTCTACAGTGGAACGGTAGATCTGCAATGTCAAATAAAGGAGCTTTAGAAATATTTTTAACTCAATATAATATAGATATTGCTATTTTAAGTGAAACTTGGAAACCTAACACTTACGTAAATTTTCAAGGTTACAACAATATAAGATACGATCGATATGATGGTAAAACTGGCGTTGCATTTTTTATTAAAAACAATATTTCATATACAGAAATTGACTCAATAGTAAACCTGGCGATAATTTCCAAGCAGTCGGAGTCAGGGTTCCGTTCGAAGGCCGCTTTATTTTCATTATATCATTTTATAACTCAACTGACTATAATCTTTCAACCTCAGACTGGGATAAATTTTAGGTAGTGTCCCGAGACCGTGCTTGATAGGGGGTGACAATAACTGCCACCATTTAGACTTCGGCTGTAGTTTCATTAATAATAAAGGTGCTAAGTTGAAATCATCGATTGATAATTTTAACCTTGTATTACTGAACGATGGTTCTCCTACCAGAGTTAAAAATATTGTACAAAAAATAGATAGCGCTGTAGATATATCTCTCGTGTCTCCTGACTTATTTCTTATATTTCGCTGAAAAATAAACGATGACCCCCTTGGTTAGGACCATCTACCCTTGCTTATTTCTCCAGTAAATGCAAATCGTTTTAAGTGTTTTTATTCGAATGTTTTTACTTTGAAATGGAAATTAAAAGACGCTGATTTGGAAAAATGCAGAGAGTTAATGAGCCAATATCTTAACCAGCAGAAGTATCTTCTAATACAGTCAGTTAAGATCTTTTCATGACTAATATAAATAATGCAGCCGCAAAATGTATACCCAGGTCCAATATATATCGTACTGGAAAATCAGGTAATCCTT
This sequence comes from Euschistus heros, assembly GCA_003667255.2. NCBI lineage: Eukaryota > Metazoa > Arthropoda > Insecta > Hemiptera > Pentatomidae > Euschistus > Euschistus heros. Next base: position 3,585,527 of record RCWM02000047.1, read on the forward strand.
AGTGGAACATAGACTGTCAGCAAGCGATAAACAGTCGTGCTACATCATATTCAGTTTATTAACATAATAGTAGCTTTGAAAATTTACAGCATACAAACAGGCAACTGTAGGGGCTAAAAGGTTAATATAAGCAGCTAAAAGGAAAAGTTGGGCCGAATGTAATTCTCTAACTAAGGAATAAAGGGGTACATATATCTGGAATACAATAAAGAAAATAAAAAATTGAAAACCGCCAGCCACTTCAAAAGGGAGACTGGGTCGAGGAGCTTTTCGATATCTTATGTCGACCAACAGTAGAACTGAATATCGATGATCAACCCGTTCCTCAGGAACCCCATTTCATTATGCCTTTTACACTAAACGATCTTGAAATTGTTCTGAAAGACACCAATAATACAGCCCCTGGATTGGATAGAATCCATTATCCAATGTTATCTAATATACCAGTCCGGTCTAAAATATTACTATTAGAAATTTTTAGTCATATTTGGAATACTGGCCAGTTTCCCATAACATGGAAAGATTATATTGTTGTTTCAATTAGAAAGAAAGGAAAAAGCTGTAATGAAGCTGCATGGTTTAGGCCTATCTCTCTTTTCTCCTGTGTGCTGAAGACATTCGAACGTATTTTGTTGAAGCCCACGCAAAATTGACAGAGTCTTTTGAATGAGGCTCCAAAAACTAAAATAAAATAAACAAAAGGAAAAAATAAAATAAACTAAGGTTCCGAATATTAAAATCCATTGGAGAAAACCGAAACTATACACCAAACATATACAATATATTTACTATAAAGAAAACAAACATTAACTATTTACAAACAATGAATTAAATAACAAATATTTATTGAACCTTTTGAATTAAAACTTAAAGTAACCTATTAATAAATTGATGACAAGTATACCCAATTAAATTACTAAAGACAAAACAAAATATAAATAAATAAATAAAAAGATACGATATTATTGGTGAAGAGCTTAGCTGAGGGAGCGGGACGACTTATGACTGGTACAGCAGCAACGAGATGGTGATGCTATTCTTGATGGTCTCGATGAGTGAGGAACCTTCACGAGATGTTCTCAGACGTCTTGAACGCTGCACGTCTTCGAAAGAGGTCGAAGAGCTGATGGGCCCACATCTACATTAAAACTATCAATGATGAAAAAGCAGCGTCTTAGCAATGACGCCATCTTATATTGCACTCTAAACAACCAATTATCAAGTAACGGCAGCCAAAGTCTACAGCGGTAGCACCGACCTGCTATATCGCTCACCTCACCAATAATATATTGTCTCTAAATTCGAAACGGATTGAATATTAATGCAACCATTATAAATTTAAAAAATACAGTTTATTCGAATGACGTTAACATCTTTTGAAAATCGTGCAAATTAATTCAGTACGTAGGCGATATCTGTCTCTATTCCTGAAGTGAAGATCTCTACTCCTGCAAACAAACACTATGATGTAGTATTAATAACTTTCAGCCTGGCTAAATGATGAAGGACTAACACTATCTGTATAGAAATCGGAAATCTACATATTAAGTAGAAAAAGACATATTCCTTCCCCTAATCAAACAAAAATAGGGACATGTATTAAAATTTGGATAAATTTAATTTAAATTAAATCGAATTACTTTTAAAAATTAAGTTTGACTATTAGTAATTACTAAATTAGCAATATGGCTAATGATTAACGCTAAGGCCTTTTATAAAAAAAAAAAAATTATTGATCATATAAATAGTGGGGAACTTGGCCAAGCGAGTTGGTTAAAAACCTGCGATGGTCAAAATATATTTCGTGGCAAACCAAAAGAATGAATCTTGACCTTCCCTCCGAGGGTAGAATAATTTGGTAAACTATAAAATAACCTATCCTTCCAGCCATAGTTGATATACATTGGGATGTTAAGCCTCAACAAACAACAACATACAGTAGAGTACTCAGGTCTAAATTTTATCAGACCTCAATAGTTTCCAATACCCTCAAACCCTACTCATAAACCCCCTGGCCTGGACCCCTCAAAAATGGTCCTGATATCTTTGTTTCCAAAGACCAGACTGGTCTTTTGGAGGTGGAGATCAAAGCCAACTTATGCTTCGGCTTATATTCAAATCGCATTCCTAAACCCTGCCAACGGGTCTTGTAGGCTTGGTAAAATTTCTATCCGATTTAGAAAATAAGTTACATCCAAAAATCACCTTAAAGCACAGAAGACTTTAATTTCGTAATAGATAGGTTAACAACATCAATACAACGTAGAATAGCACCAGACTAAATATCCATCCTAGAAAATTGATTAAACCAAATCAACAAGTAACCTAAAAGCAGAAATCGAAAAATCCAAAATTTCTACGATTCTGAGAACCATACTACTGACAAACCATTCAAGGTTAAATTTCCTGTCTGTAGTACCACATGTTGCCGCTACGTAGCGTGCCAAAATGAATAAAATGTAGATTCCTCATCAAATCTCTACGAATCATCCGATTTTGGCTCTGTAAAGTTTTTTTGTTGTAGAATTTGAGGTAATTAGTTTATAAGGTCATATTTGGGATATTTACAATTTTAGGTTTTAAAAAAAAAATTAAAATCTGGTTATAGAAAGATGCACAAAAATAAATTATAAATATTGGCGGGGAAAAAAATAATTATACAAACAAAAGCGGTCGAAATACAAAAATATGAAATATCTATTAAAAAAATGTTATGTTGCATCTGCACCTGTCATGACTAGAACAACCTCAAACTAAAAATCTGAAATAGCATTTCAATTGAATGTATCAGTTGTTTTGGAATTTAAAGTAGAATTTTCACTATCCAAACTGAAAATTTTGAATGATTATAGAAGTGGAGAAAAAGGTGTAAATATGGGGACCCCTCCCTATTGGCTAATGGAGGTACTGAAGGTACTGAAGGCAGGTGGCGAGGATTTTGCTAAATAATATTTACTAATATAAGAAAGCAGTGAGCATTTGGAGCCATGATTTCAAGTAGTGTAGATGCAGCGTCAGTTATTGTAGAAATTGGTGTTTGTTCTGGACTGCAAACATTTGGAAGGTAAGTGAAATCGGTTTTTGTTTTTTCATGTTCACATGTTTATTTTTAAAAAAAATCACCGTGATATTCGGAAAGCGAAGATCTTAATCAACTTTTTGAAGCACACTTTTAGTCACTCACGCTTTTAGGTTACATGTTATCACTTCTTTAGGTTTCACATTAAATCCCTTTTTTCCAGTTATAAATAAGAGACCTTCTATCTTAGGTGGTGTTTGTGTATATGTGGGCACCATTAATTGGTGTAATTATGGGCCCCCATTTCCACGAAAACCACTACTCGTGGGCGCAAAGCAGCAAAGTCACCGGATCGCCACACAAGGATCAGTTGATCAAGTCGCTTGACAAAATTGCTCAAAACAAGACGTCATTGAGTTTTCCCGAGGTAAGAGACCGGGAGGGGATGAAAGATGAAAGGTTTTCAAATAAAGAAATTTCAACCTAGGCAAGGAGACCACTCATCAGGCTAGAATGACCCTTCCCTTGTGGACAGTCATCATGATGCTAATCTATATAACGGTGGGAATAAACCAGACTCAAGCGATGGAAATTGCATCTTTTGTTCTCTAAAGAGTTGTGAGCTTGATATTTTATGTGCCCAATGTGAGTAAACTTCTATTGTACCGGGTTTAAAAGAGCCAGTTATGTTTGCGATTTCCATAAATCACTTTTCTTCCTGTAATAAATAAATTCTGTACCATTTTGTATTGTTTTAACCTGTTTTTTAAATTATTTTTGGTGAATTTGTTGAATAGTACCCAAATTCGAACCCCAATTATTCTAGTGCTATTTTGAAAGATTTTCTTAAATCGTCATTTTTGAAATGAAACAATTGATAGTAATCATTGTTTTGCCTTCTCAAATTTAGAAAACATGTTAAAGTTGTTAACGAAACAAAAATCTAAAACTTTTCAAAAGGAAAGTAACTTTAAATCAAAAACAAAAGAGGGTGCCCATATTTACACCGTTTCATCTATAAGTAAATAATAATTAAAATTATTTAACCAAACAAAAAAAAAAGTTTATACCCCTATGCTTAGTTTTGCCTAAATGATAATTATCTATAATTTCTATTTGTTCATTAGGATTTTCGACGTCATTTACAATTTGTTTGTATTTTTTCAATTTAACCGATGGATATTGCGTTTCTATCATTTGTTGTATTGTTCTAAAGTAATCGTCATATAAATTTTCGGTTATTTCTTTAGGTGATTTACAAATTATCCCGTATGTTTTATTAGGTTCGAGTATCTGTTCTAATAATGAAGCGATATCTGATTTAGCATAAATGTTTAATTCGTATCGGCGTTTTCCAAAGTGAAATTAATTTTTTTATTTCTCCTTTTTATAATTATTTGATTTTTTTCTATATTTATACATTTTTCGGGTTAACAATTTCGTACTTGTTCGTTACTAGATTCCTGGGAATGGATTGTCTCTAAATCATCTTCCGGCGGTACTTCTAAGCCCTCTATTATCGCGTCATACTCGGAATTGTTTTCGTCCGCTATTTCCTGATTTAATAATTGTTCGACATCCATTTCCTCCACGTCGCTATTATGATTCAATTCGTCGCTTCCCCTGGAAAGTGCATCGGCCACGTAATTTGTTTTTCCCTGAATGTGAAACTTCGAATTCAAATTCTTGTAATTTCCAAACCCATTTCGTTATGCGCGTGTTACCATTTTTCATTGAAAAAATCCACGTTAAAGGTTTATGGTCTGTGCATAAAAGAAATTTTGTACCGTATAAATAAGGCTTAAAGTGCTGGGTTGCCCATACTACCGCTAGTAATTTTTTTTCTATTGAACTATAATTTAATTCCGCATTTTGTAATACTCGGGTCGCGAATGCTACTGGGTGTTCTATTTCATTTTCGTCTTTTTGTGAGAGCACGGCTCCGATGGCTTTATTACTGGCATCTGTAGTTAATATAAATGGCCGTTCCCAATCCGGGTAATTTAAAATTGTTGTGTTACTCATCATTTCCGTTAGGGTTTGACATGCTTCCTTAATTTCCTTTGTGCCATAAATTTTAGTTTTTCAAGAATTAGAAATCGGTCTGGTAATGTTTGCGTAATTTTTAATAAACTTTCTATAGTACCCCGTCATGCCCAATTATTGTCTCGTCGTCTTTTCATTACGCGGAATGGGGAAATTTAAAATTGCTTCTATCTTTTTCTCGTCTGTTTTTAATCCGTCTGGGGTTACGATGTAGCCTAAAAAGTTTAATTCGGTTTTATCTAATTGTATTGATAGGTTATGTTGTTTTAGGGCTTCAAATACTCTTTTTAAATCTTTTAAATGTTCTTTTTCGTTTTTCGAGTAAACTATTATATCGTCGATATAAATCATAGAATTGGGGATATTTTGTATCATCATCGTCATCGCTCTCTGAAAGGTTGGGGGTGCATTACACAAGCCAAAAGGCATACGTAAAAACTCAAAATGTCCATTTTCGGTGGAGAACGCGGTTTTAGCTATTGAATCTTTATACATTTCAATTTGGTAAAATCCCGACGCGAGGTCGATGGTGGAAAATATTTTCGATCCCTTTAGTCTATTTAATAAGTCTTCAATATTCGGTAGGGGAAATTTGTCTATACTGTAGCCTGATTTAATTTCCTATAGTCGATCACCATTCTAATTTTTTTCTGTCCCGACGCGTCTGATTTTTTCGGTACGATCCAAAGCGGAGAATTATACGGCGATTTGCTAGGTCTTATTATATTACTTTTTAATAGTTTTTGAACTTCATCATTAATTTGTTTTTTAAATTGTTCCGGATAACGGTAATTACGCGTATAAATTGGATTTTCATTCGTTGTTATTATTTTATGTTTTATTAATCCCGTTGATTTTAAATTCTCGTCGTCCCTTTTTAATATTTCGCCATGTTGGCTAATAATTTCGATTAATTCTTCCTTTATTTCCGGACTAATATGTTCGTGGCGAATTAAGTTTTTAATTTCGTTTTTATCATTAATAAAAAAATAAATCATTCTCTAATTTGAATTTTTTTCTTTTTAAATTTTAATTCATTTTTTTTCTAAATTGATTTTTAATTTTAGTTTTTTTCATTGTCTCGTAGCCCAATAAAATATTAAACCTTTCGATAAACGGAAATATTAAAAATTTGACTTTTTGATTAATTCCTATCAGGGGCATTAGGTCAATTATCACGCTTTGTGATCCTTCCGCCCTTCCCGTAGGTGTTCGTATCGCGAAGTCCTCTTCAGAAATTTCCGAGAAACATGGAATGTGATCGGGGTGTATATAATTTTTTGTGGCACCCGTATCAATTAGCCATTTATTTCCCATACTGTCAATTAAGTTTGGTAAGTCGTTATTTAAGTTTAAGTCGTGAATTTCTATTTGTTTATCCTGGTTATCGTCAATGGTCTGTTTAGAATTTAAATTATTTATATCCGGTCCGGAGGTCTGCTCGTGCTTGGGCCTAATTCTAAAAAATGATCCTGTCTTTTTTCCAAAGATTCAATACGCTCTAACAGTAATTTAATTTTTTCATCTTTCTCTTCCTCAATTGTATGTACCCTATTAGAAACAGTTCTCATCGAAACGGTGTTTGAATCTATTTGAGGTTGATGGTAATTTTGTCTAATATTTCTGGAGGGTGGTTTGTTGAAAAATTTATGTTGCGATTGGGGGTCCCACGGTTGATTATAAATCGGTGTTGTATATTCAATAGCTCGCTGTTGTGGCCGGAAGTTATGCTGGTTGTTATTGTTTTAAGAATTAAAGGTTGGACCTTGTTCATGCTGATACTGTTGCTGTCGGTAATGTTGGGGATTATTATACGACGCATATTGCTCGCGGTGGTACTGATGGGGTCGGTAATTTTGATAATCATGGTGGTTGTTAAAATTTGGTCGGTACTCTTTATTTTTGTAATTATTTTCAAAATTTTTCTTTTTATAATTATTTTGAGTTGGGTTATTTTTATACTGTTTTTTGTCTCCGTAAAGTCTATGTACAATATGAGCCGCGCTGTTTCTTAATATTTCTTCTAGGTCTTCTAATAAGTCAAATTTAATATGATAAATAAAATCTGTTAATGCCGGATGTAAACTATGTACTGCGTGGTGGGATATCTGCTTGTCATACCTATAAATTTCGTCCTGTTTGTCTAATATCTCATTGTCAGAGTAAATTCGCGCATATAAATCGCATCTTTTTTGGCCCAGTCGTTCTGAGAAATTGAGTGGGTTTTCATTATGGTAAGTCCGCGTATTTAAAATTTCCGAAATTAATTGTTCCCTAGTTCTCGTGTCCTGGTACTTTTTCTTTAAGAATTTTATTCTTTCTTTTACTGTATTAAATTCTTTGTCATATACGGCGACTTTATCTTTTCCAGTTAGTTTATTTAAGATTGTTAAAACAAGTTTAGCTTGGTTTGTATTTTTATGCGTATTATCATCTTTACAATATAAATTATATAAAAATTCGCTATTTCTAATAAAATCAACTAGTTGTAACGGATTTCCGTCATATTCCGGGATTAATGCTAAATCATGATTTTTAATTTCAAGAGCCATATTATTTTCTTTTTTAACTAACGTAGAACCAGTTACTTTTAAGTTGCTTAATTTTTCTTCCAATATATTCATAAAAATGCTAAATTAATATTTTAAATTATTATACTTATACTAATTATATATAAATTACAAAATTACTTAAAAATAAAAATAATTATACTTTTTCTTGATACAACGTTGTCTTCGATGTCTTCTTGATGATGCTCCCTTTAGCTCCTTCCCGTCGAATCTTTAGCAAGAGGTTGTAGGTCCTTTTGGTCAAGGTATTGGAATACCAAAGCGCTCCCAAAGACTTGAAGATCTGCTGATGTACTAATACTCAGCTCCTAATCTTCTCATGCCAGTGGAAAGAGGTCTCGCTGTTCTGTACCTGAAATAAGATAGAACTGCCGCGAAGTTACGTTAACGCTTCCAAATGTCCCTCCGTTCGGGCGCCAGCTAAATAAAAGGTTCGCGGGACTGAGTTTTTAAAAAGAGCGTTTTTATTGACTGACATACATTATACAAGAAAAAGCACAATTTACAGCCTAGTACAAGAACTGCGTGTTGAACATCTGCGTGAGTCCTACGAGTGACTATATCAGAGTGTCAATCGGGCGCAGGTGGGGGTGGCCTTTTATACAGTTATCTAGGAGAGGGGATAGTGTACATTTGTTTATTATCCCTAATACCATTGGGTTTCCATAACCATATATATATATATATATATATATATATATATATATATATATATATATATATATACATATATATATAGATAGGTATAGATAGATAGATAGATAGATAAATAATGGCCAAGTCCGAAGGGGTTTTTAAAAAAGGATTTTTAATGAAGTAACACAATTGACAATCAAGGGTATCAATTATAACTAATTCTAATGAACAACTAACATAGTAACTGCGTGGGAACACACTGAGAGAGAGGATGGTGAGGAGAGGGGGGATTATATAGAACAAGCAAAGTACATGCATCAGCTTCGAGGAAAAGGCTTGCACCTGCACCTTAACTCCTCCCTGGGGAAGATTCAACGTTACTCCTGGAACGTTAATTATTTAAATAATGATTTGGTATTTGAAATAGGAGCAGTAGGATAATAGGTAATTACGGGAGTTTCAGGTTTACATTTTTTGTTCCTACAATATAAAAATAATAGTATACAAAATATAATAATTATCAGACAAGTAATAATATAGTACACATAAGAGTTAGTACTTATTTCTAAAAATTCTTGATAAGGTTTAATTTATATATTATATTTATTATATTTAGATCATTAATCATGGTTTCGTTTTCAAACAAATTAGTATAGTAAGGTTGTAACTCATGATGAGGATTATGTTTATGTACAATTTTTAATTCTGGATAACAATCTTCTAAACTTACATTTACAAGGCTTACTTTAGGTAAAAATAGACTTTCGTTTTTACAATTAACTAATCTAGTTGTCTTATATACAAGATATTGTTTAGTATATTCTTCATACCATATGTTTTGTTGATTACATTTGTTTTTTATGCAATTATTACTATTACCATTTTTAAGGATATCATTTATACACTTATCTTCTAATAGAGTCATATTATTACAATAATACTCTTTTACATAAATACAATTACTTCTATAATAATTATCTTCGTATTCTATGATTAATTTATGTTTATTATTTATAATATAATATTCATTATTTCTAAATACAGGAATAGTTATCAATAAGTGTCCATTATATAATTTTTCTTTTATAGGTAAGTCAACAAAGACGTGTATAGCACCTTGGAATTCAGAACAGTATATTTTCGAGTTAGCCCAAAGTATTTCTTTGTCCGTGGAAATTAAGCTGATATTTGACGGTAGTGTAGCCATTACATCTTGCATTAAATATGAGTAAATTATTCCTAACTTGCAAAATTCAGGGGAAATTGCTAAATTTGATACTTTATCTCTGATGTTTTTTATATGCATTAAATATTCATAGGACTGCAAATTTAAATCTGCTTTATTAAAATTTCTTTCGATAGCGCGTGAATTGAAATTGATTAATTTTATATCTCGTTCATATTTCTTTATGAGATCCTTATTTGTATTAATTAAATTTAACTCATTTACTTTACTGGACCTTTCGTTTAACAACATTTGTTGTATTAAATTATCGTAGTGCTCTTTATCCTCTGAGTCCATGTTGCCAGTGACCCAAGATATAACTTTTCCTAAACCGTTAATTAGACCTCTCTTCTTTCTTTTTGAGTCGATGGTGTCTATTTGATTTTTTAAACTTCTAATGGAATCTATTAGTATGTTATACATGCGAGAATCGTTGTACTTATAATTATTTTGATATAAGCTATTTATTTCGTTCCTTAGTAGTGTGAGATTATAAAAATGATATGTTTTATAAAATTTATTCATTTATTTTATGTTTTTAACAGTATAATGTAAAATTCCAGGTGAATTGGAAAGATCTGTGATTTTAATCGCTGTCGCTACCTGAACTACCAGAATTGTCATTATTAGCATGAAGATTAGGACCTTCATCTGAAAAATTAAAATATTCTTTACTTTTTTTATTAGGCTTCTTAATTTTATTCACATGTGTTTTTATGTTTCTTTTCCTTTTACCCTGTAATAACAAGTTAACCTTTTTGTATTGATCGTTTGCTTTAATATTACTTTGAGGATTTTTGTAATAAATTCCTGTTTCATTAGTGACATCTGGAATGTCCTCACGATTTTCGTTTAATTTACCTATGCGTTTTTGTTTTTCTTGTATTATTTTGTCTTTTAATGTATTATGTAAAAATAATAGATCATCATGGTATTTTTGGATATACATTTCCGTTATATGTTTATTCATTAAAACATTCGTTGAAGTACCAAATGTTATTTCATTAGGGGTGGGTTTTAAGTTCTGGTTAATCGAATTGTTTTAAGCAATAGTTATTAGATTTAGAATTCTCTCTATGCTATAATTTGGATATTCTTTATATGTTATTCTTACTAATTCAATCATTGTCGAGTGACATTTGTTTAATAGTGCTAAAGAATTAGAGTTTTGTGCCGATATATAATGAATTACAATTGAATGGAGTTGACATAATTATGACACTAAGGTGTTTTTCATTTCTGATCCTTGATCGCATATAATTTGATTTGGTGTTGGATAAAGACTTAGGTATTTTTCAATAGCTTTACATACACTGATCGCATTACCGTTTGGTAGAAGGTGAGTAAATAGTCGCTTGGAAAACGTGTCGATAGCTGTGAATATGTTATTTTTATTATATTTTAATACATCTATCATCAATACCGTAAATGGTTTATCTGGAGTAGGGGTTAGTTCATATTTTACTTTTAGAGGTTTTCTCTCATATTTTGTAAGTTTACAAATTTCACATTTATTTATAAATTCTGTAATTTTATCTTTTATATTAGGAAAGTAATACTCTCTTTTAAGTTTTTCCATTGTTTCCAAAATTCCTCTATGTGCGGATTTACCTAAATGATATTGACTAATTAATTCAAGTTGCTTGTCAAGATTCTCTATAACTCGTAATAATGTAAAATATCTTTTTATTTTTATGTCCGGAAAATGATTTGTGATTATTTCTTTTATTGTCATATAGTAATCCTCGAATTCTTTTTTTAATATTTTTAGCTGGTGCGAACAATATAAACCATAGGTTGTATTTGGTTTTAGTATTTCAGTTAATGCTTTTTCTAGGCAATTTTTATCGTTAGTAAAAATTATATGACGCGTTTTGTTTGTAAAAGGTTTTTCGAATTTTAAATTATATTTCTTGTTTCTTTTAATGATACTCTGATGTTTTTCTACATTTAATGCTTTTTCTTTTTCACAATACCAAAATTGTTCGTTACTTGACTCTTAAGAGTGTTGGGTTTCTAGGCTTTCTTGATCTTCTTCTCTTTGGATTGGTTGTTCTTGTGTTTGTTCCAATTGTTCTAGGAGAGCTTCGTATTCTGATGTGATATCATCATTAGGTTGTTCTTGTAATTGTTGCAATTGTTTTATCGCTGGATGTGTTATTTATAATTTGATCAATATTTATATCGTTTTCTACTATATGTAATTCAGAATTTCTCGAAAGTGCGTCTGCAACGAAATTTGATTTTCCTGTTATGTGTTGTATTTCAAATTCAAACTCTTGTAGTCTCCAAATCCATTTCATTATTCTACTATTTTCGTTTTTTATATTAAAAATCCAAATAAGGGGTTTATGGTCAGTTTTTAGAATAAATTTCGAACCATAGAGATATGGTTTAAAGTGTTGGGTGGACCAAACGATTGACAAAAGTTCCTTTTCAATTGTGCTATAATTTGTTCCGTTTTACTGAGGACCCTTGAAGCATACGCTACTGGATGCTCTCTTCCATCATCATCTTTTTGCGATAAGACGGACCCAATTGATTTATGACTAGCGTCGGTAGTGAGAATAAACTGTTTATTCCAATCAGGGTAGGATAAGATTGGAGTGTTTGAAATAAGTTCCAATAATTGATGGAATGCTTTTTTGAACTCTTCAGTTTTATATTGTTTGCTATTAATTTATTAAAGGTCTAGATATTGTTGCATAGTTCTTTATAAATTTTCGGTAATAGCCCGTCATTCCTAAAAATTGGCGGGTAGTTTTTTCGTCAGGCATTGGAAATTTCTGAATCGCTTCAATTTTTGTCGGATCTGTTCGTAATCCATTGGGTGTTACAATGTAACCTAAGAATTTTATTTCTTCCTTGAAAAATTCGGTTTTATCTAGTTGAATAGATAAATTATACTTCTTTAATCTTTTTAATACCTTTTCAATATCCTTTAAATGTTCTTCTTCGCTTTTAGAGTAGATAATTATATCATCTACATACACCATTGTATGTGGTAAATTTTCTATAGCCATATTCATCATCCTTTGAAATGTGGGTGGGCCGTTGCAAAGACCAAATGGCATTCGAACAAACTCAAAATGGCCATTTTCCGTAGAAAATGCCGTTTTGGGGATAGACTCTTCGTCTAATAATATTTGGTGAAAACCGGAAGTTAAATCAATGATGCTAAAATATTTTGAATCTTTTAACCTGTTAAGTACATCTTCTATATTAGGTAAGGGGAATTTATCTTTCACAGTATTTTGATTAATTTTTTTGATAGTCAATGACCAATCGAGCTTTCTTAATACCGCTAGCGTCCATTTTTTTCGGCACTATCCAGAGTGGCGAATTATATGGACTATTGCTAGGTCTAATAATTCCACCCCTTAACAATTTTTGTACTTCAATATTTATTTGCTCCTTAAATTGCTCTGGGTAACGATAGTTACGCGTGTAAATAGGAATTTCATTGGTTGTTATAATTTTATGTTTTAATAAACTTGTGGGTTTTAATGTTTCATTCTCTTTTTTTATTATTTCACCATTTTCTCTTATAATATTTACCAATTTATTAACTGTTTCTTTTTTTATGTGATCATGTCTTATGACATTACGGATTTCATTTTAATTTTCCATAATATTTATTCCATTTTTATTATTACTACTAGTTTCTATATGGAAACTTTTTACGTTATCTTTATGTTTTATAATTAGAATTCCATTTTTATTATCTATGTGTGTTTTTAGATTTTTTATTGTCTCGTAACGTAATAACATATGAAATCGGTTCGAGAAAGGATAAATTAGAAATTCCGAAGTTGCGTTTATTCCTATTAGAGGTTCTAGTTAGAGAACTACACTATGTGTTCCTGCTCCAGGACCCGTAGGAGTTCTTATAACGAAATTCGTTTTTATAAGTTTTGCATCTTTCGGTACTACGTCTGGACGAATATAATTTTTTACCGCACCTGTATCTATTAGCCAATCGTTTCCTTGATAATCAACTAATTTTGGTAAATCATCCGGAGTGGACAGAATTGAACCTATTTCTGTTTCTTTCAGTCTTACAGATTCGGGGGGGGGGGGGGGGGGGGGGGGGGGGGGGGGGTGATCCGAGCTGTGACCTTGTTCTAAAAAATGATTTTGGTTATTTTCTAAGCGTTCAAGTCGTTCAGTTAATTCCTTAATGATCAAATCTTTTTCATTATCTTTATCATTATCTACATGATGGACTCTGTTGGAAACGGTACGCATGGAAACCGTATTAGAATCTACTTTTTCAATAGGTTGATTTTGATTTTGTTTAAAATTTCCCGAAGGTTGTTTGTTAAAATATCTATGTTGGTCCTGCGGTGACCATTGGTTGTTAACACCTTGATTTTGTTGTTGTACATTTTGGTTTGACCATACTGGTCTTTGATTGTTAAAATCATATGGATTTTGATAATGTTGGTTAGACTGGGGTTTAAATTGCTGATTTTGATAAAATGGTTTTTGTTGGGACTGTTGTTTATAATTATGTTTTTCTTTATTAAAATTGATGATTAAATTGATTCGAATTTTTATCATTTTCTTTATGTCGGGGGTATAGTCATTGGACAATATGAAAAGCACTATTTCGTAGTATTTCGTCCAAATCCTCAAGTGTTTCGAATTTAATTTGATAAATAAAGTCGGTTAGATTTGGATGTAGTTGATGTATAGCATGGTGACTGATCTGACGATCATATCTAGCCATTTCGCTTTTTTTATCAATAATTTCACTATCGGAATAAGTTCTAGCAAATAAATCACAACGTTTCATTGATAACCTATCTATAAAGTCACGGGGATTTTCGTTATGAAAACTTCGCGTGTTTAATATTTCTGCAATAAGCTGCTCTCTCGTTCTGGTGTCTTGATATTTCTGTTTGAGATAATTTATAATTTCTTCTACCGTTTCGAAATCTTTATCATAGGTGGCTATTTTTGCTTTCCCTTTTAATTTAGTTTGAATAGTTAATAATAGTTTTGAATGATTTGTATCTCTATGTGGGTTGTCTTGTTTACAATATAAATTAAAAACAAATTTAGTATTACGAATAAAATCAACTAGTTGCAAAGGGTTACCGTCATACTCTGGGATAAGTTTGAAATCGTGTTCCTTAATTTCAAGTGCTATATCTACTAATGTTGTATTACAATTTCTTAAATTATTTAACCTTTCTTGTAATTTAATTCTATGCATACATTTAAGTTAAATTCAATATTTTATAAATTTAGTATTTGATAATTTATAGATTGATAATTCCTAATACAATAGAAATATAGTATGATCTTATAATATAATTGTTATAATATATAATTGTTTTAAATTGATGTACCTTGTATAAATTGATTTCTTCAATCCTCGTTCCATCAGCAAAGCTTTATCAAAAGACCAATCAATCTTCTGGTGTCGACTTCTTAATTCTAAGATCCAGAGTGATGTTCACCTCGTGAAGAATGAAAATAGAAGATGAAGTTCAAAGTCGTTATAAAATAAGGACTTACAGTTTTGAAGTTCAATATTCTTCTCTTGGTCCAAGTTCTTGAACTTGAGTTGGAAACCTTTAATAAGATCTTCTTTATCTCGTACAATCTTCTATGAAGTTAATTTCGTACTAAATAAAGCCCTCAAGTCCCTGTTCGGGCGCCAGATAAATTATTGCAAAGTCCGAAGGGGTTTTTAAAAATTATTTATTATGTAGTAACACAATTTACAATCAAGGGTATCAATTATAACTAATTCTAATGAACAATTAACACAGTAACTGTGTGGAAACACACTGAGAGAAAGAATGGTGAGGAGAGGGGGGATTATACAGAACAAGCACAGTACATGCATCAGCTTCTAGGAAAAGGCTTGCACCTGCTCCTTAACTATATATATATATAAAACTGCAGAGGTCATCAACGCCCTTTGGTTTGTATCTGTTTATCATTATTATTATTATTTTCTTAATTATTATTGTTATTATTAACTTATATATATATATATATATATATATATATATATATATATATATATATATATATATATATATATAGTTATAACTGTAACCTAAAGGTCATCACTCCTTACACAAATTCCTAATCTCACTATTTACTTTCACACCGATAGCTAAGACCAATCATTAATATAATCATTAATAAAAGGTCATCACTCCTTAAACACAATTCCTTATCTCACTATTTACTTTCACACCGATAGCTAAGACCAATCATTAATATAATCATTTCTTACACAATTCCTTCACCCTTCGCTTCCTTATTCACTCCGATAACAACCCCTATAGATGACCTCGTCTTTTAGGACGGAATTTAGAAGTAATAGAAGTAAGCTAGGATTGTAGTGGTCAGTTCGACACGTCTTATAGCTATTAGTCAGTCTTAGTTAGGCACAAGTGTCATATTTATTGTAATTTGAAATAAACCTTTTTTTTAAAGTCTAAGTTGGAGTAAGCTTATTTAACTGGCGCCCGAACTTAGGGACTTGAGAGCTTATTTTTGAAGAATTAGTAACTTTGCGGAGCTTAGGCTGAGTGTAATACCAGTACCGTAGCAGCATAACCACGTCTCCACGTCAAGAGGAAGATTTGCCACTGAGTCTTGAACAAGATCAAGCATTCTCCACGACTACGAGGATCTTCTTTCCAGTAAGCAGAAATTTCAATTTCTACAATCTCAACCCAACATCTCTTTTGTTAAGAAGCCAACATCAACTGAAGACATCTTAGGGTAATTATTTTTTTATATAAATTGTAACATTTGTATGTCATTACTAGACAGACTTAACGCTTTAAGACTAACCGACCAGACAAACGAAAACACAATGGCGTTAGAAATTAAAGAAAGTGAATTTAAAATGATTCCAGATTATGATGGAAATCCAATAGGTCTAGTGAATTTTATTCGTAATACTAAGTTTTTAACAGAATTATACTGTAAAGAAAATAATCCACATACACATATTAATCATACAAAGATTATTTTAAATTTATTATGTAAATTAAAAGGGAAAGTAGCCGCAGCTGTACATGATAAAGAATTTAATAGCGTAGAAGGAATTTTAATTTTTCTAAAAAATAAATATCAAGATTCTCGAACTCGAGAACAATTAATTGCGGAATTATTAAATGTCAGGCCACATAGTAACGAAAATCCTCATAATTATTTAGAAAGATTAATAGAACGACGTTGTGACTTATATACTCGAGTTTACACCGACGATACGATCTTAGATAAACAAGCAGAAATGAAAAAGATATGATAGACAAATATCCCATCACGCGGTGCATAATCTCCACCCTTCTTTAACAGATTTCATTTATCATATAACATGGAATACATTAGAAGATATTGAAGATATCCTTAAAAACAGTGCCGCACACATTGTTCAAAGGTTATACGGTAAACATCAGTATAGTCTACAACAAAAAAATTTTCAAATTCCAAATTATAAAGGGAAACATTTTGATCACAATTTTCAAAAGAAAAAAAAACTGGGAACATCAGAAACCTCACTATGAAAAACCAAGGTACGAACAAAAACCGTATCAACAACCGTATCAATCGTATTATAATCAAAACCCAAACTATAAGCAGTATCAAAAACCAATATACAACAAACCATGGGACCCGCAATCTCAACATCAATTTTTTAACAAACCTCCATCGGGAAACTGGAGAAACCAACAAAATCCAAATCGAGAACAAGTTTCATTAACGCCAACTGAAAAAGATTCCAATACAGTATCCATGAGAACTGTGTCCAATAGAGTTCATTATACAGAAAATAAAAAAGACGAGCAGATTCGAATCCTAACGGAAAGACTGAACGCTATAGAAGCTCGACAGGATAATTTTTTAGGCTCAGGTCCATGCAACAACGACCCGCCGGACCAATAGAAGTTCACGAATTAAATAATACGAACAATGATCTACCGGAATTGAAAGAAGTGAATGATAGACTGAAGAACGAGCTAGCTTCTAAAAATGGACAAATAGTTGATGTAGAAAAGCATTGCTCAGATTTAGAAATAATGGTTAAGAAACAAGCTTCTGAAATGGATTCAAAAATTTCTCAAATGACAAAATTAGAACGGGACTACTCAGATCTTTCCCTAAAATACAATCAATCTTTGGAATGTGAAAACTCTTTTAGAAATCAGGTGCAGACTTTGGAGTGGAAATCGGAAATCGGAGATTTGAGGAGGAAATTTAACAATGCTGTCGAACAATGTACTGAACTTCAGAATTTGAAAGAAAAACTTGAAAATGACATTTCACATTTAATGAACAGTTCAACTGATTCTTCACAACAATTAATGAGTTTAAATTCTGATCTTGTCGAAAAACAGAATGAGCTTAGTAGGTTAAAATTGTCTTCTGCTGAGGAGATTAGGCTGCATGAAAATAGAGTACAAGAATTGGAAATGATGTTAGATTCAGTCAAAAGGGAAGGAGAGAAAGCTATTTTTGAAATAAAAGGACGTGTAGAAAATTCTGTGAAAAATTTTAAGTGTATGGAAGAAGCTTATAATTTAAAATGCAAAGAACTTGAAGAACTTCTTAAAAATGAAGAAACAGTCCGAAATGAGTGTTATAATTTAAAGAAAACAATTGATCAGTTGGAAGTTGATCTTGATAGCTATTCAAATCAAAATAACAGCTTGAAGAAAAGTTTGGATGAAAAGGAAGATAAAATTACGTTGGCTGAAAATGAATTAGCAAACAAAATATTTCAAATTGAAGATTTACAGAAAAGGGTTCTTAGTGTTGAAAACGATGCTATGAACTTATTACAGGAAAAAGAAAACCTGGAAGTAAAGAATAATACATTAGTTTCCAAAATTTCAGAATTAGAGCGTTATATAACCAGTTTTGAAGAGATAAATAAAGAATTGACTAGAGAAAATGAAACTTTACAAAATAAGAGTTCTGAGGCAACATTATCGCTGAATACTGAGATGGACAAAATTAAAAAAATGTTACAAGATAAAGCGAAGTTATTTGAGGAAAAGGAGGCCTACTTGTTAAATCAAGATAAAACTATAAAAGAAAAAAACCGAAGAAGCTGAGAAAAAGATTAAAGAAATCATGGAACTTAGTGCAGAACTACAAGCCCTACAAAAAGAACATCTGGAAAGTAAGCAGCGTGAAAGTGAGCAGAATGAAAAAATACGACTATTGGAATCTGAAGTTCTTGAATTAAATTCAAATGTTAAATGTTTAACTAAAGAAAAAGAGTTATCTTTGAATGAGGTTAAAAAACTGGAATCAGAAATAGAAAATTTAAAGGAATTATTGAATGGTCAGTTACATTTCCGAGAAGAATTAGAGTGTAAGAAAAAAGAATTAGAGTTGATTGTTTCTGAGAAAGCTGAACTAGAAAAACAAGCTTTGATGAAAGAAAAACATCTTCAAGATGAACTATCAAAAATAAAAGATTCATTTGATAAAGTTAGTAATGAATATAAAGAAAAGTGCTCATCGATTTCTAAAAATACAAATGAGCTCCAAGAACAATGTTCAGTGCTCAAGAAAACAATAGAAACCATTAATAAGTCACACGAAGAAAAGGAAAAAAATATAATTAGTAAAATTAAAGAAATGGAAGAGTTAAATTCAAATTTAGTGAAAGAAACAACCAATTTAAAAGCTTCATAAAGTAGTCTGAAAGTAACTGTTGAAAATTAAATAATGAAGTCACAAAAGTTAATGAATTGAACCAAAAGACCTTAGAAGAAAAAATAATTATAGAATTGAACATAATATAGAAACCTCAGTTAATATCGACAAACAATTAATATCTGATTATAAAAATAAAATTAAAACACTAAATAAAAATTTCGAGCTTATCACCAATAATACGATGACATTAAAAACAAATGAAGACGCTTATAATTTATACATACATATTTCTCAATTACTAAACCAAGTAAAAGAAATAACTCTATCACTAGAATTTTGCAAATTAGGTATAATTCATTCCAGTATTATGACTAACGTTTTGAAAAATCTTCCTAACAAAGTCCAAAGTCCATTTAGTATCTAACAATACAGAAATTTTATGGGCAAATAGTAAAATATTTTGTTCAACACACAAGAAGGTAATTCATACTTTTATAAGACTACCAACTCACGAGAACAAATACCAAGGATACGTAGTTCATACAGTACCTAAATATATTAATGGCACATTTTACGAAATCGAGCTTGACAGCGATTTATACATTCAAAACCAAAACAACATTTTTACAGCAGACTGTATATACGAGGAGGAATATTATTGTAAAAATCTTATTAAAGTTAATAACAGTTGTATCTATTCAATAATTCAAAATGGCAATGTAAAAACTTGTAAACTTAAGCATAGATTAGATAAAAATATAAGATACCTGGATGTTACAAAACAATATTTAACTTATAATATAAGTAAGATAACCAATTGTAATAATATTAGCCAATTTTTACCTAAAGTAAGTCTGATAAATAAAGGCATAAATGATTGTTACCCCACATTAACACAAATTTATTATCACAATTATCACTACATATTACAACCATTTTATGATGTATCAATATCAGAAACATTAACCTTAAATACCACAAATGTAACTATACCAACACTCAACATTCTTAGATTTAGCGAAAATATCGCAGTGTACTATTATTATTTAATTATTATCGCTATTATACTGTTAATCATTATTATAACCGTATATGTATACTATTATAGATATAAGAAAACACAAACAGTATTGACACCCAGTGCTCCATTCACTGAGGACTCTTGTAAAATTATTCTATCTAAAGTGTATGAATCAACATTTTAGCAAAAATTGTTACCAGGAGATAACAAATCTTAAAGAAGGGAAGAGTTATAACTGTAACCTAAAGGTCATCACTCCTTACACAAATTCCTAATCTCACTATTTACTTTCACACCGATAGCTAAGACCAATCATTAATATAATCATTAATAAAAGGTCATCACTCCTTAAACACAATTCCTTATCTCACTATTTACTTTCACACCGATAGCTAAGACCAATCATTAATATAATCATTTCTTACACAATTCCTTCACCCTTCGCTTCCTTATTCACTCCGATAACAACCCCTATATATGACCTCGTCTTTTAGGACGGAATTTAGAAGTAATAGAAGTAAGCTAGGATTGTAGTGGTCAGTTCGACACGTCTTATAGCTATTAGTCAGTCTTAGTTAGGCACAAGTGTCATATTTATTGTAATTTGAAATAAACCTTTTTTTTAAAGTCTAAGTTGGAGTAAGCTTATTTAACTATATATATATATATATATATATATATATATATATATATATATATATATATATATATATATATATATTTCATTTATAAATAATTAAATAAATTAAGGCTTAGCGAACCCGAAGGTTCGATGCCGACACTACCAACCGTCGACCGCACACTTCCCTCCAATCCATTCCTCCAAAACCTAAATCCCCCAGGTCGGCCCTGATGCGATCCTCCCATCTTCGTCTCGGTCTACCCCTCGGTCGTTTACCCGACGGCTCATAACCCGACGATCATTATTAAACCCAACGACTTTACATGCCCATTTTAAGCATCGCGCTGCTATTACTTGAACTATATTTACGGGATATAATTCGCGCAGTTCCGCATTTTGAAGCCATCTAAATTCTCCTGTATCTTCGTTTTTTCATTTATACCTTTTTTTAATTATAAATGAACAGTCTTCTAATTCCAGTAAATAAAATCATCACTAAGCATTATTGGGAAACTGAGAGAGAACAAAAGTTTTATGCAATTTAAGTCATTGGTGCACCAAACGCCTTTGTGCCTGACGGAAGGTTAGGGATTAGGGTCCAAAATTTCTGTTTATAATCTCTTTTCCTCTACCTCCCTTCTAACATGATTTTTATATATTGCTCCTTATATTTTTATAAACCCCATATTTTTAACTAGGTTTACATTACTGGTGGTTCTTCTTCTTCTTCTTCCTTTTCTTTCTCCTTGTGCCAAGGACTCAACTAGCGTGGAGGGGCCTCAATCCAACGCTGCCAGAGCTCACGATCCCTGCAGAGCTTCTTCAGTTGATGGAGTGTTCTTCCTCCTATCCTCTGGACATATTCCTCATATAAAATCCTAGGCCTTCCACGTGGTATCTTGCCAGTGGGTCGAGCTTCCATTTCTTTTCTAGGCTCTCGTTCCTCATCAATCCTACATACGTGGCCTAACCATTTGAGCTGTCGTTTTTCAAGGGTCGTTTTTAGGGCGGGGATTTTTAATTCTTCTCTAATCCTCTCGTTTCTTATATCTCTCGTAGGTATTTCATTTCGGCTTCACTTATTTTGCTAATCTGCTTGTCCAGTATGATCCAGCTTTCGCTCCCGTAGAGCTTGGTTTCCTGCCCCACATCTCGGTGGCACCAATGCTGTTGCATATACTATTTTATAATAGATTTTGCTGGCTCTCGCAATCCTATTTCCAAATTCCAAATCAATCCTGCCTTGTCTGTTGGTGTTAAAAAGTTCTCAACTACTTTAAGAACCTCACCCTTACACTCTACCTCTACTGTCTCCTCCTCATTTCGGGACACTATCAGTATCTTACTCTTAGAGGCATTGACAGTCATTTCCTTTCTCTTAAGTTCCTCTTGCCATTCCAGTTGAGCCTGCTGCAGCTTATCTTCTGTTTCACAAATGAGAACGATATCATCGGCATAGTCCTCATGCTTCATCTACCAATAAATGCTCGAGCTGTTCGCCTTTTACAAATTTTATGGATTTCATCCATGAATACAATAAATGCCTTAGAGTGGACTAAGGCTATTCCCCTGTTTAACTCCTGTATCTATGGGAAAAGAAATAGATTTTATTCCATTAGTTCTAACCACTCCTAATGAATTTGTTTAAACGGATTTAATAGCAGAAATGAGGTCTTTTGGAACATTTTTTGTAGCAAGAGCATTCCATATTTTTTGACGCGGGACCGAGTCGAAGGCAGCATCAAGATCCAGAAATGCTAGAAAACATATAAATTTGTTTGTCTCTGTCCCATGATTTTTCCTATATTACTCTTAGAGCGAAGATGTGCTCTTGTGTCAGTCCCCCTGGGCGGAAACCTGCCTATTCCTCCTACAACTGCTCCGCCACAAATCGTCTCAGTCTTTTTATATATATATATATATATATATATATATATATATATATATATATATATATATATATATATATATATATATATATATATATATATATACACGCATATACATACATATATATACACATGCACATATTTTATTTAGTTAATTTTTATTTCTTCATATTTGGTTAATGAAACCACCCGCTCGACCCCACAGAGCAACCGACGGGCAGTGCCCAGACCCATGGGGGGCCGGCCAAGGCCCAGGGGGCGCCCCCGTCTCCCACGTCAGTTGGTGGCTGTGCTCTTTAGAAGACACGAGGGCTGATCGGAGGATGTGGATAAAAACCATGTTAGCCACCTCATTATATTACATTAGTACAGTATATAACTGTTTACAATATCGTTCTTCATGGAAAAGTTCACATCCTCCCAGACCCTCGGAGCTAACCTGCTCTGAGAGACCGAAGACGCCCCTAAGTGCCCCGACCCCTATACCTTCACAAGGTTTGCCAGGTCTTTGCTGAGATCTTTCTCTTAATTGTTTTTTTTTATTTTTATTTTTTTATAAATATGTTTTTCTAATTTTAACTACAGCTCAATCATTTTAAGAAACGTATTTAGCATTATTTTATCTTTTGTTCATCTAATAAATAAATTTTAAATATTTTTGTCCTATCTCAAACCGATTTATTTGTTTTCCTCAATTTTCATTTAATGTATTTTTCATGATGTTAAAGGTATAGGTGACTGCTAAATCTTTTGTTTATATTTTGATATGAAGGGCACTGCCTGGCAGTCATCGAGGCCGCGGACAGCAGATGTAGAAATGTACTTTTGTTTGTTTTTATTATTTAACATGTAGAAATGTTCTTCTGTTTGTATTTATTGTTTATCTATTATTATGTATTTGTTTATTTATTTTATTTTTTTTAATAGTAAAATGTAAATATTATTTCCTAACTCTATTGCCATAAATTTTATACTTTAAAGCAATAAAATAAAAAAAATAAAAAATAATTGTTTTTCTTAAGGGGCCTAGTGCCATAATAAAGTTTGTTTTTTTCCTATTCCATCCCAGTTGGATGGAACTGGTCCTATTCTCAGGGAATTACAAAATTTAAATATATAAAACACCGAATCCATATAGAAACTAAAGTTGTTTACTTCTGATACAGTTTCACACATTAAGGAAGAGGAAATAAGGAAAAATCATTATTATATACTTGAATGCACAAAGGATAATGATTGGACTGTTTCTAAAGAAGGAATAATTTGATATGAAGGACACTGCCTGGCAGTCATCGATGCCGCGGATAGCAGAGGCAGACGCAAGAACGAAGCGGAAAGGTGTGCCAGTTTCGTAGCAGAACATTGTGCGAGGAAGAAGTTGAGTATGGCGGCAGCCAAGACCCAGGCCTATTCTCATTAAGGGCTCAACGGACAGGGCTCACCCTTTCAACTTAGACATAACAGGAGAAAAAGTTCGACCAGGTGAGAAGGTAACCTACATAGGAGTTAAATTCAGGAAGATGTTTGATCCTAATCCTCACCTGGAGTACTTGAAGGATAGGGTGACCCTATCAATTAATGGACTAATCAGAACAGGGCGTGCTTTTAATGGAACATTTAAAATTAATTAGAAGTTTTTGAAAAAAAATATCACTATTGATAACATTTAAAACGTTCACGTAATAATTCGTGACTGAAACTACTACATCACGTAGAAAATAGTACAAAATTAAATATTTACGAATCATTAAATCTTTAAAACCAACATAAATTGGTTTTTAAATGAGTAAACAAATATTTCCAATTACTGTTTTCCTTTTTCATCTTCTTCCTTGGCTCTTCAACCCGCGAGGCGTCAAGGCCGCCCGAAGCAATCTCTGCCATTCAACCCGGTTCCGTGCAGCCGCTCTCCAGTCCCGGATTCCCAGAATGGCTCGTGCATCACTCAGCGCACCGTCCATCCAGCGAAGTCTGGGGCACCCACGTCTTCTAGTAGAATGAATTTCCTCCTCGAGGACCCTTCTTGTTTGGATTTCTTTTCCAATGTTGTTGTCGTGCGTCATCAAGGAATCAAGATATAGAAACTCCTCGACTCTCTCAAATGTACAGTCGTCAATTTGTACATATGAAGGAAGAATCCCTCGTGGGTTTGGCACCATGTATTTGATTTTTGCTTGGTTGACTTCAAACCCCATTCTCGCAGCTGCCACTCGTATCCTTATGAATTACTGTTTTTCAGTTTAGAAAAACCTCAAGGTTTCGTCATTTAGGTGAATTTTTATGAATCTTTCTACCACATCATCATCTTTCATTCATTATTAAGCGCTGAGGCAAGTTTGCAAGTTTGCATCTCTGACCATTTTCCACTATCTCTCATGCTAGTAAGCATTTCCGTTAATCTTATAATATGGTTTCCTTTCAAGACCTGATTTTTAGACATTGCTTTCATTTTTAGATTTATTGAATGTTCAAGAGTCTTGGACAGGTAAATACTTGCAAATTGTTAAAAATAACATCGAAATTTCGGGGAGTTCGGCCATCTTGTTAAAATAGGTAACACGTTTGTATGTGAATCGCAAGTTGTGAGTGCTAGAAAAGTAGTTAGCTAGTGTTTCTAGTATATGAAAAGGTTTTTAAATTACTCTTAAAGAACCAGCAGTTACACACCTAATGAAACTTTGAAATATAGTGAGTGACAGCAAAGTTTTTACAGTTTAAAAAACAATCGTATCTAGTGAAAACCGGCCGCATTGGAAATTTCAACCACGTGGCCCAGTGAGCTGAACAGCTGTTCATAGGTGAATAATATTGTTTATATCCTGCCATGTATTGCAACCTTCTGCACTTCTCATTATAATTGTCCTATATAGTGTGTTGTATTGAAATAAGAATAATGGGTGAAAAAAAAATTGAAATCTATGAGTCTAGACCAAAAATTTGACATGCTCATCAATTCATCTGTGCTGTACAATGCAGAAATAAGCAGCATAAAAAATAAAATTTCTGAATTTAGTTTAACAATCTCAGAAATAAATGAGACACAAGAATCGATAAAATCTAATTTTAAGACCTTAAACCACGAAATTGAAAGTTTAAAAAATGATTTAAGTCATTTACAGTCTTTTACAGCAAGACAAAAAAAGTATTTCGATTTCCAAACGCTTAAAATAACAATCGACATTAAAGGAATACCATACCAATACGGCGAACAGCTCGACAAAATATTATCTAATATTTTTACATTTCTAGAGTGTAACATTACTATAAATAGTCTAGATAACTATTACAGAACTAAGAGAAAAGATGGTGTCTACACTATCTGTGAAATTTCTAAGATTGATTGATAAAAACTACTTTCTGAAAATAGCAAAAAAAAAACAAAAAAAAAAACAGGATTTAAGTATCCACTTCTATAATTTATCCCGCAACCGAGAAGATACTAATAAAAAGGTGTTTATTAATGAAGCTATGTCCTCAGAAAATAGAAAAATATTTTCAAAAGCAAAAGAGCTACAAAAAGAGGGACACTTCAAATTTGATGGGCAAAAAAATGGATTTTTTTTGGTAAAGAAACCGACTGATCAAAAAAAATATAGAAATCCATAGTATAATGGAATTATTACTAACCTGCAACATATTTGAAAACCAGTTTTTGACAGACTCTGATGAATCCCAGACGGATGATGAACTCAGGAACAAGCGCATTTTTTCGAATTCTCCTGCCAACCAACCACAATATGAAATAACACCACAAAGCACGAAAAAGAAAAAAGTTAAAATGAGTGAGACCTCATGACAACCGACCAACGACCACCGGCCTACTGAGGCCGGCACTGTTTGCATAACAAATACCGTTGTAGGCCAACTGAAGCACGCATTAACTGGATTCTTCGCCTGATCATAATAAACAAATTTCATCGTTTGGTAACATAAATATATTTATTTGGAATGTACATGAATAAATATCGTATATGTATGCTTTGATATAATATCGGAAACTAACGTACTGGGTAATATTGAAAAACCAAGCAGGTTGGAGGACTATGAAGTGATCTTCTCTCCTGCCATCAAAAATAAGAATTATGGACGACCAGTTGGAGGTTTAGCTTGCTTTTATAACAAAGAGCAAATTAAAGTAGAGGCGATAAACATCACAGAAGATTATATAATAACATTAGTTAAAGGTGATAATTTTTTTTCGTTTATTTTCTATTTTGTTTACATTAATCCTAAATATGATATTGCATCATTTTTAGATAATTTTGAATATGAACTAAATAATATAAAATCGCACTATTCTAAATTAGCAGTATTAGTGGAAGGGGACTTCAATAGCAGAATAGCCAACCTTAACACTAAATTCACGAGGAAAAACCCTTACCGAATTTATGGAACTAAATTCTTTTGTAATGGCCTTAAGATGAACTTTGAAAAAACCAAAATCCTAAAATTTTCCAATGGTAGACTGAAAAAGAAAAAAAGAATAATAATTAAAGGGAACATTGTAAAATTTTTTAATGAATTTAATTATCTGGGTGTATTGTTTTAGCGATCTGGTTTATTCTTAAAACAAACAAAAAATTCTGTTTCTCGTGGAAATTCAGCAATAGGAGCGGTATTAGTTAAATGTAGGGGAGCCAGAATTTGAGCATATCCAGTCCGGGGCCGTAAATATTTGGGGTTTTAGACGAATTAGAGAAAATAAACACTAATTTCTATAAAAACTTATTCTGTTTGTCGAGATGTAAACCAAATTGGCTTGTGAGGCTTGAGACTGGCTCTATCCATGCTAGTTGGCTGGCTCTTAAAATAGCTTTAAATTATTTAAGAACCATAATCCAAATGAGTGATGATAGGCTTCCAAAGTTGTGTTATTATAACTTAGTCAAGCTGTCTGCATGTAGAAATGCTAATCTTAAGTATACTTGGAGTTTACAACTAAAAAATGTACTGGATAAAATCGGAGAAGGGGAAATAGTTTTCGAATAAAATATAGTTAAACGCAAAGAAAAAAGTCAAACTGTATTAGAAAAATACAAAATTTATTTATTTAATTTGGATCCATTCTCTAGCCAGCAGTCAAATTTTAGCACATTCTACAATAGCATTGATCCAAACGGTTCCATACCTGTTTACATTAATATACGGATAAATATTATTTTCACTAGAATTATTGCACAGTTAAGAACTACAGGAAAACATATAATAAAAATAACCACTTCAGATAATATCACACAAATTAATCCTCAGGAAATCTGTATGGTGTGTAACATGAAAACTGCTGAAGACCTCGGACACATATTCTTTTACACTTGCCCAATTTATAATGTTCTGCATAACACCTATTACCCTAGCATTGATTCAAATGACAGTTTTCAAATACTTATTCCGCAAAATGAAATAGAAGCAAAAAAACTGGCATATTTTATTATAAATATAATTAAAATCAGAAATTTTTTCACTGAGATATAGTAGTTTTAACTGTAAAATATCAGTATCATGTATTTACCCTGAGATATGACATATATATATATTTGAAAGTAGTAGTCTAATATGATATTTGATAAAGTTTAAAGGTTTATAAATTACATAAAAAAAGTGTTAATTATTTTATTAGGCATTTTTATTATTTAGATTGAAAAAATATTTATTTACTTTTTAATATTTGTATTTAATTTTTAGTTTATTCAAAGTTCTTTGGTATATTATTTGAATTATAATCTGTTGAGTATTATAATGTACATAATATTTGTAGTTGTATTAATATTTGTATTTTATTTTATTGTACATAATAAATAGCCGAACTTCTTTGTAAAGGGCATGGCTATGCTTACAAATAAAAAAAACAATACATTGAAATTATAAAATTTAAGATTATTCGGAGTTTCTTTGAAATTGAAACCATTCTATTGATCTTTATGCTGTTTCTGGTTCGACCAGGGCGCTCCACTTCTCTCACCTTCACATTTCAGGAATGTGGAATACCTGTTTAATCATTGACAAAAAAATGCCTACACAGTTTGTTTTTTTTGTTTTTTTTTACCTTAGATAACGGTAAATGTTAAGTATGATTTTCATATTACATTTTAAAATTTTGTAACATTCAATTTCCGTTTTGACACCCCTCTTGGCACTGCACTTTCTATCTGTACTGAAACCCCCATCCAGTCTATTAGATATATAAGAGTAACTAAATCCACGAGGAAGGAGTAACAGGAATTAGTAATCACTTTCAATTTTTTTGTCTGTTCTCCTTTTTTAACTATACTTTTCAGAAAATGAATTACAAAACTATATGGATCATTGTTTATGTTGAGGTTTATAGTAACACTTTTTAACAACGATTTGGTTGCCCTTTGAAACCCATACTCTAGTTTATTTTATTTCAAATAATAATTTATTATGTTCACAGTTTACCTAGAATTATTTATTTATTTTTAGGTAGGGCCACGCCCTATATAAAGGAGTTCGGTTATATATTATGTACCATAAAATACAATACAAATATTAATAAAACTATAAATACTATGTTCATAACAATAGTAAACAGACAATATTACCAATAATATACCAATGACCTTTAAATATAACTAAGGATTAAATACAAAGAATAAGAAGTAAATAAAAGTTCTTCTATCTAAATAATAAATAATACAAATTATACCTAATAAAATAATTTACATTTTTCGATTTTATTTTTAAACTTAAAGTTTATCAAAGCACATATTTGACTATTGACTATTGACCACTTTCAAATATACATATGTCATATCTAAGGCAAACATAATACTGATATTTTATATCTGAGAAACGTTCATTATAGCTTGATTTAAATTTTCGGCTACTGTGTCTATATTTTCGTTTTCAAAATTGATTTTAATTAATGGTGATAGCATAAATAGCAAACTATTTTTAAAAATATCAGATATCTCCTGTTACCATTTCATTATATTTAATACTTCTTTTTTTTCACTCTCTATTAGGTATAAACGTTTTAAATTGAACAATGGGAGAAAAATGATCTGATAAAGTAACGTCCTGCATTTATCAAATTATGTACCACACCAAACCTCATCTATCGTGGTTTTGCCCTGACTACTTACGAATGTGAAAGCCCCCTTCACATCATCAATATGAACGACCTTTCGAAATTACAAAAGAATTTAGCTCCATAAATTTGGTAAGGGTTTTTCCTCGTGAATTTAGTGTTAAGGTTGGCTACTCTGCTATCGAGGTCACCTCCCACTAATACTGCCAAGTTAGAAGAGTGCGATTTTATATTATTAAGTTCATATTCAAAATTATCTAAGAATGATGGAATATCGTGTTTAGGATTAATAATACAAAGAAAACAGAATAGAAACGAAAAAAAATTATCACCTTTAACCAATGTTATTATATGATCTTTTGTGATGTTTATCGCCTCTACTTTAATTTGCTTTTTATTATAAAAGCAAGCTAAACCTCCAACTGGTCGTCCATAATTCTTATTTTTGATGGCAGGAGAGAAGATCACTTCATAGTCCTCCAACCTGCTTGGTTTTTCAATATTACCCAGTACGTTAGTTTCCGATATTATATCAAAGCATACATATACGATATTTATTCATGTACATTCCAAATAAATATATTTATGTTACCAAACGATGAAATCTGTTTATTATGACAAGAGGAAGACTCCAGTTTACTAATAATACAGCGGTTCTGTAATAGCATTGTTTTGCTAACAGAGTACTTTAGTAGGCCGGTGGCCGTGGGTCGGTTGTCATGAAGGCTCACTCATTTTAACTTTTTTCGTTTTTGTGCTTTGTGGTGTTACTTCATTTGATGGCTGGTTGGCTGGAGAATTCAAGCAAATACGCTTTTTCCTATGTTCATCAGCCTCAAATTCATCAAAAACTGATTTTCAAATATGTTGTGGGTTAGTAGTAATTCCATCATACTTCTTCTTTCTCAAACCGTTTTCCATTTCTTTGCCAAACAAATTTAAAATAATGTAGCTATTTTGCTTTTGAAAATATTTTTCTATTTTCTGAAGACATAGCTTCATTAATAAATACCTTTTTATTAGTATCTTCACGGTCGTGGGAAAAATGTAAGAAGTGTATCCCTTAAAATACCGGATGGATTCGCCTACTCTGATAAAAGCAAAACAACTTTACTAGCAGAATGCTTTACTTCCACCTCTCAAATCACTAAAGACCTGGGCACATCCCACCACAATCGCTCAGTAAACCGAACTGTAAATAAATATCTCCAACGCAATGTACCACCTAACTTCCCTTCCGTATCGCCAAAAGAAATAATTCATAATATAAAAAAGCTGAAAACAAAAAAAAGCCCCGGGCGAAGACAATATTCCTACAATAGTAATTAAAAACCTTAGTAAAAAATTAATAATGTTCTTGACAAAAATCTTCAATTCAGTCTTCCGCCTCCAACACTTCCCTACTTCCTGGAAAACAGCAAAAACTATACCGATACCTAAACCAAATTAAGACCCTTCAGAAGCTGTCAACTATAGACCAATCAGCCTTCTTAACATTATTTCAAAAAATATTCTTGAAGAGGTTAACCAATTTTATATCTGACAATAATATCATGGTTAATGACCAATTTGGTTTTAGAAACCACCATTCTACAGTGGCACAATTAGCCAGATTGACCGATTTTATTACAGCAGGATTTAATGAAAGAAAACATACAGGGATGATCTTACTAGACATCGAAAAGGCTTTTGATACAATATGGCATAATGGACTGATATACAAGCTTATCACTTACCAATTCCCACCCTACATCATTCATATTATTCATTCATTCCTTTCAAATAGATCCTTCCAAATTACAATCAACAACACCACAACTCCTAAACATCCCCTATCAGTTGGTCTTCCCCAAGGATCCTGCCTTTCCCCTACTCTCTTTAACCTCTATATATCTGACCTACCTTCTCTTCCTTTAGTTGAAAAATCATTTTACGCAGATGACACCGCCATTTACACTAGTTCCTACAGGATAGATACAATAGAAAATAGATTAAAATCATTATACTCCAAATTCAATAAATATTACAAAAAATGGAAAATTCAAATAAATGAAAACAAAACTGCAGCAATAATGTTTACAAAAAGAAGAACCAAAATAGCGGATCATATCATCCTTTGTAAAGTCTGAATCCCTTGGGTTCAAACTGTTACCTACCTCGGGCTCGAATTAGATAAACGTTTGACATTTACATCCCTTATTAATAATAAATGCTGCAAAGCCAAAAAACTTATCAGTACGATGTCACCATATTTCCGAAGAAAATCTCCATTATCCATTTTATATAAATCAGTCATTCGACCATTATTAACATACGCCTCTCCGGTATGGAGCTACACATGTGACTCCAACTACAAAAAAATAGAAAGGATCCAAAACTTATGCTTGAGGATCATTAACGACTACCCAAGGTACACAAAAATAACTGATATGTTGCACGACCTGAATTTTCAAACGATTAAACAGTTTATTTACACCCAGACTCAGACCTTTTTTAACTCAACAATAAACTCAGAGAATCCCAAAATACAAGCAATAGGAAATTATAACAAACTAACCTTAAGAAGATACGTACACAAACGTACTAGACACATTCTACTGGAATAAAAATTTACTATAAGACATTCTTAGAATTTACTAGTTTTAGTTAAATTTTAATTTAACAAACCGAAATATTGTATAAGTTAATTTATTCTTTAATTTTGATCAATTTTAACGCTCAAAACTTTTGCTAATTTTTATATATTTATTTTTATTACTTTACTTTATTTTATTATTATTTTTTTTTTTTTTTTGAGTAGGTTTTTTTTGTCAATTTTTCCTACAATTTAAAAAACAAATGTATTATAAATTGTTATTTATCATTATTGAATCAAATCCACAGTGTGAACTGTTTTATTTCTAAAACCTGTATTATAAAAATATGTTACAAAATTGTAAATTGTTAAATTTCGTAAAATAAAGCTCTTTTATATATATATAAAAGTGTATATTTAAATCCTGTTCATTTTTTTTTTTTTTTTTTTTTTTTTTTTTTTTTTTTTTTTTTTTTTTTTTCAAAAAATAGTTTTTATCAAGCAATCTTAGAGATTTAACTGATATTATATTCGTGTAGACACCATCTTTTCTCCTAATTCTGTAATAGTTATCTAGACTATTTATAGTGATGTTGCACTCCAGAAATGTAAGAATATTAGATGATGTTATATCGAGCTGTTCGCCATCTTGATACGGTATTCCTTTAATTTCGATAGTTTTTTTAAGCATTTGGAAATCGAAATACTTTTTTTGCCTTGCTGTGATAGATTGTAAATGACTTACATCATTTTTTAAACTTTCAATTTCGTGGTTTATGGTCTTGAAATTAGATTTTATCGTTTCTTGCGTCTCTTTTATTTCTGAGATTGTTGAAATAAATTCAGAAAATGTGTTTGCTTATGCTGGTTATTTTTGCATTGATCAGCACAGACGAATTGATGAGCATATCATGTTTTTGGTCTAGGCTCATAGAATCATTTTTTTTTTTCCACACATCATTTTTATTTCAACACAACACAGTATAAGAATGTAGTGAAATAAATAGAACAATTAGAATAATAAACGCAGAAGCCGGCTCACACTGCATACGATTATTTTTTAAACTGTAAAAACATAGATTTAGTGTGTAACTGCTGGTTCTTTATGTGTCATTTAAAAACCTTTTCACACACTTGCTAACTACTAAATACTTTTCTAGCCCTTACAACTTGAGATTGTTCAACGTGTTAACTATTTTAACAAGATGGCCGAACTCGTTTACCTAAAATTGTTTGCATAATTTGAGAAAGAAATGTAAACCCATGGGAATGCAATTACAAGAGGATGTGTTATTGTATAACTTATCCTTTGCAGATAACCAAGTTATCATCGGGGGACTCAATGGCCGAGTGAGTTGGGGCGAGGGTCTCAGCGCGCTCGTAACCAGAAGTCGTGGGTTCGAATCCCACCTGGGCGGGTTAAAATTTATTTCGTGGCGGACCCACGAAATGAATCTTGACTTTAACACCCTGGCCAGTATAGGACTTCAATGGAAGTCTCGGGCCAAAAAAAAAAAAATAAAAAAGTTACCATCGCACAAGACATCGAGGATGCCGCCAATATGTTCCGAAAATTGCAAGAGGAATATCAACAATGGGACCTAACTATTAATGTTACTACGACTGAATACATGTTCTCCAGTATCGAAGACGTAGAAAATAGTCCTGGGAAAGAAGAATGAAAAAGAAATGTTAAATTCTTCAAATATCTAGGAAGTATAATGGCACTTATCCATATGAGATGGAAATTAAAAGGAGGATGGCAGATGGCAGGAAGGTTATGCCCATGCTAATTGCAATACAATGGAGTTGAAATATCATTCTCAAAACAAAACGGAATATATTCAAGAATATTGTATTGAGAATACTGATAGATGGAGCGGGAACGTAGACAATAAAGGTCAATCTCCGGAAGAAGTTTTTTTCACTGAAATGGGCTATTAGCTCGGAGCAGTGAGAATATCAAGGAAAGAAAAGGTATATAAAATTGAAAAAAATATAGATCCAAAGAAATATTCTTGATGATATTGAGAAAAAAATCTTACTAAGGAAAGTCCATACATGGAGAATATTATAAAGACGGAAACGAGGTAGGCCAAAGAAAACATGGAAAGAAAATAGAAGAGTATAGGATGGAAAATGAACTAATAGAGGAATGGTCCTTAGAAAGAAGAAT
Organism: Euschistus heros; assembly: GCA_003667255.2. NCBI lineage: Eukaryota > Metazoa > Arthropoda > Insecta > Hemiptera > Pentatomidae > Euschistus > Euschistus heros. Next base: position 3,620,002 of record RCWM02000047.1, read on the forward strand.
GTGGAGGGAAGCCACTGCGTTGTGACAATATCATGTATGTGTATATTATTTATAATAATATTAAATTATTTAGCAAATAATGTAAGGAAGTAGAGGTGCATACATAACACAATAAAAATACACTCCTGGACAAAATTCTCAAATCATCACCGTGTTCTTTCTATTTCTTTGTTTAAAATTTCTAAAATAGAATTGCTCTAACCAAGGCTGGTATTAGTCACAAGTATTAATGGTATTAGTCCTTTAAGGAATTATTCCTAGCTGAAGATTAAACAAATAACTCTGACTTTACACTTCCAACTCTGTCTTATGGTGTTCATTTGTGTTTAAGTTTTTTTTTTTTTAATTTGAGTTTTTTAGTATTTAAACAATTAAACAACAGCATCGATAGCGTTTGGAGGTGGCTCTGGATGTGAAGGGCTGGTGTAAGTTTGGAAGCCCGTATAGAGATGCACATAATAAACAGGGGACTCTTTGACTGCAGAGCGATATGTGGCGGGGGTCCTAGGATGTTCCTATGCAATGCTATTTGCTCCATATAATTTACGAAAATTTACTTTATCTCCAAGATAATGCAAGAGCACATTTTCATGATAATATATGACTACTTCTAGAATTATTCATATATTACTATAAGATCTTAATCTGATAGAGCAGGTTTGGGCTGATTAGCTGAAGAGGCGTAGCAGAGGTCGAAATCATGGACCAATTTTAGTTACCCAGCTTCAAAACGCACTTTATCGATAATACATTGCTCGTGCCGTCCTTTAAATGTTTGAATAGCTAGAGGAGGTGTTACCTGACATTGAGGTTGTATTTTTTTTATTTTAAACTATTTTATGTAAGCATAGCAATTCCATTGGTTCATAATTTATCCTCACATTTAAACTGATTGTAAATTTTTTCTTTTTTGTTATTTACTCTTCGAATGTTGATAAAGTTAACAAAACATAAGAAAAATATGCTTGTCTATCGTCTATATGAAAAATGAAGAGAGGAATAAGAGGCGAAAGGTGAAAGGCGATAATTAGAAAACACCAAGATGGTGCTCTAATTTTGTCCAGGAGTTTATATTTTTTATTTATATCATTTTATTAAATTAAGTTAATATATTCTAAGAGTGTCTTCACACCCCAACCATCTCCTTTCGTATTATTAGTATTGTCGTCATCAATATTACACCATCAGCCAATAGTGAATATTATTTGTGTTTATTTATTCTTTATAATTTGTGGCATAGTGATTTGTTGATATTTTGTCTTGTGATATGTCGGCCCATAGATGGATGGCTATTTTTTCAAATAAATAAAGAGGCAAACTGATAAATATCAACTTAGTCCTCAACTGCAACTAATCCCTTAGGTCACATCTGAATCACTGCAACTGGAACCTACAATAAATTTAAATTGTCATAATTCATCGATGTATGTGGTTTAGTATAGATTAGTACAATGTTATAAGGCCCTTAAGTAAAAAAGGGGAATAGTAAAAAAAAAAAACTGGTAAACTGAACAATGATATAATGAAAGAGGTACATTCATTATTGGCTGGGAATAAAATACTAAGGACGTTGGTGATGGTTAATGAAGACAGATTGGGCTGGGGCGGCAGGTACTGACTCGGATCCCTCTTCTCGTTAGTTCGTTGAGATCCTTTTGTCATGGCACGTAGGGACCGCAAAGCACGCTCAGAACCACATCCTCATTAACTTATTCATCAATTAGATCCTTTCACAATTCCATTTTACCAATACTTTTGTGGACAATAGATGTTTGGTCATTTGCTGGCAAACTATTAGGTATTCCTAGTTCCCCAGAGCATAGCTCAAATGCAAAATTGTGTTGAATATGAATTACCTTTTGAGATGTTGTAAATATTCCACAAACATATTTCAGAAAATGTCAACCAGATTTTTGGTTAATCCAATCCTATACTGACGCTTATAAGTTCTTTTCATAGTTCAGGATAAAACAAATCCGTAAATATTTCTTGTTTATCCAGATAAAAAGAATCAACGATGCATAATAGAGTTAGTCGTTTCATAGATTATTCTAGTAAATAAATTAACTGGATAATAAATAAATGTGCCAGATGGTATTTTTCGTCTTACATTTGGTAAAGGACGTAAATGTCACAAATGTGGCACTCACTGACTTATATATACTTTAATTATTTAGTATATAAGGCATATACTAAAGAATTAAAATACATAAGAAAAAAAAAATGCTGCGAGGGGCAGGCTGGAAGGTTATTCTACAATGGATAACATTTTTGTCCTTACCAACTTGATTCAATTGAAATGGAATGAAGGAGTCAAGAACATCTATTGCTTCTTTCTTTATAGATTTCAAATCTGCCTTTGATTCTGTGGATAGACAGGCTCTCCTGTTTAAACTGTCACAATTGGGAGTTTCGACAACATTTATCAGAGCTATTGCAAGCCTATATATTCTAGCACCAACTTATCTGTGAGCAGTATACGTGGCCGATCAACAACTTTTCCAACAATATCTGGAGTTCAGCAAGGTTGCAACATAAGCCCTCTATTATTTACCTTATTTGTTGCCTAAGTGGCGGAATATGGCTTAGAGTGTACAGAATAAAACCCCTGCTATTCGCAGACGATATAGTGTTTCTTGCTAAAAATGCTTGAATATGATGTTATAGAGTGGAATTTTCTTGTGAATTTATCCAAGTCAAATATCATCGCTTTTAGGAAAGGTGGAAGAAAGCTTAGTGAACGTGACTCTTGGATGTTTAATAATCAGCCAGTCAAAGTAGTCAACCGATATAAGTATTTAGGGATTACATTGTCTCCAAGTTTGACACTCACTGATCACTTTAATCGAACTGCTCGCCATGCTTTGCTTGGTCTTAATAGTGTTTGGAATAATTTATTTCTAAATAAACATATTCCTCTTTTAGCCAAAAATGACATTTATAAGTCTGTAACTAGATCAATTCTTACATATGGGAGTCAAGTTTGGGAATACCGATACCTGATAAAATAGAAAGTGTCCAGAGGACCTTCATTAAGAAAATATTTAAATTGCCAAAAACTACTCCAAATTACATAATATATTTAGAGGCCAAAATTTCACCAATTCATGTTTTTACGTTTCAATTACAATTTAAATACATATTGAAGACCCTAGATCTAGATGGAGGTCATTTAACAAAATTGGTTGCTGAAGAAGTGGTCAAAACTAAACTATTATGGTTTAAGGAATAGATACATTGGTCCGAGAAAGTTAAATGCAACTTTAGCCCAGTTTTCAATTCAAAAAATATTTTAGTGCAGTTACTACGACTGAAATTGATATGGTCAAATACCTAAATAGTGAAGACTGGGTAGCTCTAGTGAGTTACTTGAAAGAAGCCTATATCTACCGTCCCTTTCTTATTCAAAATTTTAATTATTAATAACCTAATAAATGTTTGGATATTATTGCTTCATAATATATGTTATAAATGGATAAAAATGAAATTAATTAGATATTATTAAATAGTATAATGAATAGTATAATAATGGGTGGATATAAGTATATATTATTATTTGAGATATAATTAAGATATTATGGTAGGATATATGGTAATTATGATATTATTATACAGGTTGTATCGCAAGTAGATAACAATTTGCAAAATAAAGAAACTAAATCAAAAATGTAGTTTAACACCGCAAACTGCATGTTTTTATCTCATTCTATTTCAGACATATGCCGTTCCAAAGGTTATTCTGAGAAAACATTTTTTATCAACGTTCCATCACAGTTTTGAAATCAGCAGTATCTTTTTAATCCGCAATAACAGATCCAAAAGTAAAAGTTTTTAAAAATTGTAGTTAGCAACAAATTTTCGAGGAACACTATTCTTCCAAAAAAAATACTGCTAGCTGCCGAATCACCCGAAAGTTTTAAAATTTCATTACCTTTCTAACGGTGTACACAGAAATGCGATTATCTCTCAATTTCGTATTGCAATTGGAAGGGGAAGAGAAAAATAACTGATGTCATGGTTATTTTGTGTGGTCTTATCTGCAATTAATTTAATTTATTTTTTATGTAAATTACAAAGAAACCTACTACGAGAGAGTTGAAACATAAAAGAACGTGAGGAACGTCTGACATTAGGTAAGTTCTTGTTTACTTCTTATGGATTATGTCCCCATTACGGTTTGTTTACCTTATCTCCCTCATTCATCGTCTGCCTACTTCGCGTCGTAAACAACAATAAGTCAGTATCGTGCAAATATTTAGACTATTAAATTCGTTTCTAGTTCAAGAAGTACAATGTCAAATTTATGCACAGCTGAAGAGAACGTTGACATGATTTTCGCGTATGGGGCTGCAAGAGGCACTATTCCAAGATGACCTGTTATGTTCGCGGGCCGAGATCGCAGGGAAGTTGACGACATTTTGAATATTTTTGATAATGATCCATCAAAAATTATCTGTCGCATTTCAAATCAACTGAGAATATCTCACTCTAGTCATCAGAGCTATCAAGGAAGACAATAGATATCCTTATCACCTGACTACTGTCCAGGAGTTCCTACCCCGTGATATGGAGTGATGGATGGTGTTTGGGCGATGGTATGTTCAACAGTGCCACGAGAGGCGTATCATCCCTGATCGCAGAATTTGGACAGATAAGGCAACATTCACACGTGAGGGAATTTTCAACTCGCGCAACTCTCACCTCATAATTCACGTGGCACAAGATAGCACCACTTCAAACATCAGTTCAGTTTGAACGTGTGATTAGGAGTCTGTAGGCACCATATGGCACAGTCCGTTTTTTTACCTAGTCGGTTGAATTCAAATGCTTTTTATGATCTACTTCAGGATGATATAAGTACGGCACTCCTCAAGCGATACCACTTGCAGAAGAGCTGTGGTGGCAAATGGATGGGTGTCCAGTGTGTAATGGATGAGCTATAACGAATTGGCTCAATCAGAATTACCTAGGAAGATAGATTGGAAGATATGGACCTGTGCATTGGCAGGCCCGAAGCCCTGATTTGGCGCAACTTGATTTTTATATTTGAGGTAGGCTTAAATCAGAAGTGTACAGAGTACCCATTCAGGACATTAACCACCTGATCGCAAGAATTCACGAACTTTAATGTAAGAATTAATTTAATAATTCTTTGTAATTTACATAAAAAAATAAATTTAATTTATTAAAGATAAAACCACATAAAATAACCATGACATCAGTCCCATTTAAATTGCAATACGAAGTTAAGAGATAATTGCAGTTCTCTAGAAAGGTGATTAAATTTCACAACTTTAGTGAGATTCGGCAACTTGCACTCTTTTTTTTTGGAAGAGTAGAGATCCTAAAAGTTTGTCGCTAATTAAACGTTTTTAAACTTTTTATTTCTTGATATATTATTGCGGTTTAAAAAGATACTTGTGAAAATTGAAAGTGCATAAGACCTAAAGACAATTGAATGCTGATTTAAAAACTGTGATGAAAGCAGGAAAAATTGAGGTTTTCCTTCAAAAGCCACGGTTTTCTCGAAACAACCTTAGGAATGTCTGGAACAGAATGAGTTAGAAACATGCGGTTTGCGTTGTTTAACTACATTTTCGATCTAGTTTCTCCATCTAGCTTATTGTCACCTACCTGCGATATACCCTGTATACGACATAATTAATGATTAAAATTGTTAGTTATGAAAATTAAAACGAAATGGTAAGAGGATGGAAAATCCCGGAGGATGGAAAAACAACTTCCATTTCTTTTTCCTTTTTTTTTTTTTTTTTTTTTTCCAAAATTTCTATCTTTACTTAGTTTTCATAGATCGCCTGAAAGATGTGAAGCACTGGGACTAAGTCAACCAGAAGCAAACACCAGGAAGAAGTAGCGATTACACGCCTCAGAACAGGACACACATTTCCACCTCATTTAAAGAGAAGCCCCTCCAAAATGTTCGAAGTGCCAAGCCAATCTAACGGTCAAACACATCTTCGAAGAATGTAATCCCGATAAACATCATCTAAACCAGCTCGGGATACCAAAAAATATTTCAATGGCGTTGAGAAACGACGAATACGTTATACAAGCCGTACTTAAATTCATGAATGATTCCAAATTAATAATAATAATTTTATTCATCACTGATTTATTATTTATCGATTTACTTTCCTTCTATCTAATTTTTAAGTCAGTCAATTAGGCACCTTTTAGACATCATTTCCATTTGATCATTCGAGATCCTGCCTCAATACTTAATTAAATTCAAATGAACTAAGGCTGTTGATCTTTTAGCTCCTCAACGCTCTCTCAAAGCGACTAAACAAACAAAGATGGCCTCTTTTTGTTTTGTGGTTAACAGGGCTGAATATTTCCTTTGGAATGCATTGGCAGTTAGAAAATCTCCATTCGTTTTAAAATGTTAAAGTGTGCACATATCTTTGTTGCACTCCCACAGCAATTTCTGATATCAGAAACTGAGCAGGATGTACTTAAGACAAGATTTAAGCTATGGGATGCACAGTAGACATAAATCGCTGTCGGATGCTCTTTTATTACAAACTCCTGTGCTCATTGTTGTGGCTCCATCTTATCCTTGCCACCTCACAAACTTTATATTGATTCCGAAATTTTGTACAGAATATAAAATGATGGCCACCAGGTTTTTACCAGTTAAATCAGAAACAGGTACAAACCGGATGAAATCTTCCCTGATGCAATTATTATAAATGCACTCCACTCCGATTCATGTTTGTTCTTGGTATGAGACCTCTGTTGTTTTATCCCCAAGAACTGTAAAACAATATGCTGAATTTACCATCTCAACATACAGACTGACAGAAAGACGAGAAATTCAAAATCTACTCAGATCGTCTTTATTCATCTAAAACGAATAACTAAAGTAATTTTTTTTTTTTGAAAATCTGAATTATGAACGAGTATCTCCATCTGTCATTGCTTTATTAGAGTATTCAGTTTAACCGATAACCAATGGCAATGAATCCCGTTGAAACGCGTATTGTACACTCCAGTATTTTAGATGGACTAAATATTTGTTATTATAATAAGCAAATAAAGATTAAAAAAATCTCACCTTTGTTTTTCAAAATCACACCAATGTCATTGATTTCTTTTGATGAAAATGGTTATACTGCTGTTATGGCGATAGAGGTCGAAGGTTCGCTACAAAGTGAGGCTTGTTTCTGCTCACCTTCTTCGTTGCTCGTATCTGCCTCTGATTCAATTTTCAAAAAATATTTTAATATTTTTACGTATATTTGTTTTTCCTATGATATAATTCATTAAATATCTATATTTTGTAAATAATAAAGCAGATGATATGCTTGAATGCATAGGATGTACTCACTTTTTGAACAATCGACTCTTCCGCAGGGTTACAATGAGAGCGAAAAATAATATTTATACAATCTTCGACAGAATTATAGGCCATCCTCAATTCTTTAATCAAATATTTATTTTAATTGATGAAACTTGACAGAAATGTTTTGAGTTATTGTACTTTTGTAAATGACAAACAACCACCAATATATTTACTACTCAAATTTATTTTTTATTTTAATAGAAACAAAAATATAGGAATCACCAAGACATTATACAATATAGGTCAGTTTACTATCTATTATCTATTAGCTCTTTTCTATTAGATGTACTCCTCTATGTGTAAATCTACTGTTTCACTCCGAGACTATACCCAATCGGTTTGAAATTAATTAAAATTGTCTTTATATACATTTACCGCACTTTTCAGCAGATTTAATAATGTTCAGACCTTGCTGGCCAGGGTAAAATGAAATTTTACGTTTGAAACGTTGGCACGCCAAAATATAAGTTTTTCATTTAAAAACTGGCTGTGTTTATTCAACCTTGACTGCACCCCTGACAAATTCATCTCCTTAGTAAAATGAAATATTTTTGGCAGCAAACATTTTTTGAGATGCGAGGACCTGTGTGGACAGATGAAAGATGAACCCCACTCGAGTCAGCTATTCTCCTCTTTTAACAATCGGTTCCTGGATGTAGTCTGTATACTTTTTGTATTAATTTTGCTTACCTAAATCTTAATTCGGTCTTTCCCTTTTCCAGCCCAAAAAATGAAACTACTTCCTTCCTTTGAAACGTCCATTTGACGTTTCTTTAAACATTTTTTTTTTTTTTTTTTTTTTTTTTCACAAACCATGAAAATCGTGTCGAAATCTATCAAGAACATTCAGATTAAACCTCTTATATTCTCTGAAGATAACTTTCTTCTATCTGTTTTCCATTTGACATGTTCAAAAGCTTATTTCTTTATGTTGGCTTTGTGTGCTTTTGAAAGAGGAGGTTTAGTCGTTAGTTTTAGATTCTTTTAATGGCAAGTTTTGTGTAAAATGTGTTGAAGATTACTGATGTTTCTTTTGGACGCAAGCTTGTTCATATATATATTTATTTCTCGCTAGGGTGAACAGCTAGGACGCTTGGCATTAAATAGCTCGTTCTCTGTTCTGGTGCAGTTGTTGCCATGGACTTAGCAATCCTTTTTTTATTACTTGTTTTATCTATAAAACTTGTCCAGGCTAAGGGAATTCCTTATGAAAAGCATAATTCTATTTAAAGTATGACTGATTTTTTATATTGTCCGATTTATACCGCATAATGTTTTATTTACGTCCTTTTAAACTTACTTAAGTGAAACACAAAGATATAATGTTGTTTGACACTGCACTTTGAACGAGCTTTAGATAAGAACTGAAACTGTGTATGGCATGTAAATATTAATGTTTCAGCCATTCTGAGAGCAATCAGATTCAGAACTAACTACATACAGTTTTCTTTTTTTCAAGTATCTGTGTATTTACATCAATATTATATTGTTTTGGTTAAAGTACTACGTTATGTAACGATCTGACTAATGATATAGATCTGGCCCATAATTTTGTCGGGGATTGTGAATATATATGCATATATACTTACATGTAATTTTTTTTTTTTTACCCAAGATTTCCATTGAAGTCCTGGATGGGAAGGTCAAGATTCATTTCGTGGATCCGTCGCGAATATATGTATATTAGATAACGTTTTATTGACAAATATTATTGGGTTCTTAATCATAGGCATTAAGCCAGATTAATGATATGTGGAAGAATTCATGTAATATTTACAAGTAAAATGAGTTCAAAATAAATAAATACAAAACCTTGATAATTGAACCAATACATATATACCAACAATATATGTAAACCTCTGTAATGCCTACGCCTAGATATACACAGATAACTAACTACTCACAGAAGTAGTTATACACAATAATGCCAGGATTTCACTATCGCACAAGATTAAAGCCTCTTAATAGAATTTTTTTAAAAAGACGGTTTTAACCATATCTCTAAATGAACCAAACTATCATAAAGACATTCAAAATAGCATACTCTATAGCCATTAATGACGGATCCAATAAAATCCCGATTTACAACAAAATAAAAAAAAAAATCATCAAAAAAGTGTTAATAATATATACCTTACATCCCCACAAGAAATACATTTTGATCCCGGAAAAGAATGAAGAAAGTTAGGATTTAATCACACATTTAAATTAGATGGCACTTTTTATGTTATTTCCCCCAACCAAAAGGCAAAATAGATCCTTTCCAAAAAAGTGGTATATCCTAATTAGAATGTGACGACTGTAAAGTAAATTCACAGGGGAAATCGGCGTTCACTAAATCAAAAATAAAAACAACAAGAATAAGGGCATACAATAATAAGAGGTACAAGTCCAACTTCACTATACATATAAATGAAAATAACCATAGATACAAAAGACTTGGGAGTGAAACTAACGTATCATGTTGAAAATAGTTTAAAATTAAATATATAAGAATCATTAAAAATAATAAAATCGTTTAAAAACCACTCCAATATTTGTTTACATAATCAGATAAATAAATGAAAAACCATTGAAGGATAAGAAACAGAAAAACCGACAAGTCATAGGGAAACCCTAAGGGATTGTGATTTGACCACATTATATAGCTGATCGCCCCCCCCCCCCCCCCTTACTTCCTATCGTTTTACTCTAGGTACCAAAATTTTGAAGAAGCCCTTAATCTTTGCGTACCTAGATGATTTATTTTCATACATTTTTAAAATTAGTATCTATAATTGTAGTATAATATCTATAAAGTGCTGCTATAAGGACACTGTTTTACAGATCTGTCAGGATCTGACTATTTTTGAGGCTGAAGGACATCCTTGGCCACTCTCCTTTCACAATTAGAGTTATTTTTCGTCCTTAAGGATTTTTTTTTTTTTATGATTTAACGGTTTTATTAGTTTATCGTCCTTGAGAATACGGTTTTAAAATATTCAACGATTTTAAGATGGCGGCAGGCATTACAAATGCATGATGTGCAGTGGAAATCACCATATCTCCGAATGTGCTTGGACTGCCCCTCCCGTCTGTTCAAACTGTGGAGGTGACCATGTCGCATCTTACAGATAGTGACCTCACAGGCAAGAACTGGAGGAATTAGCGGCCCAAAAGAAGATAGCCGCCCGAGAGAGCTCTACTGCGAAGAAAACTCCGGTGCAGCCAGCGGACCCCCCACGGACCAACCAGAAGCTTCAACAGAGCGAGAAAGCCTCCCCGTAGCAGGTAAATCTCCCACTCCCCCTAGCCAGCCAAAAGCACCTTGAAGAAATACCCCCTGGGCATCAAAAGTTCTTCAATACCTAGGGAACATAGTTGAAAAACTAGTTACAATTGTAGAAGTAGTTGTGGTGAAGTCCTCCAACCAATGAGAGTCATCTCCATATTTAACTACAACTGTGCGGCCTCTCTACTAAGGTATAGGAACTAGAGGCCATACTAGCAATGACGTAACTAACAATAATAGTACTGACTGAAACCCGTCTACTAGGTCCTCCTCCTCCATATACTATGTTGTCATTTCAGATGACCAGCATGATCCTCACGGTGGTGTCGTCAAAGCAATCAGGCATGTTATTACATGGAAGAAAATTCCACCTCCCATAAATGTCACTGATAATCTATCAGCCATCTCACCATGCAGATTTTGATAAAACAGGCGCAGTACATCACGGGAGTGTACCGTCGTCCAAAAGGGTCGCTACCTATGGCAGTTACGGCAACTTGTCGAAGCTTGCGGAACAAAAACGAACCACTGGCTGGTGGGTGATTTTAATGCTCGGCATACTTTTTGGCATAACACGAAAATCAACCCAGCAGGAAGGCAGCTGATAAAGACAGTCTTTACAGTTATCCATCCATCGGCTCACTCCTTCCGTCACGCCGAAGACTCCACATCTACTAAAGATCTTCTCTACAACTAGACAGCCCCAACGTATCATTGGATGTTCTTTCCTAGATTTCCTCCCCTCGGACCATCGTCCAGTCATTTATGACATCCAAGGCGAGAGGGACCATCCTAAGGAATCTAAATTCGAATATAAGGAGGCAGACTGGAACTGTTACAAAACTGGGGTATGCCGTCAGTTACCCGAGAAGATTCCGCCCATCCAATCAGAAGAAGCCGGGGACTGTCCAGCAGTTCACAAAAATTGTGATAGAGGCCGCGCAACTCTAGCGAGTTGTTAAGTTCCCACCTTATAGCCACAGCCCCCTCACCTTTGTGCCCCCCCCCTCAAATAATGGTTCTTATCAAAAGTAGGCGGAGACTGAAAAATAGTTGATATACTATATATATATATATATATATATATATATATATATATATATATATATATATATATATATATATATATATATATATTGTTCAGGTGGACATGAAAGATGAAAGTGAGGTTGGGTTGAAAGTGAACCAAAAATCAGCAGGAAAGAAAAAACTTAATCAACTTAATCAATCAAGGCCTGCTACCGACGCCACATTAGAGCTACTTTTAAAAAAATATAAACTATATATTTCAAAATATTTGAAAAAAAATCGGTTTGTGTCTGTGTCATGGACACGGCCGTGTGTATATATATATATATATATATATATATATATATATATATATATATATATATATATATATATAAGTTAAGGATAGAAGGTACCAATATACATGTTAATCCTTAATGCTAACTCTGTAAACATTGGAAATATATATATAGAGGATTTAAATGAGGAATAAATCAGTTGTTATCAAGCCGTTGTACGTGTGTTATTTCATTCCTTTTTCTTTTTTTTTTATCTTTTTACTCTCAGTGAACATAAGTGGTGCCGAAACCCGGGAACACGTAAGAGGAAATTCTTTACTATATTTTTTTTTATCTCTCTCTTTTCCTAGTGGTTCGGAGATAAATTCGCTGAGGAGAATTCAGTATTTCCATAAATTATTTTAATAAGTTAGCTGAAAATGACTGACATACCACCTATACCAGCGCAACCACTGTCGGCACACGCTAATATACTGGAACTGTTGAAAATTAAAACGGCTACAGCACAAGACCTGAGGAGAGCGATTTCTGACCTTGAAGGGTATGATGGAGAAATCGGAGAATTGAATCACTTCCTCAAGGGCGGGGACAGGTTATTGGCTAGAATAGATGCACCCTCAGGGCCGCTTTAGTATGCAGGGTAAAAAGAGATGTACTGAACCATATCCAAGCAGATGAAGACACGCCTTGGGTAATAGTTAAAGAGAGGCTGAAGAAAGCATATGGAGGTGAGCGGTGGTCCCCAGAAGAAGACATATTTCAGATGTTCCGCGAAACGAAGCGGTCCCACCAGTCGAACGGGCGCTATGCGGGCACTCTTATCGTCTACTATAACCGAATAACGGAGAAGATGAGAGAGACGGAAGAGCGAGGACAAGTGGAAGCGAAGATGACATTTCTGTCCACCATCCTGAAGGTGCAACTAGCACGGGAAACCGGAAGGAAGGAAGGTCTGCCCAGGGAGAAATCGTTCCTAGAGTGTGCCCAGGAGATGGTCGACGCTGGAGCCAGAGACGAAGAGTTTCGGAGAAAAGACGAGGAGGAGAACAGCTGGACCAGAGTGGTTAACAGAAGAAGGGACGGAAGAAGGAGCGATAAGAGAAGCTACGGCGTGGAGAGGAACGAGACGAGCTCCGGGAGAAGAGATAGACCGTGGAGGCCAGAGGGACGTCGTGACACAGAGAGGAGGAGCGGAAGGAGAGAAGAAAGACGCTGTCATGGATGTGGGAAGACCGGACACCTAGTAGCTCGTTGTCCGCGAACAAAATGTTTTGAGTGCGGCACAGAAGGTCATATAGCTAGACAATGTCCATATATGAGTAGGCGCAAGGACAGGTATCAGGGCGAACCCATGGAGGTAAACGCACAGAGAGTATGGCGTCAGGGAGAGGTCCCAGTAGAGTCGGCAAGCTCGTCTGAGTCCTCAGAATCAGAGGAGGAGAGGAGCGAACCAGGAGATACGGAAGAAGGAAGAAGGAAGGAGAAACCAAGGAGCCCGGGCAGAGGATCGCGGACGGAGAGAAGGGCGCTACAGGAAGAATGAGGGGAGTGCGCTTCGAGGGGCAACCGCGCAGTAGTAAACAACATAGAGGGAGTGAGAGGTAGGTTGCCTATCATCAGAGTCACCGGTGGAGTAAAGTGTTTAGTGGATACGGGTAGCTCAAATACCATCATGAGCCGAGAAGCTGTAGAGGCATTCTGTAAGGGAGAGAGGAGACCCCAAACGCAGGTATGTAACTGCAGACTAATTACGCTAAACGGACCGTGTAGGACAGAGGGGGAAATAGAATTGGGACTGACAAAATGGGGGGAGAAAAGGGGTAAACTGAGGGTACATGTGGTGGAAAAGATGCCGTGGGAGTACGGGGCGATCATAGGGTGTGATCTCTTAGAGATGCTAGGGGCGCGAATGAGGGTGAGAAACGGGAAATGGACGGTGCACATAGGGGGACACAAATATCGGGGAAGGAAGGGAACGACAGACAAACACGGGATGATAGGGGTGGTGGCACAGTCGGAGGATTGGCGACAGGTAATCATGAGGGAATACCAGGATGTTTTCTTCAGGGAAGGAGAACCTCTGAGCGCAACAGGGGAAACGGTGCATGAGATTCCGTTGAAGCAGGAACGCGTGGTATATGTAAAGGAAAGGAGGTACCCTCAAGCTCTGAGGCAACATATCCGCGAGGAACTTGAGAATCTGAGAAAACAGGGAATCATTGTGGATAGCACCTCACCCTATAACAGTCCATTGTGGATAGTCAAAAAGAAGAGTGATGGGGGGATGGGACAAGAGAAATACAGAGTATGGTAGTGGTGGACTTCAGGAAACTGAACGACAATACGTTGGACGAAAAATACCCAATACCGAGACTGGACGATATACTGGACAGACTGGGAGGAGCAACCATATTCTCAACTCTGGATCTTAAAGCAGGTTACCATCAAATTCGAATGCACCCCAAGGACAGGCAAAAAACGGCGTTCACCTTTGAGAGGGGACACTTTGAGTTCACGAGGATGCCTTTCGGGCTAAAGAACGCGCCGGTGACATTCCAGAGGTTAATGGATGAATTCCTTAGAGGGTTGGACGAGAACGTTTGTCAAGTGTACATGGACGACCTGTTGGTTTTCAGCAAAGGCGAATGGAAGCATGTCGATGACTTACGGACCGTGTATAAACGACTAAGGGAATTCGGCCTGAAACTATCACCGGAGAAGTCCAAATTAGGGATGGAAGAAATTACGTTTCTGGGGCACAAGATATCGCGGGAGGGTATACAACCGGACCGGGCTAAAGTTGAGGCGATCCAAAAAATGGCAATTCCCACAGACGCAAAGGGTATCCGGAGACTGATGGGTACGCTGAATTATTACTGAAGGTTCATTCCGGAGATCGTGCAATATTTAGTACCCTTGAATAATCTACTAAAGAAAGGGAAAAAAAATGTAATAACGCCGTAGATCGAAGATAAGGTCCGAAAGTGTAGGGAGCGCCTTCAAGCAGAGCCGATTCTAGCATTCCCAGACTTTACCAAACAGTTCACGATAACCACGGACGCAAGTGACTATGCACTGGGGGCGGTTCTATCACAAGAAGGGGAAAGGGGCGAGCGGCCGGTAGCATATGCCAGTAGACGCCTTACCGAAGCGGAGGCAAGGTATAGTGCGGTGGAAAGGGAACTTTTAGGGGTAATATGGGCGATAGAACATTTTAGGCCGTACGTGTTTGGACGCAAGCCAATTTACAGTACAGACGGACCACAGACCTTTACTTTGGGTGGGGAAAATAAAGGAGTCGTCGGCACGGGTCACCCGGTGGAAGGAGTACCTGAGGCAGTACAATATGGAGATCGCCTATAAACCCGGACGGGAAAACGTTGTAGCCGATTGGCTATCCCGAGCGATTCAGGTGAACGCGATCGAGAGGGAGGAAGGGGAATATTCAGGCGGCATTCGGGGATTCATCAGGGAATGGACACCAGAGGGAGAGGGCCAACAGGCAACACAGGACAACTGAGGGACAGGACGATGCGGAGTCGAGTGCGTCAGAGAACAGACCGACAGACATGGAAGAGGACGATTCCATTATCAACAACAAAAGACGACAAATAATTTGGAAAACCAGGACTCAAGGGTTAATGAAGATCGAATATTCGTTTTACGCCGGGTGTTCCATTACAACCATTTGGTCTCAGCCAGGGGTTAGGGAGGAGCAAATCATAAAGGTGCTTAATGATTCCTCGAAACCAGGAAACAGCTACCATTTGTACGTGGGGAATAACACGGTATGGGACAAAATCCGGCGGATGTGGCAGGAAGAAAAGATTGGGGTCGATCGGAATTTCACCAGATGCACCAAAATCGGAGAAACTGTCAGGGAACCGGATAAGCAAAAGGAGGTCACACTGGCGTACCACCAAGGAAAGACCAATCACAGGGGCGTAAATGAAACGTTCCAGGCACTCCTGCGGCGATATTACTGGAAAAACATGAAGAAGACGATTGAGGGGGTAATAGCCGAATGCGAGGTGTGCCAGACGACGAAATATGATAGACACCCACCTGCGGGAAGTAACCAGGACGCCATCGGGACCACTAAGTGAGATGCAAATGGATACGTTCTCCTGGAAAGGAGAAAAGTGGGTGACGATGATCGACATTTTTAGTAAGCTGGCGATGGCGTACTGGATCCAGGAACGGACGGCAGAAGCGATCGTACAGGCTGTGCACACGTGGTTTCTGTTCTATGGGGTACCCGATAGAATCTCGTCCGACGATGGGCGAGAATTTGATTACGGGAAGCTACAGGAAGAGCTCAAACGGGTGGACGTGGAATGGCATAAAAATACGCGAGGACACCCCAAAAGCCGAGGAGATGTGGAGAGGCTGCACAGCACACTTAGCGACCACCTGCGCATTTTTCACCAGGAAAAAGGACTGGAACCTCATGAAGCAATGCCGAAAGCAATAGTGGCATACAACCATTCGGTGCACGCTGCGACGGGATTTACACCATTCGAGACACTCTTTGGTCCGCGGGAGAGGCGGCGGGACGAACGTATCACGGAAGTGGACCCGGACATAGGGGACAGCATAGAAGCGAATCGGATCGCGGTGGGTAAAATTCGCAAGAAGGTGGGTACAAAAATCGCGGCGGATAAGAGTAAGAGGGTGGAGCGGGAAAATCTGGAGGTGACGGACGGGATGGGAAAGATAAAGATTGGGACAATAGTGTACCGGAAAATCGTTTCGAATAGGGGAAAAGAAATACAGCGTTACGAGGGACCTTACAAGGTGGTCACTATTCGGGAACATAACGTGGTTACTTTACAGGACGTACGTGACCCAGGGAGACGACGGACGGTACACTTGGAACAGTTCAAAATTCCCAGAAGTACAACAACATAAACAGAACATGGACGAGGTATCCTCTCTTCCACTGCCTTGGGAGAGGCTCAGGAGTGATACGACGTTGTATAGAAGGTCGTAAAATAATCTTTTGATAGTGTTGTTAAGTGTTAATTTTAGTTTGAGTGCTTAAGAAGAATTATGTTTTGTTTTGTTTTTTCAAAGTGGTAAATTTTTGGTTATTAAGTGTTACTTTTAATTGGTGTGCTTTCTGTTCATGAGATAAAGAATGTTTTTTTTTTTTGGTTTATTGTTTTGAATTGTAAATATGTTTTTAGTTATTAAGGAGTTTACGAGGACTGGTCGTAAACTGGCAGGGGGGAGTTAAGGATAGAAGGTACCAATATACATGTTAATCCTTAATGCTAACTCTGTAAACATTGGAAATGTATATATAGAGGATTTAAATGAGGAATAAATCAGTTGTTATCAAGCCGTTGTACGTGTGTTATTTCATTCCTTTTTCTTTTTTTTTATCTTTTTACTCTCAGTGAACATAAGTTATATAATATATATATATATATATATATATATATATATATATATATATATATATATATATATATATATATGTAGGGTATTTTTTTTTTTTTTTTTTTTTTTTTTTTTTTTTTCTTCTTTTCCTTATATGGTATCCCCATATAAGGACCGTTTATTTGTATATTAACATGTTCCATGCCTTACAGGCATACTACATGTTTTACAATGTTATTAAAAGTTAACATGATTAGTTTAGCATAACGTACATAACGTAGTAATATAACAAAAATATTTAAACAAAATCACAAAAAAAAAAAAGAAAAGAAATAACAAAAACAAAAACAAAACAAAAGCCAACAAGAAACTACCTTCGCTGCCCATCATTTGTCAGTTTGTCAAAGTCGATCTTTCGTATAAACGTGAGTAAGTCAGTCTTAAATTTAGAGAACAAATTTTGTTCTGTCTCTGGCCATGATCCATGTTTGAGAATAATATTTTTTACTAGATTAAACCTGTGTCTTTCAAATGCTTTACATTCATAAAGTACATGTTTGAAATTTTGAGTCTGTCCGTCTTCATTACATATGTCAGATCGTATTATGTTAAATCGTTTAAGATATTGTTTAGAGTTTCCGTGTTCTGTCATTAGTTGTGTTAGTTTGTAGTTGTTACTTTGTATGTGTTTGTAATTGTTGTGTGTAATGTGAGGTATAAATCTGTGTAAGCTTGGTGACTTTGTATATGTAGGGTATAATCGTATTAATAATTATTTAAAATATCGATTGATATTTTAAGTCATATGGATAAATCAGAAGGTTACATATTGTAAAAAAGTAATGTGCGAAATAAAAATATAAAAAGTGAAGTTATATTTATTTGGCTAAAAAGTTATAAAATCTTTGAAGATATAAAGACAGCAACAATTTGGTGACCCCGACGTTCACGATGCCGCAAGACCGGAGTGATGATAACGAAACAGATGAAAAACAAAGAAACATATATAAATAAGGAAGAAGTAAAAGTAGAATCTAAACCAGAATTGGAAATTAAAAAAAATCACTGAATATTCCAAAAGGGAACCTAAAATAAAGAAACCAGAACCAAAGATAAGGAAAAATGAAGATGTGGCTGACACATTATCAAGACTCGATGTCAAGACCGTTTTAGATTATGACAAAATTGCAGCTAGTCAAAAAGGCGATCAAGATCTTAAACTGCTACAGGAATCCGATTCTTCCTTAAGAGGAAACAACACCCTCTTCCGAATGGACAAGTTCTTTGGTGTGACATTTCAACTTCTAAAATTAGATTATATATTCCTAAACAATACAGACGACAAGTTTTCAACAGTATCCACTCATTGTCTCATGCAGGGATTAAGTCTACAGTCCGACAAGTAACAGAAAAATTTATATGGCCTGGTATTAAGAAAGATATTAAAGAATAGACTCAGGCCTGTATTGGCTGCCAGAGCAACAAGGTAATACGTCATACAAAAACACCAATAGGACAATATGAAGAACCAGACGATCGATTCAGTGTAATACATTTGGATATAATCGGCCCTCTTCCGCCATCCGACGACAAGATATACTGCCTCACTGCGATTGATCGGTTTACATCGTGGATGGAAGTCATACCATTGCGGACCATAACAGCTGAATCTGTGGCTCAAGCATTCTACAAATATTGGATTTGTAGATTTGGTGCACCTATTAAAGTAATTACTGATCAAGGCCGACAATTTGAATCGCAGTTATTTAAAAACCTGGCTAGCATTTGTGGTATAAAGCTGCAGAGAAGTTCGCCATACCATCCTCAATGTAATGGCAAAGTCGAACGCTTACATAGGACTCTAAAAGCGGCTATTAAAGCTCACAATTCTCCGAAGTGGACAGAAACCTTACCTACTGTCTTACTTGGCTTACGTGCGGCTCTCCGAGATGATGGCAATCATTCAGTTGCTCACATGGTATATGGAAAAGCTCTTCGACTGCCAAGTGAATTTTTTGAAGAGAAGAAATCTCGCATGGAACACGGCACTTTTCTCTCCCGTTTACAAGAGCAGATGAATGCTCTCAAACCAATTAAGTCAGAAAAGAAAAATTCAAGAAGTGTGTTTATATATAAAGATCTCAGGGTGTGCACCCATGTTTTTGTGAGAGTAGATAGAATAAAGAAGCCCCTTAAGCCAGCTTATGAAGGACCCTACCTTATAATATCAAGGCAAGAAAAGTACTTCACCCTTCAGATCAAAGGAAAACAGGTGAATATCTCATTAGATCGGTCGAAGCCTGCTTACATTTTGGACCCTGAGGACCCAACATGTAGGACGGATCAACAACCAAGATTATTGACAATGCTTATGAAGCCACAGCCCTTAATGACTAGTCAGGATGTTCCATTTTCAGCATCCAGGAATGAGGTAACAACAAAAACGGGTAAAAGAGTCAGGTTTCCCCAGCGTTACCTGCAGTGATCAAATGCGAAATGTTCCTCTAGTGATTAACATGAGTGAAGTGGATTATTATCATTTTATTTTATTTTTTTTAATTTGTTATGTTTTTTTTTTTTTTTTTTTTAGAAAGAGAAAATAATTGTTATGTAAAATATGTTAGGCATAATTATGTTTTGTAAATTTTTTTTTTTTTTTAGCTTAGAAAAAGTGTTTATTTAGATAGTTTTCTTTATTTTTTGGCATGACAATGTAATCTCAAAGTCAAAATTGATATCGTAACATACAGATGTTACTGGGAGAGGAGTAATGTAGGGTATAATCGTATTAATAATTATTTAAAATATCGATTGATATTTTAAGTCATATGGATAAATCAGAAGGTTACATATTGTAAAAAAGTAATGTGCGAAATAAAAATATAAAAAGTGAAGTTATATTTATTTGGCTAAAAAGTTATAAACTCTGAAGATATAAAGACAGCAACATATATATATATATCTGTGTCATGGGCACGGCCGTGTGTTGTACGAGAATACGTTTAAGTAACGGGTTATATTTTCTGAATAAAATATTCTTATTTATGTTTTTAGGATAACAGCAGGGAAACAAATAATTATTGTGTTACAATATAACTTTATAATTCATAGGTCTGTGATACGAATAGTACGACACAAATGACATTCAATATCTATCGAGATTTTTGGTAAACGTTAAATCAAAGCTGGTATCAATGGTTGTATCAATGGTATTACCTAACGTTGTTGGAGGAGTTTCAATATATGACAAATTGAACTGGCTGAGCAATGAAGTCTGGCAATGAGCGGTTTTGTGAGACATCAACATTAAAGTATTCAACTATCATAACTGGTGTAAGTATGATCAGGCTCGTAATCGGTTACTATTTTAGCGATAGGACAATCGGATTTGGAACATTTAAACAACCGTAATATTAAGAGTTTAATTTCTGCTAATACTGTACCCAGGTGAATGAACACACATCCGAGTATGAATTTGAGGAGGCCATTGACCGTTACGTTTACTAAATTAAGAAATTCCGTCTCGGAGAAGTGAAAAAAAAACTTTATTGATAAACAAATGTTACAACTGACATTACGACTAGCTAATTACTACTGGTACAAATCTCTTACTTGCCTAGGATTTATGGGAGGTATATATAGGGAGAGGAGTGGGAGGTGGTACAAAATGTTAACTCAGCAGAGTCCGTCGCCATAACTCTTCCCTCCTTAAAAAGTGAGGTCCTCCGAACTACAATTTTTGTTTTTCGGTGAGGTAGGAATACCACTCTCTGGATCTAGCGTCGCAAAAGGATGATTCAGTGGGACCTGAGATTGGGTTTAGGTCAGGAGTTACAATTTTTGTTAAAGGTATGGGGATGTTAGTTTTGTTTACAAAATATTTCTTAAATTTAAAATAATAAAACAATATATGGTGAAGAAATAGATATGCAAATAATGATATTGTTATATGGATCATAATTTCTGGATAAGTAGTTACAGAGTAATCTTCTAATGTTTCTATTTTTTAAGTTCCTAAATCTAATGTATTTAATTCATCAAAGGTATAATTTGTATTAATAACATTCTTAATATTATATAGAGATACTAGCATCCCCATCACGGCTTCGCCCGCCCTCATAAGTAAAGATAATTTCAACTAAAAATTAATGTTTTATTTATTTATCGATAAGATTCTTGTATTTTAGCATGTGGTTCGGCATTATTTTTTCACGCATAGCAGTAATAATTAATCTATTTATAATTGCACTGTTTAGGTGGTTGAAGATTACGTAAAAGCACCATTAGACATATTATTTTTAATTTTAATGTATTAATTGGTAATCAATATGGATAAAGATTATTAAGGAACTCTTGCGGAAAATAAACTGCATTATCAGTGCTTACGACAGAAGGCATCACATCACGAAGAAGGCATCATATTTTTACACACAATATAAAAAAGCAAAGGATCGACGTTTTCATTTAGTAATAATTTGTATTCGGCAGAAATAACTTTATTGATTTCATCTGGTTGGATGTTGATTTCGAACTATAAAAGTATATGACAGTGTGGCAAACCTCGGTCCTGCCTCTCAACATTATACATTTAAATTTTAGTTATTGTAAATTTTACCATTGAAAAACCTTCCTAGAATTATAAAAATTATTTAGTTAGATGTCGGTACAGATAGGTTCAGTTTACCATTGTTAACTCTATTGTGGAATGGCTCTATACACAATCGGTCGATTTTCAAGCTTCACGGAGATCCACATATCGCACACCATATTTAAATTTTTTTAAATAATTTTCTTGATAGTTTAATAAGTGAATTTTATCATCGATTTCAAGCTCTTTTCTAACCTCTCGTGTAGAATGGCACTCTCCACCTATCGGTCAATTTTCATACTGCACTGTTGCCCACATATTAACCTTTTTTAATAAAATATAAATTAAAAATCAGTAGATTTTAATATTGCTAAACCTTCTTAGAATTATGAAAATGATGTAGTTAATATTTAGTACAGATTTGTTCAGTAATATTCGCGGTTAGTGATCACAAACGAAAAATGGCTTGTCCTTTTATATAATAGTATAAGTTATTATTAAAGTAAATTTTCTAATTGTAAATCTTTCAAGAACTATGAAGATGATGTAGTTAAAATTTGGTTCAGATAGGTTCATTAGTTTTACTAAAATGCTATTGTCGCTTGCCACATATTCGATTTTTAAATATCACTGGAATCCACACGTCACACCACATATTTATAGCTTTTTGGATAACAAATTAATTTAATTTAGTAATTTTATTATCGATTTCTAGCTATAATTAACACTGGATCATTGTAACCTCTCTTGAATGGCGCTCGCTTTACTACCCACCACATATTTATCGCTTTACCAGGTATGCAAGTTTAAAATGTCGTTTTAATTCCAATAGAATGCGCTCTTAGCCTATTGAAGGATTTGCTTATCTCTAAACGCTATTTTGTTTGTTAGTCATTTGTTTACAAAAGTCAGTTGTTTTTAAGTCGTTTACGTGGACGTATCATACCTTTCTTTGGTGTTAAAAATGTCTAATTTTAAGCCAAATAAAGAGCATTTGCGGCATGTCATGATTTTCTTATTTAATCAAAAGAAAAAGGCATCTGAATGTCATCGAATTCTTGTTGAGACTTATGGCGATGTTGCTCCAACCGTCAGGACATGTGAACGTTGGTTTCAAAGTTTCAAACGTGGTGATTTTGATGTTACTGATCAAAAACGAGAAAATCAACCAAAAAAGTTTGAGGACTTCGAATTGCAATCTTTATTAGACGAAGACAATACCCAAACCCAACAAATGATGGCAGAACAGTTGAATGTCACTAGGCAAGCCATTTCCGATCGCCTGAGAGCTATGGGAAAGATTCAAAAGGTTGGAAAATGGGTTCCACATGAATTGGACGAACGACAGATGGAAAAAAAAAACGAAAAACTGTGTGCGAAATGCTGCTTTTACGCCACGAAAGAAAGGGTTTTTTTGCATCGAGTTGTAACTGGCGATGAAAAATGGATTTATTTTCAGAATCCCAAACGAAAAAATGGGTAACGCCAGGACAACCATCCACATCGAGTGCAAGACCGGATCGTTTTGGGAAGAAGACAATGCTGTGTGTGGGGTGGGATCAGAAGGGAGTAGTCTACTACGAGCTTCTCAAACCCGGCGAAACAGTCAATACCGAGCGCTACCGACAACAAATGATCAATTTGAGTCACGCATTGATCGAAAAAACGCCCAGAATGGGCTCACAGGCACGCCAAAGTCATTCTTCAGCATGATAACGCTCCTGCACATTCAGCCAGATTGACTAAGGAAACGATTTCTTCGCTTGGTTGGGAACTCCTACCCCACCCGCCGTATTCACCTGACCTGGCGCCTTCTGATTATCACCTCTTCTCATCGATGGGACACTCATTGGCGGAGCAACACTTCAACAATTTCGAAAACGTACGAAAATGGCTCGATGAATGGATTTCAAATAAAGATGAAGCATTCTTTTGGAATGGTATCCATATATTGCCCGAGAGATGGACAAAATGTGTAGAAAGCGAGGGTCAGTACTTTGAATAAAATATATTATACTTTTTTTAAAATTACTGTGTATATATTTTAAGAAATAAACGACATTTTAAACTTGCATACCTGGTATAAACAGTAATTTAAGAGGAAATATGTAAATTTTATTATTGCTAAACCTTCCCTTAACTATGGAGATGATGTAGTTATATTTGGTACAGAATAGTTCTATAGTTTTCGCGGTTAGTGATCACGAACGGAAATGGCTTGTCCTTCTATATATAACTTCATCATCCCCCGTCGAGGAATTTTAACTAATAATTGATTTTTTGTTTATCGATAAAAATCTTGTATTAAAGTGAACAATTGAAAATTATATTTTTGATAATATTTTCACGCATAGCAGCCATTATTAACTTGGTTAAATTTAGATTGATTAGGTATTTGAAGATAACATAAAGCATAATTAGACATCCAATTTTCAATTTTAATATATGAGTTGGTAATCTAGATGGACAGAGACTATTAAGAAACTGCGGTATAAGAAACTGCATTATCAGTGCTTACAACTAAAGGTTCAAAATTCATATTTTTACACACAATATTAAACAGCTGAGGATCGGCATTTTGATTTTTAATAATTTTCATTCGACAGAAATAATTTTATTTGATTTGATCTGGTTGGATTTTAATTTCTAACCATAAAAGTATGTGGTAGTGTGGCAAAACCCGTTTCTAACACTCAACATTGTACATTTAAATTTTCATTGTTGCTAAACCTAGAACTATGAACATGATGTAGTTAAAATTTGGTATATTTCACTCCATATAGCTGTTTTTATAACAATTTAATTGAAAATAAGTAAATTTCATTATCAATGTTCACCTCTATGTAACACTGTACCTTTTAACCTTTCATGTAGATGGCAATTGCCGCCATTTTTTAACTTCACTGTTATCCACTTATTATTCATTTTTCAATAAAGAATTAGTTGAAAATTATTAGATTTTACTATTGCTAAACCATCCTATAAAGATGATGTAGTCAAAATTTGGTAGAGATTGGTTCAGTAGTTTTTGGCGGTTAGTGAACACAAACGAAATATTGCTTGTCCTTTTATATAATAGTATAACCTTATACCACCATATGTTAGAATCGTATAGAGCTAACAGATAATTGTGACTTGCAGATAATATACAAATAATATTGCGACTATAAATTAAGATATAAGGTATCTTATCTTTTTTGTTGGATCAAACTGCACACGGTGTGCAAATTTGATTAAAATCGGTTCAGTAGTTTAGGTGTTAGCCGGCCCCAAGGCGGCGACACGTAATTTATATATATTAAGATAATAGGTATATTTACATATTCTTGATATCTTACAGCTAAGGATTTATTTACAAATATTTCATTTTTATCAAGACTTGTAAAGCTAGTGATTGGTAAATGATATAACATGGCTTGCGTAGTGTTATTGTGTGATACTGATTAAGAGTTGGTATAAGTTTAATAAATGGTGTTTGTGAAATTCTAATTATTTTACAATTATCGAGTTTTAGATAATTACTTAATTCTAAAATACACGTATCATTAACTAAACTAATACTTTCTTGATTACAATAAAAGTTAGAATTATATTTTAAACATTCTCCTTTATAAAATTGATTATTATATCTTTTTACTAAGCTATTCTCTACAGGAATAGTCACAATATTTTCATTATGTATAGTTGGATATGATAAAATAAAATAAGTAGGCGAAGGGGCAACCATTAATGGTAATTTAATAAAGAAATAAATCATTCCCGACTCAGACATTGAACAAACTGCTTTGCTCAATAGCCAATTTAATTCTACATCTCTCGTTAATAACGTGCTGTAAGGGATTTTTCTATTTTTAATATCATCATGAGATAAAATACTGGGATGAGTCATACCGATTTTACATTGTTCTAGAGCGTCTTCAATTTCTTGCAACTGCCCATCTATAAGAGTGAGATAAGCTAAAAGGTCATGGTAGGATAATTTAACAAGGGCAGCATCTAAAATTGTGTTGTTTGTGTCTATATTGTTTTTAAAATGATTTAAAATTATAATATCTTTATTTAATTCAGCAGTTAATTTACGGTTGAGGCTAAGTCTGGCTTCCTAATTGTGTTCAACGTGATATAAATAATTTTCGACTTTTTGTAGGATGGCGTCATATTTTTCTTTACCATCGGCGTCCATCGTTCCTGTCAACCAACTGAGGGCTGAACCCAATCCGTTAATAATGCCTCTTTTTTCTCTGTTAATATGTTTTCCTTTAACAAGGTGAGTAATTTGTTTTATTATCCTATCATACCTGCTCTCTAATATTTGGTGTAATATTTTTGATTCATTATCACTTTTTAAATTGTTAATGTGTATTTTTAGAGTGAAAATTTCATCGTTCAATTGGTACAAGTTTTTATTATGCAGGGAAGTGTACCATTCCGTCATCAGAAACGACGAATTCATCTGAATGATCGAAGCCCCAGGGCAATTCGATAGCGTCTGGATTTTCAACATTTCCATTTGCTTGGTCAGAGCCAGAAGTATGAGGATCTGAAGAAACTTGAAAGAGTCCTTCATCATCAAAATCTGCAACAGGAAGATTGTTTGGGTTAATCCGTAATTATTGAATCCTTATTTCAATTTCTTCATTCAATTTTTGGGCGTATGGATTATCAGCAAGACATTCGTTATTACTTGTGCTGGGACGCGTTGTTTCTGTTTCTCCCTTATTTTTCTTTGGCCTTTTTATTTGACTGACATGTAGCTTTTTTCCCTTCAGTGCTATAAATTTCCCATTTAATTGTTTGCCTTTTTGATATTTGACGTATTTTTCATTAGAACTGGGTTTTCTGATATATACGTCTTCTGGTAATTTAGGTACATCTTCCCTAGTTTCGTTAATTTTATTTATATATTTTTCTTTATTTTTTTCAATATTTATTTTAATGGCTTCCCTAGTATTCCTTAAATTTGTGTGATATTCTTGGACTAAATATTCTTGTACCTCTGGATTTTCATTATAATTTTCACGACTTATACCGAAAGTGATTTCATTCGGACTTAGTTTCAAATCCTGATTCAACGAATTGTTATAGGCTATAGTAGCCAATTCTAATTTTTCCTCTTCAGATTCGTTAGACTGAATGTTAATTATTTTAATTAAATCTAGTAATGTGGAGCTTGCTCTATTTAAAAGTCCTAAAGAATTTGGATGATTAGGTGTTGTTTCATGTTTATCAATTTTTAAATATTTTAGAAAATTACGGAATAAATAATTATCAAATTCACGTCCATTATCGGTAGTAATAGTTAATGGTTTGAATTCACTTTCTACACTTTTTATTCTTGGGAGGCAGTAAATTCCACACGCCGTGTTTGGTTTAATTATTTCTAATAACTTGTTGTCAACCTGTTCTGAGCTTTGATTATAAGGATAAGTTATTTCTAAAGTGTGCCTAATTTTATTAAATATGCGTTCGGTTTTCGTGTCGTTATAGCCTTTTATGATGACTATCTGATTTTTCTCTACGTTGACAGGTCTTTGACCGTCGTCCACTATAAGTATCCTGTTATCAGAGGACTCGGCAGAGTGTTGGGTGGCGAGGGATGACTCATCTTCTTCTGAGATATGATACAGATCATATTCAGGTATCTCAGAGACATTCTTGTCAACAGGATGTCACGACAAGTGGTCAGCAACTTTGTTTGCTTTGCCCTCGATGTGCTTGATATCGTATTCGTAATCTTCTAACAGCAGTTTCCACCTGATATTTGTGTCTTGCAAGTCTTCAGATATTCGAGAGGCTTGTGGTCAGTGTAGATAAAAAACTTACGTCCGTAAAGATAAGGTCTGAAGTGGTTGCAGGCCCATATAATTGCAAGGCATTCTTTTTCTGTAGTTGAATAATTCTGCTCTGCTTTATTTAATGTTCTCGACACGTAGCAAACGGGAAGTTCTTTACCATTTTTCTTTTGAGCTAATACAGCTCCTATTGCGTAATTACTCGCATCAGTTGTTAAATAAAAATCCTCTTCGAAATTAGGAACTTGAATTATTGGACTGCTACAGACTAAGCTTTTAAGTTTTTCAAACGCTTCGGCATATGATTCTGGTTTTATCTTGCTTTCTCCTTTACGCAGGCATCTTGTCATAGGGGAAGCTACTTTTTGCATAATTAGGAATCATTTTCCTGTAAAATCCTGTCAAACCTAAAAAACTTTTAATTTCTTTTTCAGTTTTCGGTAATTTAAATTCTTTAACTGCCTTTATTTTATCCGGGTTAGGTTGCATTCAATTTTCCCCTATTATATGACCTAGGAATAATAACTCTCTTTTGCAGAACTCGGTTTTATCCATTTGTATTTTTAAATTATTTTTTTTTCAGTTTTTCAAGAACGGCTTTTATATGTTTTAAATGATCATTGTAGGTTTCAGAAAAAATAATTATGTCATCCATGTATACAAGTACATATGGCATATCGGCAAAAATAATATTCATAGCTCTTTGAAATGTGGCAGGTGCGTTGCATAACCGAAACGGCATCCTTAAAAACTCGTTTACTCCCATCCCAAAATCTCCTCCCCCATCATTTATAAGAGGGCCAATAGACTGGAATCACTTCCGCCAAATAATCTCCGACAATATAGACCTCAGAGTATCCTTAAAAACCTCCCAAGACCTTGACAATGCAACTAACTCCTTTACAAACATAATCCAGCAGGCAGCCTGGGCTGCATCCTTCCCTCGTTCCCCTTCCAAAGTTAGAAAGAAAAATCCTTTACCCCAAGACCTAAGTGACCTTATCCGATCCAGACGCCAAGCCAGAGCCATTTAGCAAAGAACCAGGCATCCTGACGATCGGAAATCCTACAACTATCTTACAAAACTCCTTAAAAAAAAAACATGGCTACCTTCAAATCCCAATCCTACAACTCCTATCTTTCCTCACTCTCTGCATCAGATAATTCCCTATGGATTACCGCTAAAAAAAAAAAAAAAAAAAAATCCTCAAATATCAACCCATCTCCCATCCCCTCCGGCGAGAAGATGGTTCATGGGCAGCTTCTGATGAGAACAGAGCTGAAGAATTTGCCCAGCACCTCTCCACTATATTTGTTCCCCATCCTGATCCTAATCCCACCCACACAACAACGGTCCATGAATTCCTTGATTCACCGATTCCTTTATCCTTACCTCCTAAGGCAATTAACCCCTCTGAGGTCAAATTCCTCCTGAGAAAACTAAAAACTAAATCCCCCGGATATGATCTCCTCACCTCACAGATTCTCAGGCAACTTCCTCAAAAAGCTATCATTTTCCTTACCTATTTATTTAATTGCATCCTCAGAACAACCTATTTCCCCTTGCAATGGAAACATTCTATTATTATCCTTTTCCTGAAACCGGGCAAACCTTCCAACAATCCATCATCATACAGACCGATCAGCCTTCTTCCAATCCTGTCAAAAATCTTTGAAAAACTCCTTCTTAAACGCATTCTACCCATCCTTGAATCCCGAAATATTCCCTCACACCAGTTTGGATTCCGCTCTAGGCACTCCACTGTCCAACAAGGCCTTAGAGTTGTAGACCATATATCCTCAGCACTTGAAAGCAAACAGTATTGCTCCGGCGCATTTCTGGATATAGCGCAAGCTTTTGACCGGGTTTGGCATGCCGGTTTGCTTTTCAAACTCAAAACCCTTTTACCTCAATCGCTATTCCTAGTCCTTCAATCCTACCTCTCTAACCGTTCCTTTCGAGTTCGCTGCGGAATGGAATATTCCAACTGCTACACAATAGAGGCAGGTGTTCCACAAGGTAGCGTTCTTGGTCCTGTTCTATATATCCTCTATGCTGCAGATATCCCTACTACCACTGATACCTTCCTAGGAACTTTTGCTGATGACACTGTTATCCTTTCATCGCATTCAGATCCCTCAATAGCTTCCTGTAATCTCCAAATCCACTTATCCCTGATTGAAGATTGGTGCAACAACTGGAGGATCAAAATTAATGAAACAAAATGTACCCATGTAACTTTTACCCTCCGCCGCACATCCTGCCCTCCTGTTTATATCAATAATATTCCGCTACCCATAGCTGACACAGTAAGGTATCTTGGCTTTTACCTAGACAAAAGACTTACTTGGAACCCTCACACTAGACTTAAAAGGCAAGAACTTAACAGACGCTTCAGCCAATTGTACAGACTACTAAATAGGACATCCCAACTCTCCATACAAAACAAACTCCTCATATACAAAACCATCATTAAACCTATTTGGACCTATGGACTTGAACTGTGGGGGACAGCAAAACAATCGAATATCAAACGCATTCAATCCTTCCAATCTAAAGTCCTTCGTACTATTGTAAATGCTCCATATTATGTCTCCAACAAAACCCTACATAATGATCTCAATATACCTTTTGTTCTTGACCTGATACCCCTTAAATTTTCCAAATTCCATCAAAACCTTTCCAACCATCCCAATCCACTTGCTCATTCACTATCCAGTTCCTCGCATCCTTATAATCCACCTCGTAGATTAAAACGGCTATGGCCCCGAGATTTATTGTAAATAGTTATTATTGGAGTGCTGGCAATGGCCAGCTTCTCCACTCAAGTCATGTGCGACTGTGCCATAGCGCTCTCTCTCAGCCTCCACTGGATTATATCAGTGATGCAGCTGATAGAACAGCGCAGGGAACTCTCTGAGCCCGGCTTGCCTTTCAAACTGGGGGGCAGGCTTGGATCGGGGTGTACCTCGGAGTGTTTGTGATTATTGTATATAGAGTATGAATGCAGTTACGACTCTTTCTTTTCTTCTTTATTCTTATTTTATTTATTATTTTCTACTTCTTGTACATTTTATGTTACTTCTTGTATATTTTATTTGATTTCTTGTATCTTTAAGTTGTTTATTTTCTTACTTTATTTATTTTATATCAGTGTACATATTGAATGAATGAGTCACTGTCATCAATATTACTCATTGCCCTTGAGTGAGGCAGCATGTAATTAATCAAATAAAAAGATTTAAAAAAAAAAAAAAAAAAAACTCGTAGTGCCCTTGGTCAGTACTAAATGCGATTTATGAACTGAATCTTTGTGAACTTTTATTTGATGAAATTCAGAACAGAGATCCATAGCCGTGAATAGAGTGGCTTTTCCCAATTTTCCAAGTAGATGTTCAATATTAGGGAGAGGAAATTTGTCCGCTGTGGTTTCCCGATTTAACTTTCTGTAGTCAATTACCATCCGTACTTTTCTTTTTCCGGAGGCGTCTGTTTTCTTAGGAACAATCCACACAGGGGAATTATAAGGTGAATTACTGGGTCTGATTATTTTAGATTCCAACATTTTTTTAATTTCTTCCTTAATATTCTCTTTGAATTGGTGAGGGTATCTGTAATTTATTGAATAAATTGGATCGTCTGTTTTCGTTTCAATTTTATGTTCTAATAGATCAGTAGCTGATAGTGGTCCATTTTCTGTTTTAAACACCGTTGGATATTCTTTTAACAATTTAATAAGATTCAATTTTTCTTGAGGAGGAATGTGATCTGTTCTGATTAATTTTGGAATTTGATCGATAAGTTTTTTTTTTTTTTGCATTGATCACGATCTGTTATTTAGACTTCGTCGTTTTGAAGATAGTACAACAGAAGATAGACTGTATCATCGACTTGGCTTTCGATGATGACATTTTCATTATAAATACCAGGTTTGATTTTTATTCTGTCATCTTTATAATCAATGAAATAAAGACTATTATTTTGTTTTACTTTTACTTCGTTTCGCCCCCTTTTTAGTTCCAATTTTAACACTTCATCTTCCATTATGAAGTCGAATTCATTATATTGTGATCTTATCTTATTTTCTTCAAAATCAATTTTAAATTTCATTTTTTTCATGCTTCCATTGCCCAATAAAATATCATAATTGCTACTAAAATCGAAAAGATAAAATTTTATTTTCTCGAGGCATTTGAGAAAAATATGCCTGCAATAAACTGATATGGTTCTGTACCTGTTTCTTCTCCAGTTTCCGTTTTTATGATAAAATTTTCTTTTTCAATTTCTACTTCTGGGGGAACTATGTCTCTCCTAATATAATTCTTCCAAGAACCAGTGTCTATAAGCCATTTTGTATTCGCGTGGTCAACAACATATGGTAATTGATTTGAGTTATCAGATCCTAAGTGTTTTGACGGTCTGGCGGATTTTCTTCTAAAAAAGAGTCATTGGAGGGATTTAATCTCTCTAATTGCTCTCTGAGTTCTCAAATTTCCCGATCTTTAGGATCTTCTTGATCAATTTGAAAGTTAGGTTGTCTTGGATTTCCACCGAAGGCTGAGACCGTTCTCATCGAGGCTGTTTGACTATCCATATTATTTTGGTTCCTGTAATTATTTTGGTTCCGATTATATTGCCCTGAACCATTTGGATTATTTTGTTGGTCTCTGCGATTATTATATTGATTGTTATGGGGAGGAGGAGACTCATGTTGCCTATAATTTTGCCTATTATTTTGGTTTTGCCAATTATTTCGGTAGTTTTTATTTCTATCGAAATGTTTCTTATTGTCGAACTGTCTCTTTTGATTTTCGTGTTCCCTGGGTCTTCTCATATTTCCCGAATTTATTAAATCTTCAAACAAAAGATGATTTTCGTTCTGAATTAGGTTTCGCAAATCGTCTAGCGTTATCAATTTATCTGTTTTTGTCATTAAATACGTACTAATATGAAGTTCCATATTTGTGAAGAAATGATATAAAATATTTTTCTCTAAAACCGAGACAATTAATGCCCTTTCTGGTATATTTTCAATTCTGTATTTGG
This sequence comes from Euschistus heros, assembly GCA_003667255.2. NCBI lineage: Eukaryota > Metazoa > Arthropoda > Insecta > Hemiptera > Pentatomidae > Euschistus > Euschistus heros. The sequence goes on from RCWM02000047.1 coordinate 3,652,758, forward strand.
ATATTATTAAAGTACGGATGTTATCGATGCTCTGTAAAAAGTCTAAAGGATTTTCTTTATGTCCTATTTTCATGTTAAACAATTCGAATTGTAATTGTTCTATCGACCTAGAATCCCTAAAAGTATTTTCCAGGTATTGTAATAATTCGTTCACGCCTGTAAATTCACATGTCGTATTAATATATTCGGCGTCGCCGGTTAGTCTGGCTAGAATCTTGCTTAGTAAGCGCTGGTCGTTAAGTTCCCTGAGCCCATTATCAGGCTTACTACAGACATTGTTATAAAGCTGTCGACATACGGTTACAAATTTTAATAGATTGTGTGTCTCTCCATTAAAAGTAGGGAGATGATCATAGTCCGCGGATTTAATTGCAAATGTGGTTGCCATTTCGTCAAAATTATTAAATTCGTTAAGGTCAATTGCTCTATTATGTGCTAATCTTAAAAACAATTTTGACATATATTTATTAATAGTTCTTATAATAATTATAAGTAAACATATATATGTAAAAATAAATGTTATTCAAAATTAAAACAAAAATATTTGTTATAAAAAAAAAAAAAAAAAAAAATTGATGTTTCCAAAAAAGCTTCACTCACAATTTCTCCCAGAATTTCGGTGTCTTTCGGGGTGATCAGACGAGTCTTGAGCTGAGCAACGTTCTTCTTCAAGATCTAAGAGTCTAAGCGGGGTGCCTAAGGTCTCCTACAGGTGCTATATCCTCGAAAGGTAGATCGAATCTTGATCTCAGGTACTGCAGAGGTCGAGTCTAGAACCACGATGTTATACGCATCAAGTCCCTATTTGGGCGAAAATTAAGAAATTATCAGAGAAGTGAAAAAAAATCTTTATTGATAAACATGTGGTGGTCATATCATGACACCACTAAGAATCGAGAAGAAAAAGATAGAAGTGACGTTACCTTCCTATACACATGTGTTTTATGAATATTAACCAATTTATTCTGAGTTTAATAATTGTATTTGTTTATTAAATATAATCAGTCTCTTACAGTTTCATTATAGTTATTCTGAGTATCCCAAATTGGTGAACCCGAAATGGATGTGATAGAAAAAAAAAAAATTCACTACTTTGGAAAATGAAATCGCTCAACTTAAAAGCAACTCACAACCAGAGCATCAGCAAACACCCACTGTAAGTCATGTTTCTATTAAAATTCCACCCTTTTGGAAAGCTGAAGCAGATCTGTGGTTCGCACAAATAGAAGCACAGTTTGAAAAGCAAAAATTACAAATGAAATAACAAAATTTAATCACCTAGTAGCAAATCTGGATAGTGAAACTATTAAGTCAGTTGCCGATATTCTACGATCCACAGATCCCCCAGCTGATTATGTTCTGCTTAAAAATACTATTATTAAACGTTGCACTGACAGCAATGAGCAAAAAACTTGGTTGGTATCAGGGTTAGAATTAGGAGGCAAAAAACCCTCACCACTATTGAGAGACATGAAAGCTTTGAAAACTTCGTCAATGTCAGAAGAAATAATCAAGCACCTGTGGATACAGAGACTTCCCGTAGCCACCCAAGCGATTTTACAGGCGACAGACCGGAACTTAGATAAGTTAAGCGACATTGCAGACAAGATGGCCGATATTAATAACCCGTCGTCCGTCTGCACCATCTCGGAAAAAAATCAACAAGTTGATTCGGACCTCAGACTGGAGGTAGAGGCATTGAGAGGTGAAGTAAGAAAACTTTCTTCACTATTTAGATGACGATCACTAAGCGGTCAGGCTTCTCACAGCGCGCAGATTACAACTCCAGCCCTAAGGAGTGCTGGTATCAACTAAAATTTGGCCAAGTAGCTAAAAGATGCCAACCACCATGCTCTTTCAGTTCAAAAAAACTAGTTCTGAGGCAGGCAACGGCGGCGTGCACCTGCCAAACTAAGACAAGCCGCCTTTTCTTAACTGACCGAAATACTAAAGTTCCATTTTTAGTTGACACAGGAGCAGATGTGTCTATAATTCCTCCAAGACCTGAGGATAGGAAAACAACGCCCTCCAAATTTTCGCACGTAGCGAACAACTCGCGCATAGCTGTTTACGGGCAACGCAAACTAAAATTGGACTTTGAACTTTCAAAGTTATTTAATTTCTCATTTCTCATAGCTGACGTCTCCAAACCTATAATCGGATCCGACTTCATCACACATTTTAATCTTTTGGTTGATTTACCCGGACAAAGAATCATCGACAAGAACTCATTTCTTCCTCTACGTACATCCGTTTTCCAATGCGACATCGAATCAACAGGCAGAATCAGCATAATTGATCCAATCGACCCTATAAAAGCGCTACTTAAAACATACGGTTTAGACTCTCCACCACTTTGCAAGAAGTCACAAAAGTGAAGCACTCAACACAACATCGCATCGAAACTAAAGGAAACCCCGTGAGTTGTAGACCTAGAAGATTAGCACCTGACAAACTACTGATGGCCAAAAACGTATTTGAAACCATGGAATCTTTAGGTCTGTGTCGCCCTTCGAGCAGTTCATGGGCTAGTCCCTTACATATGGTGAAGATAAAGAACGGGGAATGGCGACCATGTGGGGATTATAGATTATTGAACTCGGTTACCACACCCGATAGATACCCACTTCCCAATATCCAGGACACGTCTAGTTTTTTACACAACAAAAAAATTTTTTCTACCATCGACTTAGTACGAGCTTACCAACAGATTCCAGTAGCACCTGAACATGTCGAAGAAACCGCCATAACAACCCCATTTGGTTTATATGAATTTCTTTTTATGCCGTTTGGATTAAGAAACGCGGCTCAGACTTTCCAACGCTTTATTCATAAAATCCTTCACAATCTTCCATTTTGCTTCATATACTTAGATGACATCCTCATAGCTTCAGACAACTTAAACGAACACATGCAAAACCTAGAAACAGTCTTCCAGCGCCTAAAAGAATGTGGCATCACGTTAAACTTATCAAAATGCGTTTTCTGCAAACCGTGGTATCATTTCTGGGCCATGAGATTTCGGAATTTGGCATTAGACCAATTGAAAACAAAATAAAATCAATCAAGGAGTTTCCACGCCCCAATACAATCTCGCAGCTCCGCAGATTTTTGGGTATGCTTAACTTCTATAGAAGGTTTATTCCACATGCTACACATAGCCAGGCACCGTTAACTGCCATAACGGGGGCAAAAAAACTCCGTTACCACCTGGACATCCGAATTAGATACCACTTTCCAGGAAAGTAAACAAGCCTTAGAACGAGTGGCGCTCTTGCATCACCCAAACCCTTTAAGCACGCTACAACTGTACACGGACGCTTCTGATGTAGCAATAGGCGGGGTTTTGCAGCAAATAGTTCACGGTGTTATACAGCCACTAAGATTTTTCTACAGAAAGTTGACTCCTACATAGGTTTTATATACCACATACGATAGAGAGTTACTCGCCATATACTGCGCCATAAAACATATCAAGCACATGTTGGAAGGGCAAACTTTTGCGTGTTTTACAGACCACAAACCTCTTACTTACGCACTGCGACGGACATCAGATACAGCTAGCCCCAGACAAACATGACAGCATTCATACATCTCGGAATTCACGTGCGACATACGACACATATCAGGAACCTAAAACATTGTGGCTGATACCATGTCCAGGATAGAGTCCATTTCACAACGCATCCCTACATCTGAAGAACTCGCCACAGCTTTCGTCAAGCAATGTATTGGGTGCCAAAAGGCCAAAATAAATCAGCATGAGAAGACATCTTTGAAGCCATTAAAAACACCCGATCAACGCTTTGCCTGCGTCCACCTCGACATCGTTGGACTACTGCCTTTGGCTATAGGTAACAGGTTCCTGCTCACCTGCATGGATCGATACACCCGTTGGCCGGAAGCCATTTCTTTACCTGATCAAACTGCGGAAACAGTCGCAACAGCTTTTTGGGAGCACTGGATTTCTCGTTTTGGCACACCCACTCAGATTATAACCGACCAAGGACGAAATTTTGAATCGAACCTCTTTCAGGCGTTGTCACACAGAATGGGTGCTAAAATACAGCGCCCTACGGCTTATCACCCTCTGAGCAATGGACTCCTCGAGAGATGGCATAGATCCCTCAAGAAATAAAGAATTTAATTGGCGGCAGCGGCATACATAAAACCCATATGTTGAACCCGCTGCCGCCAAATACCCCGTATGCCTGAAAAGGCCTGGAAGGGGGGGAAAAAAAAAAAAAAAGATCCCTCAAGATAGATCTTACATGCCGACTCCAAACAGCCAGCAGGCCTTGGACAGAGCATCTGCCCGCCGTTCTTCTGGGTCTGCGCTCATGCGTGAAGGAGGACTTGCAATCCAGTCCAGCCGAATTAGTGTACGGCACCAAGCTACTATTGCCTGGGGATCTGTTTTTAGACAAAACCGGTCCAGAGATTCCTCAGTCAACTTTTGCAGCCAACCTCGCTGACATATTGAGGCAAAGCAAGCCTTCCTTGCCAGTCTGGCACTGACAGCCAAAAATTTATAACCACCCCAATTTGCACACCAGTTGTTTTGTTTTTCTCAGGGACGATGCTTGCCGACCTCCCCTAACACCAGCCACATAAAGTCATTGAACGAATGGAAAAGACCTTCACCATTAACATCAACGGCAAACCGGTTGTAGTATCACGAGACAGACTAAAGCCAGCCTACACAGCAGCGACAGACACACCCGAATCCCGGCAACAACTTACACAGAACAGTTATCATCCACAGAAATCCGTGGAAAGTAAGCCAAGGAAAACAGTTCGTTTAACAAGCCCCCTCGTCACCAAGACACAATAGCATCTTCAGGCCGAAGAGTTAGATTGCCTTGCCGCATCTAGTGAGTGTTACACTAAGGGGGGAGTGATGTGGTGGTCATATCATGACACCACTAAGAATCGAGAAGAAAAAGATAGAAGTGACGTTACCTTCCTATACACATGTGTTTTATGAATATTAACCAATTTATTCTGAGTTTAATAATTGTATTTGTTTATTAAATATAATCAGTCCCTTACAGTTTCATTATAGCTATTCTGAGTATCCCAAAAACAAAAGTTACAACTGACATTACGACTAGCTAATTACTACTGGTACAAATCTCTTACTTGCATAGGATTTATGGGAGGTATATATAGGGAGAGGAGTGGGAGGTGGTACAAAATGTTAACTCACCAGGTGTGCGTCTTTCATTTCCAAAAAAAATTCCAAAAAGTCAATGTTAACTCTATTACAATCAGAAAAACGATTGAAGTTGCGATATATGGTGACTCCACCGGCTCTGCGACTTGATGATGATGATACCGCTACCGGTGATGAAGTTGCAATTTGTCTGTTCTTAAGTTATGTAAGGTGGATAAATAAATGCTTTTTAACAAAAAGCGTTTATTAAAATGTACAGAATTACAGGGTTACATCGTGTATGACTGAAATGGACGAAGAACAATCAGTAAGAGGTTACTAGACTATTTATACAATAAGAATTCGTCGTCAGCACTTCCTCATTAGGTCAGTGACTACAGATGGCCTTCCTGTTTAGATTTCATAAGTCGTTTACATAACTCGCCCCCCCCCTGAGATTGAGACGTCCTCGGCGAAGTAAGCGGGAGTTCTGGGTAGGTTGAATTTGATGGCGTGGTTTCTGGCTGTTTACATCTTAAAGTACAAAATGCTATAATGGTGAATCTATTATTGTACAATATACATATATATATATAATAAAGGAAACTAAAACTATTATTAGTACGGAATAAGCAATTGAGAAATGGTCTACAATATTTTAATCTACTAATATAGTTAACATAATTTTAATTACATAATTAATCTGAGTGCAACAAAATTTTACATTGTAAAGGGATACAAATTTTTTTTTTTTTTTTCGAATATAATAATAAAGTTAACCTAGGGTGTACAATAAATGTTTATGTTTAAAATCCTAATAATGATACTGAATTAAAGAACTAATAACTATAGATTATACTTAAGAACTAGTGGTATATATTTTACAAACTTTATAATTCCTTATCTTCTAAAAGTTCATTTTTACATTTATTATCTATTCTAGAGTTATTTATACAATTATAATTGAATGAATGAGTGAAAAATTACTGTTTTTAGAAAATACATTTTTAATTACAGGGGGTTTTGGCCCTTAATAGAAATAATAGTTAATAAACATAATAATTTAATTTAAACAAATTAAACATAATTAATAGTAAAACATAATTAATAGTGTTTTGTTATCTTAATAAACATCATCAACATACTTCGTAAACATAATTATTAGTACTTAATAAACACAATTGATAGTGTTTTGTTATCTTAATAAACATAATCAACATACGTTGTAAACATAATTAATAATACTTTGTTAGGGTAAAAGAAAAAAAAACAAATAAAAATAAAACATTATTGACGTCTTTTTGACATAATATGAATTTGCACCAGAAATATTATAAAGAAATATATTAGAAATATAAATAAACACAAAGATATAAACATATGAATCGACACAAACAAACATTTTTACAACTACTAATATAAAAAAAAGAAGCAAATAAATAAATAAATGTTTTCTCGATGTTCTTTCTTGTTAATGAGTTTTGAGGGAATGTCTTGCTTGTATAAGAAATGGAATGAGTGCTTTTCTTTTTATCTCTCATTGCCTTGCTGAAATCCTGAGAAATTTTTGTTGTACTTCCTTTCAATAAGAAACTTGATTTCAAGATTTTCTGTTTGATTTTCAGAGTCTTAAATTTTACCAATATTGATCTGTTGTTTCTTAACAATTATTGAAAATTAAGATGCAATCACCAGTGAACAACTCCTCATATCTTAATACCATGCTAGGAAATACAAGAGAGGTAACAAATTAATTAGCCTTTTGTACAGGATATGATAAAAAAAAAAAGGTTTCATATGTGGGAGAGGATAAAGGAATTAGGACAAAATATGAAATAAAATGAAATAGTCTTTATGAAGGAAACAGTGTATTCTGCCTAATTGCCGTAAGACTTCTGTATATTCGGATATTAGTTTAATATTAAAGATGACATGATCTTCGGAAAATGAGAAAATACTTGAGTGAATAATGTTGAGTTTACAGAATTCAAGGCTAGTATCTATATCGTTAATTTTATTATACAGTAGCATAAGGTTCCTGAACAAAAATGAGTATTGTTGGTTTATTTCTACAGAATCGGAGTCTATTCTATTCAAGAGATTTTGGAAATATTGTTTTATTTTCTCATTATTAACTTGAATAATTCTTATATCATTATTAAATTCGTTAATTAAATTTTTTATTTATTGATATTTGGTTATTTATGTGATGTTCTAAAGAAAGTTCATTCGATTGAACTTTGCTTACAATTTCATCATATTTAGCCTTGTCATCAGCATCCATATTTCCAGTTAGCCAAGAAATAGCTGAGCCTAGGCCATTGATTAAACCTCTTTTCACTCGGAATTTGTTCAGGCTGAGATGTTCAAATTTCGACTGGGTGTATTTTAAGTGGGCTGTAATAACATTAAGTTGATTATTGTCAGGCCTCTTTAAAGATATTGCGTTAATTGTCTTTGCTATGGAATCTAGTTCGTTTTGAATTGATTTTATATTTAAATTATGCTTATAGGTATAAAATTTAGAAATGACTAGGGAATTGTAATTTTACGGGAGTTATTCCAGAAGTCTTACTAAGGTCTGTTATCTTTTAGGATTCTACAGGAGTCAGTCACAATATTATGATGAGAAGGTATCTTATTTTGACCTGAAACAGATAAATTCTTAAATTTTTTTTTTTTTTTTTTTTTTTTTTTTTTTTTTTTTTTTTTTTTTTTCATATACTATCAGAAACTTTTGTGCGGTATTTTCTTGTTCAAAATCTAGTTTGTAATTAAATTATTAAATTGAGGCTGTACATTATATTGTTGTTGGTTTTCGTTATTGGGTTCTAAGTAAGTCACTTCGTAAGGAGGTTTTGAGTTGCATTGGCGTTCTGGTTGTATGGTTTTCATTGAGACAGTATTTTGTAAATTCCATTTTGGGGAATTTTGTTGAAAATGAGGTCTCTGGTTAAATCTTGGTTGAAATTGGGGCCTATATTGATTAAAATTATTAAATGGTCTTGACTGAAACGCAGGATGCTGATTTCGAGGTGCTTTCTGTTGTTTATTAGGTTTAAAATTTGGAATTTGAAAATTGGGTTTGAATTTTGGTACATCAAGATTGTTCATGACCTCTATACTACTGGTATATTTTAATTGTTCCAATATAATACTGCAATCATTAATTAATTTGGAACGTGCTTCATTCAAATTTCGGATATGTAGTACCTGTAAGTGGGATCCTAAAGTAGGGTGAACACCGTGTATAAAAGTACGGACTAGGGTCGTGTCTAATTGAATTAATAATTGGTTTAAAAGATCAGCGTTAATTCCATCTAATTTATATCGAGTTACAATCATAGTTCGTTTTTTATCTAATTTATTTAAGAATTCGATAGGATGTTCGCGGCTTTGTGATTTGCCGATAATAATAATTGGGAAGGTTTTAAATAAAATATGGTATTAGATTTACGGAGTGTACTCACAGGAAATTGATCTCGTAGTTTCTCCGGGTTCTCGTCCTGTATTCTGTCTTGGGGTCCAGCTTATCTTCTTCCGGTTTCAGGGCTTCACCAGTAAAGGATGAAATCCAAAGTTTTTCAGGTGTGAGAGGGCACGAAAAAGTCAAATAGACTGATTCCTGGAGAACTTCTGATGATCCCTATTTCGAGCGCCAGTTATATAAGGTGGATAAATAAATGCTTATTACTATTACTATTACTATTATTATTATTACTATTACTATTATTATTACTATTGGGTGTTATTTACAAAACACTGGCGATTCTACTATTGAATAGAGTAATGAAAACAGCAGAGGAGGTAATTGGCGACTATCGGTGTGGATTTCGCCCGGGAAGATCAACGACTGACCATATCTTCACCATCAGAAACATTCTTGAAAAATGCTACGAATGGAATGTGGACCTACACCACCTTTTTATAGATTATAGGCAGGCATATGACAGCATCAAGAGGAATGAGCTATACGAAAACCGAAAGATATTAGGCTGTCCCATGAAACTCGTTAGGATGATAAGAATGACCTTACAGTATAGCAGAGGCATGGTCAAAGTACAGGGAGAACTGTCCAGAGAATTAGCCATACAAAAAGGAGTGAAACAGGGAGATCCCTTATCCCCAATTTTATTTAATATGGCGCTGGAAATGATTATAAGGGCAACAAGAATAAGGACTGATGGTTGCATTTATAATAAAAGGACACAATACCTAGCATATGCTGACGACGTGGTCATAACTGGGACAACACTACATTCCCTTACAGAGGTGTACAAAGAATGGGAGGATGCAGCAAATAGAGTAGGCCTAACAGTAAACGAGAACAAAACCAAGTACATGATGTCATCCAAGAAAAGCACGGACGGATCTCTTCAAAGTGGGACATACAGATTCGAAAAAGTTAGGAAATTCAAGTATCTAGGCACGATTCTCACTGAAAGTAACAAAATAGAAGAAGAAATAAAATCCAGAATCCAAAGTGGTAATAGATGTTACTGGTCTCTGAAGACAATTCTTTTGAATCGAAATGTGTCTCGAGACATCAAAGTGAGAATATATAAGACAGTGTTGCGTCCAGTAGTGATGTACGGCAGTGAGGCGTGGACCCTTACAAAACAACAGGAAAGGTGTCTGAATGCATGGGAGAGAAAAATCCTGAGGAAAATATATGGCCCAACCAAATTAGCAAACGGCTATAGAATAAAGACAAACCAGGAACTATGGGACCTGTATGGGGAACCAGATCTAGTCTCCTGCATGCACCAAAAAGGGAAGACTAAGATGGTTGGGGCATGTCCATCGAATGAATCAGGAGAGGCTCCCAAAGATGGTAATGGAAGGGCGTCCGGAAGGATTAAGAGGAAGAGGCAGACCTAGACTGCGGTGGCTGGACGATGTCGAGGCTGACCTTCGGCTCCTGGGGGTAGCGGAATGGAGAGAAGCTGCAGAGAATCGGTCCGAATGGATAAAGGTTGTGGAGGAGGCCAAGGTCCTTCATGGACCATAGCGCCAGTAGAGAGAGAGAAATAAATGCTTTTTAACAAAAAGCGTTTATTAAAATGTACAGAATTACAGGGTTACATCGTGTATGACTGAAATGGACGAAGAACAATCTGTAAGAGGTTACTAGACTATTTATACAATAAGAATTCGTCGTCAGCACTTCCTCATTAGGTCAGTGACTACAGATGGCCTTCCTGTTTAGATTTCTTAAGTCGTTTACATAACTTTAGCGGTATTACAATAGAATCTCCCGAGGGGACGTTTGGAGTTGTTACTCATAGATTCGAATGCCGCTTTGTGTGTGAGGAAACTTTTTAAACCAAAAACTGATATTATTTTCACATTCCTTATCTCAAAGACATTAAATCTGTGAATTACAACTCAAACTCCAAACGTGCCCTTGTCAGTTCAAAGCTACGGATATTCCATCCAAATTGATCCAATCTGATTGGCAAATAATCAGATCGTTTGATGATTGTATCAGTAGAGATGTCTTCTGTGTGCGCGACCAAGCTTTGTGCATTAATTGTGGTATTAAGTATAAAAGATAGAGATGACATTAACTACATGCTCAGGAGAGTTGAAGAGTCATATGGAAAATGGGGTATGAATATTAATTATAATAAAACAGAGCATCTTGGCACCTCGACAGATACCTTGCCGATTGAAAAAGGTATCAAAACAGTAGAAAAGTTTAAATATCTGGGATCAACGTTCAATAATGAAGGCACTTCCACCAGCGATATTGAACGAAGAATAGGAGAAGGAAGAAAAGTCACAGCAATGCTAAATGGTGTTCTCTGGAGCTCAAATATACAACCCAGTACTAAGATCCTAATATATAAATCAATATTCGAATCTATAACGACATATGCATCTGAGACATGGGTAATCAATGTAAGGCAACGGAAAAGACTACTAGCAGCTGAGATGGACTTCTGGAGAAGTGCAGCGAGGAAATCCAGACGAGAAAGAATTAGAAACGAAGATATCCGAGAAATGATGGGGATAAATAGGAATATCCTATCGACCATTGAGGAAAAAAGACTCAGCTGGTTCGGTCATGTGAGAAGAATGCCTCCAGGAAGATTACCGAAGAAGATAATGGACATGGAAGTGGATGGAAGACGGAGAAGGGGAAGACCCAGAGTGAGGTGGAGAGACGGAGTTGAAGAAAGCCTGATGGGACATGGCATGACAGAGGAACAGGCCTTGGACAGGGAAGGTTGGAGAAGGATCCTGAGGGATATTTAGGGGAAGGAAAACCACATTAGTGGAAAACTCCTATTAAAAAAAAGTATAAAACAATTGCTGATCAGGAACACTATCACAAAATTTTCGATAATATTTTTTTATTCTAACACCTTATTATATTCACTGTCAGTACTTTATCTAATGTTTTATATAGAAACAACAGATGTTGACGGCAGCTGGCGATTAAAACTTAAACGAACATCATAGCTTCTCCAGGTCAAAAGTAATACTAATTTCAAATCTCTAAACGCAGCAAAATAACCACAAAATTGTTGCGCTTCTCCCTCCACCGCGCGCTATGTGTCACTGTTCTCGCTTATCGCAATAAATTCTTTGATCTTTTATCTATCTAGTGGTATAATTTAATTTTGGATGTAGAGGATAGATTCGAAACTACAATGCCGAACTGTATCCCCCGATTTTGTTATCATTTGGTTTTTTGGATTTCCCCCTTATAGTAGCAAATTTAAAGGTATTCTTCAAAAAGGTATTTTTTAACGATTTTTTTTTTTTTTTTCATCGTTGGCTTGTGTCATTGTTAGTTAGTTATTTCGATTGATTCATGATCTATTAAAACTTATAACTAGCAGTTATTATTGCTTTACCTTCGCTCATAATTTGTTTAGGGTTTTCGGAATAAATACTAATTGTAAGTTAAACTAAAGAATAAAATGAGGAAGGTTTAACTGAAATAATATCATATTATATATAAGCATAAAATACTTTTCAATAATTTTTTCTATTACTAATTGGATATTAAGTTATTTATACAACTCGTGTCCAGTAACATCAGATTTTTCTCCTGCTAATTGATATGCTTGCGAGTTCTCTGATGCCCTCATTCAAAAGTCATAAGCACTATTTTTTATTTTTATTTTTTTTTAATTTTAAATTTGCCTTTTGATGTTTTATATGAAACTAAATATGTTCTCATTTAGTGACATGTTCTTGAAAAGTAGGTTTTCAGCTTTCTCGCACAATATGACGTGAAAATTGTTTATTTTGAAAATCTCTTTCACATGCCAATTTCAAAATGTTACATTTATCTTTTGAAGAATGCCATGTCAAACTGATAGCGACCAATGGAATTGTATTCACAAACTGACAACCTCAAGGAAGACACAATCCTTAGTTTACAATGTTAATCGCTTTGTTCCTACTTTACCTTGGCCTACTTTCCAATTTCCACTAGTTTTGAAAGTAGTTTTAGCTGTTTTAGGATTTGTTCTAAAACGTTTTCTTTTCAAACAGCTGACCGCTGATTTGAAGGCTGCGTTACGAACAAAGAGAAAAATTAAACTGGGTGTACTTAGGACCACACGCTCCTAAGATAGATGGATAGATAGAGAGAGAAGAACAAGGTGAAATGTTCCTTTTAATGAATATTACATTCAAGATAATTTTATTTTTTGATGAAATAGGTAAATAGGTATCCTTGAGCCGTCTATGCAACATCTTATTTTATTTCACTTTTGAACATTACAATAAACATTTCTCAAAACTAATGATTTCTACGCGTTCCAGCGAATTTTTGTGAAATCTGAATTGTGGTGATTGAATTAATCCACGGTAACTTTTGGTCTGCCGAATCTTGGCTCGCAGCCCATCCGGAAGAAGACACTCGGAGATGACTCGGAGAATTTTCAATTGCACAGATCGTTTTGTCCATAAATCGGAATGGTGGTGAGTACCATTACTGATGCTAGCATAAGTCAAACTTTTGCTAGCATTGCATCGAGGAAAAATCAAAAATTCCCCTACAAAAACCAAGCCATCGTATTTAACACGATTAACGGGGTAAAGCAAATCGAATATATACAGAAGATTGGAGATATTATAGGCCCTCAGAATATAATATTTGCATCAATACTATCGAACAACAGATACTGTATATATCTCAAATCAAAGGAATTAGTAGATCAACTGATAGGTAAAAAGGCGTCTATAACAGCCAGCAATAGCATTGTTCCCATTAGAAGGTTAGTATCGGAAGCTAAACGCATAATTATCTCAAATGCATGCTCTAGTACACCCCATTCAGTTCTTAGTGAGGCTCTTAACAAGTTGAATATTATATGTGTGTCTCAGTTTCAATTCTTGAGCGCGGGCTTTCGGGCTGCAGGCTATGAACACATACTTAGCTCTCGTAGACAAGTTTACGTAACACCTGAAACAGCTCATGTTTTACCTCAATCGTTATTTATAAACGACGAAGGTTTGAATTACAGAGTATTTTTAGCAGAAGACACAGGAGCTTGTTATCGATGCCAAAACATCGGACACCACACATCTGCTTGCCCAATGGTTAAATCTAAAGAAATAAAAGAAACAATTACTCCATCACCGGTTGAAATAAAAGCAATGCCACCAATTAGGTAAAAGAACAACACGCAGGGCACAATCAGGATTTCATTACAGATGTAACAGAACCAACAGAAGAACCGAAAATAAGTTTCTCAGATAAGATGTTATATTCTTCTGAGTAAAGGAATTGTCAGTCCTCCCAGTTCAACATGAAGCAGGAAAAAGAAGGTACAACAGACAAAAATCCCCGAAACACCTCTCACTTCACAAAACCAAACATTATACGAACAACGCTTGCTTAAAAGAATTCATAGACAAAGATAAAGAAAGCTACATTCTAAATTTTTACCAATTGCACAGCTTTCTAGATGACTCCAGAACTACTAGAGACCCCGTAAGCAGTACACTAAGCGTAACAAAGGACTTAACTAGATTGATAGACATGCTAAAAGATTTATATGTCCATCTCAAATCCAAACCCCTTCGAAACCGTTTTACACGTAATGCTCATAGCCTAGAACAGTTCTTGAAAAATTCATCTACAAAGATCTCATTTCAACTTCACTACAAACTCAATTACAAAACTAGATTACATAAACTCTATTACAAAGTCAAAATTTTAGTAGACACGATCCCATTTTTCATATATTTCACAAACAAAATATGATAGTTCTTAATTGTAACTGTGACGGTGTTTATCAACACTACAATGACTTAAAACTACTATTATCTAATTATTGTCCCGCAATTATAATACTACAAGAAACCCATCTAAAAGCCCATCATATCTTAAACTCATCTTATAACTGCATAAACAAGACATATTAATAAAACACATATTCATAGTATTCGGAGACACGAACGGCCATTAAATAATCACACCGATTTCCGGGGAAAAATAATTGAATCTTTACTAAATGAATTATCTCTTATTTTGTGCAGTCCCCACAAGCCATCTTTTTACAGTCGTGCTCACAAAACGTGGACCACAATTGATATTTGTTTAGCTACAGCTGCATTTCCTGTAATCATGTAGTAGTAGTAGCAGGTAGTGATCACCTTCCGCTTTTGTTGTCTTTCCAAATCGAACCGTTTATTTCTGGAGAAATTAGAAAGTGGAGATTAGGTGCAGCTGATTGGATTAAATATACACAATTATGTGGAAAACAGTTTCGAAATTTTGTTTTGTTCTCTTCCCATGAAGAAAATATCGAACATTTTACCTCAGCCATAATAGAAATAACAATCCTATCGGTTCCAAGGACAAAGGCAAACCAGTCTTCCAGAAAAGTTCCTTGGTGGTCTCCCGCATGCCGGGCCGCAATAACCAAACGACACAGGGCTCTAAAATTGTTGAAAACACAACCCTCTTTGACCAATCACATAAATCATAATAAAGCAAAGGCGGAGGCCAAATGGATCATCAACCAGGATAAGAGAACTTCTTTGTTCTAATTTCTAACATCCATAAAAACTTGCACTCCATCCAAAGTAGTTTGGAACAAAATAAGGGCTATTAAAGGCAGGTCAGTTACCAAAATTCCGAGAACGATATAATATAACGCTACCACCTACACCGAACCAATTCAAATAGTTAATGCCTTTGGAGAATATTGGTTAGGTCTCTCAAAGAATTCTCTTGTAAATGATCGAGTCTGCACTGCTTCTGAAGTTGTTTCAGATAACACAGAGTCATATAACTCGCGTCACACGTTAGAAGAATTGCAGATTAGTATAAAAAGTACGCGATCCAAAGCTCCAGGTCACGATCAGCTTCATATTGAATTTATTAAACATGCACCTCCGTCTGTCCTATATTTACTCCTAACTCTTTTGAACATCTGGACTAATAGGGTTTTTCCTAAATGTCGGCTTTCTGTAACTGTTTTACCATTACTTAAATCTGATAAAGAATTTAGTTAATAGAAAATTATCCACCAATATCTCTGACCTCTGTTATTTGTAAATTAATTGAAAATATCATAAATAACCGCCTTATTTGGGAATTAGAAAAACGAAAACTTTTAAATAATAAGCAGTGCGGTTTCCGGAAATCAAGATCTACAATTCATCAAGTTTTTAAGTTTCATTCTTACCTAAAATCAGCATTTGATAACAATCAAAATGTATTAGCGCTCTGTTTAGATCTAGAGAGTGCCTTTGACTCTTGCTAGAAATCAAAAACTATCAATACATTAATAAATTGGAATTTCAAAGGTAATTTCTTATGTTTTATTGAAAATTTTCTGACAGATAAGAATTTTCGCGTTCGTTTAGGCACCAACATATCTAATACTTTTTTTCCTGAATGTGGAGTACCACAAGGCTCGGTACTTAGTCCAACACTCTTCAGCTTAGCAATCGAAGACATTAAGAACGATTTGCCTGAGCCTGTCAAAATTTCACTTTTTGCTCATGATATCTTGATATATAGTCTGATATAGCTTTTGGTCAAGACGTTATGTCACACGCTTTGCAGAAATTAGAGACATGGGCAACCCTTTCTGGCTTTTGTTTTTGTGTACAAAAATCTTCAGCGACTCACTTCTGCAAAATTAAAATGTACTCAAGCCTTTTCTATATCACTGGATAACCAAGTAGTAAACAAAATTAATTTTTTTCGATACTTGGGCATAGTCTTTGACTCAAGACTCACATGGAAATTCCATAGCGATAACATTATATCAAAAATCACAAAAAAAGAAAATATTATCAAAACTCTTTCAGGCCTGAACTTTGGCTGCAATTGAAACTCGCTCTTAAGAATTTATCGATGCCTGATTAGACCCGTTTTAGATTTCGGATGCGAGTATATGGTGATGCAGCTAAAAATATCCTCCATAGAGATAGCTAAAAATAGAGTCCATTCGCCACAAAATGATACGTAGAACAACAGGAGCGTTTAGAACCAGTCCGCAAGCTTTCAAGCTTGCTATTTAATGCTGAAGAATGGCGTCTAGAGCTCCGCAGGCACTACTTACTATTAAAATTCTTAGGGCGCCTTAAGTCGAGATTTTTCGAATTAAGTAGATATAAAATACCTACCCGAATTTCCGCTTATCCACTTCTATCACACCTATTCCAGATTCCAAATATCTACTTAGCTCATTCTATGCCACCATGGAAAACAATTAATGCCTCCTTCGACTTCTCACTTTTCTCATACAATAAAATTACTTATCCGCAAGATTCCATACAAAAACCTTTTTCTTGAGTCTAAATCAAAACATAAAGATTTCCTTTTTGTTTATACTGATGCCTCCAAGGAAAACAAAGACACAGGTTGCGCGGTAACATTTTCCGGAAGGACAGTTCGATATTACATTCCTAAAATATACTCGGTTTTCTCAAGTGAATTATTTGCTATCCAATTAGCAGTTGATATAGTTATATTTTTAGATAGCAACAAAATAGTAATTTGTATAGACTCTTTCTAGGATTTCAAAAACTTACAAAACTCACACCATTCTAACAATCGAATTTCCAACACAATAATAAAACAGTTACTTAAAATAAATAAACTTAGGTCGCCTTGAGCACAACACTTTCTTTGGGTACCCAGCCATGTTGGAATACCTGGGAATGAATTGGCTGATGCAGCTGCTAAAGAGGCGAGAAATATGTTTCCTGTATCCAACTTACCGATTGTCCTCAGCGACCACCAAATATATACTAAACAGATGTGCAAAGTGGCATGGTTTTATTATTGGAACAGGATTATGGATAGTAACAAACTAAAAATGATCTGTCCCAATGCTGAACCATGGCCACTGCTAAACGGCTCCAGGAGGGCACAAGCGGTGATGACTAGGCTGCGCATCGGACACTCAAGACACACACCAACACCTACTTCAAGGTACATCACAGCCCATGTGCTCAAGGTGCCATGTTCCTCTATCAGTAGAGCACATATTCAGTAACTGCAGCCTACAGCTGGAACACCCATCTCAAACAAAGACCTGTGTACAATCTTCAAAAACTATCAACCAGATGTTCTGAAGTTCCTCAGGGATCGCAGAATCCTTATTACCATTTAGATAAACCAGAATCCAGAATTTGGTGCCTCTGGCCATGTTGCAGTACACGGCACCTTAAAATAAATAAATAAATATTTCAGTCTTAATAATTTTCCCTTGTGTAAAATCAGGTTCCTACCAAAAATAAATGATTTGAAAATTTTCAAATGTAATGGCATAAAAACTGTTTAAAAAATAAATTCGGCGTCCGTAGTAAAACACGTTATCCCAGCAGATCTTGCTTCTTAAAATATATCTGGAAATATTTATCCAACTTTGAATGTTGACGTGTCATTCGATCAAGCATTAATCCCTTTAACTTTTAAAGTGGTCTTATTTCAAAAAATACAAGTAGCGCGTTGGATAACGGCTAACCAGTGGTGCCAAGTTTAGTGACCCGATTTCTATAAAGCGAGGTATCTTTCAAGGAGATTTTCTCAGCCCGCTTTGGTTTTGATTAGCCCTTAACCCACTCAGCAGATTGTTGAACGAGACTAGGAAGGGATATGCCATCAGCAGAGACAACAAGATCACTCATTCTTTTTACAGGGATGATCTTGAGGCTTTGGATCGCTAAGCAAGAGTCCAAATGGTGCTTTGCAGAAAATGGCACCCCAAGTCCTCAGTGCCCAGACTGTGCCTGCCTAGAAAGATTGGAGGACGCGGGCTGACTAGTCTGTTGAAAGCATGTCGAATGGAGGAAAACAATATTCGCGACTATGTGCTATCTAGTGACTCGTCTTTACTATCCCTGATTGGGTCGTTAGATAATAATTATACCGCCCTCTATTTGTTAACAGGAGTCACCCCAGAAATTGTTACTGACGCCACCTGGACTGATTCCTGGAAAAATAAATCCCATAACATAAGATTTTATCATTATCTAACGGCGCAATTAGGGATAGTAAAGACGAGTCACTAGATAGCACATAGTCGCGAATATTGTTTTCCTCCATTCGACATGCTTTCAACAGACTAGTCAGCCCGCGTCCTCCAATCTTTCTAGGCAGGCACAGTCTGGGCACTGAGGACTTGGGGTGCCATTTTCTGCAAAGCACCATTTGGACTCTTGCGTAGCGATCCAAAGCCTCAAGATCTGTAGTAATCCATTTTAAAATTCCAAAGGAGTAAGCTAGAATTCGTACAGCCCAAGTATTGAACGCACTAACCAAGTTTCCACCGGATAAATAGCTTTTAAATATTTTCTTTACTCGGTATTTAAACTGATCTTCAAAATATTTCTTTATATCCGGCTTAAACATCAACAGCTGATGCATCCCTAAATATTTGTATGAATCTTGGTCTTGGAGTTGCCGAATGGGTTCGTCTTTTGGGACTCTATATTTACTGTCTTGCTTTCTTTTCCTCGTTTTATGATCAGTAAAGCACATTTTTCGATTCCAAGCTCCATTCCAATATCTTCGCTGTATGTTTTTACCGTTTCTAGGAGGGAAGTCAACTCATTCTCATTCTTTGCATATATTTTAAGATCATCCATGTAAAAAGAATGAGTGATCTTGTTGTCTCTGATGATGGCATATCCCTTCCTAGTCTCGTTCAACAATCTGCTGAGTGGGTTAAGGGCTAATCAAAACCAAAGCGGGCTGAGAAAATCTCCTTGAAAGATACCTCGCTTTATAGAAATCGGGTCACTAAACTTGGCACCACTAACCGTTTGGACACAGATATTGACTTTCCAAGTAGGCATTAGGCGTCCCAATAGATCTGTTATACTGGGGTCAACTTTGTATATTTTCAGAACATCTAGAAGCCAATCGTGCGGCATTGAATCAAATGCCTTGCGATAAACCAAAATGTATAAACCTCGAATCTGCACTAAAAAATAAAAATTGTGGTGCAAGAATCATGTTGATATCATTTTTTAAACTCGAGATACATGTGAATTGCGTGCTCCAAAAAAAAAACAAAGAAAAAAAAAACACCTTTTAGCGCACTAACTCTAATAGAACTGAAATCGTTCCTTTAACGATTTAGTAACAAAAACGAGTATAATGGGTCAAGGACATCTTGTGAACAAAATGTTTTGAAGTGTCAACTTCTTACGGTCATCTTGGGTTGCACACTGGCAGACGAGGGAGTGGATATTGAAGCATCCCTAACATAGATGAAATATGGCAACATCTTCCCGGAAACCGTGGGATTTCTTTTAGCTATCCAGGAACAAGTTATCGTAACAAAAGTATACAGGAAGCACATCTGTGGGGAGACCATAGATGATCATTGTCGCCTTTGCAATCGATTGAGCATGTAACTTCTGGATGCAAAGTACTGGCTGGCAAGGAATATCTTCAATGGCATAACAATGTATCCAAGGTTGTGCACCACGCTATGGTCCTCAAGTTGAAGCTGTTGGATAAAAGCTGTCCCTACTATCATTATCATCCACAAGCCATAATTTCGGAAAAAGGGATAAAGATATTTTGGGATCACCCTATAATAACTGATCATATGATCATAAACAACAGGCCGGACATAGTGCATTGCAGATACAAGACGATCCACAGGCTCAATTGTTTGCTGAAATGAAAATAAGAATACAAGAAGAGCATATGAAATATGAAGGTGTACCACTATACCATAGACCAAATATCATCCGAGTTCCTTATAGTAAACAAACTATGAATATAGTCAAAGTTGTCGAACAGGTTTTGGTGGACATAGTGAAGGACGATATGACTCTTCAAGAGATATCTCATTGGATATATGTAGCAGCCAGAACAGTGGGATTGCAACTGGGGCTATATCGCCTTAAGCGAGAATAATTTAAATCTTTGAAGCGGGATAAAGATAAAGATACGCCACCATGGAAGAGAAGGCTGATAACTAAGGTAGAGGCCTTTAGAAGAAAAATTGGTGTAATATCAAATTACTTACGAGATCCGGAGAAAGTGTCACTCAAGCTTAAAACTAAAATTGATGAAATAATTGTCTTTCAGATAGGAGATGTACAAAAATCAAAATTAAACCAAGAGCTAGCAATATATGCCAATCGGGTAAGGAGATATACTGAGGCACCTGAAAGAAGAAAACAAAACGCATCCTTCAATACAATGGAGAAAACGTTTTACAAGAAGTTAACCAATGAAAAGAAAAACAAGAATGCCATTCACCCAAACAAGGATTCGTTGGTTGATTTTTGGAGAGGGGTATGGGGAAAAGCCGAATATTTTAAAAAAGATGCTTACTGGCTAAAACAGGTTGACGACAGTGTTGTTCATGTCCCTTTAACGGAAGCTGCTTCAATTAGTACAAATGATATAATCCAAGCGCTTAGAAAGATGAGAAATTGGAAGGCAACAGGCCCAGACAAGTTACATAACTATTGGCTAAAGAACTTTGAAAGCGTCCATCGGCCACTAGCATCCTGTTACCAGAAGTTCTTGGAAAATAATATTGACCTTCCAAATGAGTTTTGTACTGGTACTACCTATCTGATTCCAAAAGGAGACAAGGAACAACTAGAGTCAAAATATTACAGACCAATAGTATGTCTAAATGGTTTGTACAAACTATTGACATCAGTGATCAATCAGAAACTGAAAGAGCATATCAACCTTCATAAATTAATAGCTGACGAACAGTTAGGGACAAGAGCTAATTCTAGGGGGTGTAAAGAACTACTACTGATTGACAGTTTCACAAGTAAAAAAAAGACATCGTGATATATCAATATCATAGATAGATTATCAAAAGGAGTTTGATTCAGTACCGCATGACTGGCTCCTTCAAGTGATGAAGATCTATAAAGTGGACCAGAACATAATAAATTTACTGGAACGCCTTATGAAGTTGTGGAAAGTGTTCCTGGCAATGCCCGACGATAAAAGAGAACATTCCGAGGAAGCAATATCAATTAAAAGAGGAATATTTCAAGGCGACTCCTTGAGCCCTTTATGGTTTTGTATGGCAATCAACCCTCTTAGAACAATGCTCAATAGTTCAGGTAAAGGCTATCACCTCAACACGGAAACAGTGCTGTCAAACTCAATGTACATGGATGACATTAAGTTGTATTTCAGGAATGAACAAGATCTTAGAAGTCTCCTTGAATTAGTGAGAGCCTTCAGTAGCGATATACACATGAGTCTGGGCATTGATAAGTGTGCAGTGCTTCATTTAAAAAGAGGGACGCTTATAGAAGTAAGAAATATGGAACTGTCAAATAGTATTGTACTTAATCAACTTCATAAGCCTGACTCATGTAAGTACCTGGGGATTTATCAACTTCTGGAGTTTAAGGAGGATGTGAAGAGACAATTCGAAGATGTGTTTAAAAAGCGTCCAAAACTCATCCTAAGAACACTTCTTTCAGGAAAGAATTTGATAAAAAGTTTGAACTTGGGATTGAAGTTTGACTTGGGTTATCCCTTCGTTGGCTTACTCTTTTGGGATTGTCAATTGGTCTACTACGGAGTTAGAATCAATGGACCGATGCCTTCGAGTTCAGATGGTAAATGCCCGAAAACGCCATCCTAAATCATCCGTCGCGAGATTGTATCTTCCCAGAAAAATTGGAGGTCGAGGCCTAACCAGCATTTTTAAGGCATGCCGTGAGCAAGAAGAACATCTCCGCGATTACTTCAAATCTAAGGTTTCCAGAGTTGCCTCCACCTTTGTAGAATACGATAAAAAATTTACTGCTTTGAATTTGGCATCAACAGAAAACCCTCTTGCACTAACCCAAGAAAATCTTCTAGATTCTTGGAAAACTAAAGAATTACATGGAAGGTTCTACAATTCCATTACAACCACTGGAACTGACGTTGATGCCTCTCTTATGTGGCTGCGTAAGGGCACCCTATTTCCAGAGACTGAAGGATTCCTATTAGCGATCCAGGACCAGGTGATTGCTACAAACGTTTATAGACGTCGAATATTTGGCGAACAAATTAATGAACTATGCCGGTTGTGCAAAGCTGTAGCGGAATCGATACAGCATATATCCTCTGGGTGTCAGGCTCTGGCAGGTAAAGAATATTTGCTGAGGCATAACAGCTTTGCCAAAATAGTTCACCAAGCTGTGGCCAATAAATACGGGATTTTGGAAAAAGCGGAAGTACCTTATTACAGGTATAACCCAAAGCCTATAATTGAAACAAAGCATATAAAACTATATTGGGACCAAGCTATTTTGACAGATCACACTATCCCTCACAACAGACCCGATATTTTACTTGTTAACAAAGATAATAAATCAGCAGCTATAATCGAAATAGGAGTGCCAACGGATGATAATGTTCATCGCACGGCTGCTGAGAAAATGAGGAAATGTTTGGATCTTGGCGAAGAGCTGAAACACCTGTACCGTCTTGAAAATGTACATCAAAAAATAAATAAATTCCGTGCCTAACCCTTGATTTGATCCGGGTAGGTGCTATTCTTCCGGTACAAACCGAGAATAGGAAAGAGGAATAATAATAATAATATATTATAATAAGTATAATCTTATAATATTTAGGGTAAATCACGGGTTATAGTCATAGTTAAGGAAATTGATTGATGCAAATGAGGATATCTTCTAGACTGTTTCGCAGATTACTATTATTTTTACGTATTTAGATTCATAAATTCTTATTCTATTAAATGGTAAATTTACTAAAGCTCTGTATTTTTCCTTGAAATAGATTTTTCAGTTTTTATGCAAATATCCTAAAAATACCAGTTATGGGCACAGTGTATGAGTTATGGTCATAGTAAAAACTAGTTATGGTCATATGAACAAAAATTTTGTAAACAATTGTTTTTATTATTTTAAAATTCACTATTTATGCATACCTATCAATCATTTGAGGTTAATTAAAAATTAAGGATTCATTAATCAAAAATAAAACTCCAAAAACACTTCATTACAGTTTTAGCGCTGTTTCCGGAATTTAAAAGAAATCCAGATTCGTCACCATTACAAATCCGCGATGGGTAACACAAAACATCAAAGACGTGTTCTTCCTTCAAAATATTTTCCACTGACAAGGGGAGGACACACACAGTCTCTCACGGATCTTGTTGGCAATTTTTTTGGAGGTTCCTGGTCAAAAAATATTAGACACGTATTTTGCCATTCCGACCAATGGGCCCTAGGAGCAGAGAAAAAAAATAAAATAGCATTAAACAAATTTATTTTTTATCTCGAGTTTAAAAAATGATATCGACATGATTTTTGCACCAAGATTAGTTTTGATTGCGGATTTAAGGAAAAATATACTCGCTCCATAGATATTGGTTTTGGTTAATAATTTCTAAAAAAATTATTAGTTTTTCAAGCAAACTACCTCTATAGATTTTTTCACACAAAAATTGACGTCAGATTCTAATTCAGCACCCTCAAAAACATTAAAAAACGCTTATTCAACAAAATCAAAAAATATCATTTTTTTCACCCTCTTCGAGGAAAATAAAATTTTTAAACCGATTATTGGTTACATACCTTTAAATCGCCATTACTTCACGCAATTGACTGGTTGGTACCGCTGGAAAGAGGAGAGGCTCAGCTTTCTTTCGATGTATATAAATGTAAAATTCGATGAACAAAAACATATTAAAAAAATTGGAAAATCCGAAAAACATTTTGATTTTTAACTTGGGTTTGAATCCAGATAGGATGATTAAACCAAATGAATTTCAAGTGTATTACCACTCTATATTTTGTGTAAAAAAATAAAGTTGATAAGTTTAACCGTCTAAGCGTAATTCATGTTTTTATCAATTTAAACAAAAGTTGCCTACCATTTGGTCAGGCAAATTTTGAAGCATACAAATTTTTATTTTTCTATTTGAATGAAATTCCGTATTTAAGGGTTTTTTTTGTTTTTTTTTAATGCTGAATTCGAATCCGATGCCGGTTCTTGTGAAAAAATATATTGAACGTACTTCACTTGAAAAATTTTAGCTTTTACACTGTAAAATGTGGTAAAAAATTTGTTTAGCCCTAGAATTCCATTTCAGCACCAACAAAACTCAGGAAACGTATCAAGTTTATTTTTTTACACAAAATATAGGGTGGTAATACGCTTATGGTAATGATGATTTTAAGGTATGTTGTCAATAATCGGTTTAAAAATTTTATTTTTCTCGAAATAATTTTTCGGGTGAAAAAAATGATATTTTTTGATTTTGTTGAATAAGCGTTTTTTAATGTTTTTGAGGGTGCTGAATTAGAATATGACGTCAATTTTTGTGTGAAAAAAACTGTAGCGGTAGTTTGCTTGAAAAACTAATCATTTTTTTAGAATTTAATTAACCGAAACCAATATCTATGGATCGAGTATATTTTTCCTTAAATCCGCAATCAAAACTAATTTTGGTGAAAAAATCATGTCGATATCATTTTTTAAACTCGAGATAAAAAATAAATTTGTTTAATGCTATTTTATTTTTTTTCTCTGCTCCTAGAGCCCATTCGTCGGAACGGTAAAATACGTGTCTAATATTTTTTGACCAGGAACCTCCGAAAAAATTGCCAACAAGATCCGTGAGAGACTGAGTGTGTCCTCCCCTTGTCAGTGGAAAATATTTTGAAGGAAGAACACGTCTTTGATGTTTTGTGTTACCCATCGCGGATTTTTAATGGTGACGAATCTGGATTTCTTTTAAATTCCGGAAGCAGCACTAAAACTGTAATAAAATGTTTTCGGAGTTTTATTTTTGATTAATTAATCCTTAATTTTTAATTAACCTCAAATGATTGATAGGGAGTGTGTCCTCCCCTTGTGAGTCAAACCATTACATTGTCGGTTCGAAACTATTGCTAGTTCTTTGACGCTTAAGAATAAATCAATTTTTCGTTTGGGAATCTAGAGCAATGAGTAGTCCATTTCTCTAACAGGTCCTCCTCTTCAGCAGACAAAATGGAGTCTGCCCACACTGAGACCTTCCTGTGCCCATTAATCTTCGAGTTAACGTCATCCTTGGGATTTTGTACCAGTTATAATAAAAGGGAGTAATAACATTGGTACAAGGTATTTTAAGTAAGAAAAACATCCATTTCAAAAACACATACTTTTTCTCTATAGATTTTACAGAAGCCCCTTTAAGAATTTCTTCTTTTGCCTGTGTGGCATCATCTTCAGAGTACGAATATCGTCTTTTAGGCATAGTTACAAATGAATATTTACTGTAAAAGAGAAGATTCTAAAAAAGCATCATGAATAAAAAATAAAATCGTAAAAGCAAGTGACCATTATACATTTATACACTGATCATAACTAGTTATGGTCACTGATATACCTAACATTGTCACCCATGACCAAAACTAGTAAACGTTATCGTATTTTACTTTTAAGATAATACAATTAAACCAGGGAAAATCTACATTTTTTTAGGAGTAAGAACACTTGTTATGCCAAAAAACTTGAAATGGTCATGGGTGACCATAACTAAAATCATAGATATTTATAGACAGGTTGTGGTCGGTTGAAAAATTTAATTGATTAGTTAACAACATGAAAAACAAAGAGGTCTGAAGAAAAACAAAAATCAAAATGAACAGATACATACCTTTAAAACCTGAAATTGTCGAAGAATTTCAAAGCAATTCCTTAATAATGTTCACTTGTAAAATCACACCTACTTCACACAGGAGCTATTGCACAACACTAATTCGGGAAAACATTAACGAAGACAAACGGAAATGGATGGGAGAGGATTCATTAGCAAGCGAGTCTTAAGCCCTTCCGTGAAACTTCTCTTAAAAGGATATAACAAAGAAAACAAGCAAAGGTTTATTTTTGTTAAAAACGTAAAAACCTGCCCATAACTGGTGAGGTGACCATAACTAGTGATTTACCCTAATAATTGGCTGTACCAATTCTAGCTTACTCCTTTGGAGTTTTAAAATGGAGTACTACTTGAGGCTTTGGATCGCTACGCAAGAGTCCAAATGGTGCTTTACAGAAAACGGCACCCCAAGTCCTCAGTGCCCAGGCTGTATCTGCCTAGAAAGATTGGAGGACGCGGGCTGACTAGTCTGTTGAAAGCATGTTGAATGGAGGAAAACAATATTCGCAACTGTGTGTTATCTAGTGACTCGTCTTTACTATCCCTAATTGGGTCGTTAGATAATATTTATACCGCCCTCAATTTTTTAACAGGAGCCACCCCAGAAATTGTTACTGACGTCACCTTGACTGATTCCTGGAAAAATAAAGCCCTCCACGGAAGGTTTTATCATTCTCTAACGGACGAGGGAGTGGATATTGAAGCATCCCTAACATAGATGAAATATGGCAACATCTTCCCGGAAACTGAGGAATTTCTTTTAGCTATCCAGGAACAAGTTATCGTAACAAAAGTATACAGGAAGCACATCTGTGGGGAGACCATAGATGATCAGTGTCGCCTTTGCAATCGATTGAGCATGTAACTTCTGGATGCAAAGTACTGGCTGGCAAGGAATATCTTCAATGGCATAACAATGTATCCAAGGTTGTGCACCACGCTATGGTCCTCAAGTTAAAGCTGTTGGATAAAAGCTGTCCCTACTATCATTATCATCCACAAGCCATAATTTCGAAATTATGGCTCATAAACAACAGAACGGATATAGTGATCATAAACAAAGTAGGGAAATGAGCTTTTATCTTTTAAATCAGTGTGCCATCAGATGACAATATGTTCCGAGTTTTAGCTGAGAAAAAAATGAAATACCTGGCAGAAGAACTCAAGCAACTATATAGACTCGATAAGTGCAGTGTCTTGCCAATAATTATATCTTGTAATGGGTTGGTTCCAAAAGACACAATTTATTCTATAGAGAAGCTGGAGCTGCCTAAAACAGTGCTGGAAAAAATACAACAAGCGGCATTGTTGGGAACTACAACAATAGTTCGGAAGTTTTTAAATTCCAAATAAACATTGAAGGTTGGCCATGTTTGCTACCACTAGGTTTGGAAAAACAAATAAATAATTTGTATTATTGTTGTAATATAAATTATATGAAATACATGTATCGCACTGAATGTTTTTGAAGGAAAAGTATAAAAACTGGAATACATAGTGGATTTCTGAAATATTTTGTAAATTAAATTATTTCAATATAAAACATAAAATCACTTTAATACTTTGCCTTTGTTATTAAAACCTTTTGTTTTGTTTTTGTTTAATGAGAATTTTAAAAATTAATAAAACCATACCTACATTTTTATTAATTTTTCATAATTATTTCCTTCCATAACAGTGCATAAATAATAAATTCAATCTGCACTATATTATAGCAATAGTAAATTTTGGAATATTGTTAGAGCCATCTCAAAAAATGGACTTGAGCCGCAATCTTTGGAAGCCTTAGTTTCATTAAAAACATTTTGTTCAAATAACGTTTTAACAGATCAAACTTTGTACTTTGTAAATTACAAAGAACACATGTATCACATTGAATGAATACTTCTGAAGGAAAAGTTTACTAAATTCTCAACGTTTAAAGTTCATCCGTGCAAAAGAAAAAGAAACAGTATTGAAGTAATTTATGTTTTATATTAAAATTATTTTCAAAATAAATTGTGTTAGATAGTTTTTCATTGATTTGTCCTGGATGACATTGATAAAACTTGCCCATCATCATGTTGTTGTTTTTTTCGTTTTCGGTTATTCCTGTTTTAAACTTTTAAACTTTAAAACTTTTCCTTCAAAAACATTCGGTGTGACTCACTTATAATTTACTAAGAACATACAGTATTTTATTCATTAAAAAGATATTTGATAAATAAGGTTTTTTTGCTTAAAAGTACACATTTTAATAAAAACTGTATAAAGTAAAATTCACAACAAATTAATGAAAAATCATCGAACCCTTTTTGTATATGAAAGATAAAAAAATCACTGAGTGTTTTGAGCAGTATTGTGTTTGAAATGTTTTTTTTGAAGTACACACTGTAAAATATTGCATACATTCATTGCCTGTTGATTTTAAACAACAAAATTCATAGTATATAAAAAGTAGCTTTGTTAGTGTTTATTAAGTTTGCAACTTGGCCAATTTATATCCACAGATGATATTTTAAAAAAAATTTTGGAACTATTATTGATAATATTTGAAACAATAGTCGAAAACTCTTGACACTTTCTACACATTTCAATTACAAACACAAGTACAAAACAAGCGTCTGTATTATGAACAGGTTATTTGTAGGTTATAATTGTTTTTAAAGCAAAGTTTTAATTGTAAATATAAAACATTAAACATAAAAATAATAATAATAATAATAATAAATAAGATATTGTACAGTTACATAAAATGTATCCTGAATAAAAGTTATTAACAAAACATACAAAAATAATTAGAACAGCGGTTTGACATGGTACTACAATTTCCATTACTTCCTTCACAAGTGGAATATTTGTATGTATGTATATAATATAGCGTATCTCTAGAACCTTCGCTTCAAAAAATTGATTAGCATTACCATGGCCAGGTAAATTTAGAGGTTACTATTTTTGTATTTTTCATTTGGATAAATTTCGTATTTAAGGGTTCTTTTGATTGATGAATTCGATTCCAATGTCGGTTTTCGTGAAAAAAAAAAATCTATAAAGGTAGTTTGCTTGAAGATTACATCGATATCATTTTTTACCCGCGAGAAATAAATAAATTTAATACTATTTCTTATTTTTTCTCCTCTAGAGACCATTAGTCGGAACGGCAAAATCGTGATCCATGTTTGATGTTTAATTAATCTAATTTAAGTATAGCTTATTTTTGGTGTGAAAGACGAGCAACTATGTTTCAATCTAAAACGGTAGTATTCAAAAACATCAAAATTAATTGTTGGAAGATGAGGAAGTAAGAATCGGATGAACCGGAGGGGAGCGAGCCGGGGAGGGATATGAATATTTATTAGAATTTGGTAAAAGGAAAAAAAAAAAAAAAAAGAAGGAAGATGAAAGTAAAAGAATATCTATTCTTGAATAACTAGCTAAATGTGCCTTTAATAGTGTGGCTGGTGGTCCGGGGGTTGGAGGGGGAGGGGGGGAGGGTGTGCTCTATTGTCCCGCCCTAACTGGATAGCTCTAATGAGACCGTCAAAAAGGACAGTCTCTTTTCGATACGCTCCCATCTGTCACTTCAGACCAAAACCAGTTCAGTTCTACACCCTCCAAATCTTCAATCACTTCATCTAAACGTCATTTTTATAACCACGATCTTCCTTTTTGAATTGATTTTCCATGTTTGAATAAATGATTCACTGTGCAATATCTTTTAAATGTTATAATGATAAAACAACTTCTTATTGAATAAAAATTCGACCAAATGATATGTTTCAAAGAGGTTTCAAAAACGAAACCCACCAAGCTTCACATTTTTAGCAATTCTGTTTAGTCATGAAATGTTCTTTTATTGGACTATCTATTGAGGACACTATAGACGTAAAATAATAGATCAGGTGGAAGAAGCTAGTGGACCCATGGATCAGCAGCTGGAGCCCAAGTGCTTGTCCTAAGTCAACATTGACTACAATGGCTAGAGATTATCCTAAGTAACAGTCCTTCTCTTGTGGAATAGCATTGTGAAGATGTCAGCTTGTAGAACACCCTTTCATCCTTTAACTGGATTTGTTCTATCTTTAACGGTGATTCTCCGGCCTTGAGACAATAGTTTCTGTATAGCAAAAAATAGAGTAGTGTGTGTGTGTGTACGTGTATTTATATATATATATATATATATATATATATATATATATATATATATATATATATATATATATATATATATATGTATGTATGTATGTATGTATGTGTGTTTTATCATTATACCTATATTATTTTGTGAGAAAAAAAAATTTCATTTATTCAGATTAATTAACACAACCCATTTATATTTTGTATTCATAGATATTATGTCATTTGCTATTTATAAAATTATACATATTTAATCATTAATTACTTCATTGTAAAAACAAAATAAATAACGAAGAAAACTGAAATAATAAGAAAAAATAAATGAAACCAAATAAAAAAGAAGCTAGTAAAAAAATTCAATGTAAGTAAATGTCCATATGTGCAGATCTGTTAATTTATCATGGTTGATAAAGTTCAATGTTTTGAGCGAATTTCTGCATTTCCAGAATGTATATATGTTCAGCATAAGACTGCAGTAACTTCGAGAGGCGATTCTAGGCATCATTTGCAACAAAAAAATTCATATAAACTATAGCTCGATTCTCATCCGTTTTATAGATATTTTTAATTTTATGTTTTATCAAGAAATTTCTAATTTTTGACAAATAATTGCCTATGTTTCCCGAACTATTAAACCTAGAGCAATTTCAATATGCTCATTAGAAAGAAGACCAAATTACCTTTAAAATAAACTTCAGAATGCAGCGTCCAGCATTTAACTTATTGATCCAAACATATGAAATAGCAAATTTCCAATTCCGTTCCAAAACATTGACTGCATTTTTCTCAAAAATATTTCATATGTTACAAATGTGCACTACTCAAAAAAAAAATAACTTTTACACTCAAACACCTTTCGAATGGTATACCATGAATAGCGATAATTTCTAAAATTAATACTGAAATCACTTATTAATTACAAAAAATAGGGAATGCAACATCGGCTTTTTGGTAAATACTGAGAGAACTCTCAGAAATTTTAAATAGTTTTATTATGTTTTATTAATAGAAAAGTAAAACTGAAATATTTGATCTATTCGAGTGTATGTCGCTACAGAGGAGAGAACTAATGTGGTTCCAGATAAATGGATTTTCGGCATACATTGGAAGACTGATATCTGAGTGGATGAACCAATATTTTAGGGAATGATGGATAGGCAGATACGGGCCAACAAGGGGGCCAGCTAGGAGTCCTGACCTTACAGCACTGGACTTTTACATGTGGGGTACACTGAAGCAAAACGTGTACGAGGCAAGATCAGAAACCCGAGAGGAGTTGATCGAAGAAACGTACTAGTGCTGAAATACAATGCGGCAAAATCATGATGAACTTGGCCTAACAGTAGATGCAGTCAGAAGAAGATCAGTGCCGTGTATGAGAGAAGAGGAAGGACCTTTTGAACAACTATTGTAAATTCAGTTTGTAAATTTTAATTAAATTATCTTAAGAGTTTCTTAAATTTCAAATATTAGAATAAGATAAATAGGTAATAGTGATTAAATTACTTTTCTATTAATTAAACAATTTAACATTTCTGAGCATTCTCTCAGTATTTCCCAAAATGCGGATGTTGCATCTCCCTGCTTTTTGTAATTAATAAGTGATTTCAGTATCAATTTTACAAATTATCACTATTCATGGTATACCATTTGAAAGGTGTTTGTCTGTAGAAGTTTTTTTTTGAGTAGTGCACGTTTGTAATTTGTAATTACTCCTCATATTAAATGGGTTATTCTTTAAATAATAAAAAGATGACAACAACTCTTTCTGTTTATTCACAGCAAATATTTGGGTCCACTGCCCGACCAGAAGAAACAACTTCAAAATCCAACGTCTTCCAAGTTACACCCAGCAGAAAGTATCTCTTTTTTTCCAAAAGCGATCCAATCAAACTAAAGTGCGACAGTTTTTTTTAACAAACTGAAACTATCAGAAAGACTTGCAAAAACACTCACAAAGAACCATAAAACTGACTACACTATCACATTCAAAAATACGGCCACCCTAGCAAAACTATATACTAAAACCAAAGAAACAGATAAATTGGAATTACAGTCTAATACAGTATAAAAATACCGTGCGATGATAGTTGTGGAAAATCTTTCGGAACATCGAAACAACATTTAAAACGACTGTTCATCAACATAACTAAAAACGTCTATAACTAAAAATCCCAATAAACCTGACCAAACAGCTCTTAAACATTCAATTAAATTTGATTTTACCAAAATTATTTAGTATATATATGTAAGATTGTTTTAACGTGATTTTGACAATATTGGAGCCGTACATAAATAATCTTTTATCATATTCAAAGCTTTTTCGCAATCATCAGACCATTCAAACTTCACATCTTTTCTTAATAATCGATGCAATCGTTCCAGTTTTTGAGAACTATTTTCTATATATCTCAAGTAAAAGTTGATTGAACCAAAAACACTTCGTGCTCCAGTCTAATCTGATGGTCTTTGTAGGTTTTCAATTGAATATAAATTACCTTGGGCTGGTGAGACTCAGTTTTTCAGACCAAATGGAAGGATTTTAAACATGAACTTTCCATAAGTCGTAATTAAAGAAGTTTTTTCTTTGTCTTATTTTCTTTAGTGGAATACACCAGAATGCCGAATAGATGTCTAAAACTATAAAGTATTCACAATTAACAACATTATCGATTACGTCTTGTATTGTAGGAAATGGAAAAACTTCTGGAACTACCAATTTATTTAATTTACGAAAATCGATACACAAGCGTGATTTCTTGTTCTCCTCTTTCTTGAAGGCGAGGGTTACAGGGGAAGCGAACGGAGAATCTGATTCTTCAATAATCTTCGCTTGTAATAATGCCTTAATCTGATTTTGTATTTCTTCATCGTCAGGAATTGAGCATTTATACGGTCGACTATTAACATACTCGTTAGATAATTATTTTATCTCTGCTTCTTTTGATTTTACTTTCCCTGTATCAAATTTATCCTTTGCAAACATATGTTTAGGTTTTTCAATTAGATTTGCAATCTGCTGTTTTCGCTCTTCGTTTTCAATATGATTTAAATTGGCATCGAATTCTTCTATTTTTAAGTTTTCATTAAAATTTAATTTAAAATAATCGTTAGAATCATCTTTATCAATAAAAACTTGACTATCAATGAATTTATTTTTAACCATTTGATCTAATTTAGATCGATTTAAATTATCTTCTCGATCACTATTGGGTCGGTTTTCATCTAAATGTATCACATAGCAGTGTTTGTTTGGACTCCGAAGAGGAGGTTTCTAGAGGCTCCGAGGGATTAGCATCAAACAGATAACTAATATTCTTTTCTTTATATTTAAGTTAACAATTTACTTTTAAATTTTTTTTTTTTTTTTTTTTTTTTTTTTTTTTTTTTAGGAGAAGTGAAAAATATTAAAAAAACTACGAGACGGATCATTGTTAGTTACTTTTTGAAACATACAAGGGGACCCAATCTGACACTTTACTGTCCTGTAAAGATTTTGGAGGTCAGTTTCCTATTCAAGTTACGGCCCACAATACCCTTAACTACAGCAAGGGAATAATTAAAATGTACGACTTTCAATACCTAGAAATAGAAGAAATAAAAAAAGAACTCAATCCAGAAATAATAGATATTTTAAGAATAAAATTTAAAAAGAACGGCTCTGAAATAAATACACATAAATACATAATAACATTCCCGACTCCTATAGCACCCAAAACAATGAAGATTGGATATCAAACAGTAAACATAGAGCCCTATATACCTAATCCCCTCCGGTGTTTCAATTGCTTGGATTTTAATCATCCCACAAACCAATGCAAGAGACCATCGGTATGTATACAATGTGGCAAAACAAAACATAACGAAGGAAATAAATGTGAATTAGCACCTCACTGCGTTAATTGCAGCGGCTCTTATAACGCATTAGACCGCTCCTGTCCGGTATTCTTAAAACATAAAGAGATAAAGGCCATACAGATAAACAATAAAATATCTTTAAACGATGCGAAAAAAATTTATAAAGAAAGGTTTCCTACCGTTTTCAA
Source organism: Euschistus heros (assembly GCA_003667255.2). Taxonomy (NCBI): domain Eukaryota; kingdom Metazoa; phylum Arthropoda; class Insecta; order Hemiptera; family Pentatomidae; genus Euschistus; species Euschistus heros. Next base: position 3,687,170 of record RCWM02000047.1, read on the forward strand.
CAAAAGTTTTACTCAAGTCGTAAAAGAGAAAATTAACATAACAGAAAAGAAGGAGATCGGCATTCAAGTCGATATTCCTTTTTTATTTGGCGAAATTAAAAAAACGAAACTAACCAAATTAAAAATCTAAATATAAAACCATCGTCGTCATATTCGGGCGTGAATACCCGATCATCCACGAGGTCTGCTACGACCTCTCCCCACCCTACCCCACCCCCCCTCTCCCTCCTCCACTCCCATTAACATAGCCTCTGCTCTAGCGGCAGGACCTGGGCCGGTCGAAGAATGTTCTATAAATCTCCCTGCCCCGACTACGTCCTCCTTCTCAGACAGTGCAGTTATTCCCATGTCTGAGGACCCTGACCCGTCCGAGGACGAGAAAGGATATATTAGAGTCAAAAATAATAGGAAATCTAAGAAAAATCGTAATCCCTAATAGATAAAAAACCAAAAATTCTTAATAACTTTCCTATTAATCTTAAACTAAGACCAATGACTCAAACCCAATTCAATAGAAAAAATTATCAATGGACAAAGACTAAAGAACAGTTATACTTAACTAGTATTAATACTTGTCTAGGCATTTCCTACCGAAATATCAAACAAAATACTATTTACATAAATAGGCGTGGAAGTATAAACATTTATGCACACATACATACGTATTATAGGATTATTACTATGACTGCCACTGAGTATGTATATATATATATATATATATATATATATATATATATATATATATATATATATATATATATATATATATACTTATTAAAGTTATATATATATATATATATATATATATAAGTTAAGGTGTATAGGGGAATAATATACATCCTAATTCCCAACTTAATCCCAAACAACCACCAGAATGTATATAAAGAGGATTGCTAGATAATAAAGTCAGTCTTTTTCCAGTACTCGTGAGTGTTATTCAGCTCCCTAATTTCCTTTTTTTTTTATGTTTTTCTTCTGAGCGAACTTAACTGGTGCCGAAACCCGGGAACGCTTGAACATATTCTCTTGGTGAGTTTATTTTTTAAATTTTTTTTCCCGCTAAACATTTTTGTGAACATCAGTACCATCCAAGTTGTTCTTACGTTTATTATCTCTCAAATTATTAAACTAAATTCTGGATGGAAAATAAGAACATTTTAAAGCCGCCATCGTTCGAAGTTCAGTCCGAGTTGCAGCCTCTACCACCAGAAACTTTAGCAGCAGCTCATGCGAATATGGCAGCGGCCCAAGCAAATGCTCTAGAATTGCTGAAGCTCAAAACAGCAATGTCGCAAGATTTAAGGAGGGCAATAGCTGATATCGAGAGGTACGATGGAGAGACTGGGGAGCTGAATCACTTTTTAAAAGGAGGAGATAGAGTGATGGCTAGAATAGAAGCAAAGATGGGCGAGAATCTTCTAGATCCAGTGGATGCCTGCGCACTAAGAGCAGCGTTAGTATGCCGAGTCAAGCGCGGCATACTCAACGTAATTCAAGCGGATGAAGACACACCATGGGTCGTGGTGAAGGATCGACTCAAGAAGGCGTTCGGGGGCGGTCGTTGGACCCCGGAAGAGGACATCTTCCGAATGTTTCGGGAAGCAAGGAGGCCCCATCAGTCTAATGGGCAATATGCGGGATCGCTGTTGGCTCATTTTAACAAAATTACCGAGAAGATGAGGGAGACGACAGAAGCAGCGGAAGTGGAAGCGAGAATGGCGTTTCTATCAACCATACTAAAAGTTCAGCTTGCAAAGGAGACAGGTAAAAAGGAAGGGCTTCCGAGGGACAAGACTTTCGTGGAGTGTGCAAGGGAAATGGTGGACTCCAGCGCTAGAGATGAAGAAGTTCGGAAGGAAGACGGATGGAGTAGGGTCACCTACAAACGGACCGACGGAGTTAGAAGCTCGCAACCACGAGGAGACCCATGGAGAAGAAGGGAAACGGATTTCGGAGGTCGGGATCGTCCGATGATGCGGGAAAGAAGGCAAGGAACGGATAAGAAGACGTGGAGGAGAGAAGAAAGAAAATGTCATGGATGCGGGAAACCGGGTCATTTGGTAGCGCAATGTCCCCGCACAAGGTGTTTCGAATGTGGCACAGAAGGTCACATCGCGAGACAGTGCCCCTACATCAACAGACGTAGGGGAACGAACCAGGGGGAGCCGATGGAGGTAAATGCCCAGCGAGTATGGAGGAGAAGTAGACGTCCGTCGGCATCCACGAGATCATCGGAGACTTCGGAGACGGAAGGAGATGAAGAAGGGGAACCAGGAGTAGGAGCACGCCAGGCAGGAAGAAGCGACAGGAGGAGCGGAGAGCGAAGGACGGCGGCGGAGAGGAGAGCGCACGATGAGGTATGAGGTGAGTGCACAAAGAGGGGCAACCGAGTGGTGGTAAATAGTGTTAAGAGTATAAGTGGAGGGTTGCCTATTATAAAAATTGCGAAGGGGGTGTGGTGTCTGGTTGACACGGGAAGCTCGAATACAATAATGTGTAAAGAGGTTATAAGAAATTTATGTAAAGAGGAGAGGATACCCCGAGTACAACCGTGTAGTTGTAAATTAATTACGCTGAGTGGGCCCTGTAGAGTAGAGGGAGAAGCGGAGATCGGATTAAGTAGGTGGGGGAAGGAGAAGGAAAAACTAGCGGTGCACGTAGTGGAAGACATGCCTCGCGAATACGGGGGTATCATCGGGTGTGACCTTTTAGGAAAGGTAGGGACCAGGATTAAGGGGAATGGCGATCGATGGGTGGTCCGTATTGGGAAAAAGGTTTACACATGTGAGAGGGATCGAGAAGGAGGACGAGCTATGGTCGGGGTGATCAATCGGAAGGGAGATTGGCGGCAGTCATTAAAAGGCGAGTATTCCGATATCTTTTTCAAAGAAGGGGAAATACTGAGTGTGACAGGGGAGACTGTACACGAGATCCCGCTAAAACAAGACAGGGTGACATTCGTGAAGGAAAGAAGGTATCCCCAGGCGTTGCGCCAGCACATCAGGGAGGAATTGGAGAGTTTAAAGAGTCAGGGTATTATAGTTGATAGTACCTCCCCATATAACAGTCCCTTATGGGCGGTTAAGAAAAAGAGCGAAGAGGGTACTTGTGAAAAGTACAGGGGTGGTGGTGGACTTTCGGAAATTGAACGAGAATACGGTAGATGAAAAGTATCCCATTCCGAGATTTGAGGATATACTGGATCGGTTGGGTGGCGCGACGGTGTTTAGCACGTTAGACCTGAAGGCGGGTTATCATCAGATCAGGATGCACCCAAGAGATCAGCATAAGACCGCGTTCACCTTCGAAAGGGGTCATTATGAATTCACCAGGATGCCCTTCGGATTGAAAAACGCCCCTATAACGTTCCAAAGGATGATGGACGAGTTTCTGCGAGGGTTGGATGAGGCCAGCTGTCAGGTGTATATGGACGACTTACTGATATTCAGTAAAGACGAGACAGGACATGTACAGGACCTAAGACGGGTGTTTGACCGCTTGAGACAATTTGGACTGAAACTGTCGCTAGAAAAATCGATCCTGGGACAAGACCGAATTAACTTCTTAGGACATACTATTTCAAAAGAGGGTGTAAGACCGGACATAAAGAAGGTGGAAGCGATTAGGAGAATGGCCATACCGACAGACGTGAGAGGCATACGGAGACTACTTGGGACGCTTAACTATTACAGACGGTTTGTCCCGGAAATGGCACGACACCTGGTACCTTTGAACGACTTGTTGAAGAAGGGAAAACGAATAGTTATCACCCCGGAAATTGAGCAAAACATACGGACGTGCATGGACAGACTCCAAAAAGAACCGGTACTTGTGTTCCCGGACTTTTCCAAGACATTTACTGTTACGACGGACGCAAGTGAATACGCATTGGGGGCCGTACTGTCACAGGAGGGCGAAAAAGGGGAGCAACCGGTGGCATATGCTAGTAGGCGACTCACAGATACGGAGGCGCGATATAGCGCGTTGGAGAGGGAGTTGCTAGGAATAGTATGGGCCATCGAGCACTTCAGGCCATATGTGTTCGGGCGGAAATTCAAAGTTCACACGGACCACCGTCCCCTAATGTGGGTAGGGAAGTTAAAAGAATCGTCGGCGCGTGTCACCCGTTGGAAGGAGTTCCTAAATCAATATAATATGGAGGTAGTGTATAAGCCGGGAAAAGAGAATATTGTGGCCGACTGGCTATCGCGGGCTTTACAAGTAAATGCAATAGAGCAGGAAGCCGGGGAGTATTCGGGAGGGATACAGCGCTTTATTCGGGAGTGGACACCGGAAGGAGAAGGGGAGCGGGAGTCAGAAGTAACGGAAGACGAAGGGGAAGCAGTACGAGAGGACAGTTCGGAGGGGGATAGATCAGTAGAGATGGAAGAAATTGAGGACATCGTTAACGACAAACATAACCAGATAATTTGGAAAACGAAAACTACAGGACTGACAAAAGCTGAGTATAGAAGGGAGGGGAGATTTCATATAACCACGGTTTGGTCGGAACCAGGAGTTTCGGAAGAAATGATTAGTAAAGTTCTAAAAGATGAGTCTCGACCGGGGAAAACTTTTTATTTGTATATTGGAAATGCGGTTGTGTGGGAGAAGGTAAAACGGTTGTGGAGGACGGAGAGGATAGGGCTGGACAGGACGTTTGTACGGTGTAAGCTTATGGTGGAAACGGTAAAGGAGGTGGATCGGCAAAAGGAGGTCACGGTAGCGTATCACCAGGGCAAAACAAATCACCGGGGAGTACAGGAGACTTTACAGGCACTAAAGCGGAAGTATTTTTGGGTGAAAATGCGGAAGACGATAGAGGAGGTGATACAATCATGTGAAATTTGCAACAGGACGAAATACGATCGACACCCTCCAACCGGAAGACAGGAAGAGACGGAAACACCAATAGGACCACTGACAGACTTACAAATAGACACTTTCACATGGAAAGGTTATAAATGGGTAACCGTCTTAGATATTTTTAGTAAAATAGCGTTGGCATACCCGGTAGAGAATAGGTCGGCTGAGGCGGTCCTTGACGCCCTCCGAATCTGGTTTCAATTTTATGGAGTACCGGAGAGGATAACTTCGGACGGGGGCCGGGAATTTGACAACGCCAGTGTCAGGTCGGAGATGCGGAAGTTAGATGTGGCATGGCATCTGAATACTCCAGGACACCCGAAGGGCCGAGGGGCGGTCGAACGCTTACACAGTACGCTGGGGGACCACCTTCGCGTTTTTTTACGCGGAAAAGGGGATCGAGGCGGGTATGGCAATGCCTAAGGCAATAGTGGCGTACAATCATTCCATTCATACAGCTACGGGTTTTTCGCCATTTGAAATGCTATTTGGTCTTCGAGAACGTAGGAGGGATACCCGCGGGGCAGTAGTGGATGAGGAGTTCGCGGAGACGTTGGTGGCAAACAAAGTGGCACTTGGACACAGATGGGAGAGAGCGCGTAAGAGGCTCAGTGAGGAAAAAAGTAGGAGGGTGACTCGGGAGAATCTCAGGGTTCACGATAGGATGGAAAGGGTCGCAATTGGAACTATTGTGTACCGGAAGGTAGTGTCGAACCGGAGCAAGGAAGATATACGTTATGATGGGCCCTTTAAAGTCGTTGCCATTCGGGAACATAATGTTGTCACCATTCAGAGTATGCAAGATCCCCGGAAGCGAAGGACGGTGCATCTGGAACAACTAAAGATCCCGTTAAAGTAATTTTTTGTTTCTCGTTTATCTCGTTTCTATCAGTTATTTCGTTTCTATCGTTTTATACGCTAAGTGGTTGTTCTCGTTTCTTTTGTTGCACTGAGTCGTTTCTAGTTGATTATCGTTAATTTTTCTTGCGTTTCATTATTACCGTTTATTATTCGTTTATTATTCTCATTCGTTTTGATCGTTCTCGTATTACTCTTTCTTGTGGTCATTAGACGAAGTTCGAGGGGTATCCTCTCTTCTATGCAAGGGAACTTGTGTAAATAGTAGATAATGTAAAAAAGAAAATTAGAAGAAGTGTAAAAGTTTTTTTTGCTGTTTGTTGTATTTTAGTTTTGTACTGAAGGAGATATGTAAAGATCTATCAAAGCATGGGGAAAGTTTAAGTTAAGGACAAAAGTGTTTTTGTTTATTTGTGTAATTATTTGTAACATTGATTTTTGGATATTTTAATGCGGTTGGTTGTTTGGCCTGTGTAGGAGTTTACGAGGATTGTTCGTAAACTGGTGGGGGGGAGTTAAGGTGTATAGGGGAATAATATACATCCTAATTCCCAACTTAATCCCAAACAACCACCAGAATGTATATAAAGAGGATTGCTAGATAATAAAGTCAGTCTTTTTCCAGTACTCGTGAGTGTTATTCAGCTCCCTAATTTCCTTTTTTTTTATGTTTTTCTTCTGAGCGAACTTAACTTATATATATATATATATATATATATATCAGTATATCAGTGTCTATATGTGTATACGTATACAAATATTATTATTTATTTCTTTTTTTTTCTCTCTTCTTCGTTTCTTATTTTATTAATCATTTTATTTTTTATTATTACATACAAATATATGTGTGTGAATGTGTGTATGTATGTGTATGTGTATGTGTGTGTGTGTATGTATATGTATATACGCAAATATGTTTTTATTTTATTTTATTATTATTTTTTAATTCTATATTTATTTTTATTCAATCTTATCTATTTATTCATTTTATATTTATTATTATTACTTTTATTTATTATTTTATTATTATTACTTTTACTTATTTATTTTAATTTTATTTGTATTATTATTATTTTTTTATTATTATTATTTATTTATTTATCATTATTATTTTTTTTATTTATTTATTTTTTTTTTTTTTATTTTTTTTTTTTTTTTTTTTTTATTTTATTTTATTTTTTTATTTGCGTATGCATATGTGTGTATCTGCGTATGTGCGTGTGTGTATGTATGTATTTGTATGTATGTACATGTTGTTTCTACATATCTACACTCTTTTGCTATTATTATATGGATCCCAAAAATTATTTTTCCAATATTTCACCGTTCATAAACTATGACCCTCGTCCAATGGAACTGCAACGGCATTAGAACCCATTTTAACGACCTTAAAATACTAATAGATGATGAAGATCCTTTCTGTATATGCCTACAAGAAACGCACCTAAGACCGTCAGACCCATTTACCCTTAAAGGCTTCGAAATCTATAGAACAGATGATGATAACTATGAACGAGCGTGTAGAGGAGTAGCCATAGCCGTTAAAGATTCTGTCTACTCTGATGAGGTCGAAATAGATTCGCCACTTCAAGTTGTGGCAGCAACACTTCATTTAAACTTCACTTTCACAGTCTGCAATATTTATCTTCCCCAGGACAATACCATAGAAATAGAGCACCTTCTCCATATTCATCGACAACTGACAAAACCCGTTTTATACATTGGAGACTTTAATGGCCATAATCCACTGTGGGGCTCTCGAGATACCAACACTAGAGGCCGAATCATAGAATCATTCCTAGATTTTGCTAATCTGCTACTACTAAATTCTGGTGAACCAACCTATTTAAGCTCCAGCTTTGGTACACTCTCCTCTATCGACCTATCTTTGTGCAGCAGCTCACTTTTTGATATCATTCAATGGACTGTACTCCCAGAACCATACGGCAGTGACCATTTCCCCATCAGTTTAAAATTTAAAAATACAGAAAATGAATACCAAAGAGTACCAAGATGGATAATAGAAAAAGCAGATTGGACACTTTTTTCTTCTCAAGCAAACCCGCCACAAAACCCACCAAATAACTTAACTGTAGATGATGCATGCGAAGCCATAACTGAGGCCATACTAACAGCTGCAGAAGCCTCAATCCCAAAAACAAAGAGCAGTAATAAAAGACTACCCGTTCCTTGGTTTGATAACGATTGCAGGAAAGCCATACAACTCCGAAGAAAAACACTGAAGAAATTTACAAAAAATATGTCCATAGAAAATCACATCGAATATAAAAAAACAAAGAGCTCTCTGCAGAAGAATAATAATAAACAAAAAAAGGAATCATGGATATCATTCGTCGGGACCCTAAACTCCTCCACCCCGTGCAAAGTGGTATGGGAAAAAATACGGAAGATAAGAGGAACTGGCTCTTCCTACAGATACACACTACTATGCGAAGGGAAGTTATGCGATGACCCAGAAATGATTGGAAAAAAATTTGCCGACTAGTATTCTGAAATATACTCCACCCCATCACTCTGAATACCAATGAAAAAATAGATTTTTCCGAAAACAATACTTATAAAGACTACAATATATTCACAATCTGGGAGCTACAATCAATACTCCAAACCGTCAAAGGATCTTCACCAGAACCAGATAATATACATTATTCCATGATCCAACACCTTCCAATAGCTACAATTACCTGGCTTTTAAATTTCTATAACTACATATGGGAAAGTGGCAAATTTCCTAGTAGCTGGCACCAAGCTACAGTTATTCCGATCCTAAAAAGTCAGCAAGATAAACGATACCCATCCAGTTACCGACCAATATTTTTAACTAGCTGCCTTTGTAAAAAAATGGAAAGAATGGTAACCAAAAGACTTTCGTGGGTCCTAGAAAAACACCAGTTGATTCAAAATTTTCAAAGTGGCTTCCGAAAAGGCAGATCAACCGCCAACCACCTCTTACAAATGGAAGCTGAAATACAATATGCATTTATCCAGGGCGAACAAGCTATTGCGGTTTACTTTGACATGTTCAAGGCCTTCGATAAGACAGACAAATTATCTGTTTTAAAAAAACTGCATACGTTAGGTTTCAGAGGTAATTTACCCAGATTTATTCAAGGGTTCATTTCAGATCGTTCATTTCAAGTCCGAATTGGATCAGTATTATCTAGTCAATGTAAACAAATAACCGGAGTACCACAAGGGGGTGTTTTAAGTACAGTACTTTTCAACCTAGCTATCAGCGACCTGGGAAAAAACCTACCACGAGGAGTTAAGGTAATGCTATTTGTCGACGATCTAGCAATTATTTGCCGTGCGAAAAATTCCTTCTCTATAAAAGAAAAACTCCAAAATGCATTAAATCGTATCCACCGCTGGTCTGAATCATCAGGGCTCCGTTTTTCGACTGAAAAAACTAAATGCGTACATTTTACTAGAAAACGAAACAATCCCCAATCACCGGAACTTTTTCTAGGAGATTCTCTCTTACCATACGTTAATACTTATAAATTCCAAGGACTGTATTTCGACAGACGTCTATCTTGGGATCATCACATAAAATCATTGAAGCATACATGTACGAGAAAGCTTCAGATATTGAGATCACTTAGTGGAACCAAATGGGGCGCAGATAGGACCACAATGACCAAAATATACCAAGCTCTAATACGCTCCAAATTAGATTACGGAAGCTTTGTGTATAGATCAGCCCGATTCAAAAGTATATCCAGACTCGATACCGTCCACAATACTGGAATCCGAATTGCTACTGGCGCCTTCAGGACTAGTCCCATCTTAAGCCTATGCGCCGAATCCGGACTTCCACCTTTATTATTCAGAAGACATAAATTGGCAGCAAATTTTCTTTCCCGGTTATACTTACAACCCTCACATCCTACCTATAAATACCTTTTCCGACCTAAATTCACAGCAAAATTTCTACAAAAACCAAATACAACTCTTCCCTTCGCTGAAAAATACTCATCTGCTATTAGAGATATTAAGACCATACCCATTACCATTCCAGACGCAAGTACACCACCATGGACCTATCAGCCACCGAAACTGTGCCTAGATTTATCAATATACCATAAACATAACACCAACCCCTAAAAATATCATGATAAATTTCAAAAACTACTCCGAAATCTACCACAACACATAGCCATCTACACAGATGGATCCAAATCTGATACCTCAACAGCATACGCCTTTGTTACACTGCGATCAAAACACAAGAGAAAACTTCATCACCTTTGTAGCATTTTCACTGCCGAACTAAACGATTGCATCTGCTCTTTACTTTTCAATGTCCGACTTAGATCAAAACATAAAAAATATAGCAATCATCTCTGACTCTATTAGTGCACTTCGCGGATTAAACAATATGTACGCAAACCACCCTGTTGTTATACGGATCCATGACTACCTAAAAGTGTTAGAGGGGATAGGAAAGTCGGTCCATTTTGTCTGGGTTCCGGGACATATAGGCATCACCGGGAACGAGATGGCGGAAAAAGCTGCTGGTGAGGCATTATCGCTCCCAGGGAGAGGAACTGCAGTTCTGACTGCCTCCGAACTTGCCCGACCATTAAAAGATCGAATTAACGACAGCTGGCAATCGATGTGGGAGGAAAGTCCTACAAGCAAGTTGAAAAATATAAAACGAACAGTGAAGCCGTGGAATACCTCTAATCGATGCAAACGCCGAGAAGAAGTCGCCATCACTCGACTCAGAATTAGACACAGTCGAATGACTCATCTCCACCATATAACCAAAGAAACACCCCCGCAATGCCATACATGCAACAGTAACCTAACCATTAGACACATTTTCGAGGAATGCCGCCGTTACCAGCAAGTGCTGCGACAACTTAACGTACCATTAGAAATATCAATAGCACTCAGAGACGATGAGAATACTATAAATAAGATCGTATAATTTCTCTTAAGAAGTCGGTTAATTGATAATATCTAGCCTACAGAACTTTATATATTGACGTGTCTACAATGTGTAGGCACAACTGGGATCAATTAATTAATTTCTGACAGGGCAATAGATAAGGTCTATTCCGAACCTTTATTGGAATGTACAAAGGTACAAAGTCTCAAATTATTACAGAGCAATAATAAGAGTAACCCAGCACACAAGGTAAGTTAACCCTTAAAGATGACAAAAAAAGGGGGAAAAGCTAATAGAGTCTGACTGGAGGTGAAGGAGCAGAGCAGCGCTACAGGAGACAGAGAAAGAGTGAGAGAGGGAGGCCTCGGGCTTCGGGTATTTAAAGGGAGTAAAGGCGTAGGGCGGTGGCTGATGCAATGCAAGGAAGGTATTATTTGAAAAGGAGGCTGGTAAACATGATAAGGAGTCGTGAGACGCCGGGTAGCGCTGACTATCAAGGATAAGGATGCAGCTGCAGTACAGGAGCTAGTAAACAAGATTAGAAATTCGGAGAAGAGCTGCGTAAATAAGGATGGCATGACTAGGATAATGCGATGTAATAAGTAATTAATAATAGGTAATAAAGGTTAATAAGGGTCTGGATACGACACACCTCCCGCGGTATTTTAAAATTTCGCTGATTTTAAATTAAAGAGAAATTTTTAGAAGTTAGGTTACTTTTTTACAATAAGTGATTTGATATGAATTAAAATTTAAATGTTTGAACAAAAATGTTAACTATAATTTAAGTGTTTGACAAAAATTGATAAAATACAATAACAGGTATAAATGAAAGAATACAATGCAATTAAAATTAAACTGAATACAATATTATAGTATCGAAGTTAAATAGAATTTGAATAATATAATGAATAATAGTAATATAATTGAAATTTAATAAAGACATAAATATGATTAATGATAAATAAAAAGAGATACAAAATATAATAATATGAATTGAAAAAAATGAAATGAATGCAATACAAAGGATAAAATAAACATTATAAATAGATTGAAATAATTGAATTGGATAAATAAATGAATTATGAATTACATAATACATAATATAGAAAATATTGAATGGAACATATGATACATTTATACAAGTTTGAAAAAAAAATGTCATTTGCTGAACTACGTAAAATAAAAATAAATGAGGGTGCAAGATTGAGTTTACCTAGTATTATGTTTTACATAAGTTTAAATTATTGGTCGTTGATTACAATTTTTCTTCCTCGAAGATTTCTGACGATGGGAGATTTTTCTTCTTTTTCTTCCGGAATGGTTGATAACGCGTGGGGCAGTGCAGGTCTCGTAGGCATTTCAATTTCTTGAGGTGAGTATCGTACGTATGTGTCTTCGGCTGCGTGTACCTGGTGCTGGTTATAAATTTTGATACAAGGAATACATTTTGAACATGATTTGCATTTACTGAAACAAAAAAGACTTTGTAATAATAGTAAGAGTCCAAAGAATTTACAACATTTATATAATAATAATAAAAGAATTAGACTTCCGATGATGCTGAAAGTTGTTAAGAGCCAATTTGAATGTTTGATGATGAAAGGTTTGTTAAGTTGTTGTTGCAGAATTTCGTCGAGTTGGTCCAGTTGATCTTTCGCAATCTGTAGATCATTGAGGTTGACTTTAGTAAGTGTGAGTGGTTGAAGTTCTTCATTGTGAAATGTGATGTTGTCATGATTCTGGAAACAGCAGTCGTCTTCGGTGATTTCTGTACTTGGTATTTTATTAGTAAAATTCTTCTGTTTAATGATTGTAGAGGGTTCTATAGTCGCGAAAAAGGTATAAGCTTTACAAGAGTTGTTTAGTTTTAAAATTCCGAGTCTTGGTAATTTCTTCTGTATTGGGGAATGAGAATTACAATTTATAGTGATTGGGGCGTCTTCGTTTGTTATAAATAACCATCTATTATTTTTTAAGGGGTGCCAGATTTCCGTATGAGCCAAAATATTTTTTATGTCGCAATTTTTAGGTATTTTAGAATTTTCAATAAAAAGTAGAGCTTCGCAGGAGGACTGAGTTGATAGTTGCAGGACGTTAATTTCTTTACAAATTCTTTCTTGTGAAGTCATTTCCGAACATTTTTCTAAGTCATCAAGAAAGGCATATTGGGTGCGGGAGATTGATATGAGGAGATAAGGTCGAGAAGGTTGGATGTAGGAGTGTAATAAAATGTTGTTTTTATGGGGTATTGGTGACGGAAGCATATGGTAGATTTCAAATGTCATTGAGTCAATAATAGGAATTTCGAACACAGTAATTAATAAATTATTTTTAATGAAAGTTTTGCAATTTATAATTTTGTAATAATGATATATATTTTCAAATGTTGGTTCAAGAGGTATGAGATATTTTTGTTTAATTGAATTTAGTTCTTTAAATAAAATTTCGGGACGTATGGTTTGGAATGTTATAATGTTATGTGCGAGCAAAGAGATACTGTATAATTGGTCTTTTAAAATAGTTTCTAGTTCGTTAGTCATCCCTATGAGTATAATCATGTTTTCGTCTATTATGAGTTTGTCGTGTAAGAGTTTTTCGTTTATTGTTGTTTGTTTCATGTATGTGTTGAACTTTTGTATATTTTGATTTAGGGTTAAAGTGTTTTGATTTAAGGTGTTTAACACATGTTACAGTGTAAGAGAGTGGATGAAACGACTTTAATTTGGGCTTGTAATAGTGTCTCGGTTTGTTTCTGGTCTGATATTATTGAATTTATTGAGTCTGAGTAGAATTCCGCGTCGTCGGCGTCCGGAGTGCCAAATAAATATTTCATTATGTCACCGATTCCGTTAATTAGTCCGCGTTTTTGTCGGCGATGTTGAATAATTTGGAGGTCACGTTCTATGTTGATTATTTTAGTTTCAAGATAATTTAATTGTTTCCAGCAATTTGTCGATCGTTTTTCGATTATAATTTTCATGCACATGCCGTTTGTCTTGTCTTTGTATTGTTATATGAGTTTTAGTTGATATTCAATATGGCTAACGTTTAAATAGTTTACAAGATTAAAATGTTTGTTTGAAATTTTGGCCGCGTTTATATTTTCGTAGAATATACCTGCTGCTTTATTTATCGGTGTAATGTCTTGGGATTTAGTAGAGTTTATGTGAATGAGGAAGATAAGGAAAATTAATAATTTGGAAAACATGGTTATTTTCTTTCTTCTTTTTCTGAAACAAAAGGTTTTAATAGGTTAAAATGGTATGTTTTTAGTTTGTTTTTTGAAATTTCTAAGGTTGCAGTTTTATTTGAATGGATTTGAATAACTTTGTACGGTCATTTATAATTTTTATCTAATTTTTTATGTTGTCTTTTACTTAGCATATTTAAAACCAAGACTTTTTCTCCGACTTTAAAGTTGTATTCTTTATTATGTTTTTTATCATATTGATTTTTATTCCTTTGTTTGGATTTTAATTGGTTATCCCTAGCAGTTTGGTGAAGTTTTTGTAATTTGGTTGATATTTCTGTATTTAGTTCTCCGTATGTTTTCCGAATTTGTGGATTATAAAATTTATCAGGAATTCGAGCTTCCTGTCCGAAAACAAGTTCGAATGGTGTTAGTTGTGTGGATTTTTGAATATGTGTGTTATAGGAAAATGCGGCAAAATTTATAAATTCGTCCCAATCGTTTGTATCATTGTTGATATAACATTTTAGATAATCTTTTAAATTTAAATGAACTTTTTTCTAATGATCCGTTTGTTTGAGGGTGATAGGGACTAGTTATTTTATGTTTTATCGAGAGCATTTTATTTATTTCTTTTATTGTGTTTGAAGTAAATTCTGATCCTTGATCCGTTAAAATGTTTTGTGGGAAACCGAATTGTGTACAAAATTTTAGAAAATGAATTGCAACGAGTTCCGCGTTGTGCTCTGGTAGTGCGTAAAATTGTACGAATTTAGTTAAATCATCTTGAAGAGATAAAATGAACCGATTTTGATTGACTGTTTCGGGTAAAGGACCGACAATATCCAGAGCTATTTGTTCACAAAAATGTTTAGAGGGACTGTTTATAACCATGGGACTTTTATTTGGTGAATAGTTAGTTTTGTTAATTTGGCAAGTTTCGCATCTGTTTATATAATCATTTATTTTTTGTTTCATGTTGGGGAAATAATATTTTGTTTTTATAGCCTGATGGGTTCTTTCTACGCCTTGGTGGCCTGCTAGAATTGAATTATGATAATTTTGAATAATGTTTTGAATTTCATTTTCGTCTGTAATTTGTTGGATTATATTATTATAGATTTTATAATTGTAATTATTAAATAGATAATGCAGCATTTGATTGAAATTCGGAATATCGATGGGACTGATTGTAAAAGCTTTAAAAGACCGTGTTTTATGATTTTCTAATAATACTTTTAATGTGAGGAGAATATCAAATACAGTTTCTTCGTCTGGTGTGTCTTGTTCGTATTCTTTTATGAAAATTAAAAATAGATTTTGTTTGTTATTTTTTATTTGGAATATGTTTTTAAGATGAGGATCTTGTAATGAATTTAGATGATCTTTCGCGAAGTGATAATTTGGTGAAGAAGGTAGAAGATCGCATGACAGTGGAATGACAAAATTTGACGCAGTTACAGTTGAATCTTTCGGAATGTCGGGTATTTCGTTATTTTGGGAATTTTTATAATTTTCGAATGATAATTTTTCAATTTGTAAAATGGGTCTTGAAAGCGCGTCCGCGTTTTTATTTAAAGTTCCTTTTTTATATTGAATTTCGTAGTCATATTCTAACAATTTTAAACGCCAACGGACGAGTCTGCTAGAGGGGTCTTTACAATTCATTAGCCAAGTTAGAGGTTTATGGTCCGTTACGATGAGAAATTTGTTACCGAATAGATAGGGTCTAACGTGTTTTATCGATTCAACGATGGCTAATAATTCTTTTTTCGGTGGTCGAATAATTTTTTTTCTGCATTGTTTAACGTTTTAGAGTAATACGCGATTGGTAAGTCTTTTCCGATTTGTCCTTGAGATAGTACGGAGCCGATTGCTGTGTTTGAAGCGCCTGTCGTTAAAATAAAAGGTTTTTCAAAGTTTGGAAATTGTAGAATTGGCTGTGACGTTAGTGAATATTTTAGTTTCTGGAAAGAAGTTTCGCATTTTGCTGTCCAATTAAAGATAGTGTCCTTTTTTAGTAATTCGGTCAATGGTTTAGCTGTTTCCGAAAATTGGGGAATAAATTTACGATAGTAGCCAACGAGTCCAAGAAATGATTTGATATCTTTGGTATTTTTAGGAGTTTTAATATTACAATTGCTTCGATTTTATCAGGATTTGGAGTAATGCCTTTGTCTGAAATAATGTGACCTAGATATTGTGTTTCGGTTTTTATAAATTCACATTTGTCCGGTTGGAGTTTTAAATTATGTACGCGTAATTTTTCGAATACTTCCTTTAGATTTTTATTGTGGTCTTTTAATTTTTTTCCGAATACGATTATATCGTCGAGATAAACGAATGAATTTGTTCCGCGAAGTACCGTGTTCATTAACCGTTGAAATGTTGCGGGAGCGTTTTTTAAACCGAAAGGCATTCTAATGAATTCGTAATGTCCGTGAGGTGTTGTGAATGCTGTTTTGGGAATGTCTTTTGAATCAACTAAAATTTGGTGGAAACCGGAGGCGAGATCCAAAGTAGTAAAATATTTTGCATCGCTTAATTTATCAAAAATGTCGTCAATGTTTGGAATGGGATACCGATCCGAGGTTGTTACAGAATTTAGATTTCTATAGTCAACGACTAATCTCCATTTTTGCTTTCCCGAAGCATCTAATTTTTTTTTGGGACTATCCAGACGGGAGATGACCACGGAGAGGTCGAATTTTGAATTATACCGTTTTCCAATAATTTATTAATTTGGGTTTTTTACCTCTTCTGCGTGAATTTTGGGATAACGATAAAGTTTAGACGTAATGGGTGTTTCATTCGTTGTCGGTATTTGATGTTTAAGAGTGTTGGTATGAGTTAGTGTGTCATTGGGGAGATAAAATACGTCGTTAAATTTATGACATATATCAAGCAGTAAGTCAGTTTTGTCCTGTGATAGATGTGTGGATCTTATGTTTTCGTGTAAAATTTCAATTCTCGGGGGATTTCTAATGTGATTTATTGGTTCTTGTTCCATTTGAGTACCAAAAGTGCGCGTGTTTAACGGTTGTGAAAAATGAAAGGGAAATGATTCATTTTGAATTTGAATAATCTTTGATTGATATCGGATGGAAAAATTTTCTGTATTCATGATGTCGTTACCGATAATGCCATCGTAAGGGGAGCCTAAATTCTCTGGGTCAGTTACCTGAAAATTTGCGTTTAAAGTCATATTTCCGATTTTAAGATCAATTTTTTCTTTCTCCTTGGGTTGCGCGGGGAATTTTTGCTATACCGTTTATGAAAATTGCTTTTGTCGGATCGATTTTTACATAAATTTTCTTTAGAACGTGACTTTTTAGGACCGAAATTGTAGAACCGGAGTCAATTAAGAGTTTAAGTTTTTGTTCTGGACGGATTGAGTAACTGGAACGAAATTCTAACGCGATGTATTGGTTATCATCTATTCTGAAGATGCCTCTGTTATCGGGGATCTCTCTGACGGACGGGCATCTGTGTTCGTCAGATCGTGGGGGTTTAAATGGTTGATTTTAGGATTTTCCCGTTGTGAATCATTGTACATTTTTTTCCGACATTCTGAAATTATATGTCCATTTCTTTTGCAGTAGTTACAAAATTTATTATAGTATTTATCATTAAAATTTCGATCATTATATTTGTTTTGGTGATTATAATTATTACTATACTTATTTTGACTATTTTGATATGTGTTTGGATATTGCCTGTATTTGTTTTGATTTGGTTTATTTTGGTGATGTGATAAATTTTTCCTACATTCTTTTGTATTGTGATTATTCATTTTACAATTTGAGCAATATTTTAATGATTTTTTATCTTTATTCATATAATTTAGTACTTTCTCTTCGTTTAATGCAATAGAAAAGGCCTCGTTTAAAGTATTAATTTCGCGTGCTCTTAACATTTGAGATATTTCGGGACGGCAATGTAAAATAAACCGACGAAGTGCGGTTCTTTGAATTGAAGATTTTATTCCGATGAGTTCGTTATTGTCATTACTAGCGTTAGTTTCTGCGCTGATGCAGTCATTTTTTATTTTTTCTAAACGTTTGTAAAAATCTAAAATATTTTCGCTAGGGTATTGCCTTACCGTTTCTAATTCTTCATGTAATTGAGTTAGATCTTTGATTTGCCCGTAATATTGTTTAAGATTTGATTTAAGTTCTTCCCAACTAGAAATTTCATTGATATTTAATTCATTTATAACGTTACTAGATAATTGACTTACAACATAGAGGAAGAGTTGATCTATTTGATTTTGTTGGGCTAATAGGAACGCGCTATTACAGTTTGCTATAAATGTGCTTAAGTCTGTTCTGTTCCCATTATAGGGCTTAATGAATTTAAAAAGGAGAGATAGAGGAACATGGTTAGAGTTAAGAGTAGAGTTAGAATTACATTGAAAGGTTGGAGGAGGACTATTAGCGAGGAATTCATTGGAAGATGGGGATTCAATGTTTAAAGGATGGTTTGGAGAGGAAGTCATCTTGATGAAAAAAAAAAAAAAAAAAAAAGGTCGGGTACTTACTCGGTGGGTTGACGCAGGATGCAGGAGTTCTTGCTTCTTGAAGTGTGATCACAACCAGCTGATGTCGAGACTCTCTTCAAGGTTGCGACAAGTCTACCAGACTTATGGAACTCAGGGAACCAGCTGATATCGAGACTGTCCCAAGAAAAGGAGTCTACCAGACTTACGGCAGAAACCTATCCCACTTCTGACACCAGTTTTATGACGTGTCTACAATGTTTAGGCACAACTGGGATCAATTAATTAATTTCTGATACCAGGGCAATAGATAAGGTCTATTCCGAACCTTTATTGGAATGTACAAAGGTACAAAGTCTCAAATTATTACAGAGCAATAATAAGAGTAACCCAGCACACAAGGTAAGTTAACCCTTAAAGATGACAAAAAAAGGGGGAAAAGCTAATAGAGTCTGACTGGAGGTGAAGGAGCAGAGCAGCTACAGGAGACAGAGAAAGAGTGAGAGAGGGAGGCCTCGGGCTTCGGGTATTTAAAGGGAGTAAAGGCGTAGGGCGGTGGCTGATGCAATGCAAGGAAGGTACTCTTTGAAAAGGAGCCTGGTAAACATGATAAGGAGTCGTGAGACGCCGGGTAGCGCTGACTATCAAGGATAAGGATGCAGCTGCAGTACAGGAGCTAGTAAACAAGATTTGAAATTCGGAGAAGAGCTGCGTAAATAAGGATGGCGTGACTAGGATAATGCGATGTAATAAGTAATTAATAATAGGTAATAAAGGTTAATAAGGGTCTGGATACGACAATATAACTTATATAATTTTATTTTTATTTTTTTAATTAATTTTTATTTATCTATTTTATTTTATTTTTTGTTTTATTTATTTATTTATTTATTTTATTTATTTATTTTATTTTTTATTTATTTATTTTTATTTTTTATTTATTTATTTTTTTTTTAATTTTTTTTTTTAATAAATTTAAAATAACCTATGGGCGTAGATGACCATAGATGTTTTACGCCCTTTATAAACAGCACAAACCAACCATCTATCACATTGTTGTTATCTGTTCGTTGTAGGATTTTCAAGTTTTCGTCTTGAATCAATTAAATTTTTTAATGGCATCAATCCCCAATAAGATGTCATAAGAAAAATGACCGTTCTTGACAACGTAAGTCGAAATGTGATCAGTTATACGTCCAATACGAAATGAAATTGTAGCCCGGTTCTTCAGTTTAAATGTTTGTTACCTAAGTCTGTTTGTAATATCTGTATGCCGTCAATCCCAGAAGACCCTTCAGTAATGTTTGATTTTAGTTTTTCTGAGACTTTATTTCTATTGCGGCACTCCGCTACGAGATGGTATCGATACGGAAAACCAATAGCTGCACAAACAGAACATGCCTTCTTTTGACCTTCGTTCTTTAAGTGAAATTCATCTCTCTTAAAAGTTTTCGGGTCAGGACTATATTTCAATCTAGGATTTGAGGGATTTTCCTCTTTCTTTCTAGAAAACGAGTCCTCTAGTTTTCGAAGTTCCGCATATAAGTCTTCCGTCTTGTTA
This sequence comes from Euschistus heros, assembly GCA_003667255.2. NCBI lineage: Eukaryota > Metazoa > Arthropoda > Insecta > Hemiptera > Pentatomidae > Euschistus > Euschistus heros. The sequence continues at coordinate 3,707,064 of RCWM02000047.1, forward strand.
ATTTTTTCTCTATCCAGTTCTTCTTGGGCTTTTTTCGGCAATCCAAAAACTATGAGGTTGATACGTGATAATTCAGTAGCCTTAGGTTCTATTTCTAGGCATAACTTTTTCATTATAAGCGCGAAATCGATTAAAGATCTACCCAAATATTTGTAGTTAAAAGCTTTCCTAACAAGGTACCAGCCTTTATCAACAAAAACGTTCAAGAATGACTACTTCCAAGTATTCCAATTCAGATTCAGATTTATTTCAAACCAATCTTTTACTGGGCCCATGACAAAAAGCGCAAAGCCTGAATTTTACTACTATCGGAATTCACCTGGAAGCGGCTACACTTGTCTTCAAATTTAGCTAACCATTCTTTAGGATCAAATTGATTTTTTTCAAATTTCTCTAGAATAATTTTTTTTTCGATTTGATTTAAATTGATTTCCTCTTGTTTTAAATTTGTATATAATTGGTTTTGTAATTGTCTAATCCGAGTTTCTAACTCAATTTGTTCAGCTTGAACAACTCTGGAAATTGAGATTGGGTCACATTCTTCTAATGGCAATTCTCGTAAGCAAACATTATCAACTTCATCGAAATATTCTTTTTTTATATCTTCATCGATTTTTACCGCAACTGTTCTATAACCTTTTTGGTTCTTAATTGCCCTCATTGCATTTTTATTGTTGTTTTTCTTTGATAGAGAAATGTGGTTACTTACCTCTTTAAATTCTTCTGGCACTAAATACCAAGTATTTTTATTAATGGATATGCATTGGATCACAAATTCTTCCTCAGCTTTCTTAACAACTTGAACATAAATTTATCCATTTCTGACTAAGTAATTTAATTTGAAAGAAGTTTTTAACGTTTTTTATTCCTTATTAAAAGAATTAAATTACACGTTTTTTTCTATTAGTAATTCAACTTTAAACAAAATAAATTAAACTACCAAGTTATAACACTCTGTATCTCACATAGTTTTAATTAAAAGTCTCACACACATTGAAGGTGTGGCGGCTATCACTGGTAGATGTACTATATATATAGAGTTATCTTCAATTTAAAAGTAAAGACTTTTTTAAAAAAGAAGTTTAAATTTACAATTGAGGTGGCGTGGAGACGGCTTGGATGTACTGAGAGAGAAGGGGTTTATAAGGGTTACAATGGCTTCTTCTAGGAAGCTTTATGCTAACATTACAGTTCACAGGAGAGCAAGTTCCCACGAGGGGTTTCTAAGAAATAGATTACAATGGTTAGGAGTCAAAGCTTAAAATTAAAAATATCTAAGGAAAAATATATAGTGTAACTCCTCCCCACCTAGATACGAATTTCACTGCTTTGGGTGAAATGAGTTACAATTCTAGTTTTGTAAAAATAATAAATAAAAGTTACAAAGGTTAATATAAAGATGATAATACAAATAAAAATTATCCACAAAATAATTATGTGTAGAGTGTTAGAGTTATAGGTATGTTTTGTTGATACAAGATGTGAAAGATGTGAGGTTTGTAATTCATGAAATTTTAAATTTTTAATTTCTAATGTAGTGTTTAAAAGCTGTGAGGCTTGAATATTTAAAGTTTGTTTATCAAACAATGTTAGAGAACCATGAGTTTGACTGGATGAAAATACAGTTTTATTATGATACAAAATTGAATTAAAGTTTGTTTTAACTAAATAAATTCCTGTCATATGATAGTTTACTGTTTCTTTTTCTTGTTGAACTTGAAGATCATCCGGGTTGTAAAATGCTATGAGAATGTAGCGTGTTCCTGGGATTTCTTCGATGTGGTTTTTTCTTCTTGATGTAGACGTGTGTAAAGACAATTTACACTGGATGATTTTTGTAAAATATCTTGAATACATAAGTCATCGTGGTGAGATAAGTCAGCTGTATGACAGTGGTGAATGCTGTTTCTTTTGATACATTGATGATTAAGAAATTTAAAGTTGTTATTAATATTTAAGAGATATTTGAACTTTGGAATTATTGTTATGATTTCATCCTTTACAATAGATGGAATGGGGTATAAATTATACAAACTATAAACAGTTTCTTCAAAAATTGGAAGTGCTAAAGTATAAATAATCTCATTTTCATGCAAAGCACATTGTACAGATATTGTGCGTTCTATATCTAGGATAAATTTAAATTGAAATGGATAAAGAAATTTGTTATTGTAATGTGGATCTATCTTTTCTAATTCTTGAAACAATGTTTTTGTATTCATTATAGATGGATGTAGAATATTTAGTTTACAAAAGGTTAAAGAAGTTTCTATATCAGAAATGGTAGTAGAAATTAAAGAGAAAATAAGTTGGATGTGATCTAATAATTCTTTAATTGTTAACAAGTTAACTACGGTCCCTATATCATTAATTTTTCGTGCAATTTGCAGCGTATTCTCTTGTATGGTTTTAATAGTATTATTAAATTGACTAATTAAATCACTGTTTATCGAATATTGGTTATGTAAATTAAATTAAATTATTATTAAATTATCATTATTAAATTAAAATTAAATTATAAAAATTAAAGTCTAATCATTTAATTATACTATTTTATTGTATAAAATATTTTCCATAATTTGGCTTATAATGCCATCTCTTAAACTAGGAAGAGTTCATATTCCTTGAACTCGTTATGTTGTTTATCAACAATAATTATTCTTTTTATCATTCTTTATTTTTTATTATTGTTATATAGTTTGGGCATTTTAACTGCCATCTTTTCACATCAATATAAGTCGTATCCAGCGACCTTATTGTGTATATTGAATTATTTCTAATGCTCTTTTTTTTTTTATTATTATTGTTATATAGTTTGGGCATTTTAACTGCCATCTTTTCACATCTATATAAGTCGTATCCAGCGACCTTATTGTGTATATTAAATTATTATTTATATTAAATTATTTCTTATGCTTTTTATTTTAATGCAAAGAAAAATAAAATTATTTTAAAGCAAAAAAAAAATTATTTACTAATATTAAAAAAAATTAGTTTTAAATAAACATAATTATTATAGCTTGTAATTATAGCTTGTCTTAAGCGAAAGAATGTGTCCGGTGCGAGTGCTTTATCTCAGTTCTAAGAATGCTGACTCGGTCCAGCTCTTTCATCTGGGGGTCTACCAACATGTACGTTTGTCCTTTCTTTTGCGGTCGTTTTATATTTTTTAAATGAATTTTTTCTCGCGTGTTATAATGTTTTTTATCAATTACAGCGGTTTTACTATGTTTAATTATTTTTTTAATCTTTTCCTTTTTAAATTTATTTTTTAATTTTGATTGTTTTTGCCTATTAGCTACAAATACTGTTTCCGGGATTTCGTTTGGCAATTCTTCGCGATTTTTATTCATCCTGGTTATATATTTTTCTTTTGCTACCTGATTCCTATGATTTATTTGTTCATGCAAAATTTTTACTCTTTCTTTATGTTTTGCAACATAATCATTTATGATTTGATTATTGAGATCTATTGCAACGGGCGAGTCTATATCTAAATGTCCAGATATTATTTCGATTGGCTTTAGTTGTGTGATGGAATGAATAGTGTTGTTATACGCGAGTACGGCATATTTAATTTTTTTTTTCCATTGCGTCTTTTTTGAATTCGTCTCTATTATTTAATAACCGTAAATGTTCTATTAATGTGCTATGAAATCTTTCAATGGGTCCGTTTGATTGAGGTGATTGAGTAGCTGTATAATGTAGTTGGATTCTGTGTAATTTTAATAAATCGGATAATAATGAGTTTCTAAATTCTAAACCGTTATCTGTTATTATTTGTTTTGGTAACCCGTGATGAGAAAAATGAGAAATTAATTTATTAACGACTTCAGTTGCTTGACCATTTTTTAATTTATAAACTTGCGCAAATTTTGAAAAGGAGTCGATTAGAGTTAAATATTTTTTGTTTTCTAGTGTGATTGTATCCATGTGAACTATTTCAAATGGTTTAGATGGTGTTTGAGTAACGTTATATTGGAGTTTTAAAGGATTCCGATCATATTTTGATACCGTACAAATTTCGCAATTATTAATTTGAATTCGAATTAAGTTTTTCATATTAGGCCAATAATACAATCTTTTTATTCGATTAAATGTTTCCTCCGAACCGCGGTGGTTTGTTTTGCCAATGTGGTAATCATTTATTAAACTATTTTGTTCATCAGGATCTTGAATATCGATTAATCTACTTGTAGTTTTTACAAAATTTAATTCCGAATGTTTAAAATATTTTACCATGGTTTCATAAAATTGGGTATAAAAATCAGTTTCAAAGAATAAATAATATTTAACTTTTGGTTCAACGAATTCTTTAATTAATTTTATTATATCTTGTTCGAAATTTTCCTTTGATATCTGAGCGATAATTCTGTTTTTAGTATTATTAAACAGTTTTTTTCGATTTTGGGTTTCGCGGGATTAATATCAACTAAATTTAAAATAATCTGATTTTTTCCTAAATTTACTGGAGAGTCTGCTATTGGTATTTCGATTATTGTATTTCCTAAAGTATTAGAGTGAACGGAATTTGTTTCAGATTCTTCTGTTATATTATCTAAATTTTCATTTTCATCAAAATTTACGATAAGAGATGCATTTTCCGATGTTTCATTTTCGCGGTAAAATTGTTCTATTAAATCATTAATAATAGTATCAGGGTCTTCAGATTCTGTTAAATTAATTTCTACTCGCGATAGTGCGTCAGCGACTTTGTTTTCATGACCTTTCTTATATTTTATTTCAAAATTAAATTCTTCGAGTTTTAGTTTCCAACGATATAATTTTGAGTTTGGATCTTTTAATGATTGTAACCACTGAAGTGGTTTGTGATCCGTTTGAATGATAAATTTTCTGCCATAAAGATATGGTCGGAAATATTTGGTAGCCCAAACAATAGCTAGAAGTTCGCGTTCAATAGTGGACAGTTTTGATTCACTTTCGTTTAAAGTACGGCTCGCGTAAGCTATCGGAAGATCTCGTCCTCCGTGCGTCTGTGACAATACAGCGCCCAAGGCTACGTTTGATGCATCTGTCGTTAAACAAAATGTTTTGTTGAAGTCCGGATATTGCAGGATGGGATTATTAATCAAAATATTTTTACTGGTTTCAAAACTATCTAAATAATTTTTATCCGCGATGTTAATTTTCGATCCTTTTTTTAAACATTGGGTCAAAGGTTTTGTGAGGTGTGCAAAATTTGGAATAAAACGGCGATAATATCCTAGTAGTCCAAGGAAAGCTTTAATTTTGTTTAGTAGTCTTCGGTATGGGATAATTTTTTATAGCAAGGATTTTATTAGGGTTTGGTTTTACTCCGTTTGATGTGACGAGATGTCCTAAATATTCTATTTCCTTTTTTAGAAATTCGGTTTTATCGGGCTGAATTTTTAAGTTAGATTCTCTTAGTTTTTTAAAAACTTGCTTTAAAATTGATAAATGCTCCTGAAGGGACGTACTGTAAATTATTATATCATCTAAATAGGCAACACAATTTGGAACGCCCATGAGTATGTTGTTAATCACTCTCATAAATGTTGGTGGACTATTTTTTAATCCAAAAGGTAACCTTAGGAACTCGTAATGACCGTTTACGGTTGAGAATGCTGTTTTAGGGATACTCTCTTCATCCAATAAAATTTGATGAAACGAACTTGTTAGGTCGATTGTTGAAAAGTAACTGCTTTTGCCTAATTTATCCAGCAGTTCGGTTATATGCGGAATAGGATACTTATCATCGACCGTTTTCTCATTTAATTTCCTATAATCAATTACTATTCTCCACTTTTGTATTCCCGATTGGTCTAATTTTTTTGGAACTACCCAAATTGGACTATTGTAAGGTGAAAAAGAAGGGCGAATGATTTGTTGCTCTAGCATTTCGTCAATTTGTCTTTTCACTTCGTTTTGAAATATTTGAGGATATCGGTAATTTTTAGTATAGACTGGGATCTCGTCTTTAGTTAGGATTTTATGTTTGATTTGCGTATTTGCAGTTAGTGGAGTACCTTTTAAATAAAATAGATCAGAATATTGTTTTTTTATTAAATTTTGAATTTTTTTTTTTTCTTCTTCGTTTAAATGGTCCGTGCGAATAAGATTTTTGACTTCATTGAAATCTGATTCTTTTGTTTTAATTAAATTTATATTATGAGATTCGTTATTTTTAAAAATTCTGATTGGTTTCACAAGGATTGGGGTTTTAATAGTTAATCTAAATGACCGATCCGAATTATTTTTTACCGTACATATAGCTTCGTTATTTTTAATTGAAATTAAACCTTCATGAATTTTAAGACAATTATTGAAATCGGTATGAGGAATGATTCCTTCTCCATTTGAGATATTTTTGATTGGAATTTTGATTACGGTTTCAGAATCGTTGTTTAAGATGTAAGTATATTCAGATTGAGGGGGTCTGTTGTCATAATGAATTGTTAAATTGCCAAAAGGTGTGATTAGTATATCATTTACTAAATCAATTTTCGCACCTAATAATTTAAGACTGTCTGTTCCAAACAATAAATCGAATTTAGGATGGAAGTCAAAAATGCCAAATTTCAGGGGAGTTTTGGTGTTGGGAAATAATTTAGATGAATCTACATTAGCATTAAAATTTTGTATAGAAGAACCGTGCGCGCTAGTAAGTTTAAATGGTTCGTGAGTAATGTTATTAAAAAAATATTTATTTGCTACAAGGACGGATACAAGCGATTTTGTGCACGCAGTGTCTATTAGAATTTTTAAGTTTGACTTTGGTGGAATTATATATGGAAGAGCACTAAAACGGGTTAAATTAAATAGGTCTATTACGTCCATGGTTCCTGTGCTAGGCTGGGATCTAAAAAATTACTTTGATCACTATCCAGATTATTTTGATCAGTGTATTGTTGATTTTCTTGATGATCGTCTGGAAATGATACAGTGGGATAGTCGGGTGGTTGAGCATTTGGTAATTCAGTAATTTGGGATTCACTTACGGACTGTTCCGAGTTTAGATTATGAAGTTCTTCAATTTCTAGGTTTGGGTTTTTCCGAACTGGGGTATTGAGAAAAGATTTAAATTTTACACTTTGATCAGGTTGTCTCTGATATTGGGAATTACTTCTATAATTACTATTGACACTCATAGGGGTTGACTGATTAGGTTGTTGGGGTCTATATTGATGATATTGGTGTGGTATATATTGATTAGGTTGTTGGGGTCTATATTATAGGTTGTTGTCTATACTGATTAGGTTGTTGGGGTCTATACTGATTAGGTTGTTGGGGTCTATACTGATTGTTGTTGGGGGTCTATACTGATTTGAGATTACATTTTTAGCAGGTTGAATTGCTTTGTACTGGTTTACTGGGAAATAGTTTATAAAATTGTTGGCGATTTTTGTGTATTGGTTTGTTATGGTTTTGGTGTGGGCGATAAGTGTCGATGACAAATTGAAAATCGTTCGTTAGCATGTTTATTGCCTGATTTAGGTCTATCGGATTTTTGGTTCTCATGAAAGAGCCAAGCGGTTCTTTCAGTCCTTTTAACAAAACTCTTAGTGCTAATTTTTTCGATATATTTCGTGAGGACTAACGCCTCCATCGGCATTTCGCTCCTTAAATAACTAATTTGCAACTGTAATGTTTTTTGTATTTTATTATAAAATTCGAAAGGGGTTTCGTTGCCTTGTTTCATTCCCGCCATTTCAATATTTAGAGTGTACGCGTCGCGTTTGTCGGCGTACCCTTGTTTAAACGCATTTTTAATATCGTCCCAGGTATTGATATATTTACTATTAACCATGTCGGCGGCAGCTCCTTTAATTTTAGCACGAATTGATCCTATTAAATAATCGTTTTGGAAATCGGCAGTATTTTCGTGATTATAAAATTTGTTTATTAATTTATCAGAAATTTCTAGAAATCGCGTTAGTGACATAGGGTCACCATGGAAATCAGGTATCATCTCTAGATACTCTTTCTTTAATGTGGGAGGTGCCATTTTTATAAAATATTTAATATAACAAACAAAAAATAAAATGAGATAGTATGCAATGAAATTAAAATAATATGAAATGAAAATTAAATTTATCCTTAATATACAGTAACTTAATATTTAACTTAATATTAAATAAAAAATTATATTTTAAATAACAAAATATTTCTTTATAGTTATAGTAATGAAATCATAACCTTTTCTTTAAAAATAGAATAGATTTTATTCAAAATTATTAAATTGAAAAAAAAAAAAAAGTTTAATATTGAGATAATATCTCTTAAAAAAAAAAAATCACTTACACTAAGATGACTTCGATAGTCAGATCCATGCCAGTTTAACGTCTCGTCTTCCTCTGAATGGACTCGTCAGCAAACAGTTGATACTGATCCTTGATATGCCCTCAAGTTTGACGATGTCCTACCGACTGCGCCAGTTATCTTCAATTTAAAAGTAAAGACTTTTTTTAAAAAAGAAGTTTATTCAATAAAAGTTACAATATCAGAAAGAAGAGTGGCGTGGAGACGGCTCTGGATGTACTGAGAGAGAATTACAAAATTTCTTGAGGTTTATAAAGGGTTACAATGGCTTCTTCTAGGAAGCTTTATGCTAACATTACAGTTCACAGGAGAGCAAGTTCCCACGAGGGGTTTCTAAGAAAAAGATTACAATGGTTAGGAGTCAAAGCTTAAAATTAAAATTAAAATATATCTAATATATATAAAATATATATAGTGTAACTATATATATATATATATATATATATATATATATAGAGAGAGAGAGAGAGAGAGAGAGAGAGAGAGAGAGAGAGAGAGAGAGAGAGAGAGAGAGAGAGAGAGAGAGAGAGAGAGAGAGAGAGAGAGAGAGAGAGAGAGAGAGAGAGAGAGAGAGAGAGAGAGAGAGAGAGAGAGAGAGAGAGAGAGAGAGAGAGAGAGAGAGAGGAGAGAGAGAGAGAGAGAGGAGAGAGAGAGAGAGAGAGAGAGAGAGAGAGAGAGAGAGAGAGAGAGAGAGAGAGAGAGAGAGAGAGAGAGAGAGAGAGAGAGAGAGAGAGAGAGAGAGAGAGAGAGAGGAGAGAGAGAGAGAGAGAGAGAGAGAGAGAGAGAGAGAGAGAGAGAGAGAGAGAGAGAGAGAGAGAGAGAGAGAGAGAGAGAGAGAGAGAGAGAGAGAGGGTGGGGGTGGGAGGGGGAGTGTGAGAGAGAGAGGGTGAGAGGGGGACTGTGTGTGTGTGTGTGTGTGTGTGTGTGAGAGAGAGAGAGAGAGTAAGAGAGAGGGAGAGAGACAGTGACGGCTTAAGGTATGGAAAACTTCTCAAATTTCTTTAAAATAGTTAATTAGTTAATACATTTCATATAATGTTGATATAGTTAGTATACAATGTTGATATTTATATAAACGCAATTTTTAAAACAGTTATACACAGCATTGGAGGAAAACGTTATAAGAAAGAAATGAAATTCTTTTTAATGATTTTTTTTTTTTTTATTCTTTTATTAATAGAAATTTACAACTGTATTACAAAACACATCTAGTAAATATGCGGTATATATGAGATATAATGACATGAATACAACTTGTAGAGGAACTACCCAATGGTAGTACTCTAATTATTTTTAATGATAAATGCACTTTTAAAGTTTAATAGAATAAATTTATCGAAGCTATCTCTTCATAAGTTATTTTTTATATTATTCTTGGAATTTAAAGTCTCAAATATCAAAAGTCGGACAAAAAAAATACATATATAAAAATCAATATAGTATCACAAAAAACTTTTTTAAACGAAACATGAGCACAATGACCAAAATACCTACTCAAGATGAGTAGCTTTGCTCCTTCATAATCGTTGAATGATTAGTGATATTAAAATTATTTCTACATTTATATATAACTTCACATGTTTGTGTGTCATTACACATACGTTTTAAAAAAAAAATGTTTTAGATCAAGATTATTTGAATGTGATTACAGAGCTCACGCAGAAGCTCATTGCAGTGATTTTCGATAAACTTTGTCGAATCTCAAATTTAACAGTTGAAGCCCACCCAACAAAAATATGTCGAGGCACTGTATGGTAGAGTAGACACAACTCTCGGCGAAGATTGTATTACAATCCCCATCATGTCCTAAAAATATATAATCCACATAAACTTTATTCTAAAGCTTTAATGTTCGGAGAATAATAACAAATAAAGTCGTATCAGTTAGCTTTTATGATATCTTTCGTAATTTTATTGTTTATTATATTTAATATTTTAACAACTCATCACAGTTATAATACCTAAAATAAAAATAATGTTGATTTACAAAATTATTATCGATAAGCAACTATAAATGAACTATTTCTATTACATCTAAAAACGTGAGTAAAAGAAATACCCCATTTCAAATGAAATTATATATTTGATTCAAGATAGATATCATAGATTCAATTATTTTCCTTATTTCCTCCATGCCGTTGAAGTGGATGACCAATTATATAGAAGGATTACTAATTATTCACTTGTTTAATTTAACAATTTGAGCGATAGGAAGGATTGATTGATGAGAAAAACTGTCGCTGGATGTTGGGTTGGAAGGGGTGGAAGGGTGGGGGGTGGGAGGGGTGGGTTGATGTAGAAGACAATAGAGGCCATTGTCATCTTGTCCCAACTCATTTTCACTCAATCAGTCAACACTCACTGCCCTTCACCGTACATCTTTACTATTTTTGCAAGATTCATGAAACATCCTTTAGAATGAAACGCACTCCTTAGCTTTAACCAATGTCTCTCACTGTTAATATACTGAGCTACGAAAAAAGTGGCGCACATAAAAAATATTGGTTTGTTGACATTTGACTCGAACGATTTTCAAATTGTTTATAACAGTTATTTAAATGATTTTTTTAAAAACATTAAACAGCATGATTTCGAAAAATAAATAAATGAATTCATGGTTTTGTTGAGAAAATTGACAACATTCCAAAATTTAGAAAACTAAAATTTTGTGTTTTTTTTTTTTTTTTTTTTTTTCTGTATGTGATGAGTAGCGTGTATTTCCTCCAGTTGGAGTGAATAAAGGTTCTATAGACCTCGTTGTGCTCAAAGATTAAATCGGAGAAAGAGCTCCGAAGCGGACACCGCGGCCATTTTCAACAACTCCTAGACAACTTTTTAATTTGAAACAGTGTAAATACACACGCTCTCTATATTAGGCTAAATAACTTTTCTGCTGAGTATCAATTGGACAAATGGCTGATAGTTTTCAAAATGTTGACATACTGGCTCAAATTGGTTTAACTATAATATTGTTCTGCATCAAAATATTCCCTTTAACAAAAAGTTGTGTTATTATGTTTTGAAGTGTGCTGAAAACGAATGGGGAGTCAGAAAATTTATGTTTTAGGTTGAAAAATGGGGTGTGTTTTGACTTTTCCAGTATTTATTTTTCATTGATAGCATTGAAAGCATTAACAAAAAATTAAAAAACCTATTCGATGTTGATACTTTTATAATGTATTACGAAATGAACAAAATTGGAGAGCATGAGTATTAGACTTTGTTGCATAATTGTTGAAGAATCACTTTTTATCATGTAAGGACATGGTTGCAAGATGTCCTCAAAAATTCTTAAATTTCTTCTTAAATTATTAAAGACTATTGAAATAAGATTAAAATGAAAATAAATTAAAATGAGTAATAGTAGATTAAAAAATTAATGTGTAAATTCAACAATATGATTGTAACTCCGTTATTCCACCTCTTCCATTCCCTTGTTTACACTCCTTTATTGACACTTTATCGCGCCAGCTTTCTATCACCTGATTTTATTTCATAATCAAACTTTTTCCCGCTCCCGCCCTTTAGTTGAGATCCCCGCCACTAGATCACTCCACTCCCTTCATTCTCAACTGTCGAAACTTTACAGTTTCTGTTTACATCTATCTCTGAAAGTAAGCCTGGCATACGATTTATTTATAACACCTTACTCGCATCTTTCCCACTCAGTACACTCTATTCTTGAATGATTTCGCATCCTTTTTTAAAATTAATCCATTTTTTTATTTTTATATATTTAAAAAATCCTTTTCCTTTCTTCAAATTTAAATGTTATTGCACAATTCTTGCTAACCTTCACTTTTCTCACATTTTCCCCTCATTCCTTTCTTTTCTCTTTCCACTATGTACATTTATAATTATTTTATTACTTATTCCCCAATATTTATCACTCCTTTACTGCTTTTTACTTCTCAATGTTATATTTTATATATGTACTATTAACTATATAGCCAACTTTTGTTATTAATTTTATTCTATAATTTTTGAATTTACTCATCAACTTCACCTCATTATCTCATTAACTTTGTATCTACTCATTTTTTATATTTACCGATCATATTGCAGTATTTAGTCATTAACTTTTAATTAACTATCACTATGTTTAATTTCCTTTCAATTTAAATTAATTCAGTAGCCTGTATGCATTATTCTTCATGGCCTTTAGATATTAACTCATTAACTGGTCCTTACTATCTCATTAACTTTGTATCTACTCAGTTTTTATGATTACCAACCAAATTGTTGAATTTACTCATTAATTTTTCAATTAACTATCACTCATTTTAATTTTAATCTTATTTCAATAGTCTTTATGTATTGTCTTCATGGCCTTTGATATTGCATTTATTTATTTATTTATCTTATTGTCTTTACTCTTATATATTTATTCTTTTCATGCCTTTGTTTATTATTTTCTCAACAATTTAGTCATACCTTTTCGTTTGTTTTCTTCTTATAGCCCTGATGAAGGCTTGCAATGCAAAAACTTACTTTTTAATTGCTGTGTTTCTATTATGACTGCATACACCAACAATCTACTTCTCTATAATCGTAATATTATTATTAAAACATGGCATTCTAAGTGTGTGACGCCTAGGACAGTGGTTCAGAATTAGACTTGTCAAATCAGCCCCCAAAAAATGGCCAGCCTTTCAAAAGTTGGAGCAGTAGGTTCGATTTTGTATATCGTCCACCTGCGGCCTCAGAATAAAATATCAAAACTGTGACTAAATTTGACCGGAAGTAAAGTTTTAAGGGGCAAAAAACCTAAAGCGTTTGATTTGTTTTAATTTTTTTGCAAAAAAAAAATACATAAATAAATAAAAGTGCTTCAAATATAAAAATGTATTAATTACAAAATTATAGTAAATAAAATTGTTTTTCGAAGTATGTCTCTAAACGTTAAATTTGTTTAGGCGTTTAGCCACAATTGATTTTCAAAAAAGAACGATATTTCCTAACTTCCTCAAAAAGTTAGTTTTGAACATGTCTAATGCGAAACACAAAAACGGCGAATCCGATAATCCGAACAAATATGATATAATAAAAGTTGTAGCTCGTCAAATTCTGTGGACTACATCAAGGAGTCGAATATTAAATGGCCAATCTAGGAGGAAAAAAGGTACAACAAAAATCAATGAAACCGAAGGAATTCGGAGAAGAGAAACTCCTCACGGCAGACACAGGACTGACCAAGTGTGCTGCTGTAAATATTGTTGGTCAATACATACCGCTGTAAAAACGTTTTCTGGTTGATAGTGGCGCAGATGTTTCCATTATACTAGTGAATAAATTTAAAATAAATCAAGATACAGGATTTAATTATTTGCTGCCAACAACACAGAGATTCCTTCATTTGGAACAAAATTTTCCAAATTGACCTGGGAAACGACAAATGGAGTGGACTTTCTTTTTAGTTAAAACCAATAAAGGTATCTTAGGAGCTAATTTTTCACACAACTTTGGATTATTGGTTGATCTGAAAAACAAAAAACGTTTTGATAACAGTACAAAGCTCATCAATAACATCAACCTGAGGTATAAAACTTAATCATAGTTGATGTTAAAGCTTACCCGCAGTCTAATGGAAAGATTGAGCGTTTTAACCAAGTGTTGGAATCAGCGATCAAAGCACATGGAAAACCATATTGGACAAAAATATTATTAACTATTCTCTTAGGCAGAAAGACTTGCTTGAATAAAGATGCCTCAGCGTCGATAGCAGAAATGGTATATGGAATGCCTTTGAGACTTCCAGGTGATTTATTCGAAACAACCAAGCCTAGTTCAGATTTTTCAACATTCGTCAGTATGCTACGCCAGCCCAAGACCAGTCAAACATAAAAAAAAGGTAGCTACATTCATCCATAAAAACTCGTCGAACGCCACACACGTCTTTGTTGGAGTGGATCACCTAAGAAGCTTGGAAAAACCATAAGAAAACTCCTATATTGTTATTCGACGATCAAACAAGCGTTACACATTAAAAATTAGGGGCAAAGAAGTAAATGTGTCACTCGATCTTTTAAAAGCAGCTCATCTATTATGTGATGTTAGCGATTCAGGATGGGAACAAACCATTAAACCAGCTACTGATGAACCAAAAGATCCTGTGCAGCCTGAAGCAGCTTTGAAGAAGAAACGTTCAGGAAGATCTTCCTCCGTGTGTGTTTTCCTACGTGATTTCTTACGTAACAAAGTTACTGAGGGAAAAGTGATCTGGTGGCACCACACACTAAAATGTGTTGGAATCATTTTTTAAATTAAAAAAAGCTTTTATTTTTTTCTATTTTTAACTATTTATTGATATTTACAACTGTACATTAATCAAGTAAATTTGAGGAAATGATTATAATGACATGTAAATCACTTGTAAAAAACTACTCACTAGTAGTACTTCAATAAACGTTCTAAACTAGAGGGTCTCTTGGCCATCTTCTTTTCAGAGGCCTCAGTGGGTTATCAGGTATCGAATGTGAAGCAAGTTGGGAGACTAATAGATTCGTGTGGGAATGCAGTTTACTATGAAATGATTGTTTGGGCTAAATCAGCAACACATGGAACATTAAGGTTTTTATGGATAAGTTTATTTGTTAAAAAGTAAGGAGCATTAAGGATTTTTCGAAGGATTTTGGATTGTAAGGATTGGATACGAGAAGACTTGGATGGTTTAATGAAGCCCAAAAGATCAACTCTGTATGTCCATATAGGTCTAATAAGTGCCATGTAAATGAGTCTCTTGTAATTTATTGGAAGCTTTGAACGTTTTTCTAGTAAATGTTGGAGTAGTCTATAACGACGGGCCGTTTCTTGTCATTTTAGTATGTAAATTCCAAGTGAAACGTTTGTCCAAATTGAGTCCTAGGTAGCGGATATGTTCAACGGGGATTACAGGAATATCATTAAAGGATACTGTGGGAAAGGATGTCGTAGGTTTACGACGAAGGGTAAAAGTTATTTGATGGGATTTAATTTTTAATTAATTTTACATTTTTGACACCATTCTTGAAGGTTCATGATGTGGGATTGGAGTGTCTGGGATGCAATGAAGGGATCATTATTTACTGATAACAAAAATGTGTCATGAGTGGTGAGGACATTGCTAGGATTGGTCGGGATGTCAGCTGTATACAATGTGCAGAGGATGGGAGCTAGGATACTTCCTTAAAGAACTCCGGCAGACTGAGTAAAGAGGGATGAATGGGCGGAATAGTGACTTACTCTGAATGCTCTATAATTAAGATAGGAATGCATAATAAGGAAGTATGTAGGAGGCAGGAATTTACGGAGTTTGTAAAGCAGTCCCTGGTGCCAGACTCGGTCAAAAGCTTGTTCTACGTCGAGAAAGGTTCCAGTATATTCTGCGGTCCAATGCAGACGAGACAACGTCCGCCACACGATGGCATTGCTGGATAGTGTAGTGTGACGTTCGGAAACCAAACTGGTGATCAGGGAAGATGTGATAGGATTTTAGGAGAGGATTCAGACGTTTCAGAATGAGTTTTTCCAGGATTCTGCCCATAATCCGCAAGAGTGATATTGGACGATATGAGGATGGGAGTTCAGGTGGCTTCTTAAGCTTAGGTGTCATATTTACTATGGAAAGAACCCAAGGATTGGGAAATTATGTGGTGCGCAGTACGGCATTATAAATATAGGTTAGGAATAGGATCGCTTTCTAAGGAAGGAGTTTTAGGATTTGGGCTGTAATTAGATCATGTCCATGGGCTTTGTTAAAGGGTAGTCTGTGGATTACGTTAGATACCTCTGAAGGATGGAATAGTTTAGGAGGAAGAGACATTTGGAGTGGAATATTTAGTTCTGCTTCAACACATTGAAGGTGATGATGATGGAAGGTATCAGGATGTGGATTGAATGATTTGAAGAGGTGTTGACCGAAAATTTAGTTTTTCTTCGTCTCATCTGTAAGGAGAGGATCATAAAAATTTTTGAACTTAAGAAGTTTTTTCGTAGTTATTCATAATGACCTGTCAGAAGTATTAAGTTTTTTAGTATGATTTTGTAGGTTTTGAATTTTGAATTTTCTTATTTCCGTCTTAAGTTTGTTGGTTAAGTTGTAATTATTTTTGTCTGATAGGCCCTTGCTCTGCGTTTTTCACTTAATATGGTGCGAATATGTTGTGGCAGGTTATTCTGCAGTGTACTGCCTATGCATTTTTCGGGGTGAAGTATTTTCATGTATACTAATTTGTACTGATGTAAGTCTGTCAATTGCTAAGTTAATGTCTTCTTTTGTTTTAAGGGAAGTTTTTAAGCCTATTTCGTTTTCTAAATCGTAACGGAATTTGTCCCAATCTACTCGTCCCGTAATCAGTCTAGGAAGAGAGGGTTTAGGAACGGGATTTGAATGCAGGAGAAGCAGAACATGGCTATAATCTGATGAAAGGACATCAAGGGATTTGATGATGGATAGAAAGGATGAAATTTGGGAAGATTTAAATACATCGAGAATATCAGAACGTTTTTTGAGGGATATAGGCCAGTAAGTAGGGTTCAAGAGTGAGAGGACAGAATAACATTTGAAGGTTGAAATACGGAATAAAATGCTGCCACGGGAGTTGGTTGATCGACAACCCCATCGCTGATTTTCGGCGTTGTATTCTCCTCCAGCAAAGAAACGCGGTCAGAAGGATCTGAATAAAGAATCAAGGAGATTCTGAGAAAGGGAATTATCAGGAGGGCAGTATACAACTGAAAATGTTACATGGAAAGGACGAGTTGAAATGGATACTGAGGTCAATTGAATGGCGTCTATTGAAGTAGAAGGGATAAGTTAATGAGGTATTGATTTATGGATAAGGATGCAAGATCCGCCATGGGAGGTGTTGTCTGAGTGATCAGATCTGTAAGTGATGTAGTCACGTATGTAAAAATATGACCGTTGAGTAAAGTAAGTTTCAGTCAGCAGGGCAATGTCTATTTGATTGTCATGGAGAAAAATATCAAGTTCGTCTCGGTGATTTTGCAGTCCGTTAGCATTCCACAAAATGACAGATAGAGGCTTAGCGCTCATCTTGCGACACTGAATGGAATTTCCGAAAGGGATCTGGTAAGAAGGATGAAGAGGAGCTTGATGGTATCTTTCAATTCAGATAGGAATGAGGAAAGGATGGCGTTTATATCATTGGTATTTGGATGGGGAAGAGGAAAAGCATCTGGATCTTGGGATGGATAATATGTCTGAGTAGGAGCGTTGGTTAGGGGCTGGACCCTTTGTAGGATACTAGGAGCAGAATCAAGCTGTAATGGTATTTGGGGTGAAGGGTTGCTCTGTACAGTATATATATATTTATATATATATATATATATATATATATATATATATATATATATATATATATATATATATATTCGTATATATTTATTTACCCTAATGCAAATGAAAATAAAAGTAGCAATCCGAGTCGATAATATAATAAAAAAGGTTTTCATGCTAGCCAATTGCTCGATGCAACGCTGATACCATTCCTTGGGATGGCTGTCAAAGAACTTTTGAACAGCATTTTCAACTTCCGCAAAATTATCAAATTTTTTCCCTTGAACAAAATGGGCCATATATCTAAACAAGTAGTAACCCGAAGGTGCGAGGTCTGGACTATATGGTGGATGGGTCAGGAGTTGCTTCAGCGGCTGTGAATTTTTTTTTTCCAGTAATGTCTTAAAATTACGAGAATTTCGTAGGACACTGTCATGTTTCTTCTTTGAAATAAATAACTGAACTGAGGCTTTTTTTGAAGAAGTGTGAAGTAAACAAGCTTAGAGAATGCTCTAAAGGGATTATTAAGTATTGGTAAATAATAAATAGCATTAAGAGATTTGCAGACTTTTGAACTCTGGAATTTGATAAAACGGTCATTTTTTTTTTTTTTTGATACGCCCTATTTTTTTTAATGTTAAAAGATATATTTTTGTTATTTAGCAAAATAAAGGTATCGCGGGTTAAAGTTTTTAAAAAGAAGCTTTATTGAATGACATACATTGATACAAGTACAAGTAAACAAGTTAACTTAACAGCAAGATATAACGGGCATGTCATTGAAAAGGCTTTGGATTTTCGTGCTGTTGCCTTTTGTGTTATTGAATCCAGTTTTTGGTGTTTTGTTTGTTTCTTTTCCTTTATTTTATGTTCATTCATTGTTTAAAGGTTCCAATAACAATAAGACGTATTTTGTCGTTTAAAGCGACCTTTAGTGAAATTAGGTCAAATCGTTAAGGTTAGGTTTCACAACATGAGAAGTTAGTAGTGATCAATCTACTCAAAAAATGGAGGAGTATCCTCCAGGAAGAGCAATCGTTAAGGACCCAGGCCCATCTGCTAAGAGACCTAGGAACGGGTCTGATGTTGAAGAAGAAAAAAGAGAAATATTTAATGATAGCTGCCTACATGAATCAAAGGTAATTCAAGAAAACTTACGTACATTCATTCAAAAGTTTGACAAAAAGATGAATAACGTAACCAGGAAACATATCAATGAAAACATTGATCGATTAATAGGTATATTGGAAACCCTAAACTTGAAGGTCCAACAATGTGAAGACAAGAACAAAGGGGATTCAGTTTCGACGCTAGTTCAAAGAGTGGTGGAGGCTTAATTAACAATTGGGTATTGGAAGTGCACCCAATGATCCGCTTCCAGTTGTTGGAAATTGGAAGTCTAGATGGAGGATGGTGGTCAATGACATTTAAGGATTACCTGGTCGCCCCTCGCTGCACTAAGTGCCAGGGCTATGAACACACCAAGGCCACTTGCACTGCAGATTCAGTGGTTTACATTTGGTGAGAAGCGAGTGGTCATCTAATGAAAGAGTGTCCGAAGAAGAAAGCAATGGCGGACCCAACCTGCATTAACTAAAAACGGGCGAATGCTGATCCCAGTAGAACAAAGCAGAAGGCTGGAAGTCGGGAGTGCGATGTGCACTTAACGTGGTGCAAAGAAATGGCGAAACGTACCTATTATGAATAAGATTACCATCCTTCAGCTCATAGGCTTACCTGCCTAACGGAATTAATATTGAGGAAAGTATTTCTGTCATGGAAATGATCACGTCTAGTACCAGGAATGTAATTTTGTGCTCTGGTACCAATGCTTGGAACACTTTTTGGGGCTTCAACCCAACAAACAGACGAGGTGCTATGCTAGGTGATTTTATAGCAAGGAGCCAGCTAGTAGTTGTTAACAACATTTCTTCCACTCCCACTTTCTCAGGGCCAATAGGTAAAAGTTAGATTGTCACGTCATTGGCATTAGTAGAGCACATTGTTGACTAGACACTCAGATCTGAAACTAGTTCTGACCACAAAGTCCTGGAATTAAGCCTTTAGTACAAGATACACCAGGTTATCACGATATTAACAAGGGTTACGTAACTCGAAGGAATGACTGGAGCGTCTTCAAATGCATGCTGGAGGGAGAAATTGCCGATGAAGAATGGGAAATGACAGAAACGGAAAGTGCTGACGATCTGGACTTCAGAGTTGCTAAAATAACCAATGCAATTCTTGACGCAGCTGAAAATTCTCTCCAACGGTGAAAGGCCAGAGCTCAACTAGTTCCATGGTGGACACCGGCCTTAACAACAGCAAAGAGAGAAGTCTACAAGGCGCGACGGTTATACCGTAGATGCAGATGTGAAGAGTGGCGTATTGAACTTTGTAATGAGTATAAGGACAAAGCTAAACAATATCGAAACTAAGTGCGCTTACGGAAGCGGAATTCTTGGGATGAATTCATTGTCAAAGAGTCAAAGAAGAATCCATGGGGTATTTCCTACAGAGTTCCTCTGGGAAAGCTGACTCCTATGCAAAAGCTAGCACATGCAAAAGCATGTGGATGTCCAGGCAACTACCCTCGAAGAAGCAGCAACCATTTTCATTGAGGAAACATATCCTATAGACGACCCGTCCGAAGATAATGAAGAAGAAGAATTCGTTAGACGCACTACGACATACCTACCTGGTACAGACTTCTGCTCTCCATGGGACATTCACGATCTTCGCATCGCTGTTGAGAGGCAGAAAAACGGCCGTGCCCCGGGGCTCGATTCTATAGACGCCGTGATCTTGAAGAATAGTATCCCCTATATTGAAGATAGATTATTGGGCATTTTCAATGACTGCTTAGGTAGGGGGTATTTTCCGAGAAGCTGGAAGAAAGCAGATTTAAGACTGCTCTACAAGGGGGGGGGGGAACAAGGATAAACAACTTCCTAAGTCGTATAGACCTATATGTCTCCTTCCGGTGTTGAGTAAGGTACTAGAGAATCTTATTATGATAAATCTGAAGCCGATACTTACAAAGGCAAGCCATCCACCGCAATATGGCTCAACTAAAGGTAAGAGAACTACGGATTCGTAAGAATTCGTGCAGATGTCGGACAGAGGAATGAGCGGTATGTCATGTTGTTACTCTTTGATATCTCCTCTGCCTTTTACAGCGTCTGGTGGCCACGTGTTCTTAAACAGCAACAGAAATACGATGCCCCCAGTAACTTATATACTCTCATAAGTAGCTACCTTCAGAACAGGATTGTAAAGGTTCGAGGAAGTTCTTATGAGAAAGAAGCTTCTATAGAGAGGGGATGCCCCCAAGGTTCAGTTCATGGCCCAGCTGGTTTTCGATGAAATACTGGGTGTGCTCGAGGAACAGCAGTTCCCTGCCATGGCCTACGTCGACGATCTAGCTGCTATAGTGGCCTCCAACAGCAGGTCTGGAATAAAAGAAGAGGCACAACGGGGCGCCACCCTTGTAGGACGATGGTGTGGAAGTTAGAAGCTGAGAATGGCAACATCAAAGACGCAGGCCATTCTACTAAAAGGAAAGACGGATAGGGCGCATCCTATAAATATATGTATTGGTGCAATAAGAATCCGTCCCAGTGAGGAAGTCACCTATCTTGGAATAAGAATCGGAAGAGGATTCAATGTGATTTGGAATACTTAGGAAATAGGGTGACACTAGCCTTAAACGGTATTAGCCGCGTCGGGGGTGCATTTTGGGGTCTCAGATATCCAGCCACGATGACGATTTATAATGGAGTGATTCTGGGTATTCTGAGATTCGAAACACCTGCCTGGTACCAGAACCTATTACAGCGGCAGAAGAGCAGATTGGCGACCATCCAGCTAACCACTCTGCCCAGGGTAACTAAATCTTACAGGAGTGTGTCACATGAGGTGTCAAAAGTATTAGCAGGAGGAATACCAATCGACCTCTTCTTACGAGAAGAAGTTTGGAAGGATAACTTCAAGAGAGGAGACTCAGCTGGTCTTCCGGAGAACATTCGAGCGAAAATCACAAAAGAACCCAGAAAATGGAAAAGGATTATCCGGGATTATTCTATAGAAGCCTGGAACCGGCGGTGGGTGGCAACTTCGAAAGGTGCTACCTTGAGAAAATACTTTCCCACCGTTCAAGCACGTTTGCACGCGAAATTGGTCCTCCCGGATTACTGGATATCGCAATTTTTCACAGGACATGGAGGTTTCCGAGCTAAACTCCATAGCCTTGGTGTAGACATAGATCCTTTATGTCCTAGATGTGGAATTCCAGAAACCGCAGAGCACATCATCATGTATTGCACAGCCTTTGAAGCTCTGAGGGCCAAACTACTGAGGGAAACTGAACTTTATGTTCCAGTTTATGATGTAGAAGAGGGTATATTCCTGGAAGGCCGCCGGACAGTGAAGGAGCTGAAGAAGACGGTGACATCCTTGAGCAGCCTAAGATAGGATTCTTAGTTACGTTGGCATACGATTATTGTTGTTATTGTTACTATAGTTATTGTTATTATAGTTATTGTTATTGTAGTTATTGTTATTGTAGTTAATGTTATTGTACTGATTGTTATTGTGTATACTTTGTTTTGTAATTATATATTGTTATTGTTTTTATACTGTATATATTATAATGTTATATTGTAATTAAATGTATTTGTTGTGATATTTTGGCAATTTTAAAAATTAATATTGCCTAAACCTGTATTGCCTGTAGGCAAGGCAATAAATACATGAAAAAAAAATAAATAATAATAACGTGCATGGCATCTATACGTCTCAACGTACGACGAAAGAATGTCCTCGAGCCTTGGTGGGGGTAGCCTTATATAGGGTAGGAAGAGGGATTAAATACATATTGTTTGTTTATATCCTTAATACTATTTAGGTGTACATAACTCCCCCCCCCCCGAGTTCCGAGGTCTCCGATGGAATAAGTATCTCAGTGTAAATAGGTATAAATACAATTCAATTGAAAATTTCAGTAAATAAAAGGTTTGAACCTTGTACATTTCTTAATACCATTTACACTAAGTGATAGCAATCTATAAACAAAAGGATTGGGCCTTATACACTAAGTTTATACAATAATAAAAGGATAAGACCTTGTACATCACTTGTGTACTAAGTTAGGATTTGTACAGTTGAAAACAAAAAGACTAAACTTAGTAGGTTTAATACTAGGATAGGATTTTATACAATTGTCAACTTCCTATAAATAAAAGGATTAGACCTTGTCCATTTCTTCATATTAACAATAAGCTTTTCCCTGAAATAACAACAAAAAATAACACAATATTCTTTAATAATAAACAATACATTTTAATATCAATACATTATTTTAAACAAAAGGAAAAGTATAACAAGAGTGTTTGAATTAGCTTCTTCCATTATAACTTTACAAATAATAATTCTAAATTTGCAAATAATTAGACAATTAAATCAAAATAATAATCCAAATACTCTTCTAATTACAGTTAATAATAATTTCAAATTAAAATACATACTTTTCTTAACAGTTAATCAAAATAATATTTAAAGACAAAATAATAATATCCTAATATTTATTACAGAGGACATATAATATTAATTACAAAATAAATTATTACAATTGGTCAAACATAACAATACCGTGAAATTAAATAATAATTTGAATAATCTTTTAACATTAGTTAATATTGAACATAATAATATACAGCAAAATGCAAAAGTCCGACTTTATTTAAATAAATTACAGCATTGTCAGTTTAATATAAATACAGTTAATTCCTTCAATATAAAACAAGCATGTACTAGGAAACAATGTTTATTATATTTATTATATTTTATTAAAATTAAAGGTTTTTAAGATGTTTTAATATTATTTAAAGAAAATTAAATATTTTTAATCAGAACCAATATCTGGGTCGTCTGAGTCATAATTATCCGAAGTATCCGAAATATTTACGCGAAGAGATTCACTATCGTCGTCTGAAATAGATTGTTTCTTTTTCCTCTTTTTCCTAGTGGGCCTTTAAATATTGTCAATATGGGTTTTAATCGGTCTTTTATCTTATATTTACCTTTTTAAACTTGTCTCTACTTTTTATTTTTGATTGAGTATCCTTTACATATTCTATGTCTCCTAATTGTTTTTAAATATCTAAGAGGTCTTCTCTACTTTTATTTAATTTTTCAGTTCTTATTCCTTTTTCATTATTTATTTTTTTCTAATTAATTTGTGTAGCAGTTCTTGATCTTTATGATATTTTAGGATTACTCAGAATAACTACAATGTAACTGTAAGAGACTGATTATATTTAATAAACAAATACAATTATTAAACTAAGAATGAGTTGGTTAATATTCATAAAACACTTGTATATATGAAGGTTACATCACTTCTATCTTTTTCTTCTCTATTCTTTGTGGTGTCACGATATGACCGCCACAATATTTTAATACGTATTGTCCAGTCAGGTCAATATTTTTGGTCTGATTCTAATGTGGAGGTTCCGAAGGTAATTTCGTTGGGTGTCAATTTTTATTTATTATTTAAGGTATTATTGTAAGCTATGACGGCTAATCTTATGATTTTTGTTGCATTGGACACCTGTCTCTTTCTTTCCCTATTATTAACTAATAATAACTCATTTAAAGTGGAATAAACCCTGTTTAGTAATCTTTGAGAATTTGAATGACCGGCCGAAGTATAATGCAAGAGAATGTTATTTTCTTCACAAAATTGTCTTACTATATTATTTTTTCTTATTATTCTAGTCATATAGTTAGTTAGTGCATTATTAAAATTAAAAAATATCTATCATTAATTGAAATTCTATCTGACTATAAAACTGATATTCCTTTTCTAAGGTTTGAATGAATATTAAACAAATTACCTTGATAAATCTATTTTAAATTTTTGAAGTGTAAACCATTCAAATCATATCAAATCTGCAACGCTAACTTCATTTTATAAATGCACAAAAAATGTTTATAACAATTATATTCAACTTCTTAAA
This sequence comes from Euschistus heros, assembly GCA_003667255.2. Taxonomy (NCBI): domain Eukaryota; kingdom Metazoa; phylum Arthropoda; class Insecta; order Hemiptera; family Pentatomidae; genus Euschistus; species Euschistus heros. The sequence continues at coordinate 3,731,661 of RCWM02000047.1, forward strand.
ATCAAAAACTAGCAAGAAATCAATATCAAGGTGTACTGTAAACTTATTAACATTTTAACCAAAAATGACAATACTTAATCACGAAGATGAATAAAATGCAATATACATAGTTTAAATTTAGCTCATCTATACAGCTGACATTCCAACTCATCCTACCACTGTCCTCACCACTTACGCTGATGACACATTGTTATTATCAGTAAACAATGATCCCTTCCTTGCCTCCCAAACACTCCAATCTCATATCCTAAACATTCAAGAATGGTGTATAAAATGGAGAATCAAAATAAACCCAAACAAATCACACCAAATAACCCTTCGCCGTAAACCTACAACTTCCTGTCCTACAATATCCTTTAATTAAATTCCACTAATCCCTGTTGAACAGATCCGCTACATAGGACTCCACCTGGACAAACGTCTTACTTGGAATCCACATACAAGACTAAAACGACAAGAAACTGCTCGTCGTTACAGACTACTTCAACATTTACTTGACAAACGTTCAATGCTCCCAATTAATTACAAAAGACTCATTTACATGACTGTGATTAGACCAATATGGACGGAGTTGAGCTTTGGGGCTCTACTAAACAATCCAATTCATCCCGTATCCAATCCTTACAATCCAAAATCCTTCGAAAAATCCTCAATACTCCTTACTTTGTCACCAATAAACTTATCCATAAAGATCTTAATGTTCCATATGTTGCTGATTTAGCACAAACCAGATACCAATCCTTTCATAGTAAGCTCCATAACCACTCAAATCCCCTAGTTTCTCAACTTGCTTCCCGCTCAATTCCCGATAATCCTCCGAGGCGTCTGAAAAGAAGATGGCCTCGCGATCTTCTTTTGTAAATATTCATTAGAGTACTACCAATGGGTAGTTCCTCTACAAGTTGTATTCATGTCATTATATCTCATATCTTCTTGTGTAGATTCTTTTATTTATCAGTAGCACTTAATACTGATGAGTAGTTCTTCTCAAGTTTTGGCACGTTATTGTAAATGTTTTTTTTTAAACACATTTACTTGATGTATACTTGTAAAGTTGTAAATTTCAATAAATTGATTTTAAAAAAAACAAAAAAAAATTTAACTTAAATCTGTGAAATCGTTTTTTTTTTTTTTATCCCTTACTAAACAAGTTTATCCCTTTAGTTTTATATTTTAATATTTCAATTCCAGTATTTAACAGAACAATAATTAAAATGATCATACCTCATTTTTTTTTTAATTGAATCGTTAGAAAAATAAAATAAAATAATTAGTTTTAATTTACAGATTCTTTAGTTTCGTTGATACACTGTAATTTTTTAAACATCAAGCATAATAGAAGCTTAAAAAGAACGAATACAACAATTTAATCCTAAACCTATTTAGCCTGATACTCATATATGAAAGTTCAGATTATGATCCGAGTAATATTCATATAAATATATTCTTTAAATGACTAATTAACATACGAATAATTATTCTCAAATGATTAAAATTAAATAGTGACTTTTGATTTGTTAGAAATCCGTTGAATACCTATAAACTATCTCTCCTTACACTTAAAGACCACTAAACCAGTTTCTAGGAAAGCTTCACAAATTGTTGTAGTTTGTAGACACACAATATATACAAAGTCTCGAGCTAATGCGTGAGCTAATACCATAAGAATCACTAGAGTAAACTAGAGTTATCTGCATAGCAGTAGCGGCCATGCTCACTCCTCTCTTAAAATCAAACCCATCAATTAACTCTTTCAAAAAAAGTTGAAGCAAAAATACGTGTTACGAACATTATCGCAAGAGATATATAGTAAATTAATTCGTGTCCAGATAATAATGATTCGTGCATTTCGTCCACCGACGATATTTCTGGGAAAAATGAAAACTCTTCAGATGACAACTTGAACTGACAATAAGTGTAGCTAGAATTTGCCACTTGCAACATCAAATATTATTTCCAGGACTAAGCTTTCACAAAAACATGTAATGTTCCCAATTTTGTCAAATAATAATTTAATTTTCTTAATTAATGTAACTTGAGCAGTTTTATTTTACCTTATTTCAATTCTATTGTTTATCTAAATCAGGTTACCATGTCTATTTAAGTGAGAGACTTTTTTCCTCCTGGAATGGTCATTTACCCAACTTTGCAATGACGACGGGCTGAAGGAGGGAGGGGTTAGCGTATTTTGCAGTAAGCACCGATGGATGATATTTTGTAAAAAAAACTATATATAAATTAACGTAGCTAAATTCCTTTAAAATAAATATGTTGTTTGTATTGAAAGGAAGGTAGGAAAAGCAAAACACTATATTTTTTAAAAATGTGCAATGTAAAGAAAGAATTTTAGATTAAAAAAAATATTTTTAGAAACAAAACTGACTTCAAGATGAAACCTATATATACAAACTTGAACTAAAAAATAATATTTTAATTGCTTCGAAACAAAAAGCATTAAATGACAATCAACGAAATTATCGATACTTATGATATCTCTTCACAATTTATAATCAGTTATTTTTGAAGTCGGTGCCAGCCAAGAAGACCAGTTTAATCCTGCTTTTGTAACAAACTTGTGACAGGAGACAGCGGTTTGTTTTGGTTGGCACAGACTCCAAAAATAACTGATCACAAATTGTGAATAGGTATATAAGTATCGATAATTTCGTTGATTGTCATTTAATGCTTTTTGTTTCGAAGCAATTACAATATTATTTTTTAGTTCAAGTTTGTATATATAGGTTTAATCTTGAAGTCGTTTTTTTTTTTTTTTTTTTTTTTTTTTTTTTTTTAATAATTTTTATTTTTTAATTTTTAGTGGTGAGTGTATTTCGTTTATACAGTCAATGCTCGATAAGTCGATCTTCAAGCTAGCCTGAAAAATAGTTCGACTTACTGAACAAAGACTTATCGAGGTTATCATTCGACTTACCTTCATGTAAATGGGAAAACTGAACACAAAATTAGAGTTTAAATCATTACATATATTTTTCATTAATCAGTATATGTATGTTGTTTGTACGTACATATAAAGTCATAGGTGCAGAAAATTAATTACCCGGCACCACTTTATTATATTAACTTTCAACTGAACTGCGCTTTATTCTGACGGTACCTAAAAGTAGTCTTACTGCCTTCCACAACTGGCCATCTTTTCTTTATTCTTTATGAAGGTTGAAAAAGAACTACGCGGAATTCGGAATTCACTAGTAACAAATGCTCAGCTTCTTACTCCTTTCTCCACTTTGCAAATCAGTTTTAACTTTTCGTTCCCTTCAATGCTTCACAAACACTCCAATTTCATCTTATCAACCTTCAAGAATGGTGTCAAAATTGGAGAATTAAAATAAATCCAAGCAAATCACATCAAATAACCTTTACCCTTCGCCGTAAACCTACGACTTCCTGTCCAACCGTATCCTTTCATAATATCCCACTGATCCCTGTTGAACAGATCCGCTATCTAGGACTCCAACTAGACAAACGTCTGACTTGGAATCCACATACAAGACTAAAATGACAAGAAACTGCTCGTCGTTACAGACTACTTCAACATTTACTTGACAAACGTTCAATGCTCCCAATTAATTACAAAAGACTCATTTACATGACTGTGATTAGACCAATATGGACGGAGTTGAGCTTTGGGGCTCTACTAAACAATCCAATTCATCCCGTATCCAATCCTTACAATCCAAAATCCTTCGAAAAATCCTCAATACTCCTTACTTTGTCACCAATAAACTTATCCATAAAGATCTTAATGTTCCATATGTTGCTGATTTAGCACAAACCAGATACCAATCCTTCCATAGTAAGCTTCATAACCACTCAAATCCACTAGTCTCTCAACTTGCTTCCCAATCCATTCCCGATAATCCTCCGAGGCGTCTGAAAAGAAGATGGCCTAGAGACCTTCTAGTGTAGATTTATATTGAAGTGCTACTGATGAGTAGTCCTTTTCAAGTTTAGGCATGTTGTTGTAATCATAATCAACCTATTTACTAGATGTATATATTGTACAGTTGTAAATTTCAATAAAATGAGAAAAAAAAAAAAAAAAAAAAAAACTTTTCGTAAATTGAAAGAATTTCCAGTAGCCATTGTAAAATCACTCGATTAAATAAACAATAAGTGACCGGTGTAACTATGAACGGAAAAGGTTAACAATGGCGGGAAACAGGAAAAAAAATTACCCATAAAATTCTTTTAATTTGAGTTCGAGTCGAGTTCACATAAAGGCGATGACTAATAGTTCGTTTGATAGAGGTGATCCTAGAAGTCCTCTCTTTTGACCCACATTGTCAGTTCGACTTATTTACACATTTTTTCACGTTTTTTGCCTGAAATCGACTAATTGTTGAGAACCTCCTCTTTTTTTAAATCGGTTGAAAATAAATAGGAAATACTAAAAACATAAAAATTAACCTAAACAATAAAAAATTGATATGTGGGATCTGATAGTCAATTTAACCAGCTTTGAGATGGAAAAAGGAAATTCGGGATCAGACAAATATATTTGGAGTTATAGCGAGGAATGTCCTGAAGAGATAAAGATTTCACAATAGTACGGAGTTCTTAGCGTGCTGACATGGATATTTTACGGGACTTCAAAACTTCATATATAGGGTCTGACAGTAAATTTATCCAGCTTTCAGATGAAAAGATTAAATTTTAGATCAAACGAATAGTTTTCGAGTACTGACAAACGGGGTTTCGCGGAAAAGTGCGACTTACCGCAAGTTAGCCAGTTTTTCGTCCTCCGCAGTTAGATAGATAAAACTATTGATCTAAGAAAAAAAATTAATAGAACCAAATTTATTGCAATATGCTTAGCTTTAATAATGTATAAAGCACAAAGTGTGAAGACAGTAACGATTTCCGAGTTATTGTATCATACTGCTAAAAACATACAATTTTCAACACTTTCCACCCTCCCTACCCAAACCCGACACTATTTCGAGAAACCCTTTTTACCACATTTAGAGCTGAAGGTGATATACAATTTCCAGTAGTCAGACCTTTTTATTTTCGTTTCGATTTCAAAGTTCGAATGCTAATTTCCCTGTACTATAATAAACATATTAGTTTTACATTTTATTAAAAAAAATGTATAGAACCTTTCTTGTAAAGAATTTTATGTAAATTAATTTAGTACATAAACACACTTTGGCTAGAGGCAGGAGTCAACGTGTTATTAACGAAAAACTGAAAAACAAACGATCTTTTGGGGACTTAAATGTTGATGTCTCACAAAACCGCTCATTGCTGTGGCATTGCTCTGAGGTCTGCTTCATGCTCAGCGAGTTCAATTTGTCTTATATTGAAACTTTTCCAACAACGTTAGGTAATACCTGTATTGATTTAACGTTTACCAGAAATTTCGATGCATCTTGTTTGCCATTTGTGTCTTAGTTTTCGTATCACAGACCTATAATTAACAAAGTTATATTGTTATACAATAATAATTAGTTTCCTTGCTTTTATCCTTAATACATAAATACCAATATTTTATTCTAGAAATATAACCCGTTACATAAACATATTCACGTACAACACTCGGCTGTGTCCATGGCACAGGCACAAACCGATTTTTTTGGTTTTCGTTGCCTGGACTATTCGCCAGGACTATCCTGCGCAGTCACTCGCCAGTTGCGGATTTTCTGCGATTTTCGGAAATCTAGAATGACGGCGTCCTCCCATTTGAGACGTGATCCCATCTATTATCAGCTTCTTGGATATTTCTTCTTCGGTCATTCTGGCAACGTGGCCAAAATCTCCCAAGCTTGATGTGATGCACCTCATCACATCTGCCTCTCCACACATGTACCGAAGATCAACGTGCTCACTAATGTATTTGGCTGTAACTGGCACACCTGATTTGTAATTCTAATTCGGCAAAATATCTAATCTAGACAAGCCAATTACCCTATTATGGAAAGCTGCGATACGTATTCTTCGCTACCTACAGCAGGCTAAAGACTTGGGACTATTTTATATTAATGGTGAAAACAAGTTAAAAGGCTTCTTAGATGCCGATTTTGCTTGAGACCCAGATAACTGGAGAAGTGCTGGTGGATTCATGGAGTTTTATGCTCCATTCACTTGGAACTCGAAAAAACAAACTTGTGGCAATCTTTAGGATGGATGCTGAGTCCATGGCTGCCGGTGCTGCTACTGCGGATCTCGCCAGTCTTAAAGATTTTAGTGCATGAGTTTAGTGCCGATAATTCTGATACAAGTGCCGACAGAGTCAATTTATATCTCAATAAGAAAAACGATATTTCTTCGATAAACGCATAGGTAAATTTTAGACGAGTAATTCATATTGATGTCGGATATCTTTTTATGAAGGGAGTGGTTATCAAAAACAATATATATTTCGAATATGTCAATACTAATGATGATGTTGCTGATATATTAATCCTGGCATTGAGTAAAGAAAAAATGATTAAATTTAGAGATATAGTGTTAAATGACAATAACAAATAAATAAAATAATATATAATCAATTAATGTTTGCGATTGAATCTTTACTTATATAAATTTCAGAGTTCTGTAAAGCTTCAATCGAGGGGATATGTTAGAATTAATTATTTCGCATTATTCTATGTATGCTTAACTGAGCGCCAATAACTGGTGTATTACAACCTCTCTCTTTCGATTTCGGCTCTTTGTGTATTATTTTTCCCCAAATAAACAATGCTTTATTACATGTAGTTTACATCAATTAAGAAAACCAAACGTATTATTAACAGAAACAATGGAGTAAACTAAGATAAATGGTTAAAAAGTTTTTGAAATATGTATTCGGATGAGCTTGAAAGATAGAATACTGGCTTTGTTAATCGAGTAAAAAATACTGGTCGATATGAAATACTAAATACGATATGACTTGAGTGATTACCTCATTAGCAGAAGGACCTACATTTACTATCTATTTCTGTGACAAAGCGACAGATCAAGTATTCCTTGATCACCAATAATTGTTGGTATTTATACATTACAAAAATTCCTGAAGAAGGGGAATTTAAATATGAATGCACAAAGGTTCCTGAATCGTTGACGATTTAATTTTAATAAATCCAAACTAGCTAGTTTTCTTTAATAAGCTTAAAATGTAAAGGATCAATAGAGGTGCGTTTTAAAAACATTAAAATCGTTCCATGACTATATAGTTCCATGCCTAAATCCCTCAACGGGCGAGCTGGATAGTCACACCGATATCGAATCAATGGGATTTGGTACAGTTTGTTTGAGATAAGGACCGTTGGATACGGATAGTGAGCCCTGCCCCAGGAGAGTTGGATAAACTCTTTAACCGCATTCATAATTCATAGGGTGAGGCTAACTGGATTGCCCGCTCCACCTAAATGGTTGTCTCTTGGGATCTCCACCCCACCTCCCCTCCGGTTCATCCCTTCTTCATATCTTTATATTTCCTTCTATAATAGACCCAAAGACAGGATTTATTTTAAAGCATGAGTGAATTTATAAAAATAAACTACTAACGTTTAAAAATAAAATGATCAAGAGTTAAACATGATTTACTTGAGTATGGCTGCCTTTATTTGCCGATTCATTCGTCAATTCGAAAATCTTAAAATGTTATGTGTCAGGGCACTTTCTTTGATTTTATAGATGGCCTCCCGCTCCTGTGCCCTTTCAAACTGAAACAAAGAATAGTTTTTGTCAGCGACATCTTCCCAGTCTACAAGGAACTCAACAAGATTCCTGGAAATATCACCCCGCCGTGAATGGAGAACATTGAATTTTTAGTTTTTTCGGTATTATTTAGTGGCTATTGATAACTCAGAACTTCTCTTTTATGATCCACTCCTCAGTATTCACCAAAAGAATAAAACCTTGAGAACATTAATTTTATTTGGAGATGTAGATAGTTAGGGCTAGAAGAAAAGAAAACAATCGAAAAGGTATGACTACATTGTAAAAATTTATGAATAAACACACACCACAAAACAAAGGAATGAGTAAGAAAAATAAATAAACATAAAATGATAAATAAATAAATGTATAAGAGTAAGGATAGTAACATAAAGGCAATATCTAAAGGCCATAAAGACTATTGAATTGAGGTCATTAAAATGAGTGATAGTAACTTAAAAGCTAATGAGTAATTTCAACAAAATAATTGGTAAACATAAAAAATGTAGATACTAAGTTGTTGAGATAATGAGGACAAGTTACTGAGTTAATACTTAAAGGAGTTTATACTTAATGAGTAGATACAGAGTTACTGAGATATTGAGGACAGATAACTGAATTAATATCTGAAGGCACTGAAGCATAGACACTGAATGTAAACTAATGAATTAAAATTGAAAAGAATTTTACAGGAGTGATAGTGAATGAATAAATATAACAATATAATTGGTAAATATAAAAAAAAAATAGTAGATATAGAGTTTATGAGATATAGTGGTTGAGCTAATGAGTTGATACAAATATAGAATAAAATTAATAGTAACAGTAGAGAGTTAACTATATAGTTACTAATAAATATAATTATGAGAAGTACAGCTGTAAAGTAGTGATAAATATTATAAAACATATGATAAATACTGGAAAATATATAGTAAGATAATTACAAGTGTGCTTAGTGGAAAGAGAAAGGAAATGAAATAAGGGGCAAATGTGAGGAAAATGAAATTTAGCAAGAAATGTGCAATAACATTTAAATTGGAGAAATGAAAAGGATATTTTAATGATTAAAGGATGAATATTGAGTAGCAAAGAAAAAAAAAAAAATTTATAAAGACTTACGTTCAGGTAATGGTAAACAAACAAACTGAAGACAAGGGGAAGCGGTTGACAGTTGACAACGGAGGAAAGGAGGGTGGAGTGATCAAGCGTCGGGTATCTAAACTACAGACCAAAGGTGGGAGCGGGAAAATATTCTTTTATGAAATACAGTACTTTGATATTGAGCTGGCGGTGATATTGAGCAAGCGCGTTTAAGTGTCAATAAAACGAGAGGGAAGAAGGGAGTAGAAAAAAGTGGAGTAAGGAAGATAATACCGTATTAATAACAATTTAAATACATAAATAAACACTAGGAGGAAATTAGGGTTTTTTTGAGAAGGTTTAAAACTTGGGAATACGTGTGGGAAATGTATTCCTTATCTATTTTTTGATCAACAGGTAAGGGTTCTAGGCGGATGTGGATAGATTCGCATAATAAGGAGTCTAGGATAGTGATTCTTTTCAATGTCGAAATTATGGTTAAGGAATGTTCAGAAAGTTTTGTTGCAAACGGGTTACGGGATGTGATAGAGCGTTTATGTTGTGAGATGCGGGTTTTTAGATGGTTTTTAGTCTCACCGATATAAGAGGAATTGCAATTAGGGAAGACACAGGGGATACGGTAAATGACATTGGAACGGAGAGGAACTGGCATGGGATCTTTAAGTTTGGAGTAAATATTCAAGAGTTTGTAGTGGGGCTTGAGACCTAGGCGTAGATTGGGAAAGATTGGGCGTAGAGACTTTTGTATCTTATCTGAAAGGATGGGTATATAGGGGAGGGATCTATATAGATATAGGGGCGGGGGTAATGGGGAGTTGGATAAGGAAGGGGTGGTAGATGATTGGTTATTGTAGTTATTAAGGAGTTTGTTGATAATGGTTATGGGGAAGTTATTAGAGCTGAGTATGTTTTTTATTCGGAGGGTATTAGAAGCGTGGAATTGGGGATCGGAAAGGGAAAGACTACAGTGGATAAGGTTTTTTGCAGTATTAATTTTTTGATGATAGGGGTGTTGGGAGAGGAAATTTAATAGTCTACCTGAGTAAGTAGGTTTAGTATACCAATTGGTGGATATAGAGTTGTCAGGATTTCTAATAATAAGTAGGTCTAAGAAGGGTAAGGAATTATTAATTTCAAGTTCTACAGTGAAACGGAGGCGGGGATGGTATGAGTTAAAAGGTGATAGGATGGCGGGAATATTGTTGGGATTTAGGATAAGTATAAGGTCATCTGCATATTTTTTAATAAAGCGGATGTCTTTATTATTTATTTAAACATAGGAATGATGGAATTGAGGAGATATCTGGAGCAAGAAGGTTGCCCATGGCTAGTCCAGAGATTTGGTGACAGAAATTGTTTTGGAAGGTAAGGTATCCAGATTTTAGACATAGTTCAAGGGATTCGAGGTAGGATGTTTGGTTAAGAGGAGTATGGGGTTCTATAGTGTGCCAGTTATTATTTACTATGGTAAGGGCTTTATCAATAGGAATGTTGGTGAATAAGCTTTCTACGTCAAAGGAGGCTAGGATAAAGTTATCAGGAATTTGGAGGGGTAATAGGATTTCACGTAGGTGGAAGGAATTGTAGATATCGAAGGTATTATTGTGGCTGAGGGATTGGAGAGAATACAGGAGGAATTTGTTCAATTTTAAAGATGGAGAATTAATGTTAGAAGTAATAGGCCGAAGTGGGTTATAAGGATTATGAATTTTTGGAAGACCATAAAAACGGGGAGCGATAGAGTTGTAGGAAATGAGGTTTCTGTAAGAGAAGTAATTAATTTGTTTGGAATCTAGGAGGCTCTTGAGGTGTCCATTAAATTTGGTAATGAGGGAAGAGGTAGGGTCTCGTTTGGTGGGAGAATAGGTGGTTTGGTCGGAAAGGAGTTGGTAAATATTATCCTCATACTGGGAACGTTTCATGATCACTGTGGTGTTGCCTTTGTCAGCTTTGGTTACGATGATATGATCATGTGAAGTGAGAAAGGATCGAGTGAGGGATAAGTCTTTGAGGAACAGAGGGGAAAAATTCATGGGAAAAGATGGTGGGTGTTGGAGATGATTGGAAATTATATTACACACACAGACAACTCTCTATCTTCTGCTGTACTGGTAAGAGAGTCATCTCTCTCTATATATATATTCCAAATCAGTGATTAATTCTGGGATATGGTGAGTTTTAGTGGTAGGGGTAGAAAAATTTGGACCTAAACTTAGGATGTTGATGACAGGGGAAGGGATATCAGAGGAAGAGAGGTTTTTAACCCAATTTCGGTCTCCAGTGGGATAAATTTTTTGTCTAAGAGAGTGTTGATATAGGTCTTGAAATTTTCAGATGAGATGGGACTTTTTTTGGGATTTGACAATGACGGATATTTTAGTGATGAAAGAATTGAATCTGTGCATATTATCTTCACCAATGAATGATGAAAGATGATCGGACAAGGAGGAAATTTTATGGTTGAGGTTGTGAATCTGTAAAATAATTTCTCGGATTTTTAGGTTAGGAATGGATTTTTTAAATTTAAATATTTAGGAAGTCTCAAGATGGCCGCATCTACACATCACGTTTAAAATCGTTCTGTGTTTGTGACATTTTCTTCTGTTTATTAACTTATGTTTTACTTCCGTATCTATCTCATAGTGACATCTAATAGATCATTATGACCATAACTTTGAGTGAGGTGAATTGAAACATTAATTACAGTGCACTAACTTAATATATATAGGTGAGGTAGTCTTCTAACTGGCTAGCCTAGCCAGTAATCCTCCCGCCTGTTTGAATACAATGCTATCTTCACAAGGCCAAGGTTCTGTTGATAGTTTCTGTAGCCTCTCGTACGTAGCCAGAGATTTAATTTTTTTTTTTTTTTTTTTTACTACCTAGGAACTTTTTAGTTAATTTTTTTCTTTTATAATTTTATTTCTAAAAATATGTATTCTTTAGTATAAAATTTGTACATAATTATGTTAATATTTTAGTTTTTAATTAGGTATATACTTCAATATCGACATTAACAATTACTATTATTTTTATTATTATTATTATTATTATTTTTATTGCTTGTTATCATTATCGAAGTTGTCTCATCTGGTGATGACTCAGAGGCAGAGACCCTTTCTTATTCTGAGTTCAGCGAGACTGATTACCAGTCTAGAAGAACACTTCAGAAGCGCCATAGAAACGCCGCCCCAGGTTCAGCGGGCAACTCACCAAATAAAAAGAAAAACAAAACTTTAAAATCAAAAAAGCCAAACAATAATACAAACAATCTTCAAACTCGCAGTAAATCTGCAGCCAAAAAATCTCAGGAAACCACATCAGCTACACCTAACCCGTCTACTTCATCGACCACCAATAGCAATAACATAAATCCGGATCATTCTTCTGACCTTGAACCACCTCCAATCTATGTTACAAAAATTGAAAATTTTATATCTTTCTGCCAAGAAATATCAGCTTTGATCGAAGAGACTAATTTGAACTGCTTCTCTCGCTTCAAAGATATAAAAATGAAAACCTCTACAAAAGATATCTACAAAAAATTGGTAAATCACATAACCATAAAAAACTACGACTTTCATTGTTACCAATTGAAAGAAGAAAAACAAGGGATACCCCAGCAATATGCGCGCTGTGTCGTCATGACCACCCAGCAAGCTACAGAGGCTGCTCAGTATATAAAAGTGTGCAAAGCCAGAGAACATCAAAGTCGACGAACATAAAATCACAAAATCATACAAGCAATGTACCTGAAATCAACTGTCCACAAATACTTCAAGAAACTCAAGAAGCCAATTCCCATAGAATAGAACCACAGTCATCGACTTCAACACCCGATCATCAACAACAGGGAGTATCATACTCCGATAAGATCAAATATCAAACTCGACGTCAGGCGCCTCGAATCTCCTATTCACATCTCCAGACCTCCCAACCTCAACCTCAACCCCGTAAACAGAACACTCCTGTTAATAATTTGCCTTTAAAAGTAAAATTACCGCCTTAGAAGGAACACCCACTTCCCATCCAACCATCTGTTCAGAGCATCTCTTCACCTCAAACACATGAATATTCCTCGATATATTCATTTCTTCCCAAATTTCCAACTCTCATACCTTTGTCGAATCCCTGGATGACCTTTCATCAGACCATAGCCCTATTCTGCTTCACTTGCATTCACATCCTGTTCCGAAACCCTCTCCTCCTAGACTGAATACGGGACGAGTAGATTGGGACAAATTCCGTTACGATTTAGAAAACGAAATAGACTTGAAAATTCCACTCAAAACAAAACATATAGACACTGCCATAGACAAACTTACCACATCAATATCCACCAGCATTAACGATAGCACCTCGCACAGACAAAAATTAAATTCTATTCAGAATAACTTGCCACACCATATTCGCGACTTAATAACAGAAAAACGTAGAGCAAGAGCGAAGTGGCACAGGACTAGATATCCATCAGATAAAAATAATTACTGCAAATTAACAAACAAACTAAAGACAGAAATTAAAAAATGCAAAATTCAAAAATTACATAACGATACAGAAAACCTTAATACCACTGACAAATCTTTATGGAAATGGAGTTTGTGTTTAGAATCGGTCGAGTGAAGACGTATGGTTTCAGAGCTCCTGCGGATTAGCCGAGTACAACAAACTGATAAGTTTTGTTTTATACATATTTCTATTGTTAATTTTCTATCTTTTTCGTATTTATAAACTCTATTTAAAAGGTTTTTTTTTTTTTTTTTTTTTTTTTTTTCTATTATTTAGTATATATATATATATATTTAGAAGTGAAACAAATTTTTTATTTTTTCCCACTCTTTTCCACATAATTGCATGATTCAGCTAAAAAAATTGCTGAATCCCCACCTTTGAAAAGAAAGAAAGGTAGATTTAAATTTACAACTATAGGGAACAACGAACAACGAAAAAACTGTGTCAAATTTTTAATTATAAAAAGGCTTGAAACAGATAATGAATGTAATTGCTTAAATTTTAAAAGGGTTTCACCTTTTTTAATTCAGAAAAGTTTAAAAGCCATAATAGGTGAGGCTAAGTTAATAAAAAAATTGAAAGACGGCACACTTTTAGTAAAAGTATTTTCTGACACTCAGTCGGAAAAACTTTTAAAATGTAACAACGTATGTAGTAATTTTCCTATAAAAGTTGAGCCCCATGCAAGATTAAATTTAAGTAAAGGAATTGAGTGGTGCCCAGATTTTAATCATGTTGATATTGATGAAATAAAATATGAGCTAAAGCCTCAGAATGTGATTGATGTTAAAAGATTGACTTTTTTTAGAAATAATAAAAAACTAAACAGTCACAACTATTTATCAACTTTCGATAAACCCTCCTTACCCTCTGAAATTAAACTAGGATTTCATTCTGATGCAGTAAGACAATTCATTTCAAACCCAATACGGTGTTACGTCTGTCTAAAATTTGGTCATACAAAAAAAAACTGTAATAAAGAAGCATTGTGTAAATTTTGTGGAAAAAACAAAACATGAGGGGTCTGAGTGCAATAATCCGGTAACTTGTGTTAATTGTTCTGGTAATCACGATACTTTTTCAAAAAATTATCCCGTTTTTATTAAAGAAAAGGAAATAAAAAGAATTCAAGTGGCAGAAAAAGTAACATATATTGCTGCAAAGAAAAAATACGATCTGTTGCACCCGATAACAACCCACATATCCTTCGCTAATATTGTTAAAACTAAAAAATCTGTTAGTGTATAACCTGAACAAATTATTGACAATCAATTTACATTCAGAAAATCTGTAGCAACAGCTACGTCAAGTAAGACATCCACGCCTATTGGCAGCACCAGCAGCAATGCTATCACTGATACCCCCACCCGCGTCCCACCTCCCACCACACCCTCATCTCCTCACCCAAATTTCTCTTTATTCTCCTTACCCTCCGTTTCAAAATCCCTACTTCCCAAAATTCCCGACCGTCTGGTGGGATATCCGAAAAAAAATTCGGAAGTCCGTTCCACCAATTTCCACCAAACCCGTTCCTGCGAAGTCGCCTCTGAACCGAGGATTTTACCCTCGGTACAGATGACGTCTGAAGATTCTACCAACCCTCAAGTGAGTCCTGAATGTCAACAGACCGGGTGGACAAAAGTCGAGGGAAGAAGAACTCGAAGTAAGACCAGGAAAAAATCACCAAAACGTGAACAAAGTATAGAAAGAATAGAAAGTAATTAGTAAGTAGTTTTTAATTTTATTTTTATGTTTTTCATTTCTGTTTGCTAAATTTACTTTAATTACTCTCTAATATATTTTATTGAAATAAGTGTACAATCTGCCTCAGTAAAGGGCAATAGGTACAGAGATAAATGTATTCATTCATACCGTATTTACAAATGCACACACACACACAACTAATAATAATAAAAAAAATAAATAAAATAAATAAATATCTTCATAAAATAAAACTAATAATTATTTACAATAATCAAAAATAAAACAAAATTGAATTAAAATTAAAATACACAAATTATTATTCATTCATACTTTATATACAATACAAACACACTCAGCCCGGGGAACCCCGAATCGAACCTATTCCCCACTTATTGGGAGTCAAGGCTAGACGCGTAGAGATCCCAGCGCTGCTCTATCGGCTGCATCACATTTTTTTTTTTTTTAATATGACAAGTCCAACCAACATAATACAATGGAACTGTAATGGTATAAAGGGAAAACATGAGGAACTAAAAGTTATTATTAATAAATACCAACCGGTAGTGTTATGTTTACAAGAGTGTAAGTTACCCCTGAATAAAACTTTCACGGTAAAGGATTATAATATATACAGAAACAATTTTGATTATAGAAGTAGAACATGTGGCAGGGTTTTGATTGCCGTACATAAAAGGGTCGTTTCTGAGTTAATTCAGATAAATTCCTTCCTACAAGCAGTGGTAGTCAAGGTCTTTCTGCACATATCTATTTTCATTTATAACGTTTATCTTCCCCCTGATAATTTTGATGAGGTAGATTTGGTTAATATTTTGAGTAATACCCGTTCTCCCTTTATTTTTATGAGCGACGTAAACGGTCATCATACCTCCTGGGGTTCATCTTACTGTTCAACACGCGGAAATACTATTAGGCGAATTATAGATGGCACTGACTCGGTAATACTAAATTCAGGACAGCCAACATATTTAAGTCCAGCATACCATACATTCTCGTGCATTGACCTGACATGGTGTTCACCTAGCTTATATACTCATTTGGATTGGCAAGTTTCTCAAGATCAATATTCTAGCGATCATTTCGTCATAGTAATCAGTTTTCCAAACATTAATACCCGCATAACAAAACAAGCTAGATGGATAACGGAAAAATCAGACTGGACAACATTTCAAAACAATTTACTGATAACAGCCTCTGATATATCAACCACTAACAATAGTGATATAATTAATCATCAAATCACTAAATCTATTTTAGCAGCGGCGGAACTTTCAATCCCAAAAAGCTCCACAAATGTCAAAACGAAAAGAGTCCCTTGGTATGACAATGAGTGCAAACTAGCGATTCAGAAGAGAAGAAAGGCTCTTAAAGTCTTCCAAAAAGAACCAACTATTCAGAATTTAATATACTATAAAATGAGCCGCTCCCTGACTCGCAGAATAATCAAAGAGAAAAAAAAAATCGTGGGAACAATTTTTAAACACCATTTCATCAAATATCCCACCCAGGATATTTTGGAAGAAGATAAATAACATTATGGGAAGATTCGTCGACTACCAGCCAACCCTTCTAATCAATGACAAAATAGAGCGAAATCCCGATTTATTGGCCGAGCATTTTGTTAAATATTATTGGAATATTTACTCCACCCAACCACAACCGATAATAGAAACCGAGACCGAGATATCATTGACGATCTAAATGAAAACCCTTATAATTTACCATTTACCAAAGTCGAATTACTTTCCTGTTTAAAAGAGCTGAAACCATCCTCACCATGAGCAAATGATATACACAATGATATTTTGAAAAATCTACTGACACCGGCGATGAACGCGCTTCTTGCATTTTTTAACCAATTGTGGAGAACAGGGGACTTTCCTGAGATATGGAGGAGGTCAATTATAATACCAATTTTAAAAACTGGAAAAAATAAGTTGTTTCCCTCGAGTTACCGACCCATCTCACTCACAAGCTGTGTATGCAAGTTGCTCGAAAAGATGGTTTTAAAAAGGCTTAGTTGGGTACTAGAGAAAAATAATTTATTATCGAACGTACAAAGTGGCTTCAGAACAGGACGCTCTACAATAGATCATCTCATAACATGGAGTATGAGTTCTGAATAGCTTTGCTGAAAAAAAAGAATGCATAGGCATATACTTCGACATCGAAAAAGCCTATGACAATTTGAAGACATCTCTCGTCCTACATCAGCTACGTGAATGGGGGATTAGAGGTCGTCTTTTCATGCTCATTCGCAACTTTCTTAGAAATTGAACATTTCAAGTCAGAATAGGTAATCACCTATCTTCGGTAAAAGAAATGACCAACGGAATCCCACAAGGAAGTGTCTTGAGTTGTGCCCTTTTTGCAATAGCTATAAACAAAGTTACCGAGATTATTCCTAAACAAATCAAAACTTTTCTATTTGTCGATGATTTAGCTCTGTTACTGTCATTTAAAAATGTAAATAGAATGCAAATATTACTACAAAATTGTTTAGCGAATTAGGAAGCATGGTCAAGGATATCTTGTCTAAACTTCTCTACCGAAAAAACTAAATGCCTACTTTTTTCAAAACGCAGGACGCCTACTCCTTTTCCAGAGTTAACCTACAGAGGCATGAACTTACGTTTCGATACAAAAGTAAAATTTCTAGGACTAATCCTTGATTGTAAACTTAACTGGAAAGAGCATATTAGAAGTCTAAAAGAAGAAACACTCAAGAGACTGAATATTCTTAAAGTTCTGGCTGGACGCTCGTGGGGAGCAGATAGATCAAGGTATATACCAGTCTGATAAGGGCAAAACTAGACTATGGCAGCTTTGTTTACTCATCGTCAAATCAAAATCTGTTTTCGGCTCTTGATTCAGTCCACCATGCAGGTATCCGTCTTGCTACTGGAGCCTTCAGAACCAGTCCAGTAATTAGTTTATGTGTTGAAGCTGTTATAGCTCCTATCGCTTTGAAAAGACATCAACTCGCCTGCGGATACATTGGAAGACTAAAAATTAATAATAACAACCCAGCATGGAAACTCATTTTCAAACCGAAGACTAGGCGATTTCAAAAAAACCATAGACTACCTGCTCCATTGGGTATTAGGGCTGGTAGATACATAGAAAAAATTAGCTGCTTGGAACCAATAACTAATGAATTTGATTACCCGCCTTGGACTACAAAACGACCTGCAATAGATTTAACACTTAAAAAATTTACTAAAAATAACACTACAGGACCTACGTATTTAACAGAATATCAAAAAATAAAGGAAAAATATAGTAATAGAAAACAACTTTATACAGACGGTTCTAAATTAAATAATAATGTTGGGTGCTCTTTCGTATCGGACTCCAGGATTGCCAAGTATAAACTTCCTTCCCTTACCAGCAGCTTCACTGCCAAATGTTATGCTATTTGTGCGGCACTCTACTATATCATGCAATGCGAGGAAGAAAACTTCGTAATATACACGAACTCCCTATCTGCTCTAATGGCACTAAAAAACATCTATTGTAAAGACCATCTTGTAAGGAAAGCACAAGTTTATGCATCAATGGTAAAATATCTAAATAAAAACATATCTCTAGTTTGGATTCCATCACACGTGGGGATTAAAGGTAACGAAGCAGCAGATCGGGCTGCCAAGGAAGCAGCATTGTCATCGATTGATATTACAAGTATTTACACCTCATCCAACATCTGCTGCTTTTTAAAATATCGAGTAAAACTAGCCTGCTTTTGTTAGCTTTGGGAAAACACAAAGGAACTGTAAAAAAGCTGAAAACTGTAAAAAAAGGATTAAAAATATGGAAAAGCTCCAACCGTAGAAACAGAAGGGAAGAGGTAGTTATAACCAGAATCAGAATTGGCCACACCCGACTTACCCATGGTTATCTAATAACAAAGGACAGTCCGCCGAAGTGAACAACATGCAATAACACACAATTAACAATTAGACACATACTGGAGGACTGCCCCCTATGGGATAGTTATTTTGAGGAAGCGCAATTACAAAGATACTCCCCAACTATTCTTGGCGACAATAATAAAAATATAGACAAAATCATCCAATTTCTCAAGAAATATAATCTTTTTAACAAAATATAAATAAATAAAAAAAAAGAAAAAAAAAAGTGAAAATTTAAAGAAATAATATAGATTGAACGACGGACTCTAAAAACCCTTGCTGTTGAGTGTCCATAAACAATACAACCTAACCTCTTTATGGAATACTACCAAAAAACTACTGAACTACAGAAACTGTAATCATCCTCTACTAACCGAAGCCAAAACCTGGTCAAAATCTGACGATGAAAAATCACTCATTTTTGGCCAGCACCTTTTCCAAACTTTTAACCCTCATCCTGATATCCTTAATCTTGCTCATAATTCACAGATTACCTTCAAACAATGCTCCTGGACACGACCTAATTACATCCAACATCCTAAAACTGCTTCCTCGTAAAGCTATCCTATTCCTAACATACATATATAATAACACTCCGCACCACATATTTCCCTGACTTCTAGAAATTATCAATAGTTAAAATGATACCTAAACCCAAAAAGCCACCTGAGTTCCCATCCTCTTACCGTCCTATTTCTCTCTTACCAATCATGGGTAAAATCCTAGAAAAACTCCTTTTAAAACGTTTGTATCCTATCCTAGAATCTCATCATGTAATCCCAGATCACCAGTTTGAATTCCGAACATCACATTCAACAATCCAACAATGTCATCGTTTGGTGGACGTTGCCTCCTCTGCATTGGAGCGCAGAATGTACTGCACGGGAGCCTTTCTTGATGTAGAACAAGCGTTTGACCGAGTCTGGCACCCGGGACTGCTGTATAAGCTCCATCAATTTCTACCTTCTACATATTTCCTTATTATTAGATCCTACCTCAGTGACCGCACCTTCAAAGTTAACCATAAATTTTCCTATTCTCCCCTCTTAGCCCAATCTGCCGGAGTTCCTGAAGGCAGTATCCTATGTCCCATCCTCTTCACGGTGTATACAGCTGACACCCCGACTCATCCCACCACTGTCCTCACCACTTATGCCGATGACACTTGTGCGTTATCAGTAAATAATAATCCTTTCATTGCATCCCAATCACTACAATCTCATATTACTAACATTCAAGAATGGTGTCGAAATTGGAGAATAAAAACAAATCCCATCAAATAACTTTTACCCTTCGTCGTAAACCTACGACATCCTGCCCTACAGTATCCTTTAATGATATTCCACTAATCCCTGTTGAACAGATCTGCTACCTAGGACTCCAACAAACGTCTTACTTGGAATCCACATACAAGACTAAAACGACAAGAAACTGCTCGTCGTTACAGACTACTTCAACATTTACTAGACAAACGTTCTAAGCTTCCAATAAATTACAAAAGACTCATTTACATGACTGTGATAAGACCTATTCGGACATACGGAGTTGAGCTTTGGGGCTCCACTAAACGTTCCAATTCATCTCGTATACAATCCTTACAATCCAAAATCCTTCGAAAAATCCTCAATGCTCCTCATTTTGTGACCAATAAACTTATCCATAAAGATCTTAATGTTCCATATGTTGCTGATTTAGCCCAAACCAGATACGTATCCTTCCATAGTAATCTCCATAACCACTCAAATCCACTAGTCTCCCAACTTGCTTCCGACTCCATTCCCGATAATCCTCCGAGGCGTCTGAAAAGAAGATGGCCTAGAGACTTTTTAGTGTAGATAGTATTGAAGTGCTACTAGTGAGTAGTTCTTCACAAGTTATTTACATGCCAATGTATTCACTGTCAACACATTTACTTAATGTATATTGTTTTGTACAGTTGTAAATATCAATAAATGAGAAAAAAAAATGTTGAGAATGCTAATTTTGAGAAAAGGGGTTTACAGATGGATAAGTTACTGAGAATATGGTCAATGAATTTTGGAAAAATGGAATGGGAACGACATTTTTTTTTTTTTTTTTTTTTTTTTTTATTCTTTTATTAATAGAAATTTACAAGTGTATTACAAAACACATCTAGTAAATATGCGGAATATATGAGATATAATGACATGAATACAACTTGTAGAGGAACTACCCATTGGTAGTACTCTAATGAATATTTACAAAAGAAGATCGCGAGGCCATCTTCTTTTCAGACGCCTCGGAGGATTGCCAGGAATGGAATGGGAAGCAAGTTGTGCAACAAGTGGATTTGGATGAGCAGTGAGTTTATTATGAAAGGAGAGGTATCTGGTTCGTGCCAAATCAGCAACATATGGGATATTGAGGTCATTATGGATAAGTTTATTTGTGACGAAGTAAGGAGCATCTAGGATTTTTCGAAGGATTTTGGATTGGAGTGATTAGATGCGGGAAGAATTCGATGGTTTGGTGGATCCCCAAAACTCTATTCCGTATGTCCAAATAGGTCTGATAATCGTCATATATACGAGTTTTTTATAGTGAATCGGAAGATTTGAACGTTTGTCAAGTAGGTGTTGTAATAGTCGAAATCGACGTGCAGCTTCTTGTCTTTTCAATCTTGTATGAGGGTTCCAGGTAACTGTCTTGTCTAGATAAAATCCAAGGTATCTTATCTGTTCTACATTATTTAATGGTACTCCATTAAAGGATGCAGGAGGATAGGATGAGGTAGGTTTTCGACGTAGGGTAAAGGTTATTTGCTGGGATTTATCTTAACTCTCCAGTTATGACACCATTCTTCAAGGGAAGTTATATGTGACTGGAGTGTCTGGGATGCAGCAAATGGATCATCATTGACTGATAACACGCTGGTGTCATCAGCATAGGTTGTGAGGATAGTATTAGGATGGGTTGGGATATCAGCTGTATACACTGTATAAAGGATGGGACCCAGGATACTACCTTGAGGAATACCAGCGGTCTGGGGAAAGATAGATGAGTATTTAGAATTGTGATTAACTTTAAATACTATATCAGAAAGGTAGAAACGGAGGATGAGGAAATATGTAGATGGAAGGAATTGGCGAAGTTTATAAAGCAGACCTGGGTGCCATACTCGGTCAAATGCCTGTTCAACTTCAAGAAAGACACCCGTGCAGTACATCTTGCGCTCCAGTGCAGATGAGATAACGTCCACCACACGATGGCATTGTTGGATAGTGGAATGAGACTGGCGAAATCCAAACTGGTGATCAGGAATAATGTGATTGGAATCAAGGATGGTATAAAGTGGTTTCAAAAGGAGCTTTTCAAGGATTTTGCCCATGATAGATAGGAGAGAAATAATTCGTACGAGGTCGGTACGAGGAACGGTTATCTGGCGGTTTTTTAGGTTTTGGGATCATTTTTATTATTGATGATTTCCAGGAATCGGGAAAATATGTTGTACGGAGGACAGCATTATAAACATAAGTTAGGAATAATACAGCTTTCCTTGGAAGGTGTTTGAGGATTCTTGAAGTGATAAGGTCGTGTCCAGGAGCTTTATTGGAGGGCAATTTACGAATGATGGCTATTATTTCTGAAGGGTGGAAGGCTTTAGGAGGAATGGTCATTTGGAGAGGAATGGCCAGTTCTGCTTCAATAAATTCTACATGGTTAGGATTTAGGATATCAGGATGAGGTTTAAAAATATTGTGTAATTGTCCACCAAATACCTGCGATTTCTCTAAATCAGATTTGGTCCAGGTTTGAGCTGGAGTAAGGAGAGGATGATTGAAGGTTTTGAATTTTAACAGTCTTTTGGTAGTGTTCCATAATGGTTTATCGGAAACAGTTAGTTGTTCAGCTTATTTTTGAAAATTTTCAAAGTTTAGTTTTTTAAGTTCTGATTTAAGTCTGTTAGTCAATTTATTATAATATGCTTTGTCAGTTGGGTACCGAGTTCTATGCCATTTGGCCCTAGCGCGACGTTTCTCTACTAATAAAACGCGAATATTCTGTGGTAAGATATTTTCTGAAATTTTAGTTCTATTTTGTGAAGTTTTTTCTGTTATGCAGGTTTGAATTGAATTTGTAAGACGTTCTATTGCCAAATCTATTCCTTTACATGTTTTTAGTGGAGTTTTTAAGTCAATTTGGTTTTCTAAAGCCGAACGGAATTTGTCCCAGTCTACTCGTCCAGTTATTAAGGATGAAGGAGCAGGTTTGATAATAGGAGTAGAATGTAATGTAAGCAAAACCGGGCTATGATCTGAGCAAAGGTCATCTAAGGAATCTATTGTAGTTTGGGAAGCAGGAATTTGAGAGGTGACAAATATGTCGGCGATATCTGGGCGTTTTCTTAGGGATGTAGTGCCAGTAGGTAGGATTGTTAGGTGAAATGATGGGGTAATTGTTTTAAGGATGATACACGGGAAAGTATACTACCTCGGGAATCTGATTTTCTACAGCCCCATCGCTGGTGTTTAGCGTTGTAGTCCCCACCTGCTATGAAGCGCCGCCCAAAGGATTGAAATAAGGATTGCAGAATATTTTGGGAAAGGCTATTTCCTGGAGGACTATATACAGCTGAAATAGTAAGGTTGAATGGAAGGGTGGATAGGATTAGTGAGGTAATCTGAATGGTGTCAGTTGGAGAGGAAGGAATCAAGGTGTGGGTTAGTGATCTATAGATAAGAATGCAAGTACCACCGTGGGCTGTTTTGTCGGGGTGGTCAGCTCTGTAAGTGATATAGTCTTTGATGTGGAAATAAGAGGTAGGCGTCAGGTGGGTCTCGGTAATTAGAGCAATGTGAATGTTATTGTCGTGTAAGAATATGTCTAGTTCATTTCTGTGATTGAGCAAACCATTGCGTTCCATAAAAGAACTGCCAAGGAGTTTTGGATCATCGAGGAACAATGGAAGTGATTTCTGACAGGGCTCTTGTGAGAAGGGTAACTAAGGGTCTGATAGTTTCTTGGAGTTCACGGAGGAAGGATGAAAGAATCGATGAGATATCACCAAAACTTTGGGAGGAAGTAGGATAGGGTTCTGATATTTGAAACGGATGATTAAACTGCCTTGAAGAAGGTACCTGGAATGGGATTTGGATTGGATATTGTTGAGGAGATATGGTTTGCCGATGTATTTGTACTGGAGGCTTGATCTGTTGGTTCACTTGTTGCTGTGTCTGTTGACTAGTTGATGGGGAAGGATTGATTAATTTGGGAGGTCGGGATGGAAAGGATGTTTGAGGCGCCTGATTTTGTGACCGTCGATTTCTTCGGGGAACGACATTTAAGGAGGAAAATTCTTTGTTCTGTTTTCACACTTAAGTTTTTGTGAAGTCGAACAAGGAAGTTAAATTGGGACATAAGATAGGGAAGTTTGGATTTTAGGAGGGAGAATGATAAACTTTCCTCAGTAACTGAAGGGAGTGGGCGGGGGTTGAGTGCCCTGAGTATTAGTATTCATATTCATAAGGTATAGTTGACTGTGATGTATAGGAGATGTAGATAGTTAGGGTAGGCAGTCATAGATACTCAGCAGATCAAAATAAAATTGTTATTTTATTTTAATTGTTAAAGCCAAAGTTTCGACTTGCATTGCAAGTCTTCATCAGGGCTAGAAGAAAAGAAAACAAGCGAAAAGGTATGACTACATTGTAAAAATTTATGAATAAACACACACCACAAAACATAGGAATAAGTGAGAAAAATAAATAAACATAATATGATAAATAAATAAATGTATAAGATGTATAAGGATAGTAACATAAAGGCAATATCTAAAGGCCATGAGGACAATAAAAACTATTGAATTGAGGTTAAAATGAGAATAAATTAAAATGAGTGATAGTAACTTAAAAGCTAATGAGTAATTTCAACAAAATAATTGGTAAACATAAAAAATGTAGATACTAAGTTGTTGAGATAATGAGGACAAGTTACTGAGTTAATACTTAATAAGTAGATACAGTTACTGAGATATTGAGAACAGATAACTGAATTAATATCTGAAGGCACTGAAGCCAAGACACTGAATGTAAACTAATGAATTAAAATTGAAAAGAATTTTACAGGAGTGATAGTGAATGAGTAAATATAACAATATAATTGGTAAATATAGAATAGAAAAAAAAAAAAAAAATAGATATAGAGTTTATGAGATATAGTGGTTAAGCTAATGAGTTGATACAAATATAGAATAAAATTAATAGTAACAGTAGGGAGTTAACTATATAGTTACTAATAAATAAAATTATGAGAAGTACAGCTGTAAAGTAGTGATAAATATTATAAAACATATGATAAATACTGGAAAATATATAGTAAGATAATTACAAGTGTGCTTAGTGGAAAGAGAAAGGAAATGAAATAAGGGGCAAATGTGAGGAAAATGAAATTTAGCAAGAAATGTGCAATAACATTTAAATTGGAGAAATGAAAAGGATATTTTAATGATTAAAGGATGAATATTGAGTAGCAAAGAAAAAAAAAAATTTTTTTATAAAGACTTACGTTCAGGTAATGGTAAACAAACAAACTGAAGACAAGGGGAAGCAGTTGACAGTTGACAACGGAGGAAAGGAGGGTGGAGTGATCTAGCGTCGGGTATCTAAACTACAGACCAAAGGTGGGAGCGGGAAAATATTCGTTTATGAAATACAGTACTTAGATATTGAGCTGGCGCACAGTGGGCAAAAAATCCATTTCGGCGGCCAAAATTATTTTATTGCAGAAATATGTTTTAAATGACGTCCGATATACGGGAAAAATATTTTAAAAAATTTCATGAAAGTGGAAGAGTTCATAATAAATTACTGAATTGTCGACCTAAAATGCAAGGAGTACGGTTAAATGAGATTGCAGTAAAGCCTCATTTGTCGGTGTTATTTCTTTAAAATAATATGATACAAATGAGCTGTTTCAATATATCAACACAGCAAAATTATGTACGATCGATTATTTCAAAATTAAGTGCATTTTTGAAGACTTATTAAAATTATGTCTTCAAAAACTAAAAGTAAAATTTTTGGAAAAATAGCCAGCATCTAAAAGTACGATGGAGTACGATGTCGAAACTTATATCACGTCGATGTCCGTTATTTTGTGTTAATTAAATCCCAAAAACCATATCCGTTTCGATCCGTGCCTCATTATTATCCCCCTTCCAATCGAAACCGTCCCTTTTTGTAATTTATAACTTCACACTTTTTTAGATCTGGTGGTGATTTTTCAGGTACATGATAGAACTTCAGAAAATGATGTATGCTCTTGATGATGTTTGTCATGATGTACAAACATATACAACGTGTTGTAAGCGATAAAATCATTTCGGCGGCCGAAATATTATATTGACGAAATATGTTCTAAATGAAGTGCAATTAACGGGGAAAATATTTAAAAAATTTAAAGTGGATTAGTTAATAGTTTAAAAAAACTTTTGATTTTTCAACATACTTCCAAAAAATAAAATAAAATAAAAAACAAACACTACTACCTTAATGATCAATGACTTCTGTTTTGATGGTAGGAACTATTTGTGTAAAATAATGTAAAATAAATTATTTCGGTATATAATAATACTCAAAAATATGAAAAGAAATTAGGTATATTATTAAAAAACGTTTTTGAAATTAAACTACAAATATTAAAGTGAAATAAACAAGCAATATTAACGTACAGGTATATTATTCAACATATAAATATTTAAGAAACTGTTGATTCAGCTGAAGTTTCTGTCGTTTTCCAATTTTTCAGCATCGAATTTCTTTTAACATCAGTTAGTTGTTGATATGAAGGAAAATCGTTCTTTTTTTTTTTTTTTTTTTTTCTTTAAATGGTGCAATAAAGCCAAATATTACTCTCTGACGAAACTGAATATAATCCGCTTTAGTATCATCGAAGAAACAATCACTCAATCTCTATAACTCCACATTATGAAAAAAACTTTTAAATACTAGCACTGTTAGATAAAACCGAGATGATTGACGGTAGCAGAGAAGTAATAGCATATGTAGTAAACCAATGAAATCCAACAAGAGCAACAAAAAGCAACTGCCTAAATGTAAATAACAACTACTCCATGTCTTGACGGGATTTATAATACCTACAGATAAATGTAAATACCATAAACAAAGAGAGTTTTAAAGAGTGTTTTATTTTTGTTATTTTTTATAATTTATTTAATAAACTTGTTGTTTTGGAGGTTTTTCAGTACCTGATGTAAATTCAGAAAATGATGTATGCTCCTGTATATGTATCCTGATGATGTTTGTCATGATGTACAGAAGTACATTCAATGTTAACAACCTACCTATGTACTTGAGAAACCACCACCAGATCCAAAATAGTGTTAAGTAATAAATTACAAAAAGGAACGGTTTCCATTGAGAGGGGGATAATAATGAGGCAGGGATCGAAACGGGTATGATTTTTGGGATTTAACTAACACAAAATAATGGACATCGACGTGATATAAGTTTCGACATCGTCCTTTTAGATGCTGGCTATTTTTCCAAAAATTTTACTTTTAGTTTTTGAAGATTTATTTTTAATAAGGCTTCAAAAATGCGCTTAATTTTGAAATAATCGATCGTATATGATTTTTCTGTGTTGATATGTAGAAACAGCTCATTTGTATCATATTATATTAAAGAAAGATCACCCAAAAATGAGGCTTTACAGCCATCTCATTTAACCGAACTGCATTTTTGGTCGAATATTCAGTAATTTATTATGAACTCTTCCACTTTTATGAAAATTTTTTAAATATTTTTCCCGTATATCGGACGTCATTTAAAACATATTTCTGCAATAAAATATTTTTGGCCGCCGTAATGGATTTTTTGCCCACTGTGTGACGGTGATATTGAGCAAGCGCGTTTAAGTGTCAATAAAACGAGAGGGAAGAAGGGAGTAGA
Source organism: Euschistus heros (assembly GCA_003667255.2). Lineage (NCBI taxonomy): Eukaryota > Metazoa > Arthropoda > Insecta > Hemiptera > Pentatomidae > Euschistus > Euschistus heros. Next base: position 3,759,502 of record RCWM02000047.1, read on the forward strand.
AAAAAGTGGAGTAAGGAAGATAATTTAAATAGATAAATAAACACTAGGAGGAAATAAGGGTTTTTTTGAGGAGGTTTAAAACTTGGGAATACTTGTGGGAAATGTATTCCTTATCTATTTTTTGATTAACAAGTAAGGGTTCTAGGTGAATGTGGATAGATTCGCATATTAATCGTTTTTCTGAGTTGTTAAAGGAGTCTAGGATAGTGGTTCTTTTCAATGTCGAAATTATGGTTAAGGGATGTTCAGAAAGTTTTGTTGCAAACGGGTTACGGGATGTGATAGAGCGTTTATGTTGTGAGATGCGGGTTTTTAGATGGTTTTTAGTCTCACGGATATAAGAGGAATTGCAATTAGGGAAGACACAGGGGATACGGTAAATGGCATTGGAACGGAGAGGAAGTGGTATGGGATCTTTAAGTTTGGAGTAAATATTCAAGAGTTTGTTGTGGGGCTTGAGGCCTAGGCGTAGATTGGAGAAGATTGGGCGTAGAGACTTTTGTATCTTATCTGAAAGGATGGGTATATAGGGGAGGGATCTATATAGATATAGGGGCGGGGGTAATGGGGAGTTGGATAAGGAAGGGGTGGTAGATGATTGGTTATTGTAGTTATTAAGGAGTTTGTTGATAATGGTTATGGGGAAGTTATTAGAGCTGAGTATGTTTTTTATTCGGATTGTATTAGAAGCGTGGAATTGGGGATCGGAAAGGGAAAAACTACGGTGATATTAGAAGCGTGGAATTAATACTGCAAAAAACCTTATCCACCGTTGTCTTTCCCTTTTTGATAACATTGATAAATTTTTTTTTTTACGTGAATACGTTTTTAAATTTGCTATCTTATGGGACAATCCAAAAACCCTAATGATAACAAAATCGGGGGATACAGTTTTGCGTTGTAGTTTCGAATCTATCCTCTACATCAAAAATTAAATTATACCACTGGATAGCTAAAGGATCAAAGAATTCATGACGATAAGCGAGAACAGTGACGCATAGCACGCGGTGGAGGGGGAAGCACCGCTATTTTGAAGTTGTTATGCTGCGTTAAGAGATTTGAAATGAGTATAACTTTTGAGTCGGAGAAGCTACGATATTTGTTTAGGTTTTAATCGTCAGATATCGTCAACATTTACGATAATTTATAAATATTTATTTATAAATCTATTATAAATTTTCATTTTAGTCGTCCTTTAAGTTCCTAAAATGCACCCCCATGAGCCCAAAAAGACCCCGATGAAAAAATACATATCGGTGACGACAAAGTGTCGATTTTTTATATGAAAAAACGAGGAACAAATTCAGTTACTTATATATTTTGATAGCAAAACGTATAAACCTTAATTCAATGCAAAAACAATGTGAGCATTCAATTTTTAATAAGCTTAATAAACCATAATGGTAAAATTACGGGGAATACTTGTCGGCCAATTGCGGAAAGACGGATAGGGCACATCCTATAACATATGTATCGAAGGTATCACAATTCGCCCAAGTAAGGAAGACACCTATCTTGGAATATGCATCGGAGGAGAATTTAATGTGACCCCTCATTTGGATTACCTAAGAAATATGGTAGCACTAGCCTTAAACGGTCTTAGGCACGTCAGGGTGCATTTTGGGGACTTTAGAACTAGCCCCATACTAAGTTTATGTGCGGAATCAGGACTACCACCCGTACTATTCAGAAGGCAAACATTAGCAGTAAACTATATCTCCCGTATATATTTACAACCGTCACACCCAACCTACAAATACCTCTTTCAGTCTAAATATAAAAGAAAATTTCAGGAAAAACCTAACCCAACACTACCCCTAGCAGAACGAGTTTCATTCGTCATTAATGAATTAAAGAAAACCACAGTGAACATACCAGATATAAATATACCACCTTGGACTTGCCAACCCCCGAAACTACACCTAACCTTATCAAGGCACCATAAAAAAAACACCACCGCATCAGAATACAAAGAACAATTTCAAAAATTACTCCAATCACTTCCGAACCACGTAGCCATATACACTGACGGAGCGAAAACTGAAACCTCAACGGGTTCCGCCTTCATTACAGCAGATGCAACCCATAAAAAGAAACTCCACCCTCTTTGCAATAGTTATACAGCAGAACTAACAGCTATTTCGTCCGCTCTGTATTAGAGTATGACAAATACCGATGCGGGTATAAATGATATTGCAATAATATCAGACTCCCTTAGTGCACTACAGGGCATTAATAATATGTATGCAACCCATTCAAGTATTCAACGCATACAAGAATACTTGAAAATGCTTCAGGAAATCGGAAAGTCGGTCCACTTCATCTGGTTTCCAGGACATATTGGCATCACTGGAAACGAGATGGCCGCGAGACTTTGTCCCTCCCAGGAAGAGGAACATCTATTCTGACATCTTCAGAACTTGCGCGGCCACTAAAAGAAGAAGTGACCAAAAGATGGCAATCGATGTGGAACGTGAGCCCAACAAATAAAATGAAAAATATAAAAAAATCGATTAAGCCGTGGACTACATCCAACCGAAGCAAACGTCGAGAAGAAGTGGTCATCACACGCCTGAGGATAGGACATAGCCGACTGACACATTCCTACCTCTTCAGGAAGGAGTCCCCCCAGAGTTACCAAAAGCTCTGAGAGATAACGAAGAAGACATCAACAAGGTGCTCAAATTTCTAGTTCTCAGCAAGATGCTTGCAGATATATAACTAGGCATTTATTTATTTTCTTATTTATCTATTTTTTTATTTATTATTTTATCACATGATTTATAGCTATTTAACAGATATTAACATTTAAACTCTCACAAACCACATGACTATTTAAGCAACAATCATAAACCACTCTAAAAAGCCATTCGCTCGGCCCTCGGTGCGCGAGGGTGGTTGATCTGGGCTCGTGGGGGTCGGGGCCGGGGTACTTGGGGGCGTCTTCGGTCTCTCAGAGCGGGTAAGCTCCGAGGATCTGGGAGGATGTGGACTTTTCCATGAAGAAAGATATTGTAAACAGTTGTATACTGTACTAATGTAAGATAATATGGTGGCTAGCATGTTTTTTATCCACATCCTCCGATCAGTCCTCGTGTCTTGTAAAGAGCACAGCCACCAACGAACGTGGGAGACGGGGACGCCCCCTTGGCCTTGGCCAGCCCCCCGCGAGTCTGGGCGCTACTCGTCGGTTGCTCTGTGGGGTCCAGCGGGTGGTTTCATAAACCAAATATGAAGAAATAAAAAATAAAAGAGGAAAAAAAAAAAAATGTATATATATGTATGTGGATGGATGTGTGTGTGTATGTGTGTATGTATGTGTGATAATGATAAACAGATACAAACCAAAGGGCGTTGATGACCTCTGCAGTTTTATGTCCTAACAAAATTCAACAAACAAACAAACGACATACCCAAATCATTAAAAGTTCAAAAATCTCTGTTTACCGATGTTACGGCTTTTTATACTTATAAGTTATAGTCCGGACACAATTATTAATAGACTGACTACAGCACAAAAAAAACAAAAAAACTTGAGAGATTTTACAATAAATGGAAAATCAAAATAAATCAGAAAAAAACACAAGCTATACTATTTACAAAGAGACGGCCTAACAATATTTCTCAACAGACGGTAAAAAAATGCCTTCGTCAACTCAGATCAAATATTTAGAACTTAGGATGGATAAAGGACTGACATTTAATTTACACAGTGATTATGTGTGTAATAAAGCAAACAGGGCTCTGTGTACTATATACCCATACTTATATAGGAATTCTAATCTAAGCACAGATAATAAACTTTTATTATATAAAGCCTGCTTAAGACATATAATAACATATGCAAGCTCTAAATTTAGTTTCATGTCTAAAACTAGTTATAAAAAATTGCCAAAATTTCAAATTTAAATATGCTTCACAGAAATTTACATTATACAAAAAAGAATTGTGTATTCCTTATATTAATGTATTCATTAAGAAAATATGTAAACAGGTTTTTATTAAGTGTAAAAACAATAAAAACGCACTTATAAAAGATATTGGGAACTATACAAAAAATAGTGCAAAGTGCTATGTACATAAAATAACTAAACATTTATTATTGTAGTATACCAATCTGATTTATGTATTGTTATTTTAAATATGCTTTTGTATGTATGAATATGTAAATATATTTGCATTTTTATGTATATAGGTGTGTGTGTATGTATGTAGATATGTGTGTATGTAGGTATGTATATAAAAATATATAGATATTTAAGAATGTATAGTTACATATTTTGTTTATTTTATTACTAGGATGTTATTTTATTTTTTTATTTTTTATTCTTTAAAAGTTTTTTCTATATTTTTTTTTCTTTCATTGTAAATTAAAGTTGTTTAATAGTATATTTAAGGTTTGAGACTAGTCTATTTTTCTCTTAGTACAGCATGTCATTTTTTAAATTGTAAAAAAAAAAAAATAAGAAGAAGAAGAGATTGACCATGTTATAAATGGAATACCTAAAAATTTATGAATGGGGGAAAAAATGTAAGAATTCATTTCTCAGGCGGAAACACAACTGTTATCAGAATTAATACATATAAATATTACTACATTCACACTTGAACTGTATAAATAAAACAATGTTCACACTCGAGCCAAGTATATACAACTTTATTAACAATTTATACATAAAAATATAACTGTTATCAGAATCGATACATATAAATACTACTGTATTCACACTTTGTACAAGTGAATACAACTTAATTCACAATTTACACACGAGAATACAACTGTTATCAGAATTAATACATATAAATTCTACTGTATTTACACTCGAGCCTTGTAAATACAACTGTATTCACAAATGAGCCGAATATATACTTTATTAACAATTTATACATGAGAATACAACTGTTATCAGAATTAATACATATAAATAATACTGTATTCACACTCGTGCTGTGTAAATACAACTGTATTCACACTCGAGCCAAGTATATACAACTTTACTAACAATTTATACATAGGAGTAAAACTGTTATCTGAATTTATACCTATAAATACTACTGTATTCACACTTTATACAAATGAATACAACTGTATTTGCAATTTACAAATGAGAATACAACTGTTATCAGAATTGATACATTTAAATTCTACTGTATTTACACTCGAGACGAGTAAATACAACTGTATTCACAATTTATACGTATAAATACAATTATTTATATTCACACATGTTAATACGAATATATTTGTATTCATATTCTTAGGAATAATCTGTAATAAAAAAAGGAATAATCTGTGTAGCAATATATTCTTATTCGTATTTAAGAATATATCCTTTTATTGACACTGATATGGTCAGACCGTGTTTTTCTTCAAAGATCAATTTTATACGGTACTTCCAATTGGAGAAGTTTGCACCATCCAACTGGGAAAAACCATCCTTGTATACAGGTGCGAAACTAGCCACTTCATATGGAAATATAATGAAAAACGTTTTATGTACTGACTAGGCCCATAACCTGTTAAAATTACTTTATTATAACTAGGGTAAACTCAGAAGAAGCATCTCTCTACTTAGGGTCTCTAACAACAAAATGGCAAGGCCAGTGCTACCACAAGATGCACTATAATATACTGCCTGCATATATTACACAAACATCATTATTATTTTTGACTGAAGTTAAGGTCTGAATAACTAAAATAATTAAAATATTTGAACATTTTACCAAATTAATAGTAGAAATGTTTTTAAAAAATTTACAGAAGGGAAGTTTCCAACCAATTGGAAAAAAGGAAGATTAGTTTTAATTCCTAATGAAGATCATATATCCCATAGACCTCCAAGTATGCTATCAGTATTAGGCAAGGTACTAGAAACTTGTGACAAACCGATTTATGTACAATATTTTATCTAACGAAATCATTTACAAGTAACAATGTTCAACCTCAAAGCAAGTTCATCATCTACTGATGACACTTTACATGTACATAGAAAATACATATCAACATCAATGCAACAAAAAAATAATCTTTTAGTGGTAAGTTTAGATATCAAGGCAGCATTTGACAATGCTTGGTGACCTCCTTTTTAACCATATCTAAAAAAATATGAATAAATATATATAAATAACCACAAAACCTGTATATTCTTATCAAAACTATTTTGACAATAGATCTCTAAGTATTCAAACAAATACTTATAAAATAAAAAAACTAATGGCAGGTACTCCCCAATGGTATTTGCCTGTTCCCTATACTGTTGAATATTCAAGTCAGTGCCATTTTCTATATTAAATTACCAACATATTCAAATATCATGGCCTACGCTGACCATATATTAGTACTGGTTAAACGTGGCCAGTTTGAAGAGTTACAGTCTACTTCAAACACTATATTAATACTGTGTTTGTAAAGGCTCGATATTTTATTTTCCCATTTTTTAAATTTTAATTCGTATAACATCTCCCCTAGTGAGAAAATTTAATTAATTTTTTTTTTTTGTAATAAACTGTGAGCTTTTTCCTCAGATAATTTTTTTTTTTACCAGCATTCATTGAGGTTGGAAAGTTTTTTGTTTTTTTTCAAAAGTGAAAAGCCCCCCTCCTCAACAGTGTTATTATACTGTATTAATGGCTTGGGCGATGGGCTAAAAGCAACAAACTAATGGAACATGTAGAACTTCAGTGACAAACATTGCTGTTACAGGCATACTACATGCACGGTATGTGTTATATTATATTATTTTACATATGAATGATTATATTTTACTAACATTGCCAACAATTTGTATAATCTTACAATAATGTTATGAATTTTGAATTTTATTAAAAATCTCCCTCCCCTCTCTCTCTCTCTCTCTCTCTCTCTCTCTCTATATATATATATATATATATATATATATATATATATATATATATATATATATAGAGAGAGAGAGAGAGAGAGAGAGAGAGAAAAAATATAAATATAAATATATATATATATATATATATATATATATATATATATATACACACACATAATTGTTGATTTAAAAAAAATAATACTAATGTAAAGAACAATTAAATATTTTATATTTAAACAAATTAAATAATGGAACAAAATAATAATACTGAACAAGAATAAAACAAATAGTTTGTGATTATGTAGTGTTATTTGTGGAATGTATTCGTGTAAACTTGAAGATTTGCTTGGGGTTTGCCATGAGGTGTTCCATCTATTTACTTTATCTTTCGTAGTTAATGCTTCTAGTTAATGTGAGATCGGAGCCTTGCTGTAAGAAGGCATTAGTTCACTCCTTGCTGCCTCTTTGCCTAATCGGTCAGTTCTTTTGTTGCCCTCGTCAGAAGCATGCCCATTCACCCATTTTCGCCTAACAGATTCTTTTAATGTCATCAGATTGATTATATTTTTCCTTATTTCCTCTATCAGTGGATTATGGATGTTTTTGGTACTTAAAAAGTGTAGAACATTCATATTTTCTATGTGAATGATTATGTTAGAGTGAGAATGTGAGGGGTTTACAAAAAGATATTCCAGTGATTTTAATAAGGCTAGATTGTTAAAGCACCAATCAGCAAGTTTGTATTGTTGTTTTAATATGTTCCCTTGCCTGCTACTGATGAACCAAGCACTGCCTATGTTTTCTTCATCCTTGCTACCATCCATGAATATGTCTGTGATGCCGTTGTTGCTTGTTTTCATACTTTGGATACTTGAATACGATGATGGGTAAAGCCATGTTTTAGAGTTGATGGGACGTTCTATATCGTTATGTGACAGATGTCTCAAGTTAGTTCGTGGTTTTTTAATGTTAAATAATTTTTTCCTTTTTTTTCTTGCAATTAATTGATAGCAACCCAGCAAGGAAGATAGATAGCTGCCTCAAAGAAGAGTGTTTTTTATCCTTTACATATTTTTATGGCTATGAGTCTTGGCAGCTTCTTAATTTTGTTCAGGTTTCTTTTCTTCTTCATAGCCTGATGCCAAACATGGACTCTATACAGTAATTTAGGAACTAATGCAGCATCGTAAATTACATTCAGCAATTCTGATCTGAGGCTCCATATGGTTTTTGCTGCAACCACAAGTTTGTTGATCGTTTGCAGTGAGTAATTACAGACATTGTCAGTATGTCGGTTCCAGTTGTTTCCTGTAGAACGTTATTCCGAGATATTGCATTGTGTCTTATTATTATAATTTCATTTCCGATGCCACGATTGCTCTTTTACCTGAAAATATTATATATTTTGTATTTTCTGTATTGAACATTAGTTTGTTGCTTTTAGCCCATCGCCCAAGCCATTAATACAGTATAACACTGTTGGGGAGGGGCGGCTTTCCACTTTTGAAAAAAAAACAACTTTCCAACCTCAATGAATGCTGGTAACAAAAAAAATTATCTGAGGAAAAAGCCCACAGTTTATTACAAAAAAAAAAAATTAGTTAAATTTTCTCACTAGGGGAGATGTAATACGAATTAAAATTTAAAAAATGGGAAAATAAATTATCAGGCCTTAACAAACACAGTATTAATATAGTGTTTGTAGTTGACTGTAACTCTTTCCTTTTATTCCTTTTATAAGGGTACCATAAAAGGGGGGGGGAAATATACACATATATATATATATATATATATATATATATATATATATATATGTATATATATATATATTGTTATGATTTTCTTAATTCAGTAATTTTTAATAAAATTATATATAAATAATTAATTGACTTTGATTCATTATTAGGGTTCTGTCAATATTCTTTTGACTGATGACTGGAAATATTTTTAAAAGAGGTTTTGTGCATACTTTTTATATTTATATAAATTACAATATGAAACAATATTTAATTTTACCTTTGTTTAATCTAAATTCTAAAGTCCATTAAGGAGAGAACTTCTAAACACTTTCACTTATCTTGGTTCCATAGTCTTCTGACTCCTCACACTGGTTGCTCTAAGGTCCATAAACAACTGACCATGTCTTCTTCATTCTCTGTCCTAATACCAACTGCCTTCCTTTACCTGCCTCAAGGGCTGAACCTTGCAGGTACCTCAGGTGTTCCTAATCCAAGGGTTCCTACCTGGTTTAGACCCTTACACTTTCATCCCTTGTCCTATATAATTTTCAGTTTTAAAATATCACAACAATATATATATATATACTAGCTGAAAGTTCCCATGCTCCGCTACGGTTTAATATCATTAGGATTAAGGACAACTTAAGTTAGTAAAAGTTAAGCTTAATGTTGATAATTATTATTACTTAAATAAACCTAAAGAATTCCATTCTTAGAATAATTTCAATAAGTAAATTTGACAATTTGCAGAAGTTAATTTTTTTTAATTTTAACAGTGAAGCTTGATGGTAGCACTACCATCTTACCAAGCTCCGATACCAGACCATCAGCTTCTCTTATGGCATCCTTCAAGTGAATATAGTCTTCACTTCTCATTTTTTGTCTTTTTCGAATAAAGTTTAGTGTTTCTGTTTCTATTTTTCCTTACATATCAAGCACAAATTGGTTGAGGAGATTACGAAAGTAAAATAAATAAGGTTTTTCGCCTTCTCGCTCCATCGACATATAGGCGTAAAAATCAGCTGCAGACAGTTTTCTTAAGTGGTGTATTTGTGTTTGGGTCACGCAGAGGGATGTTAATACTGTACCCATCTTCTCCACGGCAGAAAATGAGATGAAACTGAAAAGAATCATGCGCTCGATAGAACTCACTAATTCTTATCAGTCGAGAATAATGTATCGCTTTTCTAACACCTGGCCAACAATCAAGAAGGCAACTTCGTTAGAGGTAAGAGTATTGTAACGTCCTCAGTGAGCATTTTGTCAGCACTGATAACTACCTGGAAATCTTGTAGATCTTTAGGAGCAGAATCAACAGAAGCTCTGAAGTCCTTGATATACTTGTTATGTTCATTAACAATTTTCTGGAGTTGGCCTACCAATGCATGCTTCACATTCTGAAAGTAACCACAGAAAATGTCCCTTTCATGGATGTCATCACCAAAAAAAATTTATTTGAATAAAAGACGGCTACTTTTGTGTTCTAGGCATCAAACTCCCTATACTGTGGTATACATGTCCTTGCACCTGGACTTTCCCGTTACTGCAGCACATGACAGGACACTCGTTCTTCCATTTTACATCATAACATCCATTGCAAGTTGACCGTCGTCCAATATCGACTGTTTTATCTTTTGGATATTCAGTTTTTGGGTAATACTTGTAACCTGAGTGCTTCTTCACTGTCCATGACTGCAACCTTTCCATTGAATGTCTTTCATCATGTTTTGTTACATCTACACGTTTAACATGAGGATTATTTTCTGACTATTTTTTTTAAGACTTTCTATGGATTTCAGGATGGGCTTTGTTATACTAACATGTACTACAGCCTCTCTATGTATATTTAGGTGATCCTCAGTATATGTGTGTACAACATTTCTTTTAACTTCGGGTTGGTTCTCTTTATGTTTGTTAACCGCTTTTCTGCTAATGTTTTCCCAGGATAAATTTTCCTCTATTTTTTAACAACTTCCCGGTTAACCTCTACATGTGCTTGACTATCTTTTTGCAGCCGATTTCCTTAGTTGTTTGTTGTGAACTAAATCTTTGAATCATTTCCTGCGTTATTCTCGTCTGAGCTGAGAACAAAGGTAGATTGTTGGTTCAAGGAATTAAATTCATAAAGGCTAGGTACAACTAGTTCAGATTCAAGGAATACAACATGGGCCTGTTTGAGAAAAGCCGATTTGAGAAGGGCCAGGTTCTGAACAATTAGCTTGTGACCGGAAAGCTGAAGGAAGAGCAGTTAGGGACGGAGCTACTGGTGAAGCAAGGTTGGTAGGGTGCTCGTAAGGAATAAGTTGATCCAACTGGCCTTCCATGTCACCACCAGTGGACATAAGTCTTTTAACCCCCTCTACTTCCTCTCCATAGCAGGCCAATAGTTTCTCGTCTCGGAACAACTCAAACTTGTAAGGGAGCACCTCTGCAGCCTCCATGAGTTCACAGGAGGTACCATATAATAAGGTTTCGTCATACCAGTAACGTATTTTTGTTTGTTTACTACTATAAGGATCTTAATTTGAGGTAAAAGTGTCCGGCTTAAGCATCTAACCTATTTTTTAACTTAGCTTATCACCATATACCATACGACAATAAATCTACTATTATTCACCCCCTGAAAATTGTATTAGTACTGTTCACCCCTTTGTGGTACCGATTCAGGACAAACTGCTTAGAAAATAATTGTTATTGTGCATCTAACATCGGATAAGAAATAATGTATTAAGTTTCATTACGATCCGTATTGTTATTTCAAAGAGTTTCCAATGCGTTAGAAATCGTTTTTTCACGAATTAGCCGCGATCCAGGCCGATTTTTTTAAATTCCTTTCTTAGCGAGCACCTACAGCCCTATAGGAAGCTGTATACTAAATTTCATTCCAATCTGTTCGGTGGTTTTTGAGATTTCGTGTTGAATGAGTGAGTGGTATTTGACAAATATATTTAGTAGATAGATTTGAGAAATACAACTTGGGCCTGGTTGAAAAATGCCGATTTGAGAAGGACCAGGTACAGAACAATTATCTTTATCTTATCAAGCTAAAGGAAGAGTAGTTGGGGAAGAAGCTACTGGTGGGTACATCCAAGTGGCCTTCTGTGTCATCAACAGAGAACATAAGTCTTTTAACCTCCTCTACTTCCTTTCCACAGCAGGCCAATAGTCCCGAAACTCAAACTTGTAAGGGTACACTCTGCAGCCAACATGAGTTTACAGAAAGTACCATATAATAAGCTTTCCACATGCCAGAATCGTATTTTTGTTTGTTTACTACAATAAAGAAGTTAATTTGTGGTCAAAGTGTGCGGTTTAGGCATCTAACCTATTTTTTAATTTAGCTTATCACCATATACCATATGACAAAAAATCTATTATTATTTACCCAATAAAATTTTTATACTTTTATTTTACCCCTTTGTAGTACCGATACAGGGCAAAGTACTTAAAAAATAATTGTTATCGTTCATCTAACATCTAATAAGAAGCAACGTACTAAGTTTCATTAAGATCAATTCAAAGAATTTTCTATGCATGAGAAATCGCGTTTTTGCGAATTACACTCGATCCAGACCGAATTTTTTAAAATCCTTTCTTAGCGAGCACCTACGGCCCTGGAGGAAGTCACATACGAAATTTCATTCCTATCCGTTCGGTGGTTTTTGAGATTTCGTGTTAAATGAGTGAGTGGTATTTGACAAATATATATATATATATGTATGTATTTTATATAACGGGGTACCGTTTCACTGCAAATCGCGAAAAATCATTTTAAGAAAATATGCAATCTAAAACTGGTATTAAATGAATGAAAAATTAATATTTATTGAAACAAAAAATAAAAATTTCAATTACAGGAGGTTTTGGCTCCTAATATAGCTAAAACTGGTATTGCAGAAATAAAATTTTGGGGGAAACCTCCCAAGTCGACCTGTTCTCACCGCTCGTGCTCTTCGTACTAGTCGCGGGAAGGACTTAATTTCATATTTTTGTTCAAAATTTATTTTATTTTTGCAATAACAGTTTTAGACATCTTATTTTCTTAAAATGATTTTTCGCGATTTGCAGTGAAACGGTGCCCCGGATAAAAAAATTCAACGGTATAAAATTGAATCAAAATTTGATTTTATATCGAAATCCGTCTTAAAAAAAGACCACATCCCATTGGGAATTCCAAAGTTAGGGTCGCTGGAGAAGAACTGGAGAAGGTTGGAGAGCAGACCATAACCTGAAAAGAAACTTTATTTGACACAGTTAAGACCCTGAGAGTTTCGTTTAAAAATTTCAAAAACTGTGGAAAAAAAAGGGGGTGGCCATCGAATATTGAACACCCTGTATGTATATATATATATATATATATATATATATATATATATATATATATATATATATATATATACTTACTTGTGTATCTCTACAGCCCCAGATGGACCTTGGCTTCTTCCACAATGCTATACCAGTCCTTAAAAATAATGCTCTCGATCTCCAGTTCCTCACACCAAGGGTCCAGAGTCTCCTTCAACATCCTGCAGCCATCTTCTTTTAGGAGGTCCTTTCTTCCTAGTACCGAACATTGTCCCCAGAAGTATCTTTTTTGGAGCTCTGCTGTCCTCCATTCTTAGTACATGGCCCAACCATTCGATTCTTCTCGCTTTTATCAACAGAACTATTATGTCACAGGAAATTAAATTTCATACGACTCTCTGTTTTTCCAAATTCTCCACTCACCCTCAACCACCACAGGTCCATATATTTTCCTGAGAATTTTTATCAAGTGCATTTATTGTGGAGGTACACAGGATCCATGTTTCTGAAGAATATGTCACAATATACCTTATTACGGTTTTGTATAATCTTACCTTTGTTGCTTGAAACAAGAGTGATGATCAGAAAATCATTGCGAAATAGGCTCAGTTACCTGCCATAATCCATTCACACACACAATACACAATGCACACACACACACACACACACACACACACACACACACACACACACACACACACACACACACACACACACACACACACACACACACACACACACACACACACACACACAACACAGTAAGTGTTGTATTTTTCATGGAAAAGTCTAAAATATTAACAACTGTGCTTAGTAGTTTATTTGTATCTATTATTTTAGCTAACAAAAATAATTGATTTGGAGACTGTAATAAATATAAATTTTTATTTGTTACTTAGTATCACACACACTTATGTATATAATATATATTATTTATGATATATAGCTTATAATTAATAAAACAATTAAAATAAAATTTTCTACAGCTTATAAAACTATAATTATACATATTATTGTCTTCATACTTGAATTATTGTCATTTCTTATTCCAAAAAAAAAAAATAAAATAAAAATAATAATAATAATTACAATTGATTTTAAACTCTAAGGAGATATTAGGAAACTTACAGAAAATAAATGAACATAGTATGTTATTAAAATCATCCGCCTGTCAATGAAATCAAAGCTGTTTATTTTACTACTTTAATCAGCAGATGACATTCTACCCAACAAGGATGTGCTTAAGTCTAAACAAATATTTATCTTTAATATCTCTAAAAAATAAATCTTATATATCTGTCAAATTTAAAGTTTGAAAAAGTCTATTTTATTTATTAGATTGATAATAAAAGACGATGACTGGAATATATAAAAAAATCCAGATTATTAATAACAGAATGCTTTTTGTTATATCATAATGAAATACTGACATAAAATTGCTTCTAGATCTAGACCTAAGGTTGTTCTTAGTTATTCCAAGCCTTAATAAATAGCCCCTTTTTAAAGATATTAACAAGACAATGAATGAGTAATTTTCAATATAATTATCCAAATTTTCGATTCAGTTTGTATATAGTAGGTCATTAAAATCAATAATTGTAGGTTCATTATTCTTATCAAAGGAATGTAATAATGTTATGGTAAGTAGTACTGGACACATCTGGACAAATAGAGCTGATGACTAAAACATAATTTACTGAGCTTGTCGACTTATGCTTTCGCTTCTTGTCTTCTCAATTTTGGTGGAACTAGAGCAGTTAGTGCTAAGCCGACCCCAAGAACTCCACAGAGGCTTAATGTTGCACCACTCACAGAGAAACGGCTTATCAAAGTACTGTATCCACTTGTCAGAGCCAAGCCAAAAATCTGAGTCACACCATTCAGTATACCAACAGATGTACCTGAACAATATAGTATAATGATTATATTTTGATATTTAAAACTTATACCTAATAACAGGTTTAAAAAAAATAATAAATCAGAAAATAAATAAATAAATAAACAACAGCATATTTTTATTTACATTAACAATATGGTTTGATATATCATGATTTGGAGGCTATATATAAACCTCATCAATTTTATTTTTCAAAAGCCAACTTCATTGTAATTTATTTAGAACTAGTTACATTTAATGTGGTAGTTTTATTTGGATTTATATATTATGTTTTCTTGTTATTCGTATTTAGTTTATATTTGCATGTATTATCAACATTTAATTATTTTTTAAAACCATATGAATCAAAAATTGATACATATCTTGCCTGAGGGAGGCCTGAGGAAATAGATGGATTCTAATCAATGTTAATTCAAAAATCTAGAACAAACTATTTTTTTTATTTTTTTTTTTTATGATATATAAATTTAGGAATCAATGTTTAATAAGTAATAGCTTAACTATTTTGTGGAGCTACATGGATATGGATTAGAGGTAACTACAATCCAAGATATAAGAAGAGAGGACATTAATATAGGAAAACATTTGAAGCAAAGTTTTTTTAAGTATAAAATATAAAACAAAATCATAATAATAATTTAAATGAATTTGAGATAAAAACAGAAGTGAGATATGGTGGTGGCTTATCACCATTATTATTCAATCTGGTTCTGAACAAGGTGATTGATGAATGGATAAGAGAATCAAAGAAGAAAGAAGTGTTTAACCCTATCAGATTAGGAAGTAAAAACTTGGGAGTAGAAATCATATGTCTAGCCTTTGCGGATGATCTGGTGATTCTTGCAAGAAATATAGAAGCTGCACAGATACAGGTAGAAATTCTGAAGGAGTCAGCAGCAAAAGTTGGACTGCAGATATTTTTTGAGAAAACAATATATTTCAAATCAGAAAATAGCACCTAGATCAATAATGAGAAAATATGGAAAGATCGATAGGGTATAAATTTAAGTATCATGGGGAGATCATACTAGCTAATGGATTAGAACGAGAAGCAAATGAGTATAGGAATTATAAGATAAAGAGAGTTAGTTATCTTTGGATACCTGGTAAAATCTAAAACAAAAAATTGCATCTCCAGAAACACCAAGATTAGACATTACAACACTGTGGTGAAGCCAGAAAGGCTTTATCGGACAGAAACATTGACTATGAATAGGAAAGGAGAAATGGAGGAAATAAAGAAGACTGAGAGAAAAATCATCAGAAAGATATTGCGGCCAAATAAGATGGACGAAACATATAGGCTAAGAAGCAGACTCCTTCCCTGGGATTAGCTAACTTCTGCACCAGATAAGAATATTTCTAGTTTATTTATACTATATTCTTTAAATCTATATTTCTTTTTTACTTACGTCAGTATATTTTATTTCCTTTTCTCTCTCTCTCTCTCTCTCTCTCTCTCTATGTATATATATATATATATATATATATATATATATATATATATATATATATATATATATATATATATTAATACTCCTACTTATTTAATGATGAATAGAGAGGGAGATGACGGATTTCAAACGATATCTCCATTTCTAATATATAAATTTATCACAAACCTGACAGGCGAGGTGAAAAACATTAAAAAATTACGTGATGGAAATCTACGTATTTAAACGAAAAATAACAACCTGTTAGAAGTCACGAAATTCGTTGATGGATTTAACGTATTCGTGAAACCTCACGCTACTTCAAATTCCAGTAAAGGGGTTATAAGACGTTGTGATCTACAAGTCCTAGAAAAAAAATAAATAATAACCGAACTAGATGGAAAAATAAATGACGTACAAATAATAAAAATTAAAATAAACGGAATCGAAAAACTTTCACATTCCTATATAGTAACTTTTTTTACACCTTTTCCTCCAGAAATTCTCAAAATAGGCTACCAAAACATTCCAGTTCAAAAATATACCCCTCAAAAAACCCAAAGAACAATGGTGTCTCGATCCGCTACCGCGGCAACCTCTCACCACCCCTCCTCTCACCCCCCTCCTCTCACCCCTCTACCTCCTCTATCTCCTCTCTCCCATCACTCCTTCCTACCTCCGGTCCCCCCTCTTCCTCCGTGACTCCCAGCATATCCTCGCCCTCTCCTAATGCCCGGGTATTCTCAGAAGAAACTCAAACCCAGGACGGCGTCGAGGCTATTGAGGTAGATCCATCAGGCTCCGAAGACGGATAAACCGCAGTAACATATAAAAAGGGAAAAATTAAAAAAGAAAATTCAACAAATATAAGTAAAAATTCCTTAGCTAATTAATTCATAAATATTTGGGTCTAATTTATTAATTAATCAATTTATTTTATATTTTTCTTTCTCTACTTTTCTTATCCTTTAAACATGGCAATATTCCAATGGAACAGCGATGGCTTAAAAACTCACTTCAATGATTTAAAAATGTTAATACGTGACACCGACCCATTTTGTATTGCCCTTCAAGAGACACATCTTAAAATACCAGACAATTTCTCATTAAAAAATTTTGAAATATACAGAAACGACAGTCCGAACCCAAATCATAGTCACCACAGAGTTTTAATAGCTGTACACAAATCCATATATTCCGAATCAATCCCCATCAACTCCCACCTACAATGTGTTGCAGGCAGAATCCATAGTGATTACTCCTTTTCCGTTTGTAACTTATACCTTCCACAAGACCGTTCAATAGATGCGCAACAGCTAAGTGATATCTACAACCAATTGCCTCGTCCAGTTCTTTTTGACGGGGAGCTTAACGGCCATAATCCCTTATGGAGCTCCCAAACAATTAACACACGAGGAAAAATAATAGAAATTTTTTTAGACTCCTCTAATTTAATGCTTCTAAATACTGGAGAACTTTCCTTCCTCAGCTCCAGTTACGGAACATACTCAGCCCTCGACCTGTCCGTCTGTAATTCTACATTATTTAATGCTATTGAATGGACTGTTATATAGCATTTATATTGATCAGTTTCAATAACATAAATCCCGTTAGAGTAAAACCGCAGTGGGCGCTTAATAAAGCCAATTGGGCCTTGTTCGCTTCTTTAGCCTCACCACCTCCAACTTCCCCGTACAAAATGTCTATTGACGAAGGATGTGAAATTATAACGGGCACAATCATACGAGCAGCGAACGCGTCAATTCCAATCACCTCGGGCACACCAAAAAGACCAATGGTTCTTTGGTTCAATAATGATTGTAAACAAGCGATTAAAGATCGACGCAAAGCTTATAAAATCGAAAAAGGTAGAAGCTAGGTAGAGAGCTATATGCAGACAAACAATTAACTTATGTAAGACCGAGTCTTGGAAAAAATATGTAAGTTCCATAAACGCGTCTGCAACATCAGCCGATGTTTGGAATAAAATCCGTAAAATTACGAAATCTTCCCTTTCTCCTCGTTATGCAATTCTAGTAAATGGGCAATTAAACGATAATTAAACATAAGTCCGTTTCTAATATATTTGCTACTTTTTTTTCTGGAATATATGGCACCGTAATAAATACAACCGGCTCTGAAAGTACAGAAGACGAAAACTCAATTAACGATGAAGAACTATACTATAACTTCCATTCACAACATGGGAATTCAAAAATACTCTAAATAATGTCAAAGGATCAACTCCTGGACCTGATAATGTACATTATGATATGATAAATAACCTTCCAGAAAATACAAGAGAATAGCAACTCCAGTATTATAAACATATCTGGCTAGCCGGAATTTTCCCGAATGCCTGGCGCAACTCAGTAGTTGTTCCAATTTTAAAAAGTGGACAAGACAAACGCTTACCGACCAGTTACCGCCCAATATTCCTCACAAGTTGTCTCAGTAAAATTATGGAGCGTATGATCAACAAAAGACTTATGTGGATAATAGAAAACAATAGCTTAATTCAACCTTTTCAATCCGGATTCCGCAAAGGCCACTCCACACTCGATCACTTAGTTGCACTAGTGCGGAAACTCAACATACCTTCGTAAATTCACAACAAACAATAGCAGTTTTCTTTGATATGCATAAAGCTTTCGATAGCATAAAACATACTGTTATTCTACGCAAACTATCTTATAATAGGATAAGAGGAAAAATGCTCTGCTACATTGAGCAATTTCTCAAAAATCGCCATTTTAGGGTTAGGATAAGGTCCACACTATCTGAGAACCACGAACAGACCAACGGTGTCCCACAAGGTTGTGTCCTCAGCCCTACGCTATTCTGTTTTGCGATCAATCGTTGTAGCCTGGTAAACTACGCACATCCCTTTTCACACGGCGTCAGCGCCCTGGAGCCTATAAGAAGGACCAAGATGGCGTCACTCCCAGTCTGTAGTCATTAGATGCATTATTTACTTGTATTTTAGTGCAGTTTGTAACTTTTTAAATAAATTCCTTTTTTAAAAAAGCGACCCCTGCATCAGTCTTCATAACTAATGACTTGGCTCTTAACCTACCAAGAGGTGTCAAACCACTGTTGTTCGCGGACGATCTATCCATCATATGCCGGTCTGATAACATTTCCATTATCCAAAATAAACTTCAGGATGCCATAAATAGAATAAATAACTGGTCCATTTCCATCGGTCTCCAATTTTTTCCTGAAAAAACCAAATGCCTTCGTTTCAGTCGAAAACGAAACACCCCTCTCCCTCCCGAACTATTTCTAGGAAATTCTTCTATCCCATACGGAAATAGTCACAGGTTCCTGGGCATGATATTTGATCGAAGGCTGACTTGGGAACCGCACATAAACAAACTAAAAACAGACACCACTAAAAGAATTACTATCCTAAGATATCTGAGTAGTACCTCCTGGGGTTCAGACCGATACACGCTGCTGAAACTCTATCGGGCATTAATATGCTCCAAATTAGATTATGGTTGCTTCATATAAGGCTCTGCCCGTTTTCGCATCCTTAACAAACTGGATGTTGTTCATCATAATGGCGTAAGGATCGCGACCGGCGCATTTAGAACGAGCCCTATCCAGAGTTTGTGTTGGGAAGCAGGAATAACACCTCTGCTATTTCGAAGAAAAAAATTAGGAGTAAACTATATATCAAAATTACGTTTTCAGACTGGACATCCCTCCTACAAATACATACATACCTCACCTTCCGAATACCAGATCAAATTTTCTAATCTCAAGCAGAGTATTCCTGATTGCAACAAAATTTATACAGATAGATCGAAATCCGATATGTCTACCGCTTTATCTACCGTTACTCCCAACTCAACCCATAAAATTAAGCTTCATGCAATAGCCTCAGCCCTTTATCACGCTATGTCCGTTGTTCCCAACACAATAAGCATAATAATTGATTCTTTGAGTTCCTTAAAAGGTATAAAAAACATTTACTCGAATCATTCCGTAGTTCTGAAAATTCATCGATATCTCTCAATGTTGGAAGATTTGGGCAAGTTGGTGTACTTTATATGGATTCCGAGCCACGTGGGGATAGTTGGGAATGAGCTCGCAGACCGGGCCGCCAAGCAAGCACTCATCTGCCCAGGCCGAGGTACTGCCATTTTAACCCCCCCGGGAAATAGTTGTTCCTCAAAAAAGAGAAATATCGGATGTCTGGCAGTCCATGTGGGATGAAAGTCCGTCAAACAAATTAAGAAATATTAAGAGAACAGTCAAACCATGGACCACGTCAAATCGCTCTAATCGCAGAGAAGTTGCACTGGCCAGACTTAGAATCGGACATACAAATCAGACTCACTCATACCTGATGAGGAAAGAACCACCACCGAAATGCCAACACTGTGATAACACTCTTACAGTCAGTCACACCTTACAGGACTGTCCATTTTACATTTCCAATTTAAATAGACTAGGACTCCAACCAGAAATTTCAGTTTTATTACACAACGACGAATCAAATGTCAAATCCGTACTTGATTTTCTCAAAACCCACAATCTTTTAAATAAAATATAGAAATGAACAATTATGTGTATAGAAGTTGTGCATAAAATAAGTCTATATGTTGTATGTATGTGTTGTTCTTGTGTGTATATGTGTATGTATATATATGTGTGTGTGTATATATGTGTGTGTGTGTGTGTGTGTGTGTGTGTGTGTGTGTGTGTGTGTGTGTGTGTGTGTGTGTGTGTGTGTGTGTGTGTGTGTGTGTGTGTGTGTGTGTGTGTGTGTGAGCGTGCGCGTGTGTATGTGTATGTGTATGTATATATATATATATATATATATATATATATATATATATATATATATATATATATATATATATATATATATATATATATATATATATATATATATATATATATATATTTTTTTTCTCTCTTTTCCTCTTATGGTAACCCCATAAGAGGAGAATTTATTTAGCGTATTTACATGCGCCATGCCTGTTTTTAGGCATACTACACGTATTACCAAGTTCATTGGTTTACATTTTTATTAATTCAATTTGATCTTATTGTCTCTTGTGTATAATCAGATAAACAAAATAAAACAAAAAACAAAAAAATCAAACAAAATGAAACAATTAAATAATAAGAAACCTAAAGAAAGTAACGTTAATACAATTTTCTACAAAATAATAATTCCATAAATAATAAAAATAAATAAAAAATAAACTAAAGCACAACAAGATGCTGCCTACTAAAGCATCATTATACTGCCTTCCTACATTCATCAGTCAGTTTGTTAAAGTCTATTTGTTTAATAAATTGTACAAAATCAGATTTAAATTTGGTCATAAGTCTCTGTTCTGTTTCTGGCCAATTTCCGTGTTTTAGTATAATGTTCTGTATCAGTCCTGCCCTAATGTTGTCAAGTCCTTTACAGTCATATATTAAATGTCGGAAATTATGAACCTGTCCATCATGAGGACACCTGTCATTGTTTAGTATGTTGAAGCGTTTCAAGTATTGTTTGGTTTGTCCGTGCTCTGAAAGTATTTGGGTCAGCTTGTAGTCGGTGCTTAGTATACGTCTATAATTTTGCGGTGTGATATTGGGAACGAATCGATGAAGGCAAGGAGATTTTTCAGAAGCGGTCCACTTATTGTTCCATTTAATTATAGAGTCCTTTCTTATATCTCCTTTTATAAAAGAGATAGGGACCTTATCAAATGATACTGGAAGGTCACTGTAAGCCGCTAACTTTGCCAAAGCGTCAGCTCTCTCGTTGCCTTCAACTCCTGAATGACCCTTAATCCAAACAACATTGATTATTTTCTTGTGTTGGCTATAGAGTTTAGTCAAATTTATTCTAGTTTCCTCAGTAAGTCTGTCATGAATATTTGAGTTTTGAATTGAGTGTATTACGTTCATATTGTCCGTATAAATAGTTATGTGTGTGTTGGTATGTGTTAAGTTCTCAAGTAAGTATTCGGTGGCCTTAAGTACTGCTAACTTCTCCGCGCTTGGTTATTAGAACACTCCTTTCCTAACCTGTATTGAGACTCTATGAGCCTATCATTTATATCTTCAAGTAACGAAGCACACCCCACGTGATCGTCATTCTTGCTGCCATCTGTAAATATAACTGTCCGAGTTTGACTATCTGTTTGATTGTTTGCCAACATTTGTGCTTGTATTGCTGGATGAATCCAATATTTACAATTGTATGGGAGGTAAATTCTTTCTTGAATAATGTTATTATAGTCAGTAAGTCGTTTTTTTATGTTAAATAGTTCTGTTACTTCATGTATTTTTAAGTCGATTGGAAGAATACCTGCTAAGACGCAAGCAGCTTCATAAGATATTGTATGGAATGCTTTCGAGATTTTTATTGCTATGAGCCTTTGAATTCTACGGAGTTTTGCAAGATTCGATTTCAGTCGAACGCCCTTATGCCAAACGTGTGCCGCGTAAAGAAGTTTAGGCAAAATAGCTCCATGATATATCGTCTTGAGGACCTCTGATTTGAGACCCCAAGAGATCCTAGCTGTCAGTGTTAGTCTGTTAGTGGTTTGCAAAGCCTGGTTGTAAACATTACCTATGTGTCGTTTCCAGTTCATTTTTCGATCGTACAGTACTCCTAAATATTTTAATGTGTCACGTTGGTTTATTTGTAATGAATTTAATCGTATATTTAGTTTTGGTATTGTCCGTTTTCGAGAGAATATTATATATTCTGTCTTTTGTGAGTTAAAGTTCAGTTTATTAAGAGAAGCCCACCTTGTTAGTCTAGATAAAACAAGATTAGTAGAAGCTTCGAGTTCGTCTATGTTCCGACGTTTTACTAGTACCAGGACGTCATCGGCATAAACGATTAATTTAGTGTCGATTGGCAATTCAATTAGAAAAATTGTATTAATTAATATATTCCACAGAATAGGTGATAAACTAGATCCTTGAGGAGTCCCCATACTCAACCTTTTATCAATGGTAAATGAATTAGTTTGTATAACCAATCGCCTTTTTTCAAAATAATTTTGTATGGTCAGATAAAGATTTTTTGGACAATTGTATGTCTTAAGATTTGTTAAAATCGCTGTCCACCAAGCGTTGTCGAATGCACCTTTAATATCTAAACTTACAACTAGCAAATGTCTTTTTTGGTCTAAAGTCGTACTGATTTGTTCTGTTAAAGCATGCAAGGCGTCATCTGTTCCTGTCTGCGGTCGAAAAGCGAACTGATTTTTACTAAGTATTTCGTTTGTCGATAAAAAGTGCATTAATCGATTTTTAACAATT
Organism: Euschistus heros; assembly: GCA_003667255.2. Lineage (NCBI taxonomy): Eukaryota > Metazoa > Arthropoda > Insecta > Hemiptera > Pentatomidae > Euschistus > Euschistus heros. The sequence continues at coordinate 3,783,008 of RCWM02000047.1, forward strand.
CTTTCCAATATTTTTCCCAACGCAGGTAACATACTTAGTGGTCTTATTGAGCCAGGATCTTTTTTGGGAATTAATACCAGTTTAGCCATTTTCCAAATTAGTGGGAATTCTCTCCTACTGAAAAAACTTTTATATATTTCACAAATAAAACGAGGGAAAATTTCAGTTACTTTTTGGACTATAACTGGAGAAATCTTATCCAAACCTGGTGATTTATGTGGAGGTATGTTTTTGATAATTTCTAGTATTTCTCCGTCTTCAAGTGGTAAATCATCATTTGTGTCAGGAGGGGTGACTATATTATGCCTCATACTTTTTTGTTCTACTGTGTCACTGTCAGTATTATCGTCTTGAATTACTTTATTGAGTATGTAAGTAAGTGTTTCTTTTGAATTGTTTGTATATTCACCATTGTCAGCTAAAATTGTTTGTAATGTCGTCCTATTTTTTAATTTTTTTGAAGCCCATTTGTAGGGCCAATTCCAGGCTGATGAATTTGCAGCGAATGATTTCCACGATTCCACCTTTGATTTTTTTAGTAAGTGAAGGTACACGCGTTTTGAATCTAAATAATCAATTTTTTTTATGTCTCTTAACTGTATGTCATTAGCTGTTCGCTGATATAATCTCCGGAGTCTGTTTGTCTTTTTGCGCAATTTGGTTAATTTATCGTTCCACCAGGGGACTGTCTTATGCGATGTGTTAAAATGTCGTTTTCCTCGAGTTTTTTTAAAAGTTATATTGCTGGCTTTAATTAAAGCGGTTGTTAATTTTTTGGCAATGGTTTCTGTTTGTATTTCCGGTAAGAGTGTTATTATTTTTTGTTCTAACTCTTGTAATTCTAACTCCTCTTCATTAAACATTAAAAATTGTTTTCGTAATTGGACACATAAGTTAATTTTAAATTTATCCCAATCTGCTTTGTCAGTGATATAAAGGGAGTGGACCGATTGGTTATTCGACACCTGGCTACTGCTATTTATTAGTATTTCGTAAGTTATACAATTATGGTCCGAAAAGTTGGTTTCATTGGAAATTTTCCAATTGTTTATTTTGAAACTTCTCAACATATTAGTATTGGCAAGAGTTAGATCAATATTGCTTTTTCCCATGTTATTTTCGAAGGTAGTCAAATCTGATTCCAGATTTAATAGAATAAGGTCTTTAGAAACAATATAAGCCTCTAAAAGTTTTCCCCTTTCATTCGTTCGTTTGTCAAACCAAAATTTTGACCGACTATTCGAATCCATTCCAATAATAAGTTTTTCCCCATTAAATTTTAACAAAATATCTTCCAATTGTTGTAAATCAATATTTATGTCTCGATTTAGGTCTAAATAAGTACTAATTATCAAGCATTTTAATGTACCATATGATATTTCAACAACTACCAGGTCAGCGTTTGAATATTGTGTAATTAAGCAGCCTTCTAAATCTTTGTTTAAAATTACAACACCAGCTCTAGGTTTTCGATCATATGTTGGATAAATGCGATGATTATTATAACCTATAATTCTGTTATCACGTGTGTATGGTTCTTGTATTAAAATAATATCAATATTTGTCTTAGATGTATAAAACTGTATAAAGTCTGTTGTGTATTTCGAATGACGAGCATTGATCTGTAATAATTTCAACTGTCTCATTCAAATGTCAAAAATAAATGTTTTAAAAGAGTAATAGAAATAAAAATTATGTTGTATGTCAGTAAATATATAATGAAAAACATTTAATGTACTCACGCTAATGGTATAGTGAAGTCAGTATTTGATACCAGTTTTTGCACTTCAGTAATGTAGGAAGGGCAGTTTCTATCATACACAGAGTGGTCTGTTCTTCTTAGCATTTTGATTCGCGGATTCTTGTTATAATTTTCACAATTTATGCACTTGAGATAAATATATGTATATATATATATATATATATATATATATATATATATATATATATATATATATATATTTATTTATTTATTTATTTATTTATCGCGATACAGGCCAACGGTGGACCACGCGTATATCATTTTCAGGTTTTCTTCCTTTCTGCCCAAATTCTTTTCATTTTTTTTCGCCCATTTCCCTTTTTCTTTCCTCCGTCCATTTCTTACTTTCATGCTTCTTCTTCTCCGCTACAAGAACCTTTATATTTTTAACCATTTTTCCGAATTTATCCTTATCTTTGTAGTCTCCCTCCGTGATACCCAATTTTTTAACTTCCTCTTTCATTTGCTCTGGGTAACCTTTTATATTTTTCAATTTCATCACTTTATCAAATATTTGTTTGTTTAATCTATTGCTATTCATTCTTTTCAAGTGTCCGAAAAAATTTAATCTCCTTTTCCTCATCGATGATTCTAAGTTTTCCAATTGTTCGTAAAGGTCATCGTTCTTTTTTAATCGATATTCTTCCCCCACTTTTCTCGGTCCGTATATCATTCTCAATATCTTTCTTTCCGTCCTTAACAAGGTTTCCATATTGGTAAATCCCATAGTCTCTACCCCGTAGAGGATCACAGGTTTTATGACTGTTTCATAGTGTCTAATTTTGGCTTTTATGGAAAGATTTTTTTTTTTATTATAAAAACTCCTGACTGAGAACTTTAATCTATCCAATTTTACCTCTCTACTATGCGTTGCTTGCAAGTCTCCCCCATTGTAGTTCACAAGTTCCCCAAGTATTTAAATTGATTCACCAACTTGATTTTACCATATTTAGTCTAGATTTTTCCATTTTTTCCCTTGTCATTCGTCATTATTTCGTTTTTTTTTTTTTCGAATAATATTTTTAACCCGGCTCTTTCTGCTATTTCTTTCAGTTCATTTATCTGATTTGCTGCCTCTTCTTCACTTTCCGCCAAAAGTGCCAGATCATCCGCGAAAGCCAAACACCTTATTTTCACACCTTCTTTCTTACCTCCTATCCTTACACCAGATTTATTGGTTTCCCAAAACGTCTTCATAATTTTTTCTAAAACAATATTGAATAAAATAGGTGATAAGCCATCCCCTTGTCTTAACCCTGTTTTAATTTAGAACGGTTTACTAATTCCCCCCCTGAATTTAATTTTAGAGTAGGTCCCAGTTAAAGTTTGTTTAATTATACTAATTGTTTTCTGATCTACTCCGTATTCTTTAAGTATCCGCACAAGTGTTTCTCCATCCACCGAATCGTAGGCTTTTTGAAAATCCACAAAGGAGACATAAATTTTCTTCGATCTAATCATGTGGTATCTCAGGATTAATTTTAAACTCAGTATTTGTTCCGGACATGATCTTCCTTTTCTAAATCCATTTTGGTATTCTGCTATCTGATGATCGATTTGTGGTTCTAGTCTATTCAACAGAGCTCTCGACAAAATTTTGTACGTCACCGGAAGTAGCGAAATCCCCCTATAGTTATTTGTATCTGTCTTCGCCCCTTTTTTATGTAGTGGGTGTATAAGTGCCGTTTTCCATTCATCCGGTATTTCTTCTTTCTCCCAAATGTCTTGCATTAATTCTGTCATTTTAGCAATATATCCTTCCTCCGCAGACTTCCACATTTCGGCTATTATCCCGTCTTCCCCGGCCGCTTTATTATCCTTCAATGAGAATACGATTTCTTTAATTTCCTCAATTGTCGGTGGTAAACTATTCGGGTTTTGTGGATTGTTTGAATTCGTTTCTAGTTTGGTTGTCGGTTCTTCGCAGTTTAGTAAGTTTTCAAAGTATTCTGCCAGTATCTCGCAATTTTCCTTATCATTTTGTGCTAGTTTTCCATCTTTCCTCTGAAAATTTAGGTTCGGAGCTGTGTACCCTTTAATTTTGTTTTTGAATGCCCTATAGAATAATCCTGTGTTCTGATTCCTAAAATTTTCCTCTATTTCTGCGATCTGTCTTTTAAGGTTCATTCTTCTCGTATCTCTTATGATGTTATGTGCTTTCTTTTTTTCTTCTTGGAGTGTTTTATGGTTTTCTTCCGTTTTACTCGAGTTCCATATTTCCCATTTCTTCAACCTCTCCCGAATCGCCTCTTCGCATTCTTGATTCCACCATGCGTGTTTTTTCTTTAATTCTAAGGGCGCTACTTTATTTGCTGCCTTCACTAGCTCCTCTGTTATCTCTTTCCAGTTTTTAGGATCTTTCTTCAATGTTTCCTCATATTTTTTCACTTCATTTTTTAATCTTTCTCTGTCTACCTTAGGTGTTGTGGCCTTGCTTCTCTTGGTTTTCCTTTCAGGTATAAATTTAATTTTTATCTCAGAAAGGTAGTGGTCTGATGTTACGTTGACTGATTTTCTGACTTTAACATTTTGGATCTCCCTTTGGTGGTTTCTTGAGATCCCCACATGGTCCAGTTGAAACTCTCCCAGCCGAGAATTTGGTGATACCCAAGTCTTTTTCTTGTTCGGTATATATATTATTTTATTATTATTTTTTTTTTTTTTTTTTTTTATTTTATTTTTTAAATTATATATATATATATATATATATATATATATATATATATATATATATATATATATGTATATGTATATGTATTTTTTTTCCATCTTAAATCTTGATAATCCAATCCTTACATTCCAAAATCCTTCGAAAAATCCTCAATGCTTCTTACTTTGTCACCAATAAACTTATCCATAAAGAACATGTTCCATATGTTGCTGATTTAACCCGAACCAAATACCAATCCTTTCATAGTAAGCTCCATAACCACTCAAATCCTCTAGTTTCTCAACTTGCTTTCCACTCAATTCCCGATAATTCTCCGAGGCGTCTGAAAAGAAGATGGCCCACAGATCTTCTTGTGTAGATTTTATTTTTTTACTGAAGTGCTACTGATGAGTAGTTCTTTTCTAGTTTTGGCATGTTATTGTAACACATTTACACATTATTTGTTTTTTTTTAACACATATACTTGATGTATAATTGTACAGTTGTAAATTTCAATAAATTGATTTTAAAAAAAAAAAGAAAATCGTGAAAAAAACAATAAATTAACTTCAGGCGTTGGTGGATGACCCTGGGGGTTTTACGCCTTAAAGCTCTAATAAACAAACAACATGAGGATGGACAACTTACATCTAACTAAATGGATTATGGAATATACAGAAAAGATCAAGAATATGGGATGGATAACTGAAGTAAAGAAGAATCTTAAGAAGCTGGAATGACAGATAGAACACAATTCAGACATAAGGTTGACAAATGGGAAGTCTGTCCAGTAGAAAGGAAAATGAAAACAGGAACCAAGTGGTCGAAAGATAGGAAGAAGGTACACAGTGAAAAAATGAAAGAGATATGGAACATCTAAAAGGCTTAAAAGAAGTGAATGCTTTGCGTATTCCTCAGAGGCTCATTCGTATAAAGTAAACTAATTATATAATAATAATAGTACATAATAATAATTTTGCCGGTTGTAATATCTTGTAATGAACTTGTTCTGTTGGTGAATATTCGGGTGAGGTTTGAGGGATGGAAGCTAACATAGAGGTTTTTATTATTTTGTTGAAACTATTTATTTCATCTTCAATATCAGAGGAAGATTTTATTGATGGATTTATATCAATCTTAAATCTTTAGCAATTTTAAATTTGCCTCTGCCTTTAAAGAAATAAATCGAGTTGGAGTTTTTATTATTTTGATTTTCTTTTCAAATCTAAAAATTACTGGGATGTGGTCCAAGTTAAGGGATGGGAAATATATAGAGATAGGTTGTTTAAGTTAGGGCCAAATCTTTATACTTGGTTTGTAGCGAAATTGCCTAGATATATATGTGGGTTCGCTTGGGCTATGTATATTAATATTATTTTTAATAATGAAATTTATCAGGGTTTTACCATTTTTATTATTGTTGTGGCAATTCCATTTCTTACTTTTTGAATTTAAATTTCCAAAAGTCAATGTTCTTTTTCCAACATTAAACATTTTTATGAGATCAGTATAAAGACGTTTACCTGGAGGTATGTCAGTTCCTATTCCTTTTATATTTTTATTAATGCACTGAAATTGTATTCTGACAGCTGTACAATTGATGACGGTATTGAAGTGCCTTATTTTGGCATTCCAAGAGATGCACTTCTTGTTTTAGATATTTTTTGTCAATCCATAAACTCTTTCTAGTTTTAGAATGCGATCTCCAACAGCTGCTTTTTCCAATCCTGTATTGACCCACCCAGGTACTTGAACTTCTTGATCCGTTCAATTCGTCCTCCGTTTCAAAGAATTTTGGTCCATTTTTGTCATTTTTCCTAAATTTGGTTTTTTCTATTGAGATCCTGAGTTCTGTTTGGCTGGCCATTTTTTCCAAGAGGTTGATTTGTTGTTCTCCTAGGCTTTTTGATAATATTGCAAAATCATCAGCAAACGCCAGGCAGTTAACTTTAATTCCTTCTGATTTCTTTCGGAGGTAGATTGGGTTTATTTCCCGACTTTACAGTGCCGATTTCGAAATTCGTACAATCTTCCCAAGGATACAGTTGAATAGGAGTGGCGACAGGCAATCACCCTTAATTTCTGTCTTAATTTCGAATGGGCGACAGAGTTGTCCCATGAACTTCAACCTGGAGGTTGTGTTTGTTAAGATATCCTTAATTATATTTGTTAGTTTGGTCTCTTTTGGTTCAGAGGAAGAAAACAGATTTTAATTTTAGAAAGGTGGTGGTCAGAATCGAATTCACTGTTTCTTACCACCTTCACATTCATTATCTCTTTTGAGTTTCTTTCAGTTACGTGGTCCAGTCGAAATTTCCCCACATTTGAATTTGGAGAGATCCAGGTTTTTGCTTTTCTTGGGAGTTTCCTGAAATGTGTCGACATGAGTCTCAACTGGAATGCTCTGCAAATTCCTATGAGCCTTACTCCATTCCTGTTTTTCCTTTTATGTGCTTGGTATTCTCCTACGATATCTCTAAATTTTTTATCTTGCTATGTTGTGTAACTTTTTTTATGGCTATTGCAAAAAGAGCACAGCTCAAGACACTTTCTTGTGGGATACCGTTAGTAATATACAGGGGAAATTTCTTTTATTGAAGACGGATGGCTACCTATTCTGTTCGATTTCACAGAAAATTACAAATTTAAAAAAGCGACCTTTAATTCTCCCTTCACCTAACTGTAACTGAGATGTTTTTAAGTTGTCATAAGCTTTTCCTATGTCAAAGTATATGTCTATGCATTATTTTTTCTCTACAAAGCTGTTCAGGATCTCATATTCCATTGTTATCAGATGATCTATTGTAGAGTGTCCTGTTTTGAAACCACTTTGTGCGTTCGATAGTAAATTATTTACCTCTAATACCCAACTGAGCATTTCTAACAATTTGTATACACAGCTTTGTGAGTGAGATGGGCCAGTAACTAGAGGGAAACAACTTATTTTTTTTCCGGTTTTTAAAAATTGTATGATAATTGATCTCTCCCAGACCTCTTGTTGTTTTATAGACCTCTTGAACCCGTTTTATTTCTTTTTCTTTAATGAAAACTGGGCAATTTTTCGAGTATGCATCGTGACCACCTGAACAGTTAGTACACATTCTCGGATTTTTATACTCAGAACCCTCATGCTTTGCTTTCCCACAAAATTTGCATAAAGCTTCTTTTGTCCAATTTTTTTTAGTATGACCAAATTTAGCAACGAATCGGGTTTGAAACAAATTGCCTCACTGCAACATTATGAAAACCTACTTAAATTTCAAAGGGAAGAGAGGGATTATTAAAAGTTAATAAGTAGTTATGGCTGTTATGATTTTCTTTATTTCCAAAATATGTCAACCTTTCAACATCGATCACATTTTGGGGTTTTAGCTCCTCTTTTATTTCTTCTACTTCGACAAAATTTATATCGAGGCACTACACAATGTCTTTACACAGATTCAACTTAGCATGGGACTCCATTTTGATTGGAAAATTATTGCATAAATTGTTACACTTCAACAGTTTTTCCGATTGAGAATCGGAAAATACCTATACAAAAAGAGTTCCATCTTTCAATTTTTTCATTGAAATTCAATCAATTAAGCATCTCCTATTAATGATTTTAAACTTTTATTAATTAAAAAAGGTGCTACTCTTTTAAAATCGGGTAAATTATCTTCATTATCTGTTTCTTATTATTAAAAACTTGGGACAGTTTATTTTATTTTTTCGATATTTCCTATAACAGTATAGAATCTACCTTTTTTTCTTTTAGAGGTAGGGATTCTGCCATTTTCGTTGCTGAATCATGCAATTATAAATGACAAAAAAAAAAAAAAAATATATATATATATATATATATATATATATATATATATATTGTTATGTTTATTTACTTTTTGATGTCCCTGTTCGGGCGCCATTTTGTTATGTTTATTTCTTTGTTGATAAAGGTTATTTTACTTAAATTTCGTTACTATTTTGAAGTTAATTTTCTTTATAACAAATTTTTAATTATTTGTCATGTTTAAGCTTTTTATTAGATAATGTAAAATTATTTTCATTTATATAAAGTTAATTTAATTTGCTAAATAAAATTTTGAGGGAATATCAAGGGTTCAGCTTTTCAAAGATAATGATTTTGACTCAAGAATATATATTTTCAAATAAAAGAAATAAAAACATCTTACAATTATATTACATTTTTTAATTAACGTAGTTATAATTAAAATACCTTCTTTCTTCTCAATGTGACTATAGGTTCTCACAACCCAAATGTTCCCCAATTTGTCCTTCTTGCATGAAACTTCCTTCTTTTTCTTCCTTCGCCAGTTTATTCAACACTCCTATCATCCAGACTGTTAGTATAATTTATTGTTTCTTCACACATGTGACTTGTTAAATATCAGAGAGAGGTTGATGTTTCAAATCCGAGAGATGAGAGCGAGAGGTGTTGTTGCCTCGGAATCCATACGAAGAGAGAGAACGGTGTTGATTCCTCGGCATCCATAAGCATACGCCATCAAATCAACAAAGACGCCATCCCAACCGTCCTTTCAAAAAAACCGTTAACGGCCAAATCTGCTTCACCATGGCCTTCATATTTATTACCTCTTAACTTACAATAACTATATAAAATTCAAATTATACACTAAAAAACATTTTAAAAATCCTAATCATTTTTAACATATCCCAATTTAAATTGATAAGCAAAAACTACGTAACAATTAGATCGGCGGCGAACTCTCGCTGGCGCCAAATTCAAACTTGAATTCTTTTAAATTACAATTTATCTCGACTCCGAAATATCATTACAATATATATATATATAATTATTAAAAAATATTACTTTTAAATATATACACTGAATAATGAATAAAGAGAGATAAAAAAATTGAAAAAAAAAACCAGCGAAATACTCGTAGCTAGTACATATAAAGTTAAAGAAATAAATAACTGGAAAATTAACAAATAAAATATGCTTAGAACAAAACTTATTAGTTCGTTGTCATTCTGCGCAAATCCGCAAGAGCACTGAGTGCATACGTTTATACTCCTCGGAATCTAAACACAAACTCTCATTTAAGATTGATAAATTAATTAACACTTCTATTGGAATTATTTTATTAGAATATTAACTATTGGATATGTTTATCTGGTCATTTAAAGAAAAGTCTGAATCGGTTTTAATCGATTTTATTATTTATAATGATTCATAAATATTTAATTTTTATGAAATTATTATAAGTTTTCATTTTTCTACTTTTTCATTTTGCTATTTTCTACTTGATGCAATATTTTTTAAACAGAGAAATCTCCATAAAAAAATAAGCAGCACGAATTTAGTATATATAGGTAACCCACACACACAGATGTAGTTATACACAATAATGCCAGGAGACCACTAACACACAAACTAACAGCCTTTAATAGCATAATTTACCGCATTTTAAACATACTATTAAATGAAAAAACATATAATAAATAAATCCATATCATATACACTACAGCCAGCGGAGACTGTAAAATCACGATCGACAATATTTTAAAAAACTATGAATAATAATATATACATAACACCCCCAGAGGATAAAGCTACCCTGAAGAAATACATTTTGATACCATATTAATATCCACCCAAGTCGGAAAGGAATTTAAAAAAATAGGTTTAAATCCTGCAATTAATATATATATATATATATATATATATATATATATATATATATATATATATATATATATATATATATATTGTTAAGTTCTTTAATTTGATTAAGTTCTAATTAATATAAAGTTAATTAGTTTTCTAATTAGTAATTAATTAATTGTCCCTGTTCAGGCGCCATAATGTTATGTTCTTTTAATTTGATTAAAAGTAAAATTTTAACTAATATAAAGTTTGTATCTATCTGTTGGAATTTTCCTTCCATTTTCTTAATATGTTGTTCTATTTTGTTATTAATACTACTCGAGTTCTGCGCCTGCGCCAGATAGCTATAGTTGTGTCTACATCGTCTCTTTCCTATATCATTATTTTATTGTGAATTGATTGCAGTTTACGGTGTAAATTGTTATTAATTAGCAGTAAATAGGAATCACGAAGAATTGGACTAATTATCATCGTGAGTACTTTCTTATTTACTAGCCAGTGAATATAATAACGTGAAACATTAAGAGCAATATGTCGGATTAACGGCTGCCGTTAGTCGTTATCAGTTCCCCCCCCCCTCTACCAGTACCCAGTGCTTCAGTACCCATTGGACAACCGTGGGGGTTGTTGCGTCGCTCTGCAGACGTCAGGGTCAAGTTCACATAGACGTGGAACTTATTATTATTATTTATTTTTTTTTATTTATTTATTTTTTTTTCCTTTTCCCCTAAAATGCCAGTATGAGATATTATCACATGGTAATGTCAAGCAAAAATAAAAGAAGTCGGTCTCTGGAGTCTAAACCAAGTCCGACAAAACCCAAGTCGAGAAAAGCCAAGAGAGGAACCCCGCCTTCTACAGCCAGCTCTGAAAACACTACTACAGTAAATGCTCAAGATTCGCAACCTGGGACTTCTTTACAAGGAGTTCAAGATGAATCGCCATTTTTTTCTCCAAATCGTTTTGATCTGCTTAAAAACACAGAACCAGAAGAAATGGAAAACTATTGTTAATAATAAGATACCACGCCCTCCACCTATCTTCATTAGAAACATAAGGAGCTTTAAACTCCTCTGTGAACAAATAAATAAAATTACTAGCCCAGAAAGTTATTCATGTACAAGCAGGGCTAATGATACCAAGTTAATCCCTAATACACCTGACACCTACCGCACGATTATCAAATATTTGAGCGAAACAAAAGCTGATTTTCATACATATCAGCTCAAAAATGAAAAATCAGTAAGAATCCTAATTCGGCATCTCCACCACACAACACCTGCTGATATTATAGAAGAAGAACTCACTTCCATTGGGTTCAAAGTACGGCAAATTATAAATGTTGTCAAAGATAACAAAAACAATCCTGGAACAGGTAACAAAACACCATTACCATTATTTTTTGTTGACCTTGAGCCGACTCCTGGAGTGGAAAAAATCTTCGAGGTTAAGAGGCTCTACTACACAAATGTTGTAGTAGAGAAACCTTATCCAAAAAGAGACACACTAAGCGCTACTGCCATCATATCCCAAGATGTGTGAGGTGTGGCGATTCACACAAAACCGAAGACTGTAACAAGTCGCGTGATAGTCCAGCCGTATGCGCTCTATGCCACAAGGGCCATCCGGCAAACTATAAAGGTTGCGAAACTTACAAAAAGCTGAAGGCACGATTTCAACCAGCCCAAACTAGCAACGAAGAAACAAGGCCAAGAAGACAGCCCTCTAGACTGGTAAATGAAACCATCTCCTATGCTAATATGATGGGTGGCAGGGAGCTAGCTACTGAAACAGGGGCCATGCCACAACCCCAGCCTCATAAAATATATCTTGAATCCCAATATCCTTCCCTTAACCAAATCCCTCAGTCTCAAACCCAGCCCCCACAAAATCCCATAATCCAACCCAATAAAAATAACATTCCTACAATTCCTCATATTCCGTCTCCTCCTAATGCCACTGATATCTCTTCTATCCTTAACTCTTTCCTCTCGGAATTTCGAACCATGATTACACCTCTTATATCACTCCTTACAAATGCATTATCCCACATTATCATCCCAGCCCAAAGAAATCCCTAAATGAAACCTTCCCTATCCATTCTCCTCTGGAATGCGAATGGTATTCGGAATATATTAACGAGTTGACAGCACTACTACACGACAGTAACATTGATATAGCCCTGATTACTGAAACTCGACTAACTAGTAACAGAACACTGAATATAGCACAATACGAAACCCATCGGACGGATCACCCGGACGGGAAAGCTCATGGTGGCACTGCCGTCATCTTTTTTTTTATTTATTTATTGTTCACCCTACCTTGCCTTCAGGCAATACAGGTTTAGGCAATATTAACTTTTAATATTGCCATAATGTCAAAAATGATTTATATATAATTACAATATAAAACTTATAAAATGTTATAGTACAAAATATATAACATTATACACAATAACAATATATGATTACAATATAAATTATAAAAAAAATAACAATAAATATAATTACATCCACAATAACTAAAATAACAATAACTACAATTACAATATGAATGAGAAATCCAATGTTAGGCAGCTCCAAGGTTGTCACCGTCTTCTTCAGTGCTTTCGTTGTCCGGCGGCCTTCCAGGAGTAGGTCCTCTTCTATTAAGGTTGAAATGGTATGAGCCAATAGCAGTCTTCCACCCGTATACAAAAACTTTGTAGTGCGGGAAGTTTTCTTCAGTCATTAGCTGAGGGAAATCATTCTCCGAAAGAGCGTAGAGTCCAGTTTCTCTCAGTAGTTTGGCCCTCAGTGCTTCAAAGGTGGTGCAACTCATAATGATGTGCTCAGCCGTTTCTGGAATTCCACATTTGGGGCATAAGGGATCAATGTCTACTCCTAAACTATGGAGTTTAGCCCGAAAACCACCATGTCCTGTGAGGAATTGCGATATCCAGTAATCTGGGAGGATCCATTTCGCATACAAACGTGCCTGAACGGTGGGAAAGTATTTTCTCAAGGTAGCACCTTTCGAAGTTGTAACCCACCGCTGGTTCCACATTTCTATAAAATGATCCCGGATAGCTTTTTTCCATTTTCTGGGTTCATTCATAATCCTTACACGTATGTTATCGGGAAGATCGACTGAGTCCCCTCTCTTTAAATTATCCTTTAATACTTCCTCTCGTAAGAAAAGGTCGATAGGTATTCCTCCCGCTAAAACTTGGACAGCCTCATGAGACACACTCCTATATGATTTAGTTACCCTTAGCAGAGTGGTTCGCTGGATGGTCGCCAATCTGTTCTTCTGCCGCTGTGAGAGGTTCTGGTACCAGGCGGGAGTTGCATATCGCAGAATACCCAGAATCACTCCATTATAAATCGTCATAGTAGCCGGGTATCTTAGGCCCCAAAATGCACCCCCGACGCGGCTAAGACCGTTTAAGGCTATTGCTACCCTATTTCTAAGGTAATCCAAATGAGGGGTCACATTAAATCCTCTTCCGATTCTTATTCCAAGATAGGTGACATCCTCACTTGGGCGGATTCTGATATCTTCAATACATATGTTTATAGGATGTGCCCTATCCGTCTTTCCTCTGAGTAGAATGGCCTGTGTCTTTGAAGCTACCATTCTCAGTTTCTTACTTTTACACCATCGTCCTACCAGGGTGGCGCACCGTTGTGCCTCTTCTTTAACTCCAGTCCTGCTGTTGGAGGCCACTATATTAGCTAAATCGTCGACGTAAGCCGTGGCAGGAAACTGCTCTTCCTCGAGCACACCCAGTATTTCATCAAAAACCAGTTTCCATAAGGCTGGGCCAAGAACTGATCCTTGCGGGCATCCCCTCTCTATAGTGGCTTCTTTCTCGTAAGAGCTTCCTCGAACCTTTACAATCCTGTTCTGAAGGTAGCTACTTACGAGGGTGAATAAGTTGCTGGGGGCTTCGAATTTCTACAGCTGTTGAAGTACACGTGGCCACCAGACGCTGTCAAAGGCAGAGGATATATCAAAAAGTAACAACATGACATACCGCTCAGTTCTTTGTTCGGCGTCTGCGCGAATTCTCAGTATCGCATCAGTAGATCCCTTGCCTTTTGTACAGCCAAATTGCCGTGGATGGCTTGCTTTTGTAAATATTGGCTGCAGTCTTATTATGATGAGATTTTCCAAAATCTTGCTCATCACCGGAAGAAGACATATGGGCCTATACGACTTAGGAAGCTCCTTATCCTTATTCCCTCCCTTGTAGAGCAGTCTCAAATCTGCCACCTTCCAGCTTCTCGGAAAATACCCCCTATCTAGGCAGTCATTGAAAATACCCAATAATATATCTTCAATATAGGGGATACTATTCTTTAAGATAGCGGCGTCTATAGAATCTAGCCCTGGAGCACGTCCGGTTTTCTGTCTATCAACAGCAATACGTAGGTCGTGGATGTCCCATGGAGGGCATATGTCTGTGCCAGGTGGGTATGCCGTTGTGCGTCTTACGAATTCTTCCTCTTCATTATCTTCAGACGGATCATCTCTAGGATATGTCACTTCAATGTAAATGGTCGCTGCTTCTTCGAGGGTAGTGGCTTGAACATCTACATGCTTGAGGGCTGCCAGCGTTTGCATAGGAGTCAGCTTTCCCAGAGCAACTCTGTACGGAATACCCCATGGATTCTTCTTTGACTCTTCGACAATGAATTCATCCCAGGACCTCCGCTTCCGTAAGCGCACTTCGTTTCTGTATGCCTTAGCTTTGGCCTTGTACTCATTACGAAGTGCAATGCGCCTCTCGTCTTCTCTGCATCTCTGGTACAACCGCCGCGCCTTGTAGACTTCTCTCTTCATTGTTGTTAAGGCCGGTGTCCACCATGGAACTAGTCGAGCTCTGGTCTTTCGCCGTTGTAGAGAATTTTCAGCTGCGTCAAAAATAGCATTAGTTATTTTTGAGACTCTATAGTCCAAGTCATCGGCACTTTCCGATTCCGCCTTTTCCCAATCTTCGTCGGCAATATCTCCCTCCAGCATACATCGAAAGACACTCCAGTCGTACCTTCGGGTTATGTAACCCTTGTCAATAACTTGATGACCTGTCATATTCTGTACTAAACCAAATTTCAAGACTTTGTGGTCAAACTAGTCTCAGGTCTAAGAGTCCAATCAATAATGTGCCCTACTAATGTCGGTGATGACAACGTCACGTCAATCGAACTTTCACCCATCGCCCCTGAGAAAGTAGGAGTGGAAGAGACGTTGTTGACTACTACTAGCTGACTTCTTGCTATGTACTCACCTAGCTTAGCCCCTCGTCTATCTGTCCGGCTGGAGCCCCAAACTGTGTTCCAAGCGTTGGTATCCGAGCACAAGATCACATTCCTTGGATGTGATCGTCTCCATGACTGAGATATCTTCTTCAATGTTACTTCCGTTAGGCAGGTACGCCGAAATCAACGTGAAATATACCCTGCCCCACTTTATATAGCATGCTACACAATCAGCTGTAGAATATTGCCTCAGATACATAATGTCAAGATTTGGGTTGTTAACCACTATAGCAGCCCTAGGCCTCCTCTCTCCACTGCTCAGGGCTATAACTCTTGACGTGAGGCCAAACCCCGTGACCAAGTTCCGACGGCTGGTCGGTTCCTGAATTGCCATGATGTCGTAGCGTCGAGAAAGAACTCGCAACTCGTCGGCCACTACTCTTCGACGACCCATGTTGAGCTGAAGGATGGTAATCTTATTCATAATAGGTTCTTTTCGCCATTTCTTTGCACCACGTTAAGTGCACAGGGCACTCCCGACTTCCAGCCTTGTGCTTTGTCCTGTTGGGATCAGCATTCGTCCGTTTACAATTGATACAGGTTGGGTCTGCCATTGCTTTCTTCTTCGGACACTCTTTCATTAGATGACCACTCGCTGCGCACCAAATGCAGACCACTGAGTCGGCAGTGCAAGTGGCCTTAGTGTGTTCATAGCCTTGACACTTAGTGCAGCGAGGGGCGTCCAGGTAGTCTTTAAATGTCATAGACCACCATCCTCCATCTAGATTTCCTATTTCCAACAGCTGAAAACGGATCATTGGGTGAACTTCTATTACCCAATTCTTAGTTAAGCCATTCCTTGCGACTGAAGAAAATAGTGGGCGGAGATCTTCAATAACCAGGAGAGTTGGAATCGATTTTTCAGGTATTTTTTGCCACAGAAACCTAACTAGATCGGCTGAGCCCCATGCGTGAGGCACACCCCTCACCTCAAGTTTAGGTTTTTTCCTCAGTGCTAGTTTAGCTTGTAGCCCGTTTTGGCGTAGCTCCTGCCATCCAATGACTTTAGTTGCATGGGATTCGTCTTCTAAACGAACTAGAATCGATCCCGCCTTGGTCGTTCTAACAATGGAAGCGTTTACACCTAAATTTGTGGGCGATGGCAGCCCATTTATGATATCCACAGGGCTTTTCCCCGAGCCGCTGATTGTCAAATAAGCAGGTCTTGACGTCATAGACGGCTTCAATGGCAGCGATTTAACAATATCTGCCAATGTCTTAGGTTTATTCTTTGGCAGAGATTTATCAAGTGGAGAAATCTCGACTATATTTTCCTCAATTTCTTTCCCGTCTTCCCTTATTTTCTTTTCCTGCGATTTTGCCTTTCTCCTATTTCTTTTGGTTTTGTAAATCTCAAAAGTTTCATCTTCATTTAAATTATTGTCTTCATTAGTTGGCAGTTGCTTCTGTACTGAAGATTCGATCTTGGTATGTAGGGGGCAGGATGTTTCCACGTTTATTCTTGAATGGCTTTGAATGACACTTGGGTCGGACCTCTCCATGATTTTATTTATTATTGTGTTAACTACCATAGGAGACTCCAATGTTTCCTTCACCACTCTTTGAACAAGCGTCGAGACTGAATCTCCTTTGTTCATGTCTTCACATTGTTTGACCTTGAAGTTTAGGGTTTCCAATATGCCTATTAAACGATCAATGTTTTCATTGATATGTTTCCTCGTTACGTTATTCATCTTTTTGTCAAAAGTTTGAATGAATATACGTAGGTTTTCTTGAATTACCTTTGCTTCATGCAAACAGCTATCACTAAAGATTTCTCTATTTTCTTCTTCAACATCAGACCCGTTTCTAGGTCTTTTAGCAGATGGGCCTGGGTCCTTAACAATTGCTCCTCTAGGAGGATCCCCTCCATTTTCTGAAAGGTTAATCTCTGCTAACCTCTGATCTTATGTAACCTAACCTTAACGGTTTGACCTAGTTTCACTAAAATTCGTTTAAAACGACAAAAATATGTCTTAATGTTATTGAAGCTTTAAACAATAACAATAAACAATGAATTAACATAAAAGAAAAGAAAAGAAACAAATAAAAACACTAAAAACTGGATGCAGTAGCACAAAAGACAGCAGCACGAACGCACTGCCGTCATCATCCATCATTCCCTCTCTCACTACTTACTACCTTTACCGAATCATAGCTTCCTACAAATAACTGCAGTTGTTATCAAAACCTTCCCTTTCCCTCTTACAATAGCTGCAGCTTATTGTCCTCCTGGAAAAACAGTTTCCCTCACCCAATTCAGTTCCCTCCTTGATTCACTTGGAAACCACTTCCTTCTAGGTGCAGACCTTAATGCCAAACACCAACAGTGGGGTGCCAGAATCACCAACTCCCGTGGCCGAACTCTACTGTCGGCACTTAATTCCAACCATTGCCACTACATTTCTCCCTGCTCTCCTACCTACTGGCCGACAGATCCCACTCGTAATCCTGACCTCCTTGATTTCTTCATCCACACAGGCCTAGGCACAATTAATCATTCCATTAAACGCCTAGACAACCTCTCCTCTGATCACAGTCCTCTAATCCTAACCCTATCCTTAGCACCGATCCCCAAACTTCCTCCCCCATCATTTATTAGAGGCCCAATTAACTGGAACCTCTTCCGTCAAAAACTAGATGATTCGATTGACCTCAGAGTATCCCTGAAAACACCTCAAGAACTTGATGAAGCAGCCAACTCCTTTACTAATTCAATTCAACAAGCAGCTTGGAATGCATCTTTTCCTCAACCTTCCTATATCAACCGTATAAAAAATCCTTTACCACAAGAACTAATAGACCTTATCCAAACTAAACGTCATTATAGATCCCTATGGCAAAGATCCAGGCATCCTGACGATCGGAGATTATATAATCACTATACCAAAATAGTTAAAAAGAAATTGTCCTCCTTTAGATCCCAATCTTACAACTCCTATCTTTCCTCTCTCTCTACCTCTGGAACTTAACCAAAAAAATCCTTAAATACCAGCATATATCCCAACCTCTCCGACGCGAAGATGGATCCTGGGCTGCCTCAGATGAGAACAGAGCAGAAGAATTTGCCAAGCACCTTTCCAGCACATTTATTCCCCATCCCGAACAAATCCCCTCCCACACTGCAAAAGTTTACCAATTCCTTGATTCACCGATACCCCTCTCCTTACCTCCTAAAGCAGTTAACCCCTCTGAGGTCAAATTCCTCCTAAAAAAGTTGAAGAACCGCAAATCACCTGGATATGACCTGCTCACCACCCAGATCCTCCGACAACTCCCACAAAAAGCCATCATCTTCCTAACTTACACATCTACAATTGTATCCTTCGCACGACCCACTTTCCTCTGATATGGAAACACTCCATCATCATTCTTTTTCTAAAACCTGGCAAACCTCCCAACAAAACCTCATCTTATAGACCTATAAGTCTCCTTCCCATCCTTTCAAAAATCTTTGAAAAAATCCTTCTAAAACGTATCCTACCTATACTTGAATCCCAAAGCATCCCTTCCCACCAATTTGGATTCCGGACTGGTCACTCCACTGTTCAACAAGGCCTTCGTGTTGTTGATCACATATCATCTGCCCTTGAAAACAAGCAGTATAGCTCTGGTGCATTTCTGGATGAAGCGCAAGCTTTCGACCGGGTGTGGCACCAGGGTTTGCTCTTCAAGCTCAAGACCCACTTACCCCAATCCCTATACCTAGTCCTACGATCCTATCTCTCAAATCGTTCCTTTCGAGTCCGCTGTGGCTCAGAGTTCTCCAACTGTTATCCTATCGATGCCGGAGTACCACAAGGTAGCGTCCTAGGTCCCGTCCTCTATAATCTCTTCACTGCTGATATACCAACTAATCCTAATACCTTTTTAGCTACATTTGCAGATGATACTGCCATCCTATCATCCCATTCAGATCCCAAACTTGCTTCCCTCAACCTCCAAAGACATCTTCTACAGATCGAAGCTTGGTGCAATCAGTGGAGAATAAAAGTTAATGAAGCCAAATGCAGTCATATAACATTACACTTCGCCGCAAATCCTGTCCTCCCATCCACTTCAATAATATCCCTATTCCTATATCCGACACTGTACGTTACCTTGGCTTTCATCTTGACAAAAGACTGACTTGGAACCCTCATACTAGACTCAAAAGACAAGAACTAAACAGGAGATTCAGCCAACTCTACAGACTACTAGGCAGGAATTCTCATCTTTCAATTGATAACAAACTCCTCATATACAAAACAATCTTAAAACCAATGTGGACCTACGGACTTGAACTGTGGGGGACAGCAAGACAATCCAATATCAAACGCATTCAATCCTTCCAATCCAAAGTCCTCCGAACAATTGTCAATGCACCATATTATGTCACCAATAAAACCCTACATAACGACCTAAAAATCCCATTTGTCCTTGACCTCATTCCTTCAAAATTCTTTAAATTTCATCAAAATCTATCCAATCATCCTAATCCTCTGGCTCAATCCTTGTCCAGCTCTAACCATCCCTATAACCCCCCCAGAAGATTGAAACGGCAATGGCCGCGAGAACTTTTGTAATATAATGTTATATTGGAGTCCTGGTAATGACCAGCTTCTCCACTCAAGTTCTGAACATATGTGGCTATAGCGCTCCCACTCAGCCTCCACTGGATATTACTGGTGATGCAGCTGAGAGGGCAGCGCTGGGATCCCTACGGGTCTGGCCTTGACTCCCAATAAGTGGGGGAATAGGCTCGATTCGGGGTCCCCTAGGCTGAGTGTGTCTATATTGTACATAGAGTATGAATGTATCAAAAAAAAAAATTTTTTATTATTTTTTATTTTTTATTTTTTATTTTTTATTTTTTTAATTTATTTAATTTCTTTGTATAATGACTATTTGATTTATTTTTTGTATTATAACTGTTGTATTTTATCTCTTATTATTATTAATTGTGTATGGATGAGAACTTGTATATACGGTACGAATGAACTACATCATTAGCACTGTTACTTATTGCCCTTAACTGAGGCAGATTGTACATATATTTCAATAAAATAATAATAATAAAAAAAAAAAAATTAATACTACTCCGACTCTTCACACAATCATCTTCAATATTTGATAACTTTGAATTTATTTCACTAATCTTATTATCAAAAAATTTATTTAATTCTTTTTTTAAATCAACAGTAGTCTGTTCTAACTTTATATCAAATTCTTTTATAGATTTATTTAATTCATTTAATTTAGTTTATAAATCATTTGTTTATCAATTTTAGCAGATTGTTTATTAATTTGTTCCTTAAATTCAGCAGATTGTTTATCAATTTTAGTTAACATTTCAAGAAGTAACAAGTTAGTGTTTAAATCTACTGGGTTTTTGTTAATTCCTTGTTAGGATTAGCATTTGTTGGATTTTCAGTCAAATCATTGTTTAATTGCTCAGAATCATATCTATTTTCTAAATTTTCTTTATCAACATCTAGAACATCACTTTGTTTATACCTTTTAATAACACTTTCATCAGTTACATTTAAATTGACTACAGTACTTTCCATTTTTAACACTGATTTACTTAAACTTGAATAATATCCGAAATCGTATAACTCCTTACAATATTTATATCAAATACAAAAATCATTAATTTTGTTGACACAATAAAAATTATAATAAAAACCTTGAGTCAAAATCCTAAGAAAAGTCCTTTTTACGGGTGCCATAATGTAATGTTCTTTTTATTTGATAAAAGTTCTAATTAATATAAAGTTAATTAGTTTTCTAATTAGTAATTAATTAATTGTCCCTGTTCGGGCGCCATAATGTTATGTTCTTTTAATTTTACTTTTAATCAAATTCGATTTGATGATTAATCCTGGGCCCTTCTCAACTACCTGCTTTCGTTGTGGGGTCTAGCCTCTGACCTATGGCCTGGATGGCCCTTTTGTTGTCCAGGCAGTCCTCGACCCCAGTTACTCTCTCGGACTGTAACAGCATCTTAAGTCCTTTTCAGAAATATTTCTTCTGGTGGTATCACAAATAAATGGAGTAATCCCATATTATTGGGAAAATTGTATTGGCCTGCCCATAACTGGTCAGGTGACCATAACTAGTGATTTACCTATAACTACTATAACTCATGAAAAGTACTTAGTAAGGATGTATTGTCTCATGTCCAACTGTTTATTAATTAATAAATAATTCATTTATATTAGGAATTGGTAACCATTTACAGTGGGAAAATAGATCCTATACAAGAAAAATCCATACCCTGTCAAAGAGTCTTTTTTTCAATGAACTCTGCTTAAAAGCATCTCTCACTTACGCTGACATGACCTCTAGACATTGAGATGGGCCATTGTACCACCTCGTATTTATGCAAGAATTATAATTCTTTGATTAAGTATTCCAGATTGTGTTCTCTTTTTTATTTTTGCTTTTTAAAAAATGGGTTCTAAAAATAATCATATTTCATAACTGTAAAAATATGTTGCTTCAAATGTATCAATATATCATGTTTATTTGTTGCACATCAGTCGATTCTTGCCTGCTAACTGCATGTTGCTCATTTAATTATGATAAATATTCTTTAAAATTACTTCATTTTGTGGCAGTTCAGATAATATGGCTGTATCTACAATACATTACAGTACATTTCTGTTCATCATTCATATCTAAAAGAGCATGCAGCTATTCAAAGGTCTGTTAGTTGGAAAATATACTTAAAATTGCCTGTTTTTGCCATGTTGTTTAGGAAGGTTGTTATCCAGCTTTCTGGAGACCTTAAAAAGTTTAAAACAAATTTTCTACTCCTGTCAGCTATTTTTGAGATATCAGAAATGCATAATCCTCAAATTTTCATTCGCTGAATGCTTCATTCAACAAATCTTAAAGCTTTAGTGCGTCCCATTGCATGAATATAATTAACAAATTTAAATTACAGTTTACATGGTCCTCACCTTAAACCTTACTGATGGATGAAAATATCGAAGTAACAAATGTCACAGGCAGATATAGCAACATCTGTGCCGTAGAGAGCATTGTCAATGGTCAACACGTTTTTATTGTAACTGTATACATTTCTCCGAACACTAGCGTCAACAATATACAAATGTTCTTGTTGAAAAATCTTTTTCTGTACTCTTTAAGAGCGAGCCAACAATTTCAGGCCACTGAACAATATGCTATCATACCTATCGTACTGTGTGGAAACTTCAACTTTGATTTTAGTGGAGGCAAGAATGCCAACTTTCTACAGTGTATGCTAAACCCATTTGGATTAGTACTCATTAATAACAAAATTTCCTGCACAACACAGAGTGTTTGCTGTATAGATTTGGTGTTTACATGTAATATCAACCTCACCAGTAACAACTATGTTACCTATTTTATTTATCATAAACCTATATTAGCTATAACCGAAAAATGATTGTACATACTAATGTAAATATATACCTAATTGAAAAACATGTAACATGTAGCCTTGCATTGTTCCTTGATCTAAACTTAGATAATCTGGGGGGCTGGGGGTGTCCTCTAGAAGTCATAAAACAATATATGTACCATGATAAACACAAATCACAGGCAGCAATTTTTTTTTTCTTTTTTAAATTAAAAGATAATGTTTACATTTTAAATTATTTTGAATATTCTTTGATATTTGATTGTAAAAAGGATTCACTTTGTTTCTGATTTTTATTCCTCAATTACTTAGACTATAATATAGTCTATGTAATTATATTATAATTCATAATAGGCTCAGTATAATAAGGTTTAGTACTCACTGTTTTCAGGGTTTTAGTCAAATTTTATTCACTTGACTTGACTCAGATAGGAGACGAGAAGGGGGCAGGCAGGAGTCTCATCTCACAGAAATATGAGGTGTAGGTCAAATAGATAAATGGCAGAAGAGAAAAAAGTCCACTCACTGCTAGGAGCAAGATTAGAAATTTCAATTCAGAAATTTACTGTTTGGTTTCCCTTTGAATTTCTATTCAAACATTAATTATTTGAATATCTGTTTAAAAGTATATTTAAAAAAAAGTATTATGGAAGCCAATACGATAGTTTATTTTAAAAATAAATAAATTATAATTAAAGAAAACTAGTTAAATCTTGTGAAAGTATTTTCCTCCTAATATATATGCTGGAAGGTTGTTCTGCCTTAGTGTTTCAGAACAAACTGGAAGTCTAATTTTCTTTAAATAAAGGATGTTATATAAGGTACTATATGTATTGATGTATATACAGTATGATATGTTTTTTCTCTTAAACAATTGTAACCATAAATTTTTACTTTTTTTTATAGATAGTTTAATCTGCTAACACCTGAACATACAGGGGTTTATAAAAAATAATTTGTAAGAATTAAACAATAATGATTGATTAGGAACAAAATTATAGCACATTTGTAAAAAAATCTGCGTAAACAAGGCTAATCCAGTTCTGTTTCTTCTTCTATGTAGGTAATATTATATTCGTGCAATAGGACAAGCTAAGTCTTAAACATTAGTTAAAAGAAACACTTGGTGAATGAAAATTTGAAGATTATCTATTTCTGATATATCAAAAATGACTGACAGAAGTAAGAAAGGGGTTTTAAACTTTTTGAGGTTTCCAGAAAGCTGTACGGTGAAAAAATCTCTCAGATGACTGCCTGCTTAAACAACATGGCAAAAATGGGCAATTTTAAGGATAGCTTCCAACTCATTGAACAGCTCGTTGAATTACTGCAAGCTCTGGTGTAGAGCCGAATATGAAAAACAAAGGATCATTTGTGCAGGTCCTCACATCAAAAAGAAAAAAAATTAAATGTATACCCAAGTTTAAAATTTCATTGCCGAAACAGCAGATCATGCCCGTTATCGCTCTAACTTTAAACTGTTTTCTCAATAGTATTAAGCTACCTACTGCTTTGTAAACTTGTGTACCAACGGTTTATATTACAGTGAGCAAAATGGTGATTACATTTCATCAGGTTACTGCTTAAATTAACAATTATAACTGAGAAAAGAGGTGCACATGAGGTACAGACTATCCACGGGTAACAGTTTCTTACTTGTCGGCACTCCAGGTTTTGCTAAATATTACTTTAGCTAGTCGTCTTTAACGTCACTGATAGCCCATGGCGTAGGCTCTGGACTTGTATTCCGTTTTTCCGAGTTCAAGACTCATCTCCTATAAACATTTTTTTTTTTCTTTTAATTTTACTAAGAAAATGTTTCAGTTTTTCTTTATTTTTTCTCTTTAATTTTTTTAAATTAGAAATAATAATTTTATTATTAATTATTTATTTTTATTTTTTATTTAAAACAAGATAAAGCCTACAGATTTGTCTTAAGAGGCCTTCATAATACCACCCCTTATAGAGATATTGAAGAGATTGGCCACAGCGTGAGAAACATCTCGAATGTTCTGTACCCAACACAAAAGTTTCCCCTACCTTTATTTTATGTAGACTTGGAACCAGTCAGCAATAATAACGAAATATTCACCAGATGCCAAACTCTGGGGCATACAAAGTCATATTGTCACTAGCCAGCCAGATGTGTCAAATGTGCTGGACCACATGCTACAGGAACATGCCTGAAAACCAGAGAAACTCCAGCAAAACGTGTCCTCTGTGGTGAAGACCACCCAAAAAATTACAGAGGGTGCATCGTACACAAAAACCTTCAAAGGCAGAGACATTTGCAAACAATTTCAAAAAATCGACCTCACAACTCTCAAGAAGTAAGTGTACAACCTCCGAAAAACCTTCATGAAAAATATGAAGATCAACTTTTTACCACTGAGCCCAAGCTGTCTACTTCCATCCTCCACAACAGGGTATACGAGGGAATCTAAATGCTCCTTTGTCATATATTATAGGAAATCATCAGGCTCGACATCAGGTGCCTCAAAGCTCCCAACCACAGCCTGTACTTTCCATACCTCAACCTCCTCCTAAATGTCCTAATCAGGACATTCCTCCATATCATCTACCTCTTCCTGTAAAACTACCACCACAGAGTCAACACCCAGTTCCAATCCAAACTTTTTCCATAGTAAACTTCCCAACCTAAACATCATTAAAAGTTGACACTATTCCTAGTATCTGAAGACCGGTCCAAATCCCAGTTAGCATTCCTAGATACAATCCTTCATCTCAGCTCCCTGAATCAAATCTTGTTCCAAACCCAGCAGAAATTAATAACATCCTATCATCCTTCTTATCCGAGCTAAAAGAAATAATCGCACCGCTCATTTCACTTCTTACCAGAGTCCTTTCCCAAGTCCCATTCAATATTCCACAATGAGCCCAAAGCCTCTGACAGTCATTTTGTGGAACCCAAATGTTTTTCCTTTTAAAAATGAGGCCTTTTTCATCAGACCTTGTAGTGGTTCAGGTCTCAGAGCCATAAATTAAAACAGGGAAAATGAGGGTTTTGTATAGGATGTCCTACGTGTGCTGAAAGGTAAGTCTGCTAAAAAGGTGCGAGCCAAGTCCATAATAACAGCAAATTGCTGAGATTATTTTTCTCCAGACCTCTGTCAAGATTCTGTTGTAGCACGTCACTTGTGAGCCAAGGTATACAAATTCTTATACTTGTTCAAACATATAAGCACCAAAAGCGACTTTGGTACCAAACTCTGAAGGGAACTGATCTGACACCATATACTTCTTTTTGTCTTGCTTGACAATCAGGCCGAGGAGTTGAATGCTTGTGAGGACCTTGGTAGGATCTTTCAACAATGTCTATATTATCAGCATACACTAGTAGCTGAACTGTTCTCCTGAACACAAAGTCTGTAGTCTGAATTTCTGAGTCTCTGACAGCTTTTTCAATGTGAAAATTAAGGAGGCTTAACAAAGCATCTCCTTACCTCACTCCTATCACTGTCATGAAACCCTCAGATCGCTTCCCTTGAATTCAGACAAAGTATTCAATGCCCATCATGCTCATCCTGATCAGTCAAACAAGTTAAGGTGGCACATTAATTTCTATAAGGGTTTTGGTATAACATTGACAAATTAATTAGGCAAATAGACTGGAATAATGACTGAAAATTTCAGATCAATATTCTTCTGAAAAATTCAGGTTTAATATACGCTGTGGATGGAAAGCTAGTCAGGCCCAAGCCATCTCATTCAGCCGAATATGAAAAAAAAACAAGCTAAGCAGCAGAAAGAATTTGAGGCTTAAGTGGTAATTGTTGACAGTCTTTCACTTGCAGTCAAAATGTGTCGGACAAGTAAGGAAATGTGGACCAAATTGCTTCGGGTTTTATGAACAAAGGACGGAACAGCGCCAAGACTGTTTGTTTTACGAGTTTTTTTTTTGTGTAAAAACAAGAGTCTGATGGTGTTGTCAAACATATTTCTATAATTCTCAAGAGAAGTTATGGTCTGAACTTCAGGATAAAATGTGGAAAGAGGATAAAGTGAAGCTCCAAGAATCTTTATTCATTAACCGAATTCTAAACACTTTACCTTCTGAGTTTGTAAATGTGTGGGAATCTATACCAAAATATCAAATAGATGTGGTATAGGTGTGCCAAAGAAATAAAAAAAACAAAAATGAAACAAAATTCTAAAAAGTGCAATGTTCCAATTCACAATGAACATACTAAATATACTTGTAATAGTTGTATATAAATAAAAGAAAATGATCAAGCTGATGAAAAACACATTATTATGTAAATAGCAAATTATTTAATTTTTGTTTGTTTTTTTTGTTGTTTTACAAAAATTTTTTGTAAAAATATATTTTTAATCCTTATACTCCATACTACAATTATTGATGCATTATGATGAAATTTATTTACCATTTATAACTACATATTTGGTAACATAAAACTGCATTTTATATGAAAATCAAAGAAGTGAGGGATATGCTCACCTATCGACTAACGGTGTACCAGATCAGCTAGCGACCAACACCGGGTAAAAAACTTGTCGAAATTCAGTTGGGAAAAAGAATAAAAACATTCTGTACTGATAATGGTACAGAATATACCTCTAACGGTTTTAAAAATTACCTCAGATTACTCTAAAACAAGAGGGAATTTCTGAAAGGATGAATAGAACTATTATTGAAAAAGCATGGTGCATGCAACTGGATGTAGGTTTAGAGAGGAAGTTTTAGGGTGAGGCTGTAATGACTGTGATCTACTTAAAGAATAGGTCTCCTACACCTGCATTAAGTAAATTAATTCCTAAAAAGGCCTGGTCGGAACAAAAGGTTGACCTTAATCACCTTTATGTCTTCGGATCCAAAGCGCTTGCTCCCACTCATAAGCAGGGACAAAGAAAATGTGATTCTTGTGAAGAAGAGTATATCTTTATGGGCTATGGAAAAAATTCAAAAGGATGTTGCCTTCTATATTCTCGTACTCCAGGACTTGTTATCATAGTGACAGATGCACAGTTCTTGGATAATTGATCACTTCTCCTACGTGAAAGTGTGCCTTCTAATTTTGTCAAGGCTAGTGAAATTTGGTGCTAAGCCATAAATAGTGAATTTTGTGCTTTGAATAAAAATGAGGTTTGGGGACTAGTGAAAAAGCCTAGAAATACAAATGTAAGTTCATCTAGATGGTTCTTTATGGTTAAGTAAGGAACAAATGACTCTAAAACTATTAAAGCAAGGCTAGACTATGATGATATCTATGCTCCAGTTGCTAAAATGGCTTTAACCAGGTGCTTTCTTTCTATATGCAACCATTTGGGTTCACCATTTAGATGTCAACAGTGCATTTTTGCACGATTAACTTGGTAAGGAGGTGGAATATATGGAACCTCCTAAGGGAGAGCGGTTGAAAGGGGGCCAATGATGTTTGTATAATCTACAGGGCCAGCAGTGAACTGCATCAAGCTCCAGAAGTTTGGAATGAATTTTTTTTTATTTTAAACCTTTGGTTTTGTAAGTCCAAATGCGAATTGAGTTTGTACTCTATGTTAATAACATCAAGGTATACTTACTAGTGTATGTCGATGATATTTTGATTGGTAACTCATCATAAAAAATAATTAATGACTTAAAAACAACTTTAAAGAACAAATTTTCTATGAAAGATTTAGGAGACTTAAAATAGTTATTGGGAATACAAATTGAAAGATACCTTCTGTATAAAACTATGAAGTCTCAAAAAAATTTAATCCATAGAGTTGCAAAAAGATTCAGGGTTGAAAATTGGAAAGCTGTGACAATGCCTGTTAAGAAAAATTTTAAATTAGAAAATATCTATTTACTAAGGGCTTAGGCAGAAATGGTTTTTCTAAGCTAGTTCAGATTATTTGTTTTTTGAAAATTTTGTTAAGTTTATTCCTATGTTTTAATTTTATTTTTAAGCTTGTTAAGTTGTAAATTTGCCATGCTTGTTCTTATGCTTATTTTTACTCACTGGATTAATGGGGATTGTTGATTGGATAATATTACAAAAATAAATGATATTTGTTATGAATATGTAATCCAGTGATTAAGATAGCAGGGGATGCCAGATCCCTACCTCTATTGTGTGTAAACAAAGAAAGCGTCAGATTGTGTGAGAGATGCTTCTGTTGAACATCTACTAGACCAGTGAGTAACAAACTAAGTTGAATAAAATGTTTCTAGTATGGAACAGGTGTGCTTTATTTAACCTAACCTTCAACGATAATGCTCCGATAAACACAGCTGTTGTATTGGAATAATGTAGAAAAGAAAAGATCAAAATTATAGATTGGCTGGCAAGGTATCTGGATTTTAATGTGATTGAAAATATTTGGAGACAGCTTGTTAGGAGTGTTTATAGCGGTGGACGACAAATTCAAAGGAATTAATATAGGGTGTTGAGGAATTAAATAAAAAATCTGGAGGAGTGGGCCCCAGGTTTATTCAAGAGTTGATTCACTTTTAAATCATATGATTGCAGCATTAGAAAAACGTACTGCATTTATAGGATATTAAGATTTAATCGGCATTATTTTCATTGTGTTTTGATAAAGAATTTTATAATTATTGTTTATTGTGCTATAATTTTATCCCATCACAAATCTATTATCATTTATTAATTTTTTAAAATAGGTGACATTGTTAAAGAGGAGAAGAATATTTGGATGGGCTATCGTTTTGTACCGGACCTTAGTTTAAATCCTGACTATGAACAATCAAAGATCATAGATGATATTTTGAAATACTTTAATGGTAGAATTTTTACCACTGTTGAATTAAGAAATCATTTTTATAAACTGAACTTGAAAATAGCTGAAATTGACTAAATATTATTTAATGAAAATAGCGTTTATGCACTAAACAGCATTGGTGCACAGAGGATAAATCTTTGGCAGGGTAGAGTTGAGGAATCACCCTTCAAATAATTTAAGAGAATTAAACAGACAGATATGTGGATATCTAAATGCATAAGATTGAGAGTGTGAAATTTACAAAATCAATACCGTAAATAATTAAACAAATGGCAAAACGAACAGTGGTCACTAACTCTTAATAAACTATGCCCTGGTGACAAAAGTTTATGGCGGATCCACAACATCCTTACAAATTCCTCACAGCCCATACCTCCACTTAGACATAATAACGGTTTTGTTTACTCTGACCAAGAAAAAACTGAATTATTGGCTAAATATTTCATGTTATTATATTAAAAAGGCATAACTCCTCATTTGCTTTATTCATTTACTACATGTTTCGGAGCTTGTCATGTTGCTCCATCTTCAGGTTCTACAATCATTATGTTATGTTATTTTACAATTCTTCGCTATATAAATACATCACTTAACATTTTTGGTTTTTATTACCTTACACTGTGATATTCTCACTGGTCATCTCATCTACACTGACACCACTGGGCAATGTTCAATTATTGTTTTGTTTATTTATTGTCAGCTTCTGGCCTATTCATTTAGTTCCTATTTTACCATTCTACTTCCATTCTATTATTTGTATTGTCACTACTATTTACATTTTTATTACTATTATTTATTAATGATTTCATTCTTTTTATGGACAATTTATATTTTCAGTCTATCTATTAATTTAGCATAGTTTGTACCAATTTTATGTGTATCTGTTTTGTAGTTTACTGCCTGGTCTATTGTTTTATTTATATAAATTGCTTCCATTATTTTTCTATTTCTGGTTTTATACTCATGATTTAATATGGTTGTATTTTCAAAGTTAAATTCATGTTTGAATTTGTTTGTGTGTTCACACAGTGCAGTCTTATTATTTTTCTCTTTGTTATTTATTCTTTTGCAGTCATATTTATGTTGGTTCACTCTTTTTATTAAATTCTGTCTGGTTTCACAAAGGTAATGCCATTTTTCAATCTTTGCAGTTTATTTTATAAATCAGATCTTTTTTAGTCCACTTATCTATTGTTTCTTTACTTCTTATTATGTTATTAATTTTATTATTATTATATAACGCACCTAATTGTCAGTGTAGATGAGATGACCAGTGAGAATATCACAGTGTAAGGTAATAAAAACCAAAAATGTTAAGTGATGTATTTATATAGTGAAGAATTGTAAAATAACATAACATAATGATTGTAGAACCTGAAGATGGAGCAACATGACAAGCTCCGAAACATGTAGTACATGAATAAAGCAAATGAGGAGTTATGCCTTTTTAATATAATAACTTGATATTAATCTCCTTGAATGAAACATATATAGTAAATTGGTGGATGGCAACCATAACCACAATTTTTAAAAGAAGAAGGAAATATAAGAGCAAATCAAAAGAGGATGAACTGGAGATGAATTCCACAATTTCCACTGATTGGCAGGTGAAACAATCTATTTTAAGAGACTTGAGTGAGTTTGATAAGATTGATAATTCTAGAATTAGTAATTATGTGTATAAGATACTAAAGTATTATTGTAAAATTTATTATTTGAAAGAATGTTTGGACAAATGTATATGTCCTAAACATTTAATATTTGCAATGGCCAAACTGGACAATGTTTTTAACAATAATTTTCTGGTCAACACGGGAAATACGAGTGTTGTTACTAATGTTTACATTAAAATAATTAAACTAGAAATCAAACAAACCTTTTGGATAATAATTAAAATAAAAAATCATATTAACAGTCACATAAAACAAAAAAACAATTTTAGATCATTGGACGAAATTAAAAGTAAAATAGAGAATATAATAATTAAACATAAACAAACATATCCAGTAGAGAATCGGTCCGAATGGATAAAGGTTGTGGAGGAGGCCAAGGTCCTTCATGGACCATAGCGCCAGTAGAGAGAGAGAGAGAGAAACAAACATATCAAAATTTAAAAGTAACTTAAATAAAAAAATTGACAGAAAAGTTAATATAAAAACAAATAAAATCGATATTCCACAAATCTTGGTAAACAAAAATATAAATAATAATGTCCCTTCCTTTTTATTAATAGACAATGAAAACACAAATAAAGACAAAAAAAAAAACCGAATGAATATTAATAATGAACAAAAAATAGTAAACAAATATGAATCACTACATAAACTAAATAGAGTAGTAAATAAAACTAATATAGATATACCGATTAACATTTTAAACGTCCTATCATTGGGCGAAAATTTTTGTTATAATGTCAATAAGGACAAAAAAATTAATAAAGATATATTAATATTAATAACTGACTTAGAAAGAATAATAAGTGATGAAATTATAACAGATAATCACAGAAATATACTAAGAAATAACATAAGTATTACAATCAATAATTTCTTAAATAAAAATAAAAACAATAACAAAGGCAATAAAAGTCAAGTTCATAATATAATAGAGAATAAAATAATAAGAGACATAAAAGAACTGAAACAATTTTTGAAGGATAATAAAGAAATAATGATTATTAAATCAGACAAAACAAAACAATTAACGATTATGTACAAAATGGATTATAATGAAAAAATGCTTAACATCTTAAATGATAAAAATACTTATCGTAAATTGAGATTGGATCCAACCAAAGGATACATAAATGAAATAAACAAATACCTGGATAAATTAGAAAAAGAAAAATATATTAATAAAAAAGAAAAAAATCAATATGGCACCAAATAATATATACCACCCAACAGTGCACGGATTAATAAAACTACATAAAAAAGAAGAAAACTTAAGACTAATAGTAAATAATATAAATGGACCCACTTACAGACTAAACAAATACTTTAACAACACACTTAATGCACTTAATAATAATAATAGTTTTGATATAAAAAATGGTTTTGAACTCAAAGGTAAACTGAATGAATTGGATTACAATCAAAACATAGAAATATGTAGTTTTGATGTAACTAATTTATATACCAACATTCCAATAGACCTAAGCCTAAAAATTATAGATGAAAATTGGAAAGAAATAGAACCATATACAAATATTAAAAATAAAAAAATGTATATGGAAGGGTTAAAAATTTGTTTGCACAATAACTACTTCCAATATGATAACAGTTTTATAGACAAATTGACGGGATTGCAATGGGTTCTAGTCTGGGTGTAAACATAAGTGGTATCACCTTGAACCACTTAATTAAAAAATGTTAAAACAATAGCGTAATAAATCAACCAATATTATTGGTAAAATATATAGATGATTTGTTAATAATAAAAGAAAATAAAAATGAGATGGAGATACTATATGATGAATTCAACAAAATAAAAAAATTAAGTTTACAAAAGAAGAAATGTCAAATAATGAAATTAAATACCTAAATTTATTAATAATAAAGAATAAAAATGCTATAAATACTAAATGGATAAAAAAAGAAAAATCCAGCAATAGAATTTTAAACTTCTTCAGTAATCACCCAATATACCAAAAACTAAACACAATAGACAATTACATTAATACAGCAATAAAACTAACGGATCAAATATACCTAAATGAAATAAAACAAGAAATTATAAACAACCTAACAGATAATATAGTCCCGTATAAGATAATAAATAAAAGCTGGTATAAAAATATAAATAAAACAAAAATAATAGATATAGCAATTATTGGAAATAATAATGATACTGACAAAAATAGTAAAATTATCATAGGAAATAATAACAATAAAAGTAACAACACTGATATAACAAGCAGTAAAACAGGCAAGATAAATGAACAATTGAAAATCACTGACTTCTACCATAAAAAACAAAGTACTGTTGATGAACTTAATGATAGTATAAAAGAGAACACAGTAGAAACAATGCCAAAAACATCTAACATAATTCTAAAGAAAACTTATAACAGAGTGAATTACATCCCAACATTTACAAGACAATTAATTAATAATTTAAATAATGAAAACTTTAAAATTAATGGTGCTTTATATAATAATAATAAAATTAATAACATAATAAGAAGTAAAGAAACAATAGATAAGTGGACTAAAAAAGATCTGATTTATAAAATAAACTGCAAAGATTGTGAAATGCATTACCTTGGTGAAACCAGACAGAATTTAATAAAAAGAGTGAACCAACATAAATATGACTGCAAAAGAATAAATAACAAAGAGAAAAATAATAAGACTGCACTGTGTGAAAACACAAACAAATTCAAACATGAATTTGACTTTGAAAATACAACCATATTAAATCATGAATATAAAACCAGAAATAGAAAAATAATGGAAGCAATTTATATAAATAAAACAATAGACCAGGCAGTAAACTACAAAACAGATACACATAAAATTGGTACAAACTATGCTAAATTAATAGATAGACTGAAAATATAAATTGTCCATAAAAAGAATGAAATCATTAATAAATAATAGTAATAAAAATGTAAATAGTAGTGGCAATACAAATAATAGAATGGAAGTAGAATGGTAAAATAGGAACTAAATGAATAGGCCAGAAGCTGACAATAAATAAACAAAACAATAATTGAACATTGCCCAGTGGTGTCAGTGTAGATGAGATGACCAGTGAGAATATCACAGTGTAAGGTAATAAAAACCAAAAATGTTAAGTGATGTATTTATATAGCGAAGAATTGTAAAATAACATAACATAATGATTGTAGAACCTGAAGATGGAGCAACATGACAAGCTCCGAAACATGTAGTAAATGAATAAAGCAAATGAGGAGTTATGCCTTTTTAATATAATAACTTGATATTAATCTCCTTGAATGAAACATATATAGTAAATATTTCAGTTCTGTATGCTCCCTCATACCAAACTACAAATCAAATCACCATCACCGAAAAGTTATTACAGTAGTAAACAAATTCCTCAAGAATCCTGCACCTCCTATCTTTCCAGCCATATCCCCAAAAGAAACAAGCAAAGTATTAAAAAAAATAAAAATGAAGAAATCCGCTGGTCAAGATTCAATACCCGCAATAGTAATAAAAAAAATAAGCAAAAAATCCATCTTTTTTATAACTAAAGTTTACAACAGTATTATCCGTTTTAATTACTAACCCTCTTCCTGGAAAATAGCAAAAGTTATATCCATTTCTAAACCAAACAAAAACCTATCAGAAACTGAAAATTACAGGCCAATAAGTCAACTTATAAATACGTATTTGAAAAAATACTACTATCAAGGATTCAACAACACAGCCCTTCATAACCTGATTCCAAATGATCAGTTCGGATTTCGAGCACAACATTCAACCGTTGCACAATTAGCAAGACTGACTGACCAAAGGTTTTAATGAAAAGAGACACACAGCTATGCTCCTCCATGATATTGAAAAAGCATTTGACAAAATTTGGCACTCTGGACTAATTTACAAACTCATTACATACAAATTACCACCCTATATAATCCACCTTATAAATTCCTACCTAGACAATAAATCAATATATGTT
This sequence comes from Euschistus heros, assembly GCA_003667255.2. Lineage (NCBI taxonomy): Eukaryota > Metazoa > Arthropoda > Insecta > Hemiptera > Pentatomidae > Euschistus > Euschistus heros. Next base: position 3,818,162 of record RCWM02000047.1, read on the forward strand.
ACAATTAATAATTCATCCTCATCTACCCACCTAATAACAGCTGGACTTCCTTAAGGTTCATGCCTTCCACCAACACTCTTTAACATTTATCTATTAGATCTCCCCAGTATCCCATCAATTGAACGATCCCTATTTGCTGATGACACCGCCTTATACACAAGCTCATACAGGATTGATACCATAGCCCACCGTTTATCGTCCGTATTTAAAAACTTAACAGATACTACAACAAATGGAAAATCAAAATTAACCAAAGAAAATCTACAGCAATAATTTTCACAAAACGCAGACCTACAATAGACCACTATATATCTATAGAAGACTACCATATCCCTTGGGCACAATCAGCAACATATCTTTGTGTAGAATGAGACCAATCCCTCACATTCACAGCACATGTAAATAAAAAAATGTAACAAAATAAAAAATATGATCAGTAAAATGTCCCCTTACTTCAATAAGCACTCAAACTTATCTAATAGAAACAAATTAGTACTCTATAAATCCCTAATCAGACCTATGATAACCTAATCCTCAACTGTTTGGAATAATACATGCAATACAAATTACAGAAAACTGGAAGTTATACAAAATATTTGTATGAGAATCATAATTAATTACCCCAAATACACAAGAATTGCCACAATGCTCACTTATCTTAATCTACCCACAATAAAACAACACATTCAGTCCCAAACAAACTCATTTTTCATATCAACTGCTATATCTGAAAACCCATATATCCAAGAAATAGGTAATTACCACAAGAAAATTCTAAAAAGATACAAACACAAACGGACAAAACACATATTACTTAAAGACTAAAAAAACACAACTAATTTCTATAAATTACAAAATAGTATATAAATTAGAGTAGTGTAAACATTTTTACACCATAAAGTTATAAATAAAAGTTTGATTTTGTATTATATCACATAAATAGTCTTATTATAATTTTGTTTATATTTTGTAATTATAAGTTGTGTATTATTATCTTTATTACTTGGCTTAGATTATAATTTAACTATTATTTACTATAATTTCATATAATTAACTATAATTGTAAATTGAACAAGTATTGTTTATTTTGTTGTGTAGGTTTTTTTTAGTTTTTCCTACTGTATTTATTAGCCTAATTTAGCTTTATGTAATTTATTTTCAATAAAGAATAAATAAAAAAAACGTAAAATGGGGTCACATTAGTACAGTGGGGTAAAATTGGTACACAATTGTTTCTGTGGTGATTTCCTTCTGGCAGGTTGTTGTGCCGACTTTTACCAAATGAGAGCCCACTAAACCACTCATTAATACTGGGGAGATCTAATAGATAAATGTTAAAGAGTGTTGGTGGAAGGCATGAACCTTAAGGAAGTCCAGCTGTTATTAGGTGGGTAGATGAAGATGAATTATTAATTGTAACATATATTGATTTATTGTCTAGGTAGGAATTTATAAGGTGGATTATATAGGGTGGTAATTTGTATGTAATGAGTTTGTAAATTAGTCCAGAGTGCAAAATTTTGTCAAATGCTTTGCATTCTACGGTATAGTACACCAGCAAAGTCCCTGATATACTGAAGGGATCCCTCATTTATGCAGATATCAAGTTGATAATGAGCAAATTGAAAATTTTTCTTGCAAATAAAGCCTAGCTGGCATCTCACTTCAGATAAATGCTGATTCAGATTTCAGTGAGTCATAGTCATGAGATTTGAGAGACAGTAAGACACAGACCGTTTCAGTGGAAACATTCAACCGCTGTGAAACTCATTAGACTTTAATATGACAAAACTCCGGTATAATAACTTATTTTAGTGCTCCTATATCCTAAATGGAAGTATTATTTCTATGCCAACAATGTTTTTCCAGAACTAATCTCGAGAGAAAAACATCAATGACATTGCTCACTAATACCATTTTTTGTTAAAAGGTTAAATTTCTTCTTCATGTTTAAACTATAATATAAAGGAATCTTAATCATTATTCTCATCCTTTGAAAGAAGTATTGACAATAATGTACTGATAAAAGTATTCTTGGTAGATTCAGTGAGATATTGTGTTATAGTTTTAATTATTTCTACATACTCTAAATATTAAAATAGATCCATTGGTCAAATATCAAATATACTCTCTGTTTTATTCATTAATGAAATGAAATCCTAAACTAACCTTCAGGTTCAGGATATGTGAGCTCAGCAGCCAGTTCGAAACCAACGGGCAAGTAGCCTGTCATTGCAAAACTATAAAAAATTATTTTTTAAAAAAATAGTAAAATTTATAAAAAAAAAAAAAAAATTAAGTTATGATTTATTGACATATCATTACCCCAGGAATGCCAAAGTAATGTAGACTATGTAGATATCATAACCTAGAGTTAGAGTGTAAATAACCATTCCAAGAAGTGACATGAAGTACACCACCACAGTTGTTTCTCTGTAACAATAAAGCCATTATGAGTTAATCTTTGCAATACACACACATGCACACGCACACACCAAAAAAAGTTTTGCATCATCTGAATTTTTTTATTTCACTTGAATATTTAGGAGAAATATTTTTAGGGAGTGAAAGTGCAACTAATGCTGATAAAAAGCATTATAATTAAAAACAGAAAACATCCTTGTAAAATTACAAAAAATAATAAAATACGGAAAAGAGGAAAATGTTAGATGGTTAAAAAATTGCTTAACAAACATTTATCGTTTACCTAGAACTCTGTGTTTCCTTCCTGGGTTCTAATTAGAGCTTGGACTCGTACTGGCATCCGTAAAATAATGTGGTTTATGTCTTCTTGTCGAAGATTCCACCATTCTTGAATCGCTGCTTCCCTCAGTTCTTGAAGAGTGGTAAGGACATTCTGGCGACGCAGTACCGGTGAAGCATGTCCCAAACATGTTCTATGGGATTCATGTCTGGTGAGAATGCATGCCAGTCCATTCTTTGAATTTCAGCTTCCCTGAGGTACTCAGTCACTATTTCCGCACGATGAGGTGAAGCCATCGCCGTGTTTTCTTGCTAGTGGTCTCACGATAGGTTTTAACGCCTTGTTCATGTACGAAATAGCAGTCATATTCCCTTGGATGGGTATCAGTTCAGTTTTGGACCCGAGCATTACTCCTGCCCAAAACATGATGCTGGGCTCTATGAGATGGGTACCTCAAGCGACTCGGCCTCTCAGGTACCCTCCAGACCCTTAGTCGGTTATTGTCCGACTAAGGGTCTGGAGGGTTAGGGACCAGGACAAGTCTGGTTTCATCAGAAAACAGACAATTCCTCCACTGAGGCAACAGCCACTCTTCGTGAGTCCTTGCCCACTGAAGTCGTAGCCGACGATGGTTCCTACTGTGGGCGGTGTAAGGGTCTTCTTGCTCGACGGTCAATTTCGTGGAGGCGATTTCGGATGGTTTGGTCACTTACAGTATTGCCTGTAGCCCGCTGAAGCTGTCGACGGTAGTCACCAGCAGTGGAAAAGGGCTGTCTTCTGGCTGTTAGCCCTATATAACGGTCCTCGTGCCTTGTGGTACAGCGAGGCCTACCACTGCGTGGTCTGTCCTCAACACTTCCGGTCGCTAGGAATGTTTGAAGCAGAAATTCAAGAATGGCGGTCTTGAATATTCGACAAGAAGAGCACATTATTTTACGGATGCCAGTATGAGTCCAAGAAGCAGCGATTCAAGAATGGTACAACAAACAAAACAAACTTAAGATTCTTATAAATAATATAAGGCTCGCCTATATAAGTTTAATCAGGTAGATAATTTGGGACTCCAAGGTACCATATTTTGCTGATGCCTCCTAAACCATATAACTATTCTTTCATAATAAACTCCTTATCTCCTCAATCCCACTAGTTGCTCAGGTTCCCGCTCAGTTCCCGATAATCCTATAGGACACCTGAAAAGAAGAAGGACCCAAAATTTTCTAGTATATAATTTTTGTTGGACTGCTGTCAATGGGTAGTTCCTTTACAAGTTATTATTTATTATCCCTCACATTTACTGGACGCAGCCTTTTGTACATTTCTAAAGTTCTATAAAGAAATATTAAAGATAGAAGTAAAATTTGTTTTTCTTTAAATGAATGATCCATATTCAATCTAACATGATACTAAAAAATACATTAGCCTTTGAATCAAAACTAGGCTGGGTAAGATTATATTATTCTGTCTAAAAGTGCCAGATTTAATTAACAAACAGAACTCTTTTTAACGTGGTACATGTTTTTACGTGGACTAACTCGGTTTCAAGAAAGTAACCATCCGTTCTTTTACTCTCGTAACAATTAATTTATTGTTACTCATTAATAAAATAGAGTAATATTATTAATAAATTTATCTCTGCCTTGTATGAATAAAATCGGAGGATTAAAAATGTTAACATTTCTAGTATTACGATCTCGCTTCAAAATCACACTAGAGTTTTATATGTAAATATATATATATATAAGTTAAGGTACAGAAAATAGAAATAATAAACACAATACTTAACTTAATCCTATTAACATTGCTATGTACAGGCTCTCTGTCAAGACCGGATCAGCATTAATCTAAGAGATAAGAGATGCTAGTCAGGACTTAATTGCCTGACAAATTATATATGATGTTTAAATTAATTGAATATATATCTTGTCCAGAGGTTAACGTGGGGCCTAACAATTAAGGCATGTTAAACAAATCTAAAGGAATCTAAAGGAATTAATTGAATGAATGATATTAACACGTTGAGTGCTGACGACCCACCGGTGGACCCAGACTACTTCGGCCCGTCCCAATCACCTTCTCAGATCCCCACTTTTAAATCTAGGCGTTTGGAAACTTTTCCACCATTCTTAGAAAGGTTTAGTCAACAGGTAGGTAGAATGCGCCTTGGGAAAATGTTTTCTGTTCAATTCACGAAATTCGTCACTTGAAATTTTTCTTCTGTTTAGGTAAGTTACTATTATTATACCACATTAATAATATTTACATAGCAAATTTATAAACCAGCTTGATAATGTTTTGAAATAATTATTTAATTTTTGTTCCTCACAGATTTAATTTTCGTACCAGAATGGCTCCAAAAAAAAAAAAAAAAATTGACGAATCCCTAGTTCAAGTATTTTTGTTTGTGTAATTTATAACGTAGTGTTGTAAGCAATAAGTAGTAAGTATAATAGAAAATATGTAATTCGTGAATAATTAATATAATAGTTCATAATAATTATTAATAATAAAATTTAAAATTTTTATAGTTTTAGTGTTGTATAGTGTATAGTGTATATATGTGTTCATATAGTGTATATATGTGTAAATATACAATTTTACATTTGAGTTTTGTTTTAATTTTTCCTTATAATTCACAATGATTTTATTTGAGTGTCTATTATGCCAACTACATTAATTTTATATTTATTAAATTATTTATGACTATTATTTAAAATTCATGAGGTAAAATGTTTACGAAATAAATAGTGAACATGGTAAGTGTTTCACAGTGGGGCTTCAAGGTAAGAGTCCGTCAACTAGTACTTTCCTGTGAGGCGCACGACCCACCGGTGGGACGGCCTTATATTTCACATAATGGTAACAGATAATTTTTTTTTTTTTTTCCTGTAATTACGGCCATAAAACAAAACCAAATGTATAAGAAACGAAAAAAATTTTTTTTGAGCCACTGGGGTAAAACTGGGTTTTTGGGCCTAGCACTCAATGTGTTAAAGCAATTTAAATTAAAAACAATATACATTCCTACCAAGGGTTCGCATATAAAATTACAAAAAAGAAATATCTACACTTAGTTTAATGATAGACATGCTATGATGTGGGTAAGGTGTTGTCGGTGTGTATAATTAAGTGAATAAAACACACACATATTCAACCACTAAAAAATTTTTTGTTCTTATTAAATTTATTTTCATTGCAGTTTCCTACAATTTTTAAATTTTCATTTGCAAATTTATTTATTTCGTCTTGATCACTCCATCACTCCATCTTTATTTATTAGGATTACCACCTGTGTACATTGTCCTAAAAGGCAATGGTTCTATTCTGAAAAAAGCTTGGATTGGGGTAGTGTGGTATAAACTATTTATTGTATTTTCCATTTTATCAATTTGCTTTAACCAGATTTCATGGTCTTCATTTATGAGCAATCTGAGATATTTAAGAATATTTGATTTACTCTTTCTGAATTGTTTGCTTGTGAATGTCTGATTGAAGTAAGCAATCTTGCTACATTAAGCTTCTTTTTTTTTTTTTTTTTAATTCTTTTTAAATGAAGCAAAACAAGTAGCATTATCACTTAAACACTTTTTTGGTTTTCCCACTTCTTCAAAAAATGTTTTCAATGAATTTCTTTCACCTGTTAAGTTCTTTTAGTTGGATAAATTTTAATATACTTAGTGAAATTAACAATTATTACTTATAAATATCTATAATTGTAATTATTTATAAACAGACCCAGGTAATCAATTGAAATGATTTCTAGTTTTATTTTTGGAATTATTGGTTGGTATGGTACCACAGATCTAATAGATGTATTATTTATTTGGCAATTATGGCAGCTCTGTAATATTTTGCTTGTTAGATTTCTCAAATTTATATGATAAAATCTTTCCTGTATAATTTTCAAACATTTTGTCACACCTGCAAGACAGAACTTTAGGTGGACCATATTTATATAATTTCGTCTTTAGTTAACTGGATAAAAAATATATTTTTTAATTTTTTATGCATCAAACCATTGATTATTTTATAGTTATGTTTATCTTTTTCAAACTTCCTCATGATTTCTAGGTCGTTATGCTGATTTATACCTATTTTTTTGAAAAATGCTTCTTCTTGAATATGACACTCTAAAATCAATACTCAGTCTTTCCGGACATTCAGTTGTGTTTCTGCTTATAAAATCAGTGAGTTTATTATTTTTTTCCATTAATAAGAATATATATTCAATATTAATGGTCCAAGGAAATTTATCCATCTAATGAGACAATTTGGTGGGTTTTTACAACTATGCAGAAACGCTATGGCACTATTATCTGTTCTTACTATTATTTTATAACTTGCAATTAAATTATAAAATTTCTGTACTGCATGTATAATGCCTAGAAGTTCTTTTTCTGTTTAGTAGTAATTCAATTCATTTCATCTTTGTCAACCTTATATAAAATGCCACCAGAAGCAAAATCGGAACTATCCGAATCAATATAAAAAGGTGCTCCAAAATTTGGATAGGTCAACAGGATCTCCTCACTCATTTTTTCTTTGATTTTGCTAAAAGCGTTTTGTTGCTCTTTTCTCTATGTAAATCTAGAACTATTTCACGTTAATTGATATAATGGATTGCTAATATCAGCATTTACAAATCTATGCTAGCATCTATTACAAATTTTATTATAAAAGTTTACATAACCCAAAAAGCTCTATAGTTCTTTCATGTTCTTTGAAATTCTTTATTACCTCTATTTTATCAGGGTCTTTCTTGATACCTTCTGATGACAAAAGATATCCTAGAAATGGAACGCTTTTTTGAAAAATTTTGATTTTTTTAAATTGATAGTCACACCATTTGTTTAAAATATGTGAAATAGTTCATGTAGCACAATTAAAAATTAATCATATGTCTCTGCATGAATAAGGACATCATCAACATATATTTTCATATTGTTCGTTAAGGTTGCAGGAATAATTTTCTTCAATGCTTTGACCAGTGCAGCTAGACTTACAGACAATCCAAAAGAAATTCTTTTAAAATGAAAGGTTTCATTCAAAAATTAAAATCCTGTAAATTCTATATTGTTTTCATCCAATTTTATCTGCCAAAAGCTACTTTTCAGATCAACTCTGGCTATAAATTCAGAATTTGAACATTGGTATAAAATTGAATCAATGTTGGGTCGTGAGCCATACAATGGTTTAAGTCTTTTGTTTAAAAATCTTCCATCTTAACAAATTCTAAGTGTACCATCTTTTTTTTTTTCTACTAGTATAATAGGATTAACGTAACAGGAATTGGAAGTTTAAATTATCCCATCATTAATCATCTTGTATATTTCCTCTTTCACTCTAATTATTAATTTTGGATTTAAGGTTGTTTATAAGTTGTTTTGTCATTTACTTCTAATTTGTGCTCTTAGCATTCTATGCATCCAGGACGATCTTCAAATATTTTCTCATATTTTTCTAGTAAAATTTTAAAGTTTCTTTGTTGTTTATGATTTAAAATATTACTTGTTTCTTCACAGATAGATTCAATATCTTCTTTTGTAGTAATATTATGTTTTGTATCCATAACACTTGATATCTTTATATTAGTTTCATGTTTGTTCAGAAATTTTAAAATTTCCTCTAGGGTGGTATTTTTCAAACTTACTAATGGCCTTTATGTTTCCATTTTTTAAAAATATAAGATTACTCTCAAAATTAATAATTGTTTTATATTTTTTTAAGAAATCAACTCCTATAATGATATCAAATGTTATATCAGGCACTATTAAGAAATTGATATAACACTCAATATTATCAATATTCAATGTTAAAAAAATTTGTTTATTTTTACATGCAGTCTTTTTTCCTGATACATATATAATATTGGTCTGTATAACAAATTCATGGTTATTATTCTTGTAGCAAATTCAGATAGATACTCTTGAGGATTAAAATTTATGTGCATATGCCTTAAATAATTGCTATTTAAATTGGAAATTAGATATTCTTTATAGTCCCTACCACAGGAAAAATTCCTAAATTCATTTTCAAATTCCTCCCAGTAGTTAAATTTTATTTTATTTATGTTGAACCAGCAAAATGCCAATTCACTTAGATGGGATAAAATTTGTGATTATCATTTACTCCAATTTAATTTTTTATTTCTTGCATTTTTTAATTTATTAATGAACTCCACAAGGTCTGAATTTTTGAAATTTTGATATTGTAAGTTGTTGCCGTTGCTAATTTTTTGTAAAATATCACAGCATAAGATTAATGGCACTGTACTTTCACCAACATCACTCAGACCCTTCTTTATTTCTTCTTTAATTTGTTCTACATCTTTTTCTATTACTTTAAAATTATCACTTATTTCATTCCTAACTGCTCCTACCTCACTAATAATTTTTTGTTCTTGATTTATCTGTTTGTAGTTTATTAAATTAATTGCTTATCAACATTTTCTTCAACGTTTCGAGCCTATAATAAAAGGAATAAGGGATGAAAATAACAATATACTAGCGGATCCGGTAGACATAATAGGCAAATTCAAAACATTCTTTGATACTATTTTATGTTTGGAAAATAACATAAATTCCCCTCCTTCTACTTTTCTCAGCGCGGAACCGTTAATAGAAGAAGCGAGTAAGGAGGAAGTTGAAATAGCGATCATAAAATTAAAATCTTTTAAAAATTCATCAATTAGTAACAATGATTTGGGAAAAAGAAAAATACCAGAAGAATGGAAAGAATCTATACTTATTCCGATTCATAAAAAGGGTCCTAGAACTGAGTGTAGCAACTATCGTGGTATTTCACTCCTTCCGACGCGTTATAAAATATTTACATCAATTTTAACGAACCGAATTACTGATTAAACGGAGGAAATAAATGGAGACTATCAATGTGGAAATGGAAAGAAAATGAAATGTTTTCCCTTTGGAAAAAGGTGTGAGACAATGCGATCCACTCTCTCCAATTCTCTTTATTTTAGTCCTGGAGTTGGTTTTCTGGAACCTGGACTGGGAAACAAAATGAGTAAGAGTCGATGAAAGGTGGCTGAACAACCTACGCTTTGCAGATGACATTGTGCTCTTCGCAAACAAGTAGAGAGGAAATGGTTTCAATATTGAATGAACTAGTACCAGAATGTAAAAAAGTAGGTCTAGTCCCAAACTATGATAAGACTAAATTAATGACAAATAGTGAAGAAATAGAAATAAGAATGGGTAATGATAACATAGAATACACTAACGAGCACATCTATCTCGGGCAACTTGTATCCTTCACCATAGAACAAATAAAAAGATCCAAAGAACAATTTCACAGAGTTGGAAAAAATACTGGTCCCTAAGGAGTATTATGAAGACCAATGTTGATATGGTATTTAAAAAACAAACTTTTGAAATATGTATCTTTCCAGTTCTGTCCTATGGAAGTCAAACATGGTCTCTCACAAAGTTTCAAGAAAATAAAGTAAGAGTCTGGCAAAATAGAAAGAAGTATGACAAATATTAAAAGAAAGGATAGGATCAAGTGCATTGATATTCAGAAGAAAACAGGGCTCAAAGACTCTTCCATGCTTATAAAAAAATTAAAAGGGGAGTGGACATGTGTTGAGATCTACTGACGACAGGTGGTCATATACTGTAACCGAGTGGGCACCATATGACAATAGTAGGAACAGAGGAAGGCAATTGAAGAGATGGAGCGACTCCTTCAAAAAAGAGGCTGGCCCAACATGGTGGAGAACAGCAAAGTATAAAAATTCATGGTGGGAGAAGTGGAATCAGATTTCGAACCCCGCTTCCCAGTAGGTCTGGTCACCTTGGGAAGTGTAAGACCATTACTTCTCTTAAAAAAGAAGAAGGCTAGTGCAAGGAAGATAAATGTGTATGTATTTATTGTTTAATTGTATATATTATTTAGTTGCACAATAAAAGCTATTTTCATTTCATTTCATTTCATTCATTAATGTGACTTTAGACGGAGTCGTTTGATCGATCAAATATTTTCCCTTCGTCAAATTTTACAGAAAAAAATGGAATTGAAGGGCTTAGTGCATCAGCTCTATGTTGATTTCCAAAAGGCTTACGATTCGATTTACCGCGATAAACTATTTGATATTTTGATTAAACTGGGGATACCAAAGAAATTGGTTAATCTAGTAAAGATGTGCATGTCCAAAACATTTAATAGAGTCCGAATCGGGACTTTTTACTCCGAAAAGTTTGAGGTACGTTCAGGTTTAAAACAGGGAGATTCTCTTTCTCCGGTAATGCTTACGGGAAAAGGATTAGAGATGGGTGGTAAATGTCCGGTCCTTGGTTATGCCGATGATTTGGTACTTTTGGGTGAAAACGAGGAAACTATAAAACTAAAAGCTACTACGCTCATGAATACCGGGAACGAAATTGGTTTAATAATTAATACCGATAAAACGAAATATATGGTTAGTTGTAGAGGCGGTGAACATTTTAGTAATGTAGGTATTTCCGGGATAAAGTTTGAACACGTTAAGAAATTCAAATATCTAGGATCTATTATATCTAGGAGCAATGAAATTCAAGAAGAAGGCTAGATTAAAAGCCGGTAATGCTTGTTATTTCTCGTTCGCAAAATTACTCAGTTCGCGCTTACTCTCCAAAAATTTAAAAATTATATATACAAAACTATTATACTACCAACAGTTCTCTGGGGATGCGAAACATGGCCGATGACGTTAAGGGAGGAACAACGCCTTATAGTTTTCGAAAATAAAGTACTGCGTAGAATATTTGGCCTAAGAAAGGAAGAAGAAACGGGAGAATTTATAAGACTTCACAATGCGGAATTGTGCGAGTTATATCCGGTAAATATAATTCAAGTAATAGCAGCGCGACGCTTAAAATGGGCATGTAAAGTCGTTGGTTTTAATAATGATCGAATTCCGAAAAAAGTAATCAGTTTTGAGCCATCAGATAAACGACCGAGAGGTAGACCGAGACGAAGATGGGAGGAATGCGTCAGGGCCGACCTGGGGGATTTAGATTTTGGAGGAGGGAGTGGGTTGGAGGAAAGTGTGGGGTCGACGGTTGGTGGTGTCGGCATCGAACCTTCGGGTTCGCTAAGCTTTTATTTATTATTATTATTATTAACATTTTCTTTAAATTTGTTACGATATTTTTCTAAATCCTATGTTTGATTTTCAATTGTATTTCTTGTTTATAATTTAAATTCATCTAACATGGTATTTTGCGCTTATAATTCTGTTGTAAATTTTGTTTCCACCTCTTTTAATTGTTCTTATATTTTCTTTTCAGCTTTATAGGCCAGTCAAATAAGACATGAACATCGGAAAAAATGAAGAAATTCTGATTTTTTGATATGTTGTTAGGACACATGAGAGTAGTGTAAAACCAAGTCTGCAACTTCCAAAGACCTGTGCTAGCTCCGTGGTGGTCAAAAAACATAGATTTGTTTCCACATTTTTCAGAATTTCGTAAATATCTCGAGAGTCAAGCATCTTACGAAAAATATTTTTCTCTTCTTTTTTAAAGTATATAAAATTACCTATAATTTGAGCTCAATCTGCTCTCTAGCTTTAACAAGTTTGGAGATTAAGCTCTTCAAAGATCGGGTATTTTTTCCAAAAATTTTCCAAGTCCACTTTTAGCCATCTGTTCATTAGAATAACGGCTTCTATACTCATTCCTGCGCATTTTTTCTATTATAACTCTGTTGTAGAGCAGTTATTACCATTAATCTATGCACTTAGCTGAGAGGCCAATAGCTCTATAATTTCCAAAAACCGAAATTGGCAAATTCTGAAACTTTGGAACTTGAGAGTCTGATAATTAGCATGACTCAAATTATTTCTATTGAAAGAGAGAAAAAAAAACCACAAATGGTTTCTAATGTAAGTTTATTATTAATTTCGGAAAAAAATATCATTAAGAAAGAAAGAAATAATAATGAATGTGAAAATTGTGTATCATCATGATTGAAGCTAATTGTGAAATAATATCTAATAAAAAAAATATTAACATTGAAAACAAATTACATATGTATATGTTTAGACGCAGGCCTGTGTTCTAGTCCTCATCGTTGGATTCTTTGATATCTACTGTAGGAATATTGAAGCCCATCTTTCCCATACAAAAGCTGCACAAAGCAGAACACTTCAGCCCTGCTTTCTTGCAGCTGAAGCCTCCTCCAGAGCATTGCCTACGACACTTACAGGAGATAAATTTCAACAAACTTTGTGAAGGGTAGCAGACACTGCTGGCTTTTGGTCCATCCCCACAAGGTTGGATCCTTATCCACTCTTAGCCATTTTGAATTTGGTGGTACGTTCGAAAGGAGTGTTGAGCGGCAGCCTCTTCAGTTGGGGGCAGATGAGCCAGGTTGACCTTTCCATTGGCAGCTGCGTGCACAAACAGCTTGTACCGCAAAGAGTGCAGAGTATCGTAAGTGTCTCCTCCATACAGTGCTACAAGGTACTTGTTGCCAGCAGTAGCTACATGTTCTTGAGTTACGCCACGCTTTAGGAACACGTCTACCTCGTCCTTTTTTTTCCGTTTTCTCCAGAGCAGCCAGCATCTTTGATTTTCCTTGCCCGAATATAGCCGATGTGATGTCACAACCGAAAATGCGTGGAGGAACATGACGAAGGAGGGGGGAAAGAACAGATCTAGATGTTTGAACGAGGTGGATGAAAATTGCAGGCAACTTTTCTGGAATTGGTCTGCTACTTTTCTGGAAGAAGACGTTGACCCTAATCCATTCAGGAGAACCACCAAGTCGAATTCCTCCCCAATTATTAATACATTTTCAATTATTTATTACATGGTGGAGTCTGCTTCCTTTTCTGCCTGTCTTGTTTCTATGCCCACTTTTTCTAAACCGGACCGGAGGAAGCTGATTAGGCGTCGTTTGTTGCTTTCGTTTATCAAAAAATTTTCCTGGGGCACTACTATTTGAGTCGACTCTTCAAAAATAATGCCACTGCAGGATGAGGCAGCACAAAGATGTAATCGCTCCGCCGATTTGGTGCTCCGTTTTGAACCATCCTAAGGGTAGCCATCGATAGCCAACGGTTGCATTTCTTCTAAAATTCTTGGATGTGTAACTTATGTAAGACGCTACTATTTGACATATTGTATTTTTGGGGTGCCAAATTACTTGATGTAGCAAGTAGCCGGTACCACAAACGAATTTGCTCCTATGACGATAATTTCAGGACGTGGCATGAATGCTGAATAAAATGTTGACTTGGTGCCTCTGCGCGTATCTTCTTCACTAAATAATTGACATCAAAATTTCCACTCGAGTTTTACGTTTTAGAACACCCTTAACAAATTTGGTTCGGCGTCTGTCTGTCAGTCAATCTATATGTGGTCACTTTCCCTGCCATCTCCCTAACTTACTCAATTTTAATTTTAACTTATTAAAGCTACAGAGCAGATCTTGGACTCAAATTGTGGGTAATATTATTTTCTTTAAAAAAGAAGCAAAGAATATTTTTCGTACGATGCATGGTTCTCGAGATATTTACGAAATCCTGAAAAAAGTGGAAATAAATCGAGGTTTTTTGACCACCTCGGAGCTAGCACAGGTCTTTGGATGTTGCAAACTTCTTTTTACACTACTCTCATGTATCCTAACAACATATCAAAAAATCAGAACTTCTTCATTTTTTCCGATGTTTGCCCTTTTTTTTTGTCTTATTTGACTGGCCTATTAATGGACCATTCTTCAAATTTTAGTTGATTCTCTTTATATAGTTCATCCGTTTTCATAATGATTTCCTCCATCGAAGCAAAGATATTCCAATTAGTATTTTCACACATTAGTTCCCATTCCATACCACTTCTTGTTTTTGAATTCCCTAAATTATTGCTCTGACCTTCAAAACAGCTAACTAATTTGCTACTGTTTTGGTTTTCAAATATGTACTTACCCAATTCGGTTTTTACAAATTCCACTCTCTTGTTAATACCATCACCTGATTTTTTATAATTTTCTATAACTTGTACACTTGGGTTTACATTAACTTTAATGTTATTATTCTCCATAATTATTACTTTAATATCAAAAATTGTTGTTTGGTTTTTATGAAGTTTTTAAAACTTTCTAATAAGATTTAATCATTTTCCAGTCATACCCTCAATATTGACAGTCCACTTTGCGGGCGCCAAATGTAAGGTTTTCTATAATCACACATTTTTAATATTATTTACTATATATTTGTCAAATACCACTCAGTCATTTAACACGAAATCTCAGAAACCACCGAACGGATTGGAATAAAATTCGATATGTAGCTTCCTTTAGGGCCATAGGTGCTCGCTAAGAAAGGAATTTTGAAAAATCGGCCTGGATCGCGGCTAATTTGCGAAAAATGCGATTACAATTTTTATTGGGTGAATAATAATAGATTAATTGTCATACGGTATTTGGAGATAAGCTAAGTTAAAAAATAGGTTAGATATTTAAGCCGCACACTTTGACCACAAATTAAGTACCATATAGTTGTAAACAAACAAAAATACGATCGATGTCGAAACCTTATAATATGGTACTTTCGGTGAGCTCATGGTGGCTGCAGAGGTAGACCCTTGCTGTCCAACAAAAAAACTGATATGAATCAGTAAGTTCTATCAAGTGTATGGTTCTCTTTAGTATCGTCTCATGTTCTACTATGGAAAAGATGGGTACAGCATTAACATCCCTCAGCGTGACCCAAACACCAATACACCACTTAAGAAAACTGTGTCTGCAGCTGATTTTTACGCCTAAATGTTGATGGAGCAAGGAGGTGAAGAACCTTATTTACTTTAATTTCGTAATCTCCTCAACCAATTTATGCTTGATATGTTCGCAAAAATAGAAACAGAAAGACTAAAATTTATTCGAAAAAATCAAAAAAGTTTAGAAGTTGAGACTATATTCAATAAAAGTATGCCATAAGAAAAGCTGATGGTCTGGTATCAGAGCTGGGTAAGATGGTAGTGCTGCCTCGAAGCTTCACTGGAGGACTATCAAAATAATATAAAATTAACTTTTGCAAATTGTCAAATTTACAGGCATCTCCAACGAGTTCTGAAAATTTACCTGAAATGAAATCAGAGTCCACACTTTTGTGCCATACATACCTTGCCAAAACCTCAGAGGCCGAATGGTTAAAAAGCGTTTCTTCATTTTCTAAAATTCAAAGAATAACTCCCTACATTCTGAGATTCATAAACGACTCAAAAAAGAATTCTGTACGAAGGACAGGCATCTTGAGCTTAAAGGAGATCCACAAGGCAACAGAGGTGTGCATAACATTAGCTCAAGATTACTTCTACCATAAGGAGCTTGTTCTGATCACTAATAGAGGAGGCGACAAAACGCAATTATCATCCGTCGCGCCTTTCTTGGATTCCCTTGGGGTACTAAGGGTGGGCGGGCGTTTACAAAATAGTCCCTTGACTTACGAGGCTAAACATCCAATTATTCTACATCCTAAATCTCATTTTACAACCAGGCTGGTGGATCATTTTCACAAATGTTATTTACATGATGGACCTCAATTACTTCATTCACTAATTAGAAGAGAGTACTGGATACCCACGACAAGAAAAGTTATACGGTCCAGGATACATCAATGCGTCACCTGCCATCGATTACGTGTAACTAACTTTACTCCATTTATGAGCACATTACCAGTTTCTCGTTTTGAGCAAGGTCGGGCGTTTCTCAATGTAGGAATTGACTTCGCAAGACCTATTCTTATTAAGGAATCTTCCAGAAAAAAGGCACCTATAACCAAGGTCTATGTATGCTTGTACGTTTGCATGAGCACTAAAGCTGTACACCTTGAATTAGTATCAAAACTTACCACTGATGCTTTCATAGCCTGCCTGGAGAGGTTTGCGGCCCGAAGAGGAGTACCTACTCGAATTTTCTCAGATGGAAAGCGGGGGTCAAGTCAATGAAAGCACATTTAGTAAGAGTATTACGTGAGCGCTGCCTTACGTTTGGGGAGTTATATACCATTATTGCCAACATAGAGCCCATCTTAAACTCTCGGCCATTGTGTCCACTTTCCACATCCGTGGATGACATCGATGCTCTAACACCTGGTCATTTCCTGATTGGTGGTCCGCTGGTTGCCACACCAGAATTGGATCTCACTGAGATCCATCTGATTCTGATTCTGGTGAACAGATTAACTCGTTGGGAGTTAGTGAAAATGTCAATTCAGGACATATGGCAGAGATGGCGATTAGAGTACTTAAACAGTCTAAAACAGCGGAGCAAATGGAGATCACACACTAAAAATGTCACTGTAGGGACTTTGGTATTAATCAGAGAACCCGGAATACCTCCCCGTTGTTGGCCAGCAGCAAGAATTACTGAAACTTATCCTGGTAAAGATGGTGTTGTAAGGATAGTAAAGTTGAAAACCCCAACAGGAGGATACGTGCGCCCAGTTGCTCAGCTAGCACGTTTGTTACCTCCTTCATAGGTGTGACCTATTTAAAATTTTATTACTTAAAATTTGGTGGGCGGTATGTTTCAGCCGTTCATTTTATGATTTAAAAACTTTAATTCTAAATTTCATTTTTTGGAAAAATAATTTATTTAAAATGGTTATAACAAAATATTGTTATATTTTATATTAAAAGTTTATAACAGCTGTTTGTTTTCATATGATATAATCATGTATTAGAAGGTTGTATTAAGGCTCAGTCAGTTGGCCGGTTGTTGTTGGCCACTTTGCGTCATGTTAAACTAACGATGTTTTTTTTGTTGTATTGTGAGTTCGTAGTTATGCCTTGTGCCAGAACATTTCTCAATTTTAATCATTAATCGTAATTATTGCGATTAAAATCCGAAAGATATACCAAACTTTAAACTTTCGGTTATCGGCAATTGGGAGGCCGTATAGCTCCTATTTTGTTTTTTTTATCTCAACTCGGGACTTTTATTTCATTTCGTCTGGGACTCCTGGACCACGACCATCGTCAAGCAGATCGTATGCGGCCGGCCAAGACGAAAAGATCAACTCGTGAAGCTTTCCACATTTATCACTGGGTATTTATAATTCAATTGTGCAGGGAATATATATATATATATTTTATTATGTTCGCTTCATTGTAAAGATAACTTCTATTGGTTTAGAAATGTTTATATTTTGTAATTTTTTGTCGTAAAGATAAATATTAGTTTTAAATATGTATATATATTAGCAGTTGATTTTTTTTGTTAAATCAAAGTTCTGTTTGTTTTATTGTTTTTCTTTTTTTGAACATTACGGCAGATAGATTTTTTGAAAATATATAAACATAAATGATAAATGAAATTGAGAATGATATGTGAAAGAAATTAAATTAATTTGATTACAAATGTGTATTAATAAATAAGTGTTTTTTAAATAAAAGGCATTCAATATTTATTATATTATAGTATTTATTATATTGACTAATTATTGGTAAAGTTAAGATTGAAACCAGCGTTCCAGAGTTGGTAGGCCAGGGAAAAAGCTGCTCAAGGGTGCAATTTCTGTTACCCTTACGGTGCCCTAACACTGAAGATATATTATTAGGAATTTTAAATGACTGCCTAGATTGGGGGCTTTTTCGAAAAAGCTGGTAGACAGCAGATTTCAGACTCCTCTACAAGGGGGGGATAAGGATAAGCAGCTTCCTAAGTCGTATAGACCTATATGTCTTATTCCTGTGATGAGTAAGGCACTGGATAATCTTATTGTGATAAGACTGAAGCTGATACTTAGAAAGGCAAACCATCCACGGCAATTTGGCTCTACAAAAGGTAAGGAAACTACTGATCCCATACTTACAATTCCCGTCGACATCGAACAGAGGAATGAGCGGTATGTTATGTTGTTACTCTTTGATATATAATCAGAACCTCTGCCTTTGACAGTGTCTTGTGGCCACGTGTACTTCAACAGCTACAGAAATACGAAGCTTCCAGTAACTTATATGCCCACATAAGTAGCTACTTTCAGAACAGGATTGTAAAGGTTCCAGGAAGTTCTTATGAATTATTATCTCCTTTCCAGCTAGGATGACCATTTATAATGGAGTGATTCTGGGTATTCTGAGATACGCAACTCACACCTGGTACCAAAACCTCTTACAGCGGCAGAAGTGCAGATTGGCAACCATCCAGCGAACGGCTCTGCTCAGGGTAACCAATTCTTACAGGAGTGTGTCTCACGAGGCAGCACAAGTTTTAGCTGGAGGAATCCCTATCGACCTCTTCTTAAGAGAAGAAGTGTTGAAGGATAAGTTCAAGGGAGGGAACTCAGCGGGTATTCCGGAGAACATTCGAGAGAGAATCACAAAAGAACCCAGAAAATAGAAAAAGATTATCCGAGATCATGCTATAGAAACGTGGATCCGGCAGTGGGTGGCAACTTCGAAAGGAAAATACTTTCCCACCGTTCAGACCCGTTTTTATGCAAAATGGGTCCTCCCGGATTACTGGATATCAAAATTTCTCACGGGACATGGGGTTTCCGGGTTAAACTTCATAGCCTTGATATAGACATAGATTTGATAGTGTACACCGTTATTATTTGCACTAGCTTTGAATCTCTGAGGGCCAAACTACTGAGGGAAACCGTATTATATGTTCTCTAAGAGGATGATTTCCCTCAGCTAATCACTGAAGATAACTACCCGCACTACAAAGGTTTTGTATACGGGTGGAATGCTCATTTGAGTTATAAACTTGCTTAAGAAAACAAATAAAAAATTGCATCATAGATTTAAAATGACCAGATTTTAAAATCACTTCTTATTGAATTACTAAGCATTGAAAGCACGACAAATATCAGACTGATAACACAGAGGACGGTACTTATTGAAACATTCTAGATTGCTAGAGTTGACACAAAACAGATAAAATGGTTAATGGTTCATGTCAGATGGCATGCTCAGAATATCTGACTACAGTTTTGTAGCCCTATCCAGAATTTTGAACAAACTCAAAATAATGATATTGTCCAAAACACCTTACAGTACAACCCCTTTTAACCAACTTCAGACCAGCTGTTAAATTAACCGGCTAATCTCATGGAATTAATTACAATTTTTTCTTACCGATGATCTACAATAGAAATATTTTATGAAGAAGTAGGTAGTTAGGATGTGTGTGCTAGAGTGTCCCCGCGCTGATAACCCTGATGAAAGCTTGCATTGTAAGCCGAAACGTCAGCACAATACATTGAAATTTATATTTAGATTGTGTTAAATTCTATGACTGCAGGCCCTAGCTACCTACTTCTTCATTATTACCACAGTCACTAAATTCCTCATCAATATGAACACATATTCTCAGTGAAAAAAACAAAAAAGGCAATAACTAGAAATAGTTTATGTTGTGACTATCACTGTGACCATCTTTGCACCACAATCTTCTCCATACATGCATTGAAATGGCATCCCAGGACGTCTGTGAGCCTTCACAAAATGCCATCTCGAGATCCATAAAGCTTGGTGGATACGTTTTTCCTGGGCAGCTCCAAGTGTAAATGTTGCTATTGATATAAGAATGAAGTCTGACCATTTTGTGAGCTGTTTCCAGAGGGCTTTGGGCGGGTAGGATGTCGAGCTCTAAGGTTACCTCCATTAAGCCTGCTTTTAACTATTCTGCTGGAAAACATCACATTTCAGACTTGCCTGATGGTTTCTAATCTAATTAATTTTCTAATTTCTAATCTCTGGTAATATTGTTATTTCGCATATCCTGTGGTCTGATTGCTGCGGCATATCCCAGATCCGATGCGTCTGCGAACCCCATAATAAAGGGTTGGTGTGTTTGATTTGGCATGATGCAACGAGGAATACAATCGTTTCTAATGTTTTGAGTTCCGTGATAAATCTTTCCCATTGTATGTTAATACTACTGGGCAAGGGTTCATCCCAATTTAATTTAAGTTCCCAAAGATTCTGCAGTAGTTGCTCTAAATAGTACCGGAGCCAAATAGCCTAGCGGCTCAAATAGTCTAGCTATCGTGGATAGAATTGCACGCTTTGTTCTAATTACTGAGGGTGTACGAATCTTGTAGCAAAACATGTCGGATTTTGGGTCCCACATCATCCATAAAATTTTTATAGATGATTCATCAGGATTTCTAAATTCCATTGGTGTGTCTCTTAAGTTTTCTGGAATAAATTGGACTACCTTGGTGGAATTACTTGCCCATTTTTTCAATTCAAAGCCTCCTCGAGCTAAAAGTTGTTGTAATTCTTGATGCAGTTTTAAGGCTTCTTCAGTATTATTAGTTCCAGTTAAAATGTCATCCATGTACAGATTATGCTGCGAAGCGCTAACAGCTAGAGGAAAAGGTGATCCTTCGTCGTTAATTAACTGTTTGAGTACCCGCAATGCTAAATAGGGAGAGCATGACATGCCGAAGCTTAACCTGGTTACTTCGTATTCTTGAACCTTCTCTGACGGAATAAAACGATAAAATATATGCTGACATATGCGGTCATCGGGGTGTATTAAAATTTGTAAGTACATTTTACAGATATCTGAAGTCAGTGCAATTGGAAATTTTCGAAAGTTTAAATAACATTTTTAAGATCCGCCTGTAATTTTGGACCAGTAATCAGTTTGTCATTCATTGAACCTTTGGAAGTTGGCATTGAAGCATCAAACACTATGCGTAGCTTTGGGGTAGACCTTTCTTTAAACACCCCATGATGAAGTAAAAAATATGCATTTTCCAAAGAAGGGAACCATAAAGTTCTTTTCCAAATATTCATGAAATACTGAAGATTACGCAGCAAGGTACTTCTGCACTAGGCATAAGTGCTGTTATTTCTTTTACAACAACTGCTTCTGTTTGAAATTGCCGGTGACTATTGTTTCTTGGCGCTAATACGCATGCAACTTTAAATTTCCTGTCTTCAATTAGATTATTACCAAAACCACTTAGAGCTTGGGAATTTCTTTGTTGCCGCAACGCTAACCTTTTTACGCAAGCTTCCGTAATAAATGAGCGTTGAGCTCCACTATCTATAAGCAGAAGGATAGTATAAAATTCTCCAGTAAGATCTTTAATTCTACCAATTGCGATGCCCAATTGTAACCATTGGATCTCCATTTTTTTTTTCCGAAAGGATTGCACCATGGGCTGATCCTTCGACGGTTGGACCATAGTTTCAGTTGCATGTGCATACGGTATAGGAGAGTCTTTTCCATCTGGGGTTGTTGCTGTTTGATGACTTGGACTTGAAGGGGTCTCCTTGGTTTGTTTAAAATGAAGCAAACTATGATGTTTGTGGTTACAATATTTACATGAATTTGTTGACCTACATGTCCGTGTAGTATGATTGGAAATTGAACAGTTGACGTATAACAGACGGGTTTTAATTTCTTTAAATCTTTGCTGGGGAGTCATTCCCAGAAATTTACTACACTTATACAAACGATGTGGCATTGAACGAGCATTGGCTTTTACACAGTGGACATGAATTAATATCTTCAGAGGTAGTAGTTGTCATAAATACTTGCTTCGATGTTTTAGACCTTGTCAAGACAGGTGAATGGGATTAGGTACCTACAGTTAAGGTTCTGATTGTGCTATTGTGCACTGTGTGTGAATGAAATTTACAAGTTCTTTTCCTCCTATTTCAGACTCAAAATTTTCCCTAGTTTTGGGGTCCAATAACCTTAAAGCATATGATATAAGAATAGAGCCTGCTGGATCTTCTAAGCCTAGATTTTTCCAATACAATGTTGGAAAACTGCTCAAGTGCAGAAAGCGTAATCTTTGACATTGGTTTATAAGAAAAAATATTATTAAGATAATAAACAGCCTGTACGCGTTTATTGTCGTACTTCTTGCATAAAACCTCCCATGCTTGTTGATATGATTCTGCTGTAATTGGTATTGCTGCTAATGACTGAAGAGCTAAGGAAGTAATGAAAAGTAATGACATTTTTGAATTGGTGATAAGTTATTATTACCATGAATTAATGACATAAAAATGTCTTTATAAAATACCGAATGGGAAATGTCACCATTAAAGGTTGGTAGCGAGATTGGTGGCAATTTAAAAACAGCATTGTCACGTGCCTCGGCTACGGAATTACTGACTAAAGATGAATTTGATCTGCTGTCTACCAGCTTTTTCGAAAAAGTCCCCAATCTAGGCAGTCATTTAAAATTCCTAATAATATATCTTCAGTGTTAGGGCACCGTAAGGGTAACAGAAATTGCACCCTTGAGCAGCTTTTTCCCTGGCGTACCAACTCTGGAACGCTGGTTTCAATCTTAACTTTACCAATAATTAGTCAATATAATAAATACTATAATATAATAAATATTGAATGCCTTTTATTTAAAAAACACTTATTTATTAATACACATTTGTAATCAAATTAATTTAATTTCTTTCACATATCATTCTCAATTTCATTTATCATTTATGTTTATATATTTTCAAAAAATCTATCTGCCGTAATGTTCAAAAAAAAAAAAAACAATAAAACAAACAGAACTTTGATTTAACAAAAAAAAATCAACTGCTAATATATGTACATATTTAAAACTAATATTTATCTTTACGACAAAAAATTACAAAATATAAACATTTCTAAACCAATAGAAGTTATCTTTACAATGAAGCGAACATAATAAAATATATATATATATATTCCCTGCACAATTGAATTATAAATACCCAGTGATAAATGTGGAAAGCTTCACGAGTTGATCTTTTCGTCTTGGCCGGCCGCATACGATCTGCTTGACGATGGTCGTGGTCCAGGAGTCCCAGACGAAATGAAATAAAAGTCCCGAGTTGAGATAAAAAAACAAAATAGGAGCTATACGGCCTCCCAATTGCCGATAACCGAAAGTTTAAAGTTTGGTATATCTTTCGGATTTTAATCGCAATAATTACGATTAATGATTAAAATTGAGAAATGTTCTGGCACAAGGCATAACTACGAACTCACAATTAACAAAAAAAACATCGTTAGTTTAACATGACGCAAAGTGGCCAACAACAACCGGCCAACTGACTGAGCCTTAATACAACCTTCTAATACATGATTATATCATATGAAAACAAACAGCTGTTATAAACTTTTAATATAAAATATGACAATATTTTGCTATTAACATTTTAAATAAATTATTTTTCCAAAAAATGAAATTTAGAATTAAAGTTTTTAAATCATAAAATGAACGGCTGAAACATTCAGTATAGGGGATACTATTCTTTGAGATCGCGACGTCTATAGAATCGAGCCACGGGGCACGGCCAGTTTTCTACCTATCAACCGCAATACAAAGATCATGAATGTCCTATGGAAAGCAGAAGTCTGTACCAGGTGGGTATGTCGTTGTGCGTCTTATTAATTCTTCTTGTTCATTATTTTCGAACGGATCATCTCTAGGATATTTAGCCTCAATAAAAATGGTCGCTGCTTCTTCGAGGGTAGTTGCCTGAACATCTACATGCTTGAGGGATGCTAATGTTTACGAAGTCTACTAATTACGAAGTGCAATACGCCTCTCTTTACTTCTGCATCTCTGGTACGAACGTTGCGCCTTGTAGGCTTCTCTCTTCATTGTTGTTAAGGCCGGTGTCCACCATGGAACTAGTCAAGCTCTGCTCTTCCGCCGTTGGAAAGAATTTTCAGCAGCGTCAAGAATTGCATTAGTTGTTTTAGAGACGGTATAGTCCAGGTCACCAGCATTTTTCGATTCCGCCATTTCCCAGTCTTCATCGGCAATTTCTTCCTCCAGCATGCATTTGAAGACGCTACAGTCATTCCTTCGGGTTACGTAGCCCTTTGTCAATATCGTGATAACCTGGCATATCCTGCACTAGGCTAAATTCCAGGACTTTGTGGTTAGAACTAATTTCAGATTAGAGGATTCAGTCAACAATGTGTCGTACTGATGTGGTTGATGCCAATGTCACGTCAATCGAACTTTCACCTATTGACCCTGAGAAAGGGGGAGTGGAAGAGATGTGGTTGACTACAAGTAATTGGCTCCTTGCTATAAAATCACCTAGCTTAGCAACTCGTCTGTCTGTTCGGTTGGAGCTCTAAACCGTGTTCCAAGCGTTGGCATCCGAGCATAATATCACATTCCTGCTACTAGATGTGATAGTTTCCATGACAGAAATACTTTCCTCAATATTAATTCCGCTAGGCTGGTAAGCCGAGATCACCGTAAAAGATAAACTGCCCCACTTTACGTAGCATGCGACACAATCAGCCCAAGAACATTGCCTGAGATACATCACATCAAGATTTGGATTGTTAACCACTATAGCAGCTCTAGGCCTCCTCTCTTCACTGCTTAGAGCTATAACCCTTGACGTATGACCAAACTCCGTGACCAACTTCCGACGACTGGTCGGTTCCTGAATCGCCATGATGTCATATCGTCGAGAAAGAACTCGCAACTCGTCTACCACTACTCTTCGGCGATCCATGTTGAGCTGAAGGGTGGTCATTCTTATCATAATAGGTACGTTTCGCTATTTCCTTGCACCATGTTAAGTGCACTGGGCACTCCCGACTAACAGCCATGTGCTTTGTTTTACTGGGATCTGCATTCACCCGTTTACAATTAATGCAGGCGGGTTTGGCAATTACTTTCTTCATCGGACACTCTTTCATTAGATGACCAGTTGCTGCGCACCAAATGCAGACCACCGAATCCGCAGTGCAAGTGGCCTTGGTGTGTTCGCAGCCCTGGCACTTGATGCAGCAAAGGGCGTCCAGGTAATCCTTAAATGTCATTTACCGCCATCCTCCATCTAGACTTCCAATTTTCAATAGCTGAAAACGGATCATTGGATGCACTTCCAATACCCAAACTTCCAATATTCTTAGTTAAGCTGTTCCTGTCAAATGAAGCAAATAGTGGGCGGAGATTTTCTGTAACCAGGAACTTTGGACCCGATTTTTCAAGCATTCTTTTCCACAGAAACCTTACTAGGTCTGCCGAGTTCCATGCGTGAGACACACCCCTCACTTTAAGTTTAGGTTATTTTCTCAGGTCTATGTGAGCATGTAGCCTTTTTTGACGCAGCTCCCTCCATCCAATGACTTTAGTTGCCTGAGATTCGTTTTCTAACCGAACTAGATTCGGGCCCACCTTGGTCGCTCTAACAATAGAAGCGTTTACACCAAAATTTATGGCCGACGGAAGCCCATTTATTATCTCTACTGTGCTTTTCCCAGATTCGCAGATTGTTAAGTAAGCAGGTCTTGACGTCAGGGACGGTTTTAATGGCTGCGATTTAACAATATCTGCCAAACTCTTAGGTTTATTCTTTGGTAGAGATTTATCAGGTGGAGAAATCTGGACAATTTTTTCCTTAATTTAGAAAAGAAAACTAATGAAGACCGGAGGGAACTCCTCAATTTCGCTTTTCTGGCGACATTGCATTTCTCCTATTTATTTTGCTTTTGTATATCTCAAAAGTTTCAGCTTCCTTTAAATTAATATCTTCATTAGTCGACATTAGCTTCCCTTCGGAGGATTCGGCCTAGGCAAATTGATGGCAGGAGGTTGCTATGTTTACCCTTGAATGGCTTTAAATAACTCTTGGATGTGACCTTTCCATGATTTTGCTTATTATTGCATCGACTACCATGGGAGACCCCAATGTTTCCTTCACCACTCTTTGGACAAGCGACGAGACTGAATCTTTTTTGTTCTAGTCTTCACATTGTTTGACCTTGGAGTTTAAGGTTTCCAATATACCAATTAATCGATCAATTTTTCCAATGATATGTTTTCTGGTTTTTTTTTTTTTTACTCTCCTTTCTTTCTTCACCTCTCCCCCCGCTCCTTTTTTCTTCCCCCCTCCCCCCCCCCCCTTTCTTCTTTTCTCTTTCTTTCTTCTTTTTCCCTCTTTTTTTCCTTTTTCCTTTCCTTTTCTTTTCTTTTTTTTTTCCTTTTCCTTTTTTTTCTTTTCCCCCCTCCTTTTTTCCTTCTTCCTCTTTTCCTCTCTCCTCTTTCTCTTTTCTCCTCTCTCTTCTTTTTCCTCCCCTTTTCCCCCTCCCCCTTCTCCCTCCCTCTCCTTTCCCCCTTCTTTCTTTCTTTCCCCCCCTTTTCTCCCTCCCCCTCCCCCCTTCCCCCTCTCCTCCTTTTCCTTTTCTTCCCTCCTCTTTCTTTTCCCTTTTTCCCCCCTCCCTTTTTTTCCCTCTCCCCCCTTTTTTCTTTCCTCTTCTTTTTTCCCTCCCCCCCCCTTCCCTCCTTCTTTCCCCCCCCTCTTTCTCCCCCCTTTTTCTTTTTCTTCTCCCAAGAAACTGCATACTTCCTAGATGTCAAAAAACGTTGTCTGCCAAAATTTGGAGGGGGTGTCGCACCGCAGACAAAATTCAAAATCCGCGTTTCTTCAGTCCAAAAGTGGACAATTTGAAGACGAATTATTTGAAGCACACAAGAAACTGCATACTTCCTAGATGACAAAAAACGTTGTCTGCCAAAATTTGGAGTGGGCTAAGGACCGGCAGACAAAATTCAAAATCCGCGTTTTTTCAGTCCAAATGTGGACAATTTGATGACGATTTATTTGAAGCACACAAGAAACTTCATACTCCATAGATGACAAAAAACGTTGTCTGCCAAAATTTGGAGGGGCTAAGCACCGGCAGACAAAATTCAAAGCCCTTGTGAAGGCGTCACACCGGCTGACATTGTTCAAAACTCACATCCTTTTCGTCCAACAGTGAACTTTTTGAACATGATTTCCTTTTTTATTTGATTTATAAGTAGTTTTTCTCTAGAATAATTTGAGAAAATAATATTATATTGCTTCCTACGTATGGTACAATATAATTATTTTAATATAAAATAATCTAGTTTAAAAATTTTAGTGTTAAAAATACCAATTAATACATATGAACAGTAATAATATAAATGCCGGCGATATAATTAAAAAATGAATAATATTTCAACTTATAAAGTAATGAAATATGTACTACCCTGGAACAAAATACGTGGAAAACATGTAGTTCTTCGTAAACGTATGTTCTTGGAAAATCGAATGTTCTTAGTCGTTTGATCGAATAACTCGGATACCGTTCCTATTAGTATATTTTGAGCTATGTACATTATTGAAGCAAATCAAATTTGCAAGAAATTTGGCACTATTCATTTCTTTTGCTCTCATCTATAGTTTTCAAACGGTTTTGCCACCAATGATTGGCTAACTTGTGGTAAGTAACTGGCTAAATTTCCTACCATACTACATATATGAAATTTATATAAAGTCATGTAAAATACCCACGCCAGCATGTTTTTGGTACATTTTTCGTTAAAGCCTTAAAACTATTCGTTCGATCCAAAATTTATTTTTCTCAACTGATAGATGACTAAATTTGCAATCAGGCCCATATATTAAATAAATATAAAGTCATGTAAAATACCAATTCCAGCACACCAAAACCTTGTACTGGTGTGAAATCCAAGTTTTTTGGCTCATTTTTCGTTATTACCCCAGAAATATTCTTCCGATCCAAAATTTATTTTTCTCAACTGCTAGATGACTAAATTTATAATCAGACCCATATATTAACTTGATATAAAGTCAGGTAAAATACCAATGCCAGCACACCAAAACCTCGTACTGTTGTGAAGTCCAAGTTTTTTGGCACATTTTTCGTTATTACCCCAAAACTATTCTTCCGATCCAAAATTTATTTTTCTCAACTGATAGCTGACTAAATTTCCAATCAGACCCATATATTAAATTGATATAAAGTCATGTAAAATACCAATGCCAGCACACCAAAACCTCGTACTGTTGTGAAGTCCAAGTTTTTTGGCACATTTTTCGTTATTACCCCAAAACTATTCTTCCGATCCAAAATTTATTTTTCTCAACTGATAGCTGACTAAATTTCCAATCAGACCCATATATTAAATTGATATAAAGTCATGTAAAATACCAATGCCAGCACACCAAAACCTCGTACTGTTGTGAAGTCCAAGTTTTTTGGCACATTTTTCGTTATTACCCCCCAAAACTATTCTTCCGATCCAAAATTTATTTTTCTCAACTGATAGCTGACTAAATTTCCAATCAGACCCATATATTAAATTGATATAAAGTCACGTAAAATACCAATGCCAGCACACTAAAACCTCGTAATGTTGTGGAATCCAAGTTTTTTGGCACATTTTTCGCTATAATCCCCAAACTATTTGTTTTATCCAAAATTTATTTTTTTTTTCAATGAAAGCTTACTAAATTTACAATCAAATCAAATTATATAATGATGAATGAATCCCGCAAAATACCCACGCCAGCCCACTGTAACATGTAAAATTGTTATGTTTTTTTCCAAAACATACACATTTAACCTGCTGGCATGGATTTCAATTAAATATTCATGTATAAAATGTGATATCAAATTTAGTCAACTTTCAGTTGAAAAAAGTAAATTTTGGTTTAGACAAATCGTTTTGGAATAATATCGAAAAATAATCTAAATAATTTGTATTTAACAACAGAACTTGTTTTTAGCGTTCTGGCACGGGTATTTTACAGAGCTTGATCAAAGTTTTATATATAGGGTCTGATTGCAAATTTAGTCAGCTATCAATTGAGAAAAATTAATTTTGGATTGGACGTTTTGGGTTTATAATGAAAATGTACCAAAAAACTTGGATTTTACAACAGTTCGGGGTTTTAGCGTGCTGGCATGGGAATTTTACATGACTTTATATAAATTTCATATATGAGGTCTGATAGAAAATTTAGCCAGCTATCAATTGAAAGAATAAATAAATTTTGGATCGGTCGAATAGTTTTGGTGTTATAACGAAATATGTGCCAAATCAGTTGAAAAAAATAAATTTTGGATTAGAGTTATAACCGACAACGGAAAAGTACCAACTACCAAGTGCGACTTATATGAAGTTAGTCAATCTTTGGTGGCCAAACCGCTCTAAAACTATTGATCTAAGAACAATATGACTATTACAAAATTTGTTGCAAAGTTGATTTGCTTGAATAACGTATAATAGAACACAAAATATACTAAAAGTAACGATTTCTGAACTTCTAAGAAATACTATTTTCAACTCCTTCCCCCCACTGTCATTTTTGCGGCACTCACCTTTATTGGAAAATTCATAAATTTTCATTCATAACAGTGGACAGGTTACACCCATGCATTACAAAAAAGGGGTGAAATAACTCGGTATGTTTTCCTATCGGGCTCTCGGTCTATCATTTTACAAATCAATTAACTGGACTACTATACAAGTTTTATACGAATTTTGTTCCAGGATAGTACATATTTCATAACTTTATAAGTTGAAATATTATTCTTTTTTAATTATGTGGCCGGTATTTATATTATTACTGTTCATATATATTAATTGGTATTTTTTACAATAAAATTTTAAAACAAGATTATTTTATATTAAAATAATTTTATTTTACCATACGTAGGAAGCAATATAATATTATTTTCTCAAATTATTCTAGAGAAAAACTACTTATAAATCAAATAAAAAAGGAAATCATGTTCAAAAAGTTCACTGTTGGACGAAAAGAATGTGAGTTTTGAACAATGTGAGCCGGTGTGACGCCTTCACAAGGGTTTTGAAATTTGTCTGCCGGTGCTTAACCCCCTCCAAATTTTGGCAGACAACGTTTTTTGTCATCTGGGGAGTATGCAGTTTCTTGTGTGCTTCAAATAAATCGTCTTCAAATTGTCCACTTTTGGACTGAAAAAACGCGGATTTTGAATTTTGTCTGCCGGTGCTTAGCCCCCTCCAAATTTTGGCAGACAACGTTTTTTGACATCTACTAAGTATGCAGTTTCTTGTGTCCTTCAAATAAATCGTCTTCAAATTGTCAACTTTTGGACTGAAAAACGCGGATTTTGAATTTTGTCTGCCGGTGCGACGCCCCCTCCAAATTTTGTCAGACAACGTTTTTTGTCATCTAGTGAGCATGCAGCTTCTTGTATGCTTGAAATAAATCGTCTTCAAATGGTCCACTTTTGGACTGAAAAAACGCGGATTTTAAATTTTGTCTGCCGGTGCGACGCCCCCTCCAAATTTTGGCAGACAACGTTTTTTGGCACCTAGGGGGTTTGCAGTTTCTTGTTTGCTTTCAATAAATCATCTTAAAATAATACCATATTTTGATATTTGCTACCCCCTTTCGGAGGTCACCATCTTGAAACGCCCCCGCTTTGAGTTGGCAGACAAGTGCAAATTGATTGCTGAGGGTGGACATTTAATGGCTGTATGTCTAAAAGTTTTCTTCAAATAAGTCATGAAATTTGGCCTCGACTCTTGGACTACTACGACATACCAAAAATAATGTAATTACTTGAATTTGTGTGTCCAGTCTAGCACCAATCCGCAGACAACTGATCCTAGCATTCCGCAAATGACCATGAGGAGACCCAGTCTCCCCGCATCTTCTTCAGCTTTCTAAAATATAACATATAAACTAAAAGGGAAACTATAAAATGTTAAAACTTAACAACATGAAATCATAACCAACAACATACCAAACACATTTCCAATTAATGTAATTAAAACTTTTAGCTTATAATAAATAAAGGTTGTCTCAAAACAGCCTTTAAAATGTCCATCTGTCAATCAATCAATAACAATTTTCAAAGAAATCTCGAAATAATGCCTATTATATACATTACAATAATAGATACGGCAGAAATGATATACGAAAATATTTTTGTGGGTGGTGTGCCGTCATATAGTGGAGCATATGTTTCAGTTGCAATCTATTCCGAAAGGTTTTCTAGCTCTATAAAAAGTTTTTAGGGTATAGTTGTAGTTAGGGGTGGCTATCGTAAGAAAAATGTCTATATTCCACATCTACACTTTTCTAAGTTAGCGATATATCGAAACAGGATATATCGTGATTGTTTGATGAAATGCCATTTTAAATATTTCAATCACGTAAAAATAATAATTCTGTTTATTTTATAGGTTTAGTTAATTGAGCGAGGACTGCTCCACCGAATTCGCCAACCCTGATCACTCTTGCATATCGATTCCGATGCTTTACTTTGAGTTTGTCCATTATCAATAGCTCTTTTGTATAACTTTACCTCTGAACTTCCATTTCTATAGTTTTAAGTTGGATTGTATTGTTTTAGTGTGTTATATTGATATTTTCCCATTTCGTTTTCTCCAATGCAGGGCTTGGATAACTTTCAACATGGATTTAGTTTTATATATATATATATATAGAGAGAGAGAGGTATATATATATATATATATATATATATATATATATATATATAGCTAAATAAAGGTATCGCGAGTTGAAGTTTTATTGAATGACATACATTGATACAAGTACAAGTACACAATTTATAACTTAATCGCAAGACATAACGGGCATGGCATCTATACGTCTCAACGTACGACAAAAGAATGTCCCCGAGGCTAGGTGGGGGAGGTTTATATAGGTTAGGAAAAGGGATTAACATACAATTATTTATTTATATTCCTAATACCATTTAGGCATATTTAACTCCTTCCCCCCGAGTTCCAAGGTCCCCGATGGAACAAGTTATCTTGGTGTACACAAGTTCTTGGACTTTATACAAATAAAATAAATTTCTTAATTCTCAAAGGATTTTATACAAAACAAAAATATTATACTTTGAATACTTCTTAATCTCTTGTGTACCACGTTAGGATTTACAGTTTTACATAAATAAAAAGATTAAACCTTGTACGTTTCTTAATACTAGAATAGGATTTTATAGAAATATCAACTTCCTATAAACAAAAGGATTAGACCTTGTTTATTTCTTAATGCTAAGTTAGGATTATATTTACAAAAATACCATGTTTATACATTACATAGTTCCTAGCATACTAAAGTCCAATTTTCTCTGAAACAAACAAAAAGATAACAGAATATTCCCTAATAATATACAACACAAATACATTATTCTAATACAAAAGGAAAATTAAAACAAGAGTGTTTGAATTAGCTTACTCCATTACAAACAACAATTCTTAATTCAAAATCACACAATTAAAACAATATGATTTTAAATCAAAATAATAATTCAAATACTCTTCTAATTACAGTTCATAATAATTTCAAAATAAAATACATACTTTTCTTAATTATAGATTACATAATGAAGACAATTAAACAAAAATAACATTTCAAGACAAAATAATAGCATTACAGCGAATATTAAAATAAAGTTTACAATTATGAAGTTTCTTCTAATATTAGTTAACATAAATGACAAAATACGAAAGTACGACTTTATTTAAATAATTGCAGTATTCCAAGTTGGTTTAGTGTAAATACATTTAATTCCTTATACTAATAAATAAACATTTCTTCTTAGTAAAATTATATTTATTATATTTTATTAAACAAAAAGATTTTTAGGTTATTTTAATATTATTATTTAAATTAAAATTAAATATTTTTACTCAGATCCATTATCTAGATCGTCTGAATCATAATTATCGGAGGTGTCCGAAGTATTCGTTATCGTCGTCTGAAATAAATCATTTCTTTTTTCTATTGGGCTTTTTAATGTTGTCTATATGAGTTTTAATAGTTCTTTTGTCTTTTACTAGAATATTTACTTTTTTAAACTTATTTTTACTTTTTATTTTGATTGAGTATTTTTTAAATATTCGATATCTCGTAACTGTTTTTGAATATCTACGGGGTCTTCTCTATTTTCATTTAATTTTTCCGTTCTCTTTTTTTTTCATTATTTATTTTAGTCCTAATTAATTTATGTAGTAGTTCTTGGTCTCTATGGTATTTTAGTACGTATTGTTCTGTTAAGTTGATATTTTTATCTGATTCTAATTTGGTGGTTCCGAAAGTAATTTCATTTGGAGTTAATTTTAATTTGTTATTTAAGATATTATTATAAGCTGTGATGGGTAATCTTAGTTTTTGTTGAGTCGAATATTCATCTCTCTCCTGTCCTATTATTCTTAATGATTCGTTTAAGGTAGAATGGACTCTGTTCAATAATCCTAAAGAGTTTCCATGATAAGCAGACGTATAATGTAAAATAATATTATTTTCTTTGCAGAATTGTCTTACTAGATTATTCTTCATCTAAGCTTCATCTCGGTTTCCTGGTCTAATGACATTTGTAGAGGTGTGGGAAAGTATGTCATGTAGTTAGTTAATGCGTTGCAGATATGAATTGCTTTTTTGATTGTAAAGTTTGGGCCAATAGATGTTTCGAAAATGTGTCGACTGCTGTGAAAATTATTGCATTGTTAAAATTAAAAATATCAATCATTAATTCCTGAAACGGTCTTTCTGGTGTTGGTTTAATCTGAAATTTTGTTTTTATGGGTTTACGATCGGATTTTGTAACTTTACAAGTTTCACATTTATTAATATATTCCGCTATTTTATTTTGCATCGCCGGAAAGTAATATTCTTTTTTAAGTTTTTCAAAAGTTTCATTTATACCTCTATGTTGAGTTTTACCCAATTGGTATGTATCTATTATTTCTATTTGCTCGTTTGTATTTTTGACGTCATTTACTATTTGTTTATATTTTTTTAATTTAGCCGACTGATATTCTGATTCGACTATTTGTTGAATGGTTTTAAAATATTCTTCATACAAAGTTTCGGTTATTTCATTGAGAGATTCGCATATTATTCCGTATGTTTTATTTGTTTCAAGGATTTGTAGTTGGGGAGTTGTAGTAACGGGGCAATGTGATTAGTTCATATCTCCGTTTTCCAAATGGTTTAGTGAAATTAATTTTTGTATTATTTGATTTTTTTTCTATATCGATGCATTTTTCTGGTTCACAAATCCGTACTTTTTCATTACTAGATTCCTGGGAATGGATGGTCTCTAAATCTTCTTCCGATGGTACTTTTAAGTCCTCTATTATCGCTTCGTATTCAGAATTGTTTTCGTCCGCTATTTCCTAATTTAATAATAGTTCGATATCCATTTCCTCCTCATCGCTAGTATGACTTAATTCGTTGCTTCCCCTGGAAATTCCGTCGGCTACGTAATTAGTTTTTCCCTGAATATGTTTAACGTCGAATTCGAATTCCTGTAGTTTCCATATCCACTTCATAATGCGGGTATTACCATTTTTCATTGAGAAAATCCATGTCAAAGGTTTATGATCTGTGCATAAAATAAATTTTGTACCGTATAAAGAAGGCTTAAAGTGCTGGGTTGCCCATACTGCCGCTGGTAATTCTATTTCTATTGAACTATAATATAATTCTGGACTTTGTAATACTCTGGACGCGAATGCTACTGGGTATTCGATTTCATCTTCATCTTTTTGTAAGAGCACACCCCTATTAAGCTGGGCCCCCCCCCCCACCATCGCCAAACGAATTAAAACCTATTGCATAATTTTATTTTATTTTATTTATGTGCTAATTTGTTGCCGTAGTACGGATTTTGTTGCTCGCACCGCTTGGCAGGTATTAGCGATCAAAGGTGGGGGGGCTAGCTTAATATTAAGCTGCCCCCCCCCTCCCACTATAAGAAAGAAAAGGAATTTCAAAAAACTGCTTATGTTAGAATTTGTTGCTATTTTGTTGCTCTAAGATGGTATAAAAACATTTTAAAAAATCAATAATTTAAAAAAAAAAAAATTATGTCACATACGAGTGTTTACCGCTTACCCGTAAATGATGAAATTTCTTCAAAATAATTTCACGCTATCTTAAAGCAACAATAATGTAACAAAATCTATTACACATATATAATAAATTTAAACAGTATAAATTAAATTCTTTAAACATAAAAAAATAACTATATTCTATTATTAAAAAGAACCAGTTCCACTGGGTGACTTAACATGACCGCGAAGACATAGTGTCCATTTTCGTTTCCTAAAAACGAGCAACAAATTCAGTTACATATATAATTCAATAGCAAAAGGAATAAACAATAGTTCAATGACAAAAAGATGTGAGCAACTAATTTTTTTAGAAAACTATTATGGTCTAATTGAGCGGAATACTTATCGAATACAACAAAGTGTCGATTTTCGTTCCTTAAAAACGAGCAACAAATTCAGTTACTTATATATTTCAATAGCAGAAGGTATAAACAATAGTTCAATGCCAAAAAGATG
This sequence comes from Euschistus heros, assembly GCA_003667255.2. Classification (NCBI taxonomy): domain Eukaryota; kingdom Metazoa; phylum Arthropoda; class Insecta; order Hemiptera; family Pentatomidae; genus Euschistus; species Euschistus heros. The sequence goes on from RCWM02000047.1 coordinate 3,853,957, forward strand.
TGAGCAACTAATTTGTTTAGAAAACTAATATGGTCTAATTGAGCGGAATACTTATCAAAGACGAAAAAGTGTCAATTTTAGTTCCTTAAAAACTAGCAACAAATTCAGTTACATATATAATTCAATAGCAAAAGGAATAAACAATAGTTCAATGCCAAAAAGATGTGAGCAACTAATTTTTTTAGAAAACTATTATGGTCTAATTGAGCGGAATACTTATCGAATACAACAAAGTGTCGATTTTCGTTCCTTAAAAACGAGCAACAAATTCAGTTACTTATATATTTCAATAGCAGAATGTATAAACAATAGTTCAATGCCAAAAAGATGTGAGCAACTAATTTTTTTAGAAAACTATTACGGTCTAATTGAGCGGAATAATTATCAATGACGAAAAAGTGTTGTTTTCGTTCCTTAAAAACGAGCAACAAATTCAGTTACTTATATATTTCGATAGCAAAAGGTATAAACAATAGTTCAATGCCAAAAAGATGTGAGCAACTAATTTTTTTAGAAAACTATTATGGTAGAATTGAGCGGAATACTTATCAAAGATGAAAAAGTGTCGATTTTCGTTCCTTAAAAACGAGCAACAAATTCAGTTACTTATATATTTGATAGCAGGAGGTATAAACGATAATTGAATGTTAAAAAGATGTGAGCAACTAATTTTTTTAGAAAACTATTATGGTCTAATTGAGCGGAATACTTATCAAAGACGAAAATGTGTCGATTTTCGTTCCTTCACAAATGAATAGTTTATTATTAAATGGGTATTGCTATAAATAAAATATTAGTAGTTAAAGTTAATATGTTTATAATAATCAAGGGTAATTTACTTTCAAACCTGGAAATTGAATTAAGAAAAAAAATATCTGACTACTGGAAATTGTTCACTAACCTTAGCTCTAAATGTGTTAAAAATATTTCTTCGAAAGATCATCGGGTTTGGGCAGGGGAGGGGGAAATTGTTGAAAATTGTACGTTTTTAGCAGTTAGATACAGTAACTCGGGAAGCGATACTTTTAGCACATATTGTCTCCCATATATTATTAAAGCTAAGAAAATTCGTAATAAATTTGGTTATATTAATTTTTTTTTAATTCGATCAATATTTTTAGAACTGTGAAGGACAAAATTTGGCTGTCACACTTTTCCGAGAAAACACGTTTGTTAGTATTGTTTTGGCTAAATCCAAAACTATTAGTTTGATCCCGATTTTGTTTTCCCATCTCAAAGCTTGTTAAATTTACTATCAGATCCGATATATCTAATTTTAATTAAATTTCGTGAAATATCCATTCCACTACACTAAATTCCGTGTAATGTTGTGAAATTGAATTTTTGTTGACACATTTTACGTTATAACGCGAAACAACAAGTGGTTCGATCCTGAATTATAATCCGTTTTTATATCTTTATGCTGATTAATTTTGCTGTGAGATCCATTGAATCAAACTTTGATTAAATTCCGTAAAGTACCCATACCAGACCACTCAACATATCAGAACTGTCATGTTTTTCTAAAACATACACATTTAGCGTGCTAGTATGGAGATTGTACGAAATTTAATCACAATTTGATATACAGAACCTGATAGATAATTTAAGTAGTTTTAAGATGGAAAAAAGAAATTTAAGATCGGACAAATTGTTTAGGAGTTATATAGAAAATGAATCAAAAAGATTTGGATTTTATAAACTTTGCAGCTTGTAGCGTGCTGGCAACGGTATTTAACGAAAATTAATTAAAATTTTATATATAGTATCTGATAGTAAATGTAACCAGCTTTGAGATGAAAAAAAAATCAAGATCAAACAAATATTTTTGGAGTTAATACGAGAAATGTGCCGAAAAATAAGAATTTCACAATAGTATGGGGTTCTTAACGTCTGGTATGGATGTTTCACGGGACTTATTAAAAACTTAATTCATAGAGTCTTTTTTTACTTACTACTTACTTATTTATTTACTAGACAGTAAATTTAACCAGCTTTCAGATAAAAAAAAATTTTTTTTAGATCGGGTAAATAGTTTTGGAGTTTTAACCAAAAGAGTACCGACAAACGTAAAGACAAAGGTAGGTTAATTTTTAGATTTACAATGGGGTTTCCCTTATGACTCATTGGGTTTTTCCGTTCCTATGGGAAACAAATTTAAAATGGGGCTATTGGATATGTTAATCTGATCATTTAAACAAAAATCTGGATCGGTTTTAATCGATTTTATTATTTCTAGTGATTCAAAAGTATTTAATTTTAGGCTATTTTCTACTTGATGTAATGTTTTTTACTCCCGAGTCTTTATTAAATTTGTGGTTATTTTCATTTAGATGGATAGCGAAATTGGAATTTCGGGTCTTATTAGTGTATGCTCTTATATGTTCATTTACTCTTTGATTTACCGATCGTCCGGTTTTTCCCGTGTATTTTGCTTCACAGTCATTGCATTTTAATTCGTATACGCCGCTTTTTTGGAAAGGGTCTATTTTGTCCTTCGGTGAAGGGAAGTATGATGACAAAACAGAAACAATAGAAATTTTAGAAGAACTAATCTTCCGGTCTTATCTTCAAGCACTGGAAAAATTAGACTTTTACAATTTAAGTCAGTTTGCATAAAACATAATTATTGTCAATTTAACAATACATTCTATAAACAGGAAGAAGGATTACCAATGGGGTCCCCTCTTTCATCCCTTCTGGCAGATCTTTTTATGGATAAATTAGAACGGAAAATCCTTCATTCAAAATTAGCTCAACAAATCATGAACTTTAAATTTTTTAGACATAGAAATCTCCATAAACAATAAATAACACGAATTTAATATATACAGGAAATCCACACACACAGATGTAGTTATAGACTACAATGCCAGGAGACCACTAACACACAAACTCGCAGCATTTAATAGCATGATATACCGCCTTTTAAATATACCGCTAAATGAACGAAATTATAACAAAGAAATAAAAACAATTTACACTATAGCTAACAACAACGGATACAGTAAAACCACAATCGATAATATTTTAAGAAAACAAATAAAAAAAAAACTATGAATAATATATACAAAACACCCCCAGAGGATAAAGCTACCCCAACAAAATATATTTTTATACCATACTACGGCCCAATATCCGCTAAAGTCGGGAAAGAATTGAAAAAAATTTTCGATAGTACCCGGTCATGCTAAGGAATTGTCTTGTTTTTTCACTACGCGGAATGGGGAAATTTAAAATTGCTTCAATCTTTTTTTTTCGTCTGTTTTTAATCCGTCCGGGGTAACGACGTAGCCTAAAAATTTTAATTCGGTTTTAAAAAATTCAGTTTTGTGAAGTTGTATTGAAAGGTTATGTTGTTTCAGGGCTTCAGATACTCTTTTTAAATCTTTTAAATGTTTTTTCTCATTTTTTTAATAAATTATTATATCGTCAATGTAAATCATTGAACTGGGAATATTTTGAATCATCATTGTCATCGCTCTCTGGAAAGTAGGAGGTGCATTACATAGGCCTACGGAAAAATTCGAAATGTCCATTTTCCGTGGAGAATGCGGTTTTTGCTATTGATTGTTCATCCATCTCAATTTGGTGAAACCCTGACGCGAGGTCTATGGTTGAAAATATTTTCGATCTCTTTAATCTGTTTAATAAATCCTCAATGTTTGGTAGGGGAAATTTATCTTTTATGGTTGCCAGATTTAATTTTCTGTAATCGATGACCATCCTTATTTGTTTTTGTCCCGACGCGTCTGATTTTTTCGGTACGATCCAAAGTAGGGTGATATACGGTGATATACTTGGTCTGTTTATTATGTTTTTTAATAATTTTTGCACTTCCTTATTTATCTGTTTTTTAAATTGCTCCGGATAGCGATAATTTCGAGTGTATATTGGGTTACCATTAGTGGTTATTATTTTATGTTTAATTAATCCCGTCGATTTTAAATTCTCGTCGTCTCTTTTTAATACTTCGCCATGGTGGCTTATAATTTCAATTAATTTTTCTTTTATTTCCGGATTAATATGTTCGTGGCGGATTAAGTTTTTAATTTAATTTTTATCATCAGTAAAAAATAATTCATTTTCTAATGTAAATTTTTTCTTTTTAAATTTTAATTCATTTTTTCTAAATTTATTTTTAATTTTAGTTTTTTCATGGTTTCGTAGCCTAATAAAATGTTAAATCTTTCGCTAAACGGAAATATCAAAAATTTGACTTTTTGATTAATTCCTATCAGGGGCATTAGGTCAATTATCACGCTTTGTGATCCTTCCTCTCTTCCCGTAGGGGTTTTTATCGCGAAGTCTTGTTTAAAAATTTCCGAAAAACGTGGAATGTGATCGGGGTGTATATAATTTTATGTGGCACCCGTATCAATTGGCACTATTTATTTCTAGACTGTCGATTAAATTTGGTAAATCGTTGCTTAAATTTAAATCGTGTATTTCTTTTTGTTTATTCGGCTTATGTTCAACGGTCTGTTGACTGTGAGAATTTAAATGATTATTCATATCTGGCCTATGTCCGGAGGTCTGCTCGTGCTTGGGCCTAATTCTAAAATATGATCCTGTCTTTTTTCTAGTGACTCTATACGTTCTAATAATAATTTTATTTTTTCATCTTCCTCTTCCTCTATAGTATGCACCCTATTAGATACTGTTTTCATCGATACTGTGTTAGAATCTATTTGAGGTTGTTGGTAATTATTCTGTCTGAAATTTCTCGAGGGCGGTTTATTGAAAAATCTATGGGGTTTGATATTCGATAGCTCGGTGTTGTGGCCGGAAGTTATGGTGATTATTATTAAAGGTATTAAAAGTTGGACTTTTTTTCGCGCTGATACTCATGTGGTCGATAATTCTGGTGATTATTAAAATATGGGTATTGCTCGCGATAATATTGTTGGGGTCGGAAAATTTGGTAATCATGATGGTTATTGAAATTTGGTTTGTATACCCGATGTCTATACTTAGCTTCAAAATTTTTCTTTTTGTAATTATTTTGTACCGGACTGTTTTTAGAATGTTTTTTATCCCCATAAATTCTGTGAACAAATTTAATATGGTAAATGAAGTCAGTTAATGCCGGATGTGAACTATGAACTGCGTGGTGTGATATTTGTTTATCGTACCTACTCATTTCGTCCTGTTTATCAATTATTTCATTATCCGCATATATACGGGCGTATAAGTGGCATCTTTTTTTGTCCTAGTCTTTCTAAAAAGTCAAGTGGGTTCTCATTTTGATACGTACTGGTATTTAAAATTTTTGAAATCAATTGTTCTCGTGTTCTATTATCCTGATACTTTTTCTTAAAAAAATTTATTATTTCTTTAACTGTCGTGAATTCCTTATCGTATACTGCGATTTTTGCTTTTCCCGTTAATTTTTTAGTATAGTTAAAACTAATTTGGCCTGATTAGTATTTTTATGAGTATTATCGTCTTTGCAATATAAATCATATAAAAAGTTATTATTTCTTATAAAGTCAACTAATTGCAGGGGATTCCCATCGTATTCTAGGATTAGTGCTAAATCGTGGTCTTTGATTTCTAACGCCATTTTACTATTTTTATCAATTAATGTTGAACCCGTTATTTTTAAGTTACTTAATTTTTCTTCTAGCTTATTCATAAAATTAAATCTATGTTAATAAAAATATACTAAATTATATTTAAATTACAAAAAATAAAAATAAAACTAAATTAATAATACTTGTTCTTGATACAATGATGTCTTCTTGATGCAACTTCCTTCAGCTCATTCCTGTCGACTCTTAGGTTCCTTCGGTTAAGGTATTGGAATACCAAAGTGCTCCCAAAGACTTGAAGATCTGCTGATATATTCTGCTAATACTCAACTCCCAATCTTCACATGCCAATGGAAAGAGGTCTCGCTGTTCTGTACCTATAAGAAGATAGAACTGCCGCGAAGTAACGTTAACACTTCCAAAAGTACCTCCGTTCGGGCGCCAGCTAAATAAAGGTATCGCGGGTTGAAGTTTTTAAAAAGAAGTTTTATTAAATGACATACACAAGTACACAAATTATAACTTAATCGCAAGACATAACGGGCAAGACATCTATACGTCACAACGTACGACGAAAGAAGATCCCCGAGGCTAAGTGGGGGAGATGCGTTGAAAAATGAAATTCGCTCTTTGATATCTAGCATTTAGAAGTAGAGGAGTTTCCTGCTGAGTGGAATGAGTCAAACATAGTCCCAATATATAAGAGGAAAGGAGGTAAGACAGAGTGCAGAAATCATCGGGGGATAAGTCTACAGAACAAATAATATAAAGTTTTCTCAATAGCCCTATATAACAGGATCATCGCACATGTTGAACCTAATTTAGGTGAATACCAGGGAGGTTTCAGACCCAACCGATCGACTGTCGATCAAATTTTCTCACTGAAGCAGATGTGCGAAAAAATGAAAGCGTATAACCAAACTATGTGGCTGTTGTTTGTGGACCTTAAGACAGCATACGATTCCGTCAACCGTGATGAGCTGTATAAAGCTATGAAAGACATGAAAATACCGAACAAGCTCATTATGCTCACTATGTGCACCATGAAGAGCACATTTGCCAGGATTAAAGTGAACCAGGCAAGAAGAGAGCCTTTTCCCGTAGATGTCGGACTCAGACAAGGAGACTCGTTAGCACCTCTCCTTTTCAATATAGTTTTACATGCAACTGTAAAAAGAGCGGGGTTTGTCACCAGAGGCACAATTTTTAACAGCCCCATTCAGATATTGGCGTATGCGGATGACGTAGTTATTGCAGCTCACTCTATGCGATACTTAAGGGAAGCTTTGCACAAAATGAACAGAGAAGCTAAAAGAATGGGATTGCATATGAACGAGGATAAATCCAAAATAATGGTATTTAGAAGAAAAAAACTTGCTCGTCCACACCAGTTTTATTATATGGAAGGCTACACCCTCGAAACCGTCACAAGTTTCCAATATTTAGGCGCCTGGATTAACGAACACCTCGATGAAAATGAGGAAATTAAAAGTCGGATAATATCAGCCAACAGAGCCTTCTTCTCCATACAAAGCATTATCAAGAGTAGACTCACAGGCCTCGCAACCATGAGAAGATTGTACAAGACTCTAGTGCGACCGGTAGCCTCGTATGCCTGCGAAACATGGACTATAAATAAATCAGTAGCGACAAAACTGGACTGTTTCGAAAGGAAAGTACTGAGGCGTATATTTAGTCCGATAAAGGATAACGGTATGTGGCGGCGAAGGAAGAACCGGCAGCTATACGATTTCTATGGTGACTTGCCATTGACGATATACATAAGAGTTCAACGGCTAAAATGGATGGGTCATGTATACCGGATGGGTGAGAACAGAACATGCCGAAATATGTTCTGGGATAGACCGGATGGAGTGAGACCTCGTGGAAGACCGAAGAGAAGATGGTTCGATGGCGTCTCCGAGGACTTAAAAGTCTATTTTATAGACTCTAAAATATATTTAAGGTGAGCAGCTGATCGGGACGACTGGAGGAGGGCTGTGGAGCAGGCCAAGGAGAGCTTCATGCGTCTGTCGCACCAATAAAAAAAAAAAAAAAAAAAAAAAATCTTACCATCAGAGAGAGAGGGAGAGGGAGAGAGAGAGAGACAGAGAGAGAGAGTCAAGGGCCGAGGCATAGCAGTATTAGCCTTAATCCTATTCTTAATCTTGTAAACACAGCAAATACTATAAATGTAGCATTACTGAGCCAATAAAGTCAGTTGATATTCAGTCTATTTAGCCTGCGTTTCTTATTACCTTTTCTTTTTTTTTAAGTTTTATTAGTGACAGTTGCTAACTGGTGCCGAAACCCGGGAAAACGCGCGGTGGCCTGTTTTTTTTTTCCTCTCAAGGAAAAACACAATCAGGTGAAGAAAATTGTTAATGGAGCAACCACAACCAGAGATGCCACTATTACCGGAGGGAACTTTAGCAGCGGCCCATGCTAACGTCCTGGAATGGATGAAAATCATAACGGCCACGTCACAGGACCTCCGAAAGGCCATTCCGGACCTGGAAAAATTCACAGGGGAGGTAGGTGAATTAAACCATTTTCTAAAGGGAGGGGATCGCTTGATGGCGAGAATAGAGGCGAAGACCGCAGAGAACCTATTAGATTCTGGAGATGCCGAGTCGCTGAAGGCAGCTCTGGTGTGCAGAGTGAAAAGGAGTGTGCTCAATCAGATCCAGGCGGACGAAGAAACCCCATGGCTATTGGTAAAAGAAAGGTTGAAGAAGGCATTTGGAGGGTAGTGTAGGTGGATCTCTGAAGAGGATATCTTCCATATGTTTAGAGAAGCGAGACAACCTAGGCAGACCACTGGTCAGTATGCAGCGGCGCTTCTGGCACGATTTAATCGTATCACTGAGAAACTAAGAGAGACGATCAGTGCAGCGGAGGCAGAAGCTAGAATGGCCTTTTTGTCCACGATACTAAAAGTTCAACTTGCCAGAGAAACTGGGAAGAAGGAAGGTTTGCCGAAAGACCGAACATTCGTCGAATGCGCTCAAGAAATGGTGGACTCCAGCGCGAGGGAAGAGGAAACCCGCATGGAAGTGGAGGAAACGGGCTGGAACAGAGTGACCTGTAGGCGATCAGCATTTGGGCCCGCCGGAAACAGGAGAAAGGAGTTCGATAACAGGTCAAAAGATGGTGGCGAGAGAAGATCGGGCCGACCAAGACCAAGAGGCACCGGCAAAAAGGAAGACAGGAAATGCCACGGTTGTGGAAAAGCCGGGCATCTAGTAGCTCAGTGCCATAGCGTAGTAGAGGCGTAGAGTAGTAGAAGGACACATAGCGAGACAATGCCCGTATATGTACCGCAGGAGAGAGGCATCTAGAGGCGAGCCAATGGAGGTTAATACCAAGAAGGTGAGAACCAGGAGGACGCCGGAATCAGTAGGAGCATCCGAAACCTCGGATACCGAAAGGGAAGAGGTAGAATCCATAAGCAGCGGGAGTGAAGGAGAGGGAATCAGCATAGGAGTCAGACGAGGGCGAGTGACCGTAAGCAGGAGGATCGAGTGTAGGCCTGAGAAGGATGCCAGCAGAGTGGCAGCCGCTTCCTAACTAACTGCAGCTTACGGAAGGAGCGTGGCGGTCTGCCGAACATCAGGGTGGAGCGTGGAGTACGCTGCCTGGTGGATACGGGGAGCTCTAACACCATCCTGAGCCGGGAAGCAGCGGAGAGACTATGCAGTGGCAAAGGGGCACTCCAGACGGAGGTATGTAACTGTAAGTTAATCACTCTGGGTGGCCCTTGTGAAGTGGAGGGGGAAGCAAAGTTAGGATTAGAGAGGTGGTAAAATTCGGGAGGGAATTTAAGAGTCCACATCATAGGAGATGTAATGCGAGGGTATGACGGAATCCTGGGTTGCGACTTATTCGAGAAAGTAGGGGCGAGTATAAGAAGCAAAAAGGGGCGCTGGACTATTCGAATAGGATGTAAGAAGTACCGATGCCATGGGAGCTCACGGGAAAGCGAAGTTCCAATAGGGGTGGTAAATAAAGCGGAGGACTGGAAAGTAAGTTTACGTAGGGAGTACCGAGATATCTTTCACAGGGAGGGTGAAACTGTGCACGAAATTCCGTTTAAAGAGGAACGCATAACGTACGTAAAAGAGAGAAGATACCCGCAGGCATTAAGAGATCATATTAGGAAGGAAATAGAGAATCTTAGGAAGCAAGGGATCATAATAGACAGTACGTCACCGTACAATAGTCCCCTCTGGGCCGTTAAAAAAAAGAGCGCGCCAGGTGAAGAAAAATATCGAGTAGTCATCGATTATCGGAAACTAAACGATAATACTAAGGATGAAAAGTATCCGATCCCCAGATTTGAAGACATTCTTGATAGACTAAGCGCGGCGACAGTGTTCAGCACGCTCGATTTAAAAGCGGGGTACCATCAAATCAAAATGCATCCCAGAGATTAACCAAAAACGGCCTTCACTTTCGAAAGAGGGTATTATGAATTTACTAGGATGCCCTTCGGACTAAAAAATGCGCCCATCACATTTCAAAGGTTGGTGGACGAATTTTTAAGAGGCATAGATGAAGATGTATGTCAAATATACATGGACGATTTGCTGGTATTCAGTAAGACGGAAGAGCAACATGTAGAACATTTAAAGAGCGTGTTTGACAGGATTAAGGAATTCAACCTAAAATTATGTGACGAAAAGTCGCGATTAGGTGAAAACGAAATACGTTTTTTGGGTCACACCATTTCAAAAGACGGAGTCAAACCACTTCTACCGAAAGTAGAAGCAATTGCGAGAATGGCCGTGCTTAAGGATGTAAAAGGGATAAGGCGGTTACTGGGGTCGTTGAATTATTACCGCAGATTCGTTCCAGAAATGGCGGAATATTTGGTGCCCCTCAAAAATTTGCTGAAAAAAGGAAGAAAACTTTTTGTAGCCCCCGAGATGGAGAACAATATCTGCAGGTGCATGGCTCGGTTACAGGAAGAGCCAGTGCTGGCGTTTCCGGACTTCGGGAAACAGTTTTCGATCACCACAGACGCAAGCGAATACGCTTTGGGAGCAGTGTTGTCCCAGGAAGGAGATGGTGGGGATAGACCCGTTGCGTATGCGAGCAGGCGTATCGGACGCCGAGACTCGGTATAGCGCGCTCGAGAGGGAACTGTTAGGGATCGTTTGGGCGGTGGACCACTTTAGACCCTATGTGTTTGGGAGAAAGTTTAAAGTCCACACAGACCATCGGCCTCTGCAGTGGATCGGGAAATTGAAGGAGTCTTCCGCTCGAGTTACTCGGTGGAAGGAACTGTTTTCCTAGTATAATCTGGAAATTGTTTATAAGCCGGGGAAAGAAAATATAGTGGCGGGTTGGTTATCCAGGGCAATCATGGTAAATGCAGTGGAAGAAGACAGAGCAGAACCATCCGAGGATATCCGGCAATTCTTGCAAGAGAGAAGACGGGGAAAGTATACAAAGTGAGGAGCAGCGAGGGAGTCTCAAGAGGAGGATAGTTCTGCCGACTACCGGCCCGTGGAAATGGAGGAAGTAAAGAAGATTATTAGTGATAAAAAACGGTAGATCATTTGGAAAACGAGAACAGAGGGGCTGCTAAAAATAGAATATTCACGGTACGGAAGGAGCGACATAACGACCATACTGTTACCGGGAGTTAGCGAAGAGGTCATTTGTAGGGCTTTGAAAGATGCGTCAAAGCCGGGCATAACTTACCATCTATATGTAGGTAATTCTACGGTCCGGGAAAAGATCAAGCGACTATGGCGATCAGAGAAATTAGGGATGGACCAAACATTCATTAGGTGTACCCGTTCGGTAGAAACGGTGCAAGATGTGGGAAAGCAGAAGGAAATGACTCTTGCGTACCATCAAGGCAAGACAAATCACCGGGGTGTTCAGGAAACGGTACAAGCGTTGAAACAGCGGTACTTTTGGTGGGGGATAAAACGGACGGTCCGCGAAGTGATAGGGACATGTGAAATTTGTCTCACCACAAAATATGATAGACACCCCCCGGGATGGGTCCAGAAAGAAACACCCACGGCTGCGACACCTTTAACGGATCTACAAATATACATGGCAGCTACAAATATACAGATACATTTACATGGCGTGGTTATAAATGGGTGACTATGATAGGTACGTTCAGTAAATTGGGTCAGGCACATCTAGTCAAGGAAAAATCAGCAGAGGCAGTATTAGGGGCCCTACGAACATAGTTCCGTTTCTACGGAGTGCCAGAACGAATTTCCTCTGATGGAGGGGCAGAAGCCTCAAATTAGGGCAGAAGCCAAAGGACTTGATATCCATTGGCATATCAACACCCCGGAAAATCCTAAGAGTAGAGGCGGGATCGAAAGACTCCATGGGACGCTGAGTGACCACCTCAGAATATATAGGGATGTAAAAAGCAATTGCCACATATAATAGGTCTATTCACGCGGAAACCGGATTCTCGCCCTTTGAAATCATTTTTAGGCTCCGAGAGCGACGCAGAAAAATTAGGGACACAGCGAACGAGGAGGATGTGAATTTCGTGCTAGCTAGGCGGGTGGCACTGGGAAAGTTGTGGGAGAAATCTCGGGGACGGATCGTTAAGGAAAATAAGCAAAGGGTGGAAAGGGATAATTTAAAAGTCCGCGATGTCACTGGGAAATTAAAAATCGGGGCGGTAGTATAACGCAAGAAAAGTTCTAACCGAGGCAAAGAGTTACTCCGCTACGAGGGTCCATTTAGAGTGATTGCCATACGTGAGCATAATATAATCAGGTGTGAAGGAACCGAGGAAGAGACGTAATGTTCATATTGAACAATTGCGACTCCCTATTGAGGAGCAGTATATCTCTTGAGTTCTGGAGTGGCCCGTTGCAGAAAAAATTTATTTTTATTTGTAAGTGAATGTGTTTTTTTTTTTTTTTTTTTTTTTTTTATACTTTTGAGAAATGCCCTTCATAGAGTCAGTTTTTTATTTTTAGGTGGAAAAATGTACATTAGCAGTAGTGGTAGATTCTGTAAATATAAAGAATAATTATTTTGGTTTCTAGGATTTTTTTTTTTGTTGTTAGTGATATTTTGTATATAGAAGTTATAGATTTATTTAGCTTATTATAAATGTGTGTGAGCGTGCGTGTGATTTTAATGGAAAAAGTGTTTTCTTTTTTTTTTTGTAATTTTTTATTTTTTTTGTTTGTTGTGACTATCTAGTATAACTTAGATTTAAGATTCGAGTTAAATGTAAATAAAGATTTCTTTTATTTTTTGTTAAATTTAGGAATTATGATATCAGAGGTATTGTGTAATATTAGGATTACCTAAGTTTGTTATCTGTGTGCTTCGGCCGTTGACCAAGTTAGGATTAATCAAAGAACCCCGTAATACCTTTTTGGTATTAAGTGGCCAAATTATATAGTTTATGCGGGATGTCCATAAACTGGTAGGGGGGAGTTAAGGGCCGAAGCATTGCAGTATTAGCCTTAATCCTATTCTTAATCTTGTAAACACAGCAAATACTATAAATGTAGCATTACTGAGCCAATAAAGTCAGTTGATATTCAGTCTATTTAGCCTGCGTTTCTTATTACCTTTTCTTTTTTTTTAAGTTTTATTAGTGACAGTTGCTAACTTATATATATATATATATATATATATATATAACTTACGATCGCCGAGAATAAAATGATAAAAAAAAAGAAAGAAAGGGGACGCAATGAACAACGCACAATGTCTAAATAACAACTGATTTATTGTCGCTTCTAATGCTCTATTTATATCTTTACATTATTTACATGCTTAACTCTAAGGATTAACACAAATATTAGTACATGTTATTCTTAACGTTTATATATATATATATATATATATATATATATATATATATATATATATATATATATATATATATATATATATATATAAATATATATATATATAAGTTAAGTTCGCCCAGAAGAAAAACATAAAAAGAAAGGAAATTAGGGAGCTGAATAACACTCACGAGTACTTGATAAAGACTAACTTTATTGTTCAGAAATCCTCTTTATATACTTTCGGTGGTTTGTTTGGGATTAAGGTGTATATTATTCCCCTATACACCTTAACTCCCCCCCACCAGTTTACGAACAATCCTCGTAAACTCCTACACAGGCCAAACAACCAACCATATACAAAAATCAATGTTACAAATAAATACAAAACAAACAAAAACAAAAAAAAAAACACTTCTGTCCTTAAGTTAAACCTTTCACTATTCTTTGACTGGTCTTTACATATCTCATTCAGTAAAAAACTAAAATATAACAACCAAAAAGAACTGTTACACTTCTTCTAATTCTTTACATTATCTATTATTCACACAAGTTCTCTTGCATAGAAAAGAGGATACCCCTCCAACTCCGTCTAATGACCACAAGAAAGAGTAATACGAAAACGCACAATACGAATAAACAGTAATAACGAAAAACGAGAAATAACGAAAAATTGCCGATAATTAGCTAGATATGATTTAGAACGACCAAAGAAACGAAAACACCGAATTAACGTATAAACCGATAGAAACGAGGTAAACGATAGAAATGAGATAAACGAGAAAATTACTTTAACGGAATCTTTAGTTGTTCCAGATGCACCGTCCTTCGCTTCCGGGGATCCTGCATACTCTGAATGGTGACAACATTATGTTCTCAAATCACCACGACTTTGAAGGGCCCATCATAACGTATATCCTCCTTACTCCGGTTCGACTCTACGTTCCGGTACACAATAGTTCCAATTGCGACCCTTTCCATTCCATCACGTACCTTAAGATTCTCCCGAGTCACCCTCCTACCTTTTTCCTCACTAAGCCTCTTCCTAGCTTTCTCCCATCTGTGCCCGAGTGCCACTTTGTTTGCCACCAACGTCGCTTCAACCTCTTCATCCACTACTGCACCGCGGGTATCCCTTCTACGCTCGCGAAGGCCAAATAACATTTCGAATGGCGAAAAACACGTAGCTGTATGGATCGAATGATTGTACGCCACTATTGCCTTAGGCATTGCCATGCCCGCCTCGATCCCCTTTTCCGCGTAAAAACCGCGAAGGTGATCCCCTAGCGTACTATGTAAGCGTTCGACCACCCCTCGGCCTTTCGGGTGTCCAGGAGTATTCAGATGCCATGCCACATCCAACTTCCGCATCTCCGATCTGACACTGGCGTTGTCAAATTCACGGCCCCCATCCGAAGTTATCCTCTCCGGTACTCCATAGAATTGGAACCAGATTCGGAGGGCATCAAGTACCGCCTCAGCCGACCTATTCTCTACCGGGTATGCCAACGCTACTTTGCTAAAGATGTCTACGACGGTTACCCATTTATAACCTTTCCATGTGAACGTGTCTATTTGTAAGTCCGTCAGTGGTCCTATCGGTGTTTCCGTCTCTTCCTGTCTTCCGATTGGCGGGTGTCGATCATATTTCGTCCTGTTCAAATTTCACACGATTGTACCACTTCCTCTATCTTCTTCCGCATTATCACCCAAAAATACTTCCGCTTTAGTGCCTGCAAAGTCTCCTGTACTCCTCGGTGATTAGTTTTCACTTGATGGTACGCCACCGTATCTTCCCTAAAAGGTCACATCCGATGATACCCCCGTATTCACGAGGCATGTCCTCCACTACATGCACCGCTAGTTTCTCCTTCTCTCTCCCCCACCTTCCTAATCCTATCTGCGCTTCACCCTCTACTCTACAGGGGCCACTAAGCGTAATTAGTTTACAATTACACGGTTGTACTCGGGGTATCCTCTCCTCCTTACATAAATTTTTTATAACCTTTTTACACATTATCGTATTCGAACTTCCCGTGTCAACTAGACACCACACACCCTTCGCAACTTTTATAATAGGCAACCCTCCACTTATGCTCTTAACACTATTTACAAACACTCGGTTACCCCTCTGTTTGCACTCAGCTCATACCTCCTTGCCTGCTCTCCTCTCCGCCGCCGTCCTTCGCTCCCCGCTCCTCCTGTTGCTTCCTCCTGCCTGGCGTGCTCCTACCCCTGGTTCCCCTTCTTCCTCTCCTTCCGTCTCCGAGGTCTCTGACGATCCTGTCGATTCCGACGTACGTCTACTCCTCCTCCACACCCGCTGCGCGTTCACCTCCATCGGCTTCACCTTGTTCGCTCCTCTGCGCCTGCTGATGTAAGGGCACTGTCTCGCAATGTGGCCCTCTGTGCCACATTCGAAACACCTTGTGCGGGGGCAATGTGCTACCAAATTACCTGGTTTCCCGCAGCCATGGCACTTCCTTTCTTCTCTCCGCCAAGTCTTTTTATCTGTTCCTTGCCTCCTTTCCCTTAACACCGGACGCTCCCGAACTCCGAAATCCGTGTCTCTTCTTCTCCACGGGTCTCCTCGAGGTTGCGATCTACCTCCGTCAGTCCGCTTGTAGGTGACCCGGCTCCACCCGTCCTCCTTTCGAACTTCTTCATCTCGAGCGCTGGAGTCCACCATTTCTCTCGCGCATTCTACGAATTCTTGTCTCTGGGAAGTCTTTCCTTTTTCCCAGTCTCCTTCGCAAGCTAGACTTTCAGAATGGTCGATAGAAATGCCATTCTCGCTTCCACTTCCGCTGCCTCTGTCGTTTCTCTCATCTTTTCCGTAATTTTATTAAAGTGAGCCAGCAGCGATCCCGCATACTGCCAGTTAGATCGATAAGACTTCCTAGCTTCACGGAACATGCGGAAAATGTCCTCTTCTGGGGTCCGACTTCCGCCCCCGAACGCCTTCTTGAGTCGATCCTTCACCACGACCCATGGTGTGTCCTCATCCGCTTGAATTACGTTGATTATGCCACGCTTGACTTGGCATACTTACGCTTCTCTTAGTGCGCAGGCATCCACTGGATCTAGAAGATTCTCGCCCATCATTGCTTCTATTCTCGCCATCCCTCTATCTCCTCCCTTTAAGAAGTGATTCAGCTCCCCAGTCTCTCCATCGTACCTCTCGATGTCAGCTATTGCCCTCCTTAAATCTTGCGACATTGCTGTTTTGAGCTTCAGCAATTCTAGAGCATTTGGTTGGGCCGCTGCCATATTCGCATGAGCTGCTGCTAAAGTTTCTGGTGGTAGAGGCTGCAACTCCGACTGAACTTCGAACGATGGCGGCTTTAAAATGTTCTTACTTTCCATCCAGAATTTAGTTTAATAATTTGAGAGATAAGAAACGTAAGAACAACTTGGATGATACTCAAGTTCACAAAAATGTTTAGCGGGAAAAATTTTTTAAAAATGAACTCACCAAAAGAATATGTTCAAGCGCTCCCGGGTTTCGGCTCCAGTTAAGTTCGCCCAGAAGAAAAAAAAAAAAAAAATGAAATTAGGGAGCTGAATAACACTCACAAGTACTAGATAAAGACTAACTTTATTGTTCAGAAATCCTCTTTAGGGATTAAGTTAGGAATTAAGATGTATATTATTCTCTGTACATCTTAACTTATATATATATATATATATATATATATATATATATATATATATATATATATATATATATATAAAAGTTAAGAATAACATGTACCAATATACGTATTAATCCTTAGAGTTAAGCATGTAAAAAATGTAAAGATATAAATAGAGCATTAGAAGCAACAATAAATCAGTTAGTATCTAGACATTGTGCGTTGTTCATTACGTCCCCTTTTCCTTTTTTTTTATCATTTTATTCTCGGCGATCGTAAGTGGTACCGAAACCCGGGAATCTCAGAAGAAGATTTTTTGAAGACTTTGCAGTATTTTTTATTTTACTTTTCTTCAAGTTCAGACAGGTTAGACATCTATTTATTTTTTGTTCTTCTGGTTTAGAAAATTTTTTTATAAAGTATGACTGACATAGCACCAATGCCTTCTGAGACCCTCGCTGCTGCTCACGCAAACGCGTTGGAACTCTTGTAGATATAAACAGTAACGGCTCAAGATTTAAGGAGAGCCTTTGCTGACCTTGAGGGTTATGATGGAGAAGTGGGAGAGCTTAACCATTTTATTAAAGGAGGGGACCGGCTGATGACACGGATTGAGACGAAGGTGGCGGAAAACCTGTTAGATCGAGCTGATGCGGTTACTCTGAAGTCCGCCTTAATATGCCAGGTGAAGAGGAGTGTGCTCAACCACATACAAGCAGACGAAGACACACCTTGGAAAGTTGTTAAGGAGCGTCTGAAGAAAGCTTATGGCGGCGGGCGATGGACGCCGGAAGAAGATATTTTTCAGATGTTTCGGGGAAAAAAACGGCCTCATCAATCGAACGGCCGCTACGCGGGTACTCTCCTGATTCATTACAATAAGATCACGGAGAAGATGAGGGAGATCGAAGATCGAGGGCAAGTGGAGGCCAAGATGGCATGTTTGTCAACTATTTTAAAGGTACAATTGGCCCGAGAAACAGGAAAAAGAGAAGGGTTACCCCGTGAAAAATCTTTTTTGGAGTGTGCCCAAGAAATAGTAGATGCAGGTGCCCGAGCCGAAGAGTTTCGGAGAGAAAGAGAGGATGAGAGCAGTTGGAACCGGGTGAGCTACAGAAGAAGAGAAGGTAGGAGGACCGACAGGCGAGATGAAAGGAAAGAAGTGGATTCCGGAAGACGGCAATGGAAACCGGAAAAACGGAGAGAGACAGAAAGAAGAACCGGAAGAAGAGAGGAGAAACGATGTCACGGTTGCGGTAAGACGGGACACCTGGTAGCCCGATGCCCGCGAACAAAGTGTTTGGAGTGTGGCTCGGAGGGACATATAGCGAGGCAATGTCCCTATATGAGCAGGCGAAGGGACAGGTTCCAAGGAGAGCCCATGGAAATCAACGCTCAGAGGGTATGGAGGCGAAGGAGGACTCAGACCGAGACATCGAGTGCAGCGGAATCATCCGAGACGGACGAAGAAAGGAGCGAACCAGGAGACACAGAGGAAAGAAGAGAAAGAGTGGCGCAGAGGACCAGAGGCGAGGAACCTAGGGCAGCGAGAAGAGCGGTACAAGAAGAATGAGAGGAGTGCGCATGGAGAGGCAACCAGATAGTAACGAACAATGTCAAGAGTGAGATCGGTAGATTGCCTATCATAAGAGTCGCGAAGGGAGTGAGGTGTTTGGTAGACACTGGGAGCTCGAACACCATCATGAGTCGTGAAGCTGCAGAAGCGTTCTGTAAATGAGAGAGGAGACCCCAGACTCAGGTATGTGACTGTAGACTGATTACACTGAACGGACCTTGTAAGGCGGAGGGTGAGGTAGAATTAAGGTTAACGGCGTGGGGGGAGAGCAAGGAAAAATTGAAGGTTCACATAGTGGAAAAGATGCCACGCGAGTACGGGGGAAGTTAGGGGCGCGCGTGAAGGCGAGGAACGGGAGATGGACGGTATGGATAGGAAATAAAGAATACCACGGGAGACGAGGGTTGAAGGGCGGTATGATAGGGGTAGTTGCACGGACGACAGACTGGAGGCAGACGCTAACGAGAGAGTTCGAAGATATATTCTTTAAGGAGGGAGATATGTTGAGCGCGACAGGGGAAACGGTCCACGAAATACCACTGAAACAGGACAGAATAACTTATGTAAAAGAGCGAATGTACCCGCAGGCTTTAAGACAACACATTAGGGAGGAATTGACTAACTTACGGAAACAGGGAATTATAGTCGACAGTACGTCACCCTTTAATAGCCCCTTATGGGTAGTGAAGAAGAAAACCGAGACGGGGCAGGAAAAGTACAGAGTGGTAGTCGACTACAGGAACCTGAACGAAAATACAGTGGACGAGAAATACCCAATACCGAGACTGGATGACATACTTGACAGACTGGGAGGGGCGACCATATTCTCGACGCTGGACCTCAAAGCGGGATACCATCAGATTAAGATGCGCCCCAAGGATAGGCACAAGACGGCATTTACATTCGAAAGAGGGCACTTCGAATTCACAAGAATGCCTTTTGGGTTAAAGAATGCACCTATGACGTTTCAAAGACTGATGGACGAATTTCTTAGAGGACTGGACGAAACAGCGTGTCAGGTATATATGGACGACCTTTTAGTATTCAGCAAGGACGAAAAACGACATGTAGAAGACTTACGGACAGTGTTTAATAGACTCCGGGAATTTGGCCTGAAATTGTCACAGGAAAAGTCAATTCTAGGACAGGAACAGATCACTTTTCTAGGACACAAAATATCGCGAGAGGGTATACAACCAGACAGGACGAAAGTAGAGGCAATACAAAGGATGGCGATCCCCACAGACGTAAAGGGTGTCCGGAGACTAATGGGGACGTTAAATTATTATAGGCGGTTCATTCCGGAGATGGCCGAATACCTGGTACCGCTGAATAATTTACTAAAGAAGGGGCGGAAGATTTGTATTACACCCGAGATCGAGAACAATATCCGGCGATGTAGGGAGCGACTTCAAGCGGAACCTGTTTTAGCCTTCCCCGACTGTGAGAAGCAGTTCACGATAACGACCGATGCGAGTGAGTACGCATTAGGGGCGGTTTTATCGCAAGAGGGAGGGAAAGGGGAGCGTCCGGTGGCGTACGCGAGTAGACGCCTTACAGAAGCAGAAGCGCGGTATAGCGCAGTGGAACGCGAATTGCTGGGCGTAGTATGGGCGGTAGAACACTTCCGTCCATATGTATTTGGACGAAAGTTTATAGTACAGACGGACCACCGACCTCTACTCTGGGTAGGGAAGATCAAGGAGACCTCGGCGCGAGTTACTCGATGGAAGGAATACCTGCGGCAATACACCATGGAGGTAAAGTACAAACCGGGAAAGGAAAATGTTGTTGCAGATTGGTTGTCGCGAGCGATTCAGGTGAACGCGATAGAGAGAGAGGAAGGGGAATATTCGGTAGGTATCCGGGATTTCATTAGGGAGTGGACACCAGAGGGAGAAGGCCAACAGACAACACCGGACGAGGCCGAAGGACAGGACGATGAGGAGACAAGCGCGTCGGAGGACAGACCGACAGACATGGAAGAGGACGACTCGATCATCAACGACAAACGGAGACAAATAATCTGGAAGACGAGGACCACGGGGTTGACGAAAATGGAGTTCACATCTTATGCGGGGTGTTCCATTACCACCATTTGTCTCAACCGGGGGTTCGAGAGGAACAAATCATAAAGGCAATTAACGAATCCTCAAAACCGGGAAAATGTTACCATTTGTACGTAGGGAATAACACTGTGTGGGATAAATCCGGCGGATGTGGCGGGAGGAAAAAATTGGGGTAGATCGATCCTTCATCAGATATACCAGGTTGGGTGAAACAGTCATGGAACCGGCGAGGCAAAAATAGGTCACACCACCAAGGGAAGACCAACCATAGGGGCATTAATGAGACGCTCCAGGCACTCCGGCGAAGGTATTTCTGGAAGCAGATGAAGAAAACAATAGAGGCGGTACTAGCGGAGTACGAAGTTTGTCAATCCACAAAATATGACCGACACCCACCTACGGGATTGCGCGAAGAGACGAGGACGCCTGCGGGACCGCTGAGTGAACTACAAATGGACACCTTCACCTGGAGAGGGGAAAAATGGGTAACAATAATGGACATATTCAGTAAGTTGGCAATGGCATACTGGATCCAAGAACGATCGGTGGAAGCAATCCTGCAAGCTATACGCACGTGGTTCCTGTTCTACGGAGTACCTGAAAGAATTTCCTCGGACGGGGGACGAGAATTCGATAATGGGAACCTTCGGGAAGAGCTGAAGCGGATGGAGGTAGACTGGCATAAGAACACGCCGGGACATCCCAAAAGTAGAGGAGATGTGGAGAGACTACACAGTACACTGAGTGATCAGCTGGAAAAAGGGCTGGAACCAAACGAAGCGATGCCAAAAGCTATAGTAGCATACAACCACTCGGTGCACTCATCGACAGGGTACACACCTATCGAGGTACTCTTCGGCCCGCGTGGGAGGCGGCGGGACGAGCGTATTACGGAGGTAAACCCAGACATGGGAAAGAGTATCGAGTCCAATCGGATCGCGGTAAGCAAAATTCGCAGGAAGGTTGGGGCGAAGATCGCGAAGGATAAGAGTAGGAGGGTGGGCCGCGAAAATCTTAAGGTGACGGACGGGATGGGGAAAATACGAATTGGAACAATAGTGTACCGAAAAATTGTGTCAAACAGGGGGAAGGAAATAAAGCGTTACGAGGGGCCTTATAAAGTGGTCACTATTCGTGAACACAATGTAGTCACAATACAGGACGTACTTGACCCGAGGAGACGACGGACGGTACACCTTGAACAATTAAAGATTCCCAAAGAAGGAGAGACATAGACAGACAGGAACGTGTGTCCTCTCTCCTACTTCTGACAGCAGAAATTATGAAGAGTATGTTTTATTTTTTATTTTATATTTTCTTTCCCATGTGCATACAGTTTAATTTATTTTATGGTGTTATTTTATTTTGTGTTGTGTTTCAGGAAGTGTCAGTGATAAAGAGTGTTATTTTTTGTTTAAATTTAATTATTTATTTTATTTTTTTTGAGTTTACGAGGACTGTTCGTAAACTGGCAGGGGGGAGTTAAGAATAGCATTTACCCATATACGTATTAATCCTTAGAGTTAAGCAGGTAAATAATGTAAAGATATAAATAGAGCATTAGAAGCAACAATAAATCAGTTATTATCTAGACATTGTGCGTTGTTCATTACGTCCCCTTTTCCTTTTTTTTTTATCATTTTATTCTCGGCGATCGTAAGTTATATATATATACAAAAACTAAACTATGACTAAATGTACGAAAACAAAATACATAAATAAACTTACAGATGAAATGAAAGCAAAAATAATTTTTAAAAAACAACATAACAACGAGATAAAATATATATATATAAATTTTAAAAAAATACAAAAAAGGGACAACAAAACAAAAAGAAAATAAAGATAAACAAAACAAAAACAAGTAACTAAATAAGTAATTAATAAATAATAAAGAAGAATTATAAGTATTGTTCCCAAGTCCCTATGGAGGAGCAGCCGCCCAGTCCGCACCCAGTAGTTGACGAAGACAAGCCCTGCGGAAGAAGGAAGCCGACCTTACCTCTATCGGAAGCAGGTTGAGCTCTCTCGCCGCCACCACGTGAAATGCATTTCTCAAATATTCTGTTCTGCAGGCCGGTAACTGGAAAACACCCTGCATTTCAATGAAATTTTTGCGCAGTTCTTCAGGAACCCCTGAGTCCAACACTCCTGGCCACGCACATCAGATTGAGCCTCCGATAGGTGCTTACTCTGATGCTTACCAACCCAATTTCTTTAAAAATGGGGTGATGTGGTCAACCCGTCTAGCTCGGAAAATAAATCTAATTGCAGCGTTTACTGATTTCTGAATTCTTGTACTTTCAGAAACGGAGATGTCTATGTTGACTGAGTCGCAATACCAAACAAGAGGTAGGATAAGGGCGGAAATAATCATCTTCCGAACCTCGGTTGTAAGTAACCTTTTCCACCTCGAATGGGAGTGCATTACGTTGTGAACCCGGCCTACAACAACACTAGCATGGCCATGCCATGATAATGACCTATTTACTACTACACCTAACACCCTTAATTTGTCTGTTCGAGGAATTATCTGGTCATTGACTCTCAAAGACGACAGCGTACCAATCCTTTCGGTCTTTGCAAGGAGCTTCGGACCCCCATTAACATCCAGCATGACTTTTTTGAGCTGAGGAACAGTTTGTTGGAAAGAGACCAGATGTGGAGGGCATTGAGATCCTCGTCTACTCGTTCCATGGCCGCGACAACGTCTTCCGGAAATGCAGATGCCCATATAACAACGTCAACAGCAAAAATATAGACTTTGCAGTGCTTGAGGCATCCATCTAAATCATTAATATAGGCAAGGAACAATAGTGGTCCGAGTACTGAACCCTGAGGTACACCAGTATCAATCTCCACCGCTTCAGAAAAGTCAATACCACACCTTACTCGTTGGGTCCGCCCACACAAATAGGAATCAAGCCAATTTAATAACTGCTCTCCAACACCAAAGCTTCCCAATTTCCTCAAAAGTCCAAGGAAACGAAAACAGAAATCTTGCGCTCGTCCATATTTTTACGTAAGTCAGAAAATATCGTATGAAGGGTTGTGCACGTGCTCCGTCCCTGTCTGAAACCTGATTGATAGGGAGATAGTGTAGCATTATGTTCGAGAACTCTTCTCAGGTCCCTCTCAACTATTCTTTCTAACATTTTCGACAAAACAGGTAGAATAGCTATTGGTCGATAGTCCATAGGTGTTTTAGGCTTAGCAGTTTTAGGAATGGGCACGACAATCGCTCATTTCCACGCATTAGGAAACCTGCATTGACGCAAGGAGGCATTGAAGATGTCAGCAAGTATGCTATTGGCTCCCATCAGTCCAATCATTTTTCTAGAGAATCCATCTTCTTCAGACGCGTCAGACTCAACACGGCTCAGGCTCCATACCACATCCTCCTCACAGACGTCATCGAAGATAACGTCATCAACCTCCTCGTTGGTTGGCAACAAGTAGTTATCCGCCACTCCGGGACCCAGAGGATTCGACACAAATGACCTGTTAATATCGTCTAGGTAACAGTTTACACCGATGTTTCGCTTATTTATATCAATTATTCTGTTGGACCTCAACACCTTCCATATCTCACTAGGTGCGCAGGCGCCAAGACTCGAGGACAGGTATTTTCTCTAAGCATCCCGCACAGCTGTTCTCACTTTATTTTTACACAGCCTGTACTGAGTCAAATATTCAACGGAACCATTTTGTGTGTACATCCAAAAGAAGAAATTCCTCTAAGCCATAAGGGATCTGATATGTTCATTCATCCAAGGAGCTGGTGCCGTCCTTCGCCGCCTGTAGGTCCTAAGTGGTGCGTGTATGTCAAATATTTCGGTAATTATTGTTGTTTAGGCATTCACCTTCTCATTGATTTCAACACTATCAAGTACTTTAGACCAGTCAGTCGTTTGTGCACTAATTTTAAAGGCTTCGGGTGTTAATATTCCCGGAACATGAATTTGCCCATGACGTTTAACTTTTGTAAGATCTGACACAACGATATGATCTATCCAGGTCTCAGCATTTAGGGTCATAGTGTAAGTATGTTTCGTAGGCTTGAAAGGAAGAAGGCGGAGATCCAGCGCTTTGAACGACGAGGTGACCTGGCTGGAGTTAAATTAAACAACAGTAGGGTCAGTGTTAAGGTCACCTAGCAATATAAGATCATGGTAATTGTGCCGATACTTAGCAAGAACCTCTTTGACATCAGCAAAGAATCCTCCTTTTGGTGGGCGGTAAACTACTCCAATCCAAAGGCTTCCTCCAGGGGTTCGAATCTCTAGGAAAAGGGACTCGGGGTAATTTCCTCTGGGTCTACCTGCTCTGTCATTTCTGAAAAGCTTATATCCATCAACGCCTACACTACTCGAGGACAAGGACGGCACCAGCCAAGACTCACTAACAGCCAATTCGCCGAGATCCACTTGATTATCACCTAGTCGATATGAGCTGGCAAGGATTCTGCATTGATATGAGATATCCTCATCGCTCCACGACCCACTCCAACACTCGCTACGACGTCATTCAAAGGACCAACAACTGGTACCAGATCCTCAGCCAAGTACACCTCCTCCCCCCAGAGGCTCAGGTCTATACTACGCAAAGACATTTAAAAGTAGCAGACCAAACCGAGCGCGAAACCCCACAGGGGCAAGATAAATAAGTAACATAGAGAATAGCAGTGAATAACATAAAAATGATATAAATATAGATTAAAGTTCATAATGATTAATTACAAGGTAATAATGAAATAGGGATAACAAAATAAAAAAAATAAAAAATAAAAAAAATATATATATATATATATATATATATATATATATATATATATATATATATATATAAGAAGTATTGAGAGAAAAAGCAAATGATAGGTGTAGATGAGATATGGCAGCCCCCTCCCCCTGCCATGAGCTAAAACAGTATATAAATTAACTCAATTAAAATAGTAAACCATCCACATGCTATCGGAGGGTACATGATAGAATACAAAGTACAGTATTGTAGTGAAAATATCTAATATGTTTATCCGTTGAAACACAATGGCCCACCAATCATTGTTAATTTCAATGAGTAGTAATTCTGGCAATAACAATAAACCTGTATGCATACATAAATATTGAGAGAGAAAAAAATAAATAAATAAAATAAAATAATGACTACAGAAACTAATATTCTGATAAGAGTGACTAAGTACTTCACAAGAAAATAGGGTTAATAATTGAAAGAAAAAGAGAAAGAGAAAAAGGTAATTGTTCGGATCGGCGACACCAACCACTACACGCGCCGAGAATACCTTTTATCGATTCTATCCTTGTTCCGATTTATTTCGATGTTCTAGTCGCTGCTTTTAGAGGGGAAAGGTTATCCTCCTCCATTTACTGAGAAACTCTAAATCCCTGTTCAAAATAATATTAACTTCTGTTTACCTTCTAATATTAAAATGAGAAATATGGTAATAATGAAGTGGAAAATATCGAAATATAAGACACTAAATCAATTTTGAATTAATATTAATTTAATCAACAATTAATATACTACTGAACCACCAGTAAAGTTAATTCCTGATAAACTTTCTGTCAGAGAAGTGAAAATAACAAATAATAAATATAAAAAGAAAGAATCCTTAAGTATTTATTTGGCATAACTCCTATTTATTTAACATTTGTAGCTACATGTTTCAGAGACAATATTCCATCATTAGGTTTTCAATTTTTTTTTTAAAACACAATGTTAATCTATAACATTATACGAATAGTTCTACAATTATATAGTAATGTGTCATTTACCTCTTAATCTGTGATTATTTTCACATTGACAATTCTCCTGTTATAAGCCATTATATAATATAAGACAGAATCCTAGTTGAAAGTGATGATGTTAATTTCTGCTATATTTTCTCAAGGGAAATGGAAATAAGAAAACATGAAACCTGTGATATACTTTCTCACATTTATTTATAAACTGATATGTTTTATTGAATTAATTATACAATCTGTCTCACTTTAGCACAAAAAGTAATATGGATGACAAAGAATCCATTCACAAAATATGTATACTGAAATTTTATCACTGAAATTGAAACAACAATTAAAAATATATAAAACACCAAATCCATGTACAAATAAATCTTGTTAAGTTTTGTAACACTTTTACAAGTTTTAAATTTTATCACTTAAATTGATAGAACAAATATAAATATGTAAAACACCAAATCCATGTACAAATTAATCTTCGTAAGATTTGTAACACTTTTACACATAAGATAAGATGAAATAAGAAAACATGAATTGATAAAACACTTAATCCTCGTGTTGTTAACTGCTGTTTCACCTATTTACATTTAAGAAGTCTAAACATCAATATAACAAACTAAACAACACAATCCAAGTTGAAACTGTATAAGTGATTGTTTACATGTGAGGTTATAGGAATGAACTATTGAAAAATGTAAACATGAAGTGAAGCGTAAGGATTGAACTGGTCGGTATAGCCGCGGGTCAACCCAGTTTGGTGGTGTCGCCGATCCGAACAATTACCGAGAAAAAAAATTGAATTATAAGAAAAAACAAAAACAAAATAAAAAACAAAAATAACCATGGGAAAAAAAGATAGATACATATAAGCTTTATCAAGATAGAATCTGGATAGTAATCACCAATTGTAATGAGTATTAACTGTGATAACATGTATTTTTTTGTATGAATTATGAGTAATGAAATGAATACAAGTCCTATTAATTACCAAAATTACCATCAACAACTGGTTAGGGACATTTGTATAGGATAAGCCTCGAATTTAGATTAAGCAAATAATTCATACAGAAATATAAGTACCAATATAGTTATATGCTGAATATAAATAATTTCAATTAAAATGGTATGATAACCATATGATATCATGAAGTCCTATTGGCCTTTCAAAAAAATACTAAGAATTTTTGAATTATTTTAAATGATAATACCTACTGGTTAGAACAAGTGCAGGTTATACCTTCAGATAAGATCAAGTAAATCATTTGTGAAAAAATATTACTTAGAATATAAAATATATTACAATCCAGATAAAATTAATTACAGAAATTTAAAATATAACTATTTTAAATATTGTGCTGAAACACATTCCAAATCTCATACATCACTTCCACTGATAGGCAGCAATCTTAATAGATAAAAATCATGTCATTCATATACCTAAGCAATCCAGAACCAAATATTTTAACAATTGAAATCCCAGTAATAAGGATAAGTAAAACTTAATAGGAAAAAAAATGGATAAATGATTGAACAAAAATAATATACAAACAAGCTTAATCAGGTTAGAATGTGCTGATTATCATTGAATTTAATGAGGATAAATTGAGTATAAAATGAAAATGAGGGCAAGAACACTGGGTATGTATTAGGATGATACATACAATAGCCAACAATAAGTGAAGGTTATACCCCTCACACATTATCAACCAGCATGAAATCCAAAGAGGCAAACTTGAAATGTATCAGCCTCTGCCTCAGACACTGTATAAACATTTGTTTATATTTTGTTCTGTATATCTTCTTAATTTATTAACTTTCTTTCTTTTTTTTTTTTTTTTTTTACTCTTTATTATTATTTATTTGATTGTCGTTTAAAATTATAATTATTTATCCTATATAGTGGTATAGTATATTTTATTTTATATCGGGCAGTGGCTAATCCCCTAGATACACAACCCAGATAATTGTAACCACCAATGCTGTTATCTTTACTTAGTATGCTTTCCACAATTGTCCTGATTATTGAATCCTTATAGAATCTATATATATATATATATATATATATATATATATATATATATATATATATATATATATATATATATATATATATATATTTTTTATTTTTGAAGAGAAAAGATTTGACCCCAGTTGGGATTCGAACCCAAGTCTCCACCTCTCTAGCGTGGCGCCTTATCCACTAGGCCACCGGGCTCGTATCCGAACCAGGGAAATCTTTTCTCTTCACTGATCTATACCCCCGGGCACTCGCAATTGCGATGTACAATTCGGGGATGAATGTTCAAATTGAACATTACTTTAATTAGATCTATTGACGAGCTGTCATATATATATTAAATTATGAAATGGTTCTTTGATTTAATAAATATTTAATAAATATTTATTAAATATTTTATTAAACAAAGAACCATTTCATAATTTATATATATATATATATATATATATATATATATATATATATATATATATATATATATAGAGAGAGAGAGAGAGAGAGAGAGAGAGAGAGACTATCAAGATCTGGAATAAGCGCTGACCAACCCAAAACATTGAGCCTGAATTCTTTATCCTTTATCCTGCTGAAAAATTATCTCATGTCATATATAGTAGAATAGATTCTTCCGATACTTGTTGGTAGTGGACAGCATTAATTTTCTGTGAAGCTTAATGAAACAGCTGTATTTCGAAGCTGTACAGATCTTTCAAGTTTGAGCTCGTTTATGTTTTTATTAGTGACCTCTAACATTTTTAAATTTCTTTTTATTTGGAGACCTAATATTTTTCAATGGGGTCGCATGCCTTTTTATTGGCCGCCTGTTCTAAAATAAAAAATCCAACATTAAACTTTTAAGTTTAAATACCTATGTATGTGGGCACAGAAGGGGGGAAGCGTAAAAAGTTAGATATAACTTATTAATCTTCTGTCTCAAATGATCTGGGAAATCAAAATCCGACTGCTAAAATTTTTTGAACAAGTACCACTTGTTTTTGTTGGCTTCCATTTTTCTCGCCTTAGGGCTTGAACCCACTTATTTCGATCCTCTTCAACTGAAGGGAAGCTAAGAAAAAAATAAAAGTTAAAATTGGAACTGTCTACCGTTTAAAGATTTATTCAAATCTAAAACTATATTATTATTGTAAAACGTCATTTATTTTAAGGTTTTGATGCTTAAAATTCGAAACTAGTTTTCAAATAAAATAATTTCAATAGAATTCGCAATTAATTCATCAATCCTAATTGAATATACAGAATATTTTGTAATCTGTGGTTACAATACCTGCTATTGTTAATATAGGGGAGTTTAACAATAAATTTAAAACAGCTCCAAAATAAACATATTTTTACTTTGGCGAAGATTTGTTTCTCAATTTATTAAAAAACTAAACTGTGTAAGTTTGAAACGTATCGGTTAAGGGTTATTGGAGGGTTTAAATCCTTGTTTGGCTCTTTCCTAGAACATCCAAATGCTGCACAACAGGGCATTTTTTAATCCAATTGAGAAATTAAAAAAAAAAAACACATAAACACAACAAAGACCTAACAATTACCAATTGTTCCAAATAAACATGGAGTAAACAGTGGTACTGACTGGGGCAGCCGGGGTTAAGGTGGTGGGGATAGCGCTCTTTGCCCGAAGCCTTCTCCTCCTACCTACCCACCGCTTCTATCATATTCTGTATTCTGTGGTCATACAACCACTTTTTAAGTCAATTATCCTTTGCTGCTCAATTGCACTTAGTTGTGTCCCGCGTGGCATATTTTAAAAGAATAAATGACACTAACAGTCTTTTTGATGTGAAAAAGTGAATTGAATTGACAGTCTATAAATAAACATAAAATAAATTAAAAATAAACATTTATCAGTAAGATTCAAAACAAATCACAAGATATGTTTACATGTTTTGTTGTTAAGATTATAAACTGAGACAGTGGCATTTAAATGCTCTCTGGCATGGAATTGTATATTAGGATATATAATAGTGTGTGTATATAAATACCTCATAATAAGATAGAATGACTCGGTTGAGAAGAGTAGACATTGCATAAAATATGCCGACGTTTATTCCATAAGAAAGTAAAAGCAAAATATATCCTATATTAGTTGCCAACCGCTTCAAGGAACCTGCGAAGTCCTGGTCCCTTTCTGACTGTTTCAGCGCCGCTAGGCTTGGTGGAAGGGGAGGCTTCTCCTCGTAAACTAAAAGGGAACATTCCAAATGATGGTATTACATGCAATATACTCTAAAATATCTATTTTTCATATTCTTATAACTTATTGATTTTCAACATTCTTCCTCTAAATTTATTTTAAAATTATGAAGGACTTGACACTTCAAGTATTACTATTACATTACCGTTTATCATTATTTTGTCCGGTTTTGAAAAATTATTTGTTAGGGTTTAAATAATATATTATATATGCTACAAGGCATTTGTATATTTATATACTATTATTATATAAATATACAAATGCCATGTCTGATTAAAAAAATATGCCAGTTATGGAATGTTAGAATGGTATTGAAAATGAAGAGATAGATTTCTGGCCAAATGATATACGTGAGGTATTTTCATTATCGATAAGTTCATTTGTGACAATCGATTTTTGATTGTAAGGATTGGATAGAGCAGGAATGTGATAGTTTAATTGATGTTGAAAGTAAAAAACTTAAAAATTAACTTTTAACTTGAATATAAAGAAATGAATATAAGTTATCTGTTTGATGTTAATCCTTTGGAGCTTCTAGAAACGTCCTCTTCGGAGTCCAAACAAACACTGTTTTGAGCTCTGATAAGAAGGAGTTAAATAAGGATGTGAGATCTGAGGTAATTGTGGAAGTAGGAATATGGAGGATATGATGAAGGGCATGTGGATTAGGTTGGTTTAATGGTTATGGATTATGTTGAATGGTTTGTTGATATTAAGATTGAGGCAAAGGTTGCTGAGATTGAGGGTCATGAAATTGAGGTTGTTGAGGAGGAGACGGCATGGCCCCATTTTCATTTTGACATCCGTTTCTTCCCAGCGTTTGAGCGAAAGAGACTGATGAGTTGGGTATTTTGGAGGGCTGTCTTCGTTTCGTTGGTTGAACTTCTTCGTTCATTATGTGATTTTTCTGAATTTTTCTATTACGTAAGTTTTTGTACGTTTGGCACCCTTTATAATTAGCCGAAGGCCCTAGACGTACTCTCGTGTTTTTGCGTTTTTAGGGATATGATGGTAGTAAGTTTTTGTATGGCAGTTATGGCATTGTAGTATGGTTTCTCCATTTGAACTCTGGTATAGTAAATTGAAGTGACATCGTAAATCTTTTCAACTCCAGGTGCAGGTTTTAAGTCAACGAAGAAAAGTGGGAATGATATTTTACTGCCTTCTCCTGTGTGTTCCCGGCTGTCTTTTTGCTCATAGATGACTTGCCTTACTTTGAAGCTTATGGTCGATAATTCTTCTTTGACTATATCAGCAGGAGTGGTAGGATGTAGTTTTCCTACGGCCACCCTAAGCGATTTCTTTTCCTTCAGCTGGTATGTATGGAAATTAGCTTTAGTTTCTGACAGATAAGTTACGATCTTACGGTAGGTATTGGGGGAATCAGGCATAATTTTGGTGTCATTTGTGTGGCTAACACATGAATACTTTTCTTGGTCGACAATTTTATTAATTGATTACAGAGTAATGAAAAATTTCCTAATTACGTACGAAGATAGGAGGAGGTTTAGGAGGCTGCGTTGCTGAGGACGACTCCATAGTTTCGGCAGCTGTGCTACTAAGTGCCTGAAAGGGGTTAGAAGTAAAAAAAAGGAGATTCTTCGTATAAGTCCCTAGCATAGATTCATTCATTGGTGATGAGTTCTGAGGAGTTTTAACCCTTGATCGCTTCGATTTTTGCTTGGCTGGGGTCATTCTGACGGTTTCAAGTGTTCTACTTCTTTTAGTCTTGTTAGTTTTTGATGACATAACCATATGGAAATATCTCGTCGGATATAATTGAGTAGTAGAGGAAAATAAAAGAGAAGACAATATAAATTATAAAAAAAATAAAAAGATCGCAGAGTGCGTGAGTTGGTTTATGTCAAGGTTATCACTATAATCCTTCCCCCACTTCCCTACCTGCCCATAGAGCACATGTTAATTACACTATTTAAATGTGTAATGGCTGTACTCTCTGGTCCATTTAGTCAATGTTCACCACAGCTATTAACCACAAGTGTTGTACACTTTTCCTAACGAAAAACTGGGAAAAACCTCAGTAAAAAGGATAATTATCAGAGAGCGATATGAACATAGAACTAGCACAGTTGGCGCATGCGAAAACACTGAAATGGATTCTAATAAATTTAACACATACGATGCACACATAACAAAAGGCGGATTTACCCAGTTTAAGATACCATTCTAGGAGGAAGTTATGTTAATAAAAATTCAAAAGACACCGGATCATTACCAGTGATAGATATCTTTCCGTCAACATTGGACAGAATATTTCGGATTGGAAAACATATTACTAATAATTAACTACTCTTAGATATGTAAACATGCACAATTGTTTACAGTATTCAAAACCTAGACCTCTAGGTAAAAGTTGTTATCAATAAAAAGTAAAAGTTATAACCTTATCAATTCTATAGCAGCTGAATTAGTCGACGACGTAGGTGAGTCGGTTAACATCTTTCACAAAAATATGAGGCTTATCTACGATTAATAGTAGGAAATTACAAAAGACTCAACCATTATCGAATGTCATCAATACTTCATAATAATTAATTTCTTATTAAACAACAAATTGATTAGGTTAGGCAACATATATTTAACAACCGACTGCGATTACAATACATCTTTATATGAACTAAGTTGGGCGTTATATAATTTAATTAATAATTTTCCATTCAATCGTATGATCTTAATTCTCACGTTGATAATGTTACGGTCAGGGGAGATTGGCGGTGCCATGGGCGGCGCGGGCAGGCAGGTAGTCGAAAAGGCCGGCGAATGGCCTGGAAGGTTCGCGGCGGGTGGCCTCGAAAGGTCTAGGCTTGCACCTGGCCAGAACAGTCTGGAAGGTTCGATATTGATTTGAGTAGGCCAACCCCTAGCCTAGTGAGGCAGTATTGAGGTGACAGTGATCAGTGAGTGATCGGTCGGGCAAGTGTCAGTTAGGAGTCAGTGACATCCTGAGTCAGTATCCACGTGTCAGTGATCAAGTAACGACCAGTCAGTCAAGTGTCAGTGATTATCAGTGTCAGTGAAAGTAGTAACAGTCTCTGTGTGTCAGTGTAAAAGATTCTTATGTATAATTGTGAACCCTAGTATTAGGATATTGAGGATAAGTATTGTATAATATAGATATTGTATAATTAGATATAAGTTAGATCTAAGTATAATTGTTATTAGCTTATGGACCTATTTGTATTTATTAAGTTATAAATAAATTAGTGTTTAGTATTTAAATTGTAGTTTGATTAGTAATACCCTCAGTGGCACGTAACCATTTGGTGTCAGGTATGGGGTTAACAGTTTAATTGCTATTGTGTGTCTTGTATTTGTTTTGTAATTATTGGGCTACTGGAAAATGGCTACAAAAATGATTTAAAAGTTGTAGATTTGAGATGGGAGTTGGAGGAGCGCGATCTGGATCCCTCCGGATCAAAGACTGTGTTGCAGCAGCGTTTGCGCCAGTTTTTTGCAGATTCGTGGGAAAACGCAGATAGCGTTAATTTTGATACCGATTTGAGCAGATTATCTGCAACTTTTTAAACTGAATTAGGCAATGTTAAAAACGAATTAGGTAATAAGTTAGGTAATTAACCTATTAATTAATTAGGTAATAAAGTTAGGTTAGTAGCTAAAAAAACCTAAGTTCATTTAGGTCAAGAGTAGAAGCCCTCGAGAAACGCATGAGCCACCCACCGAGAGCAGCTCTTACCACACCATTCGGCTTGCCAATGCTGGGACGCCACCAACACTCAACATCATTCCAGTGTTCGACGGGAAGACACCGTGGGAGGATTATATGACTCTCTTCGAGACAGCGGCTTCGATCCACGTGTGGTCTCAAGAGACCCAGATTTCAACGTTGTGTCTCGCCTTGCTTGGAGACGCCTTGGGAATACTCCCTGAATGTCGGAACGGTCCAACTACAGGGAGCTGGTGAGAAGACTGGAGATGTATTTTGGCTACCGTCACATGGACCACCTATACCGGTCACAGCTTAGAAACCGGATCCAAAAGAATAATGAGACGCTACAGGAATTTAAAGCTGATGCCCGGCCAAAGACTTTAGGCGAAGCATTATTAGACCGGCTGTCAGACAGTCAGTAAGGGGCCATGCACGAGTTTGCGCAGCGGAAGCAGAGCCTGCTGCGGTCCTCAGCGACGAGGAGATAGTGAAAAAGGCTTTAGAGGCCCTCAGGACCCGCAAGGAGATTCGCTGCTGGAGCTGCGGCCAACTGGGACACCACAGAAACAAGTGTTCGTCTATGAAATAAGAAGCCAAAGGAAAATCAAGGAGGGTTGGTGGGAAGAGGCAAGTGCCATCCCGTGATGTGGAAGACTCCAAGAAGACCATTCGAGTAGTGTTAATTGGAAGCAGGGCGAATAGATTCTATGTGGATGGGATGGAGAACGGGCAGCTACGAAGTCTTCTACTAGACACCGGCGCAACAATTCCCGCTGAGAAGATCTCACCAAGTACTTGGGCACTACGGACAGCCAGCCCAGGTCTGCGGGGAGACAGTTGCCACCTTCCTCGTCGGAGGTCAATTTCTGAAGAACCGTACTCTCATGGCCGTAGTAGATGAAGACGTCATACTGGGCATGGACCTGATGGTCAAATATGGGCTTAAGCTTGATATGTCGAGAGGTGTAGTGACGCTAAGAGATAGAGAGCTCTTCCTTCGTAAAGGGAAGGCAGGGACAGAGAGAATTAGGAAACTTGAAGAACAGAGGAAACGTAACGAAGCTGTAAAGAGAAAGGTTGAGATCCAGAGGAAACGTGAAGAAGAAGTGATCATAAAACAGAATGAAAATGAATCAAATCTCCCAGCTGCTCCTGTCTGGAGGCAGAAAGGAGAGGATTTACTGGACACAGACGCAACGATGACAATCCTGAGCCGAAAGGCAGTTCCCGCTGAGAAGATCTAACCATGTACTCGGGCACTACGGACAGCCACAGGACCTGCGGGGAGACAGTTGCCACCTTCCTCGTCGGAGGCCAATTTCTGAAGCACCGTGCTCTCATGGCCGAAGTAGATGAAGACGTCATACTGGGCACGGACCTGTCATACAGGCACTTTTAAGATAAGGACCTGCTATCTTCGAGTGAGTTCGTAGATTGCATCTCCGGGGTCGCGATGTGGATCTCTCCCAATCCATCGCTGGCTGACTGCGGCTTTGTTGAGCGTTTTTACTTCCTCGAGACTGAGGGTGCATTCGAACTGCCCACTCGAAGTTCCTTCCTTGGCCAGCTGGTCCGCCTTCTCGATTCCAGCGATTCCGCGGATTGCGTGTCCAGGAATCCAATGCAAGATGACATTTTTGTGGATAGCCATCAAGTTCCTTGGAGAGATTTTTCAGGCCCGGAACTAGGGAGGGACAGAGGGGGCACGTGCTCCGGGCGACAGATTTTAGAGGGCGTCACAATTTGAAAAGTTAATAAGAAAATTAGTAATAAGGTAAGTTATCAATAACCTTTTCAAAACAATAATAATACAATCGATATTATTTTATTTTATTCTTCATAATTTATAAACTTTATTATACTGTACTACGAAGGTATTGTATTTTAATGGTGTAGGAGGGTTAGGGGAGGGGGCAGCAAATTGATCTTTGCCCTCTCTGAAAAATCTCCTAGTTCCGGCCCTGCCCGTACCCCACTTCGATCTAAGAGATTGCAACACTGATGCTGCATCAGTAATGAATACTATTTTTGAGTTCTTTGGTCTCTAAAGTATCCTAAGTATTCTCGATGTCTCACATATGGCTTCCTGCTCAGCTCGATGATTTGAAGAAGCAAAGCCAGTCGGAACAGCCTTCTCGATTATGTTTCCTGCAGGGTATTGTAAATGGATACCGGCGCCACCGTTTGTTGTTGCATTTGTGGCCGATCCATCAGTATATATGCGGGTCCACTGGTCTTTTGGGTACTTATTATTTATGTGCTGTATGTATTTTCAAAGATAGACCTCGTCAGAGTGTTTTATCACATTCCTATTTTACCCGAACACAAAAAAACACAAATACGAATAAAAAAAACCCACAGTTATTACACCCTTTGGGTTATTCGAGTTTTTGAAACCGCCATTGGTCTCAGAAATGCTGCCCAGTCATTTCAGCGTTACATCGATTAATTATTGAGCGACTTGGATTTCGTATTTTGCTACTTAGACGACATCCTTGTAGCTTCAGAAAATGATGATGATTATGATGATTATGATGATTTATATAATCCATTTACAGTCACTTCTTAATCGTCTTTACCAGTATGACATAAAGATCAATTTGTCAAAATGCGTGTTTTGTGTAAACGAAATGACTGTTTTAGGTTATTTAATTATTACCACTGCCAGTATTAAATGCGGTTTATTAAACCTCTGCAGGATCGCATGGACACTATTTTGTCTTATAAGCAGCCCAAAATCATAGCAGAACTGCGTCGTTTTCTTGGGATAAAAATGTCTACCGACGATCGTTATCTTATACAGCTAAAACTCAACAGGTTTTGTTTAAACTCTGTAGAGACACCCATAAACACGACGAACGTTTGGTAGAATGGAATTCTGAAGCATCGTTTGCCTTTGATGTACAAATTGCAAATGCTACTCTTTTGGCCCTACTCTTTTATCTAATGATTTACCGTTAGCACTTTTTGTTGACGCCTGTAATCTAATATAATATAAAATTATTAGTTAAATAGTAAATAGTAAAATTGTAAATATTTGTAATCTGTGTTAATATTAAATTGGTTTCACCAATTAGTAAGTTTTATTTATTTGGAAGTAATTGCAGCATAATTAATAAAAAATTAAACCCATAATGCAAACGTATTTGATCGATTTTACCGAATCGCAATACTCGACATTGATGTTTTCTTTTCAGTATAACGGTGAATACGATACAACCCATCGATTAGAAATAAAAGCATATCTATCTCCTAACTAACTGCTTCTATTTCAATAAATAGAAAAGATTTACTTAAAAAAGAAAAGACAAACATGAAAGCTGAAGCATTTTTCGGTACTTATTTTGGTTATAACATCTTGGAAGTCTAATTCAGTTATTTTAAAGCGCCATAATTAAATTTAAAAGAGAAAATGAAGTAGGATACTCATTCGCCATGGATACTAGCCTTAAAGCTATTGTAAATATTACTTGTGTAGTACGTTCTTTAATATTAAATTGTTTAAGTAATACTTTAGGTTATAGAGAGGAAGTTCCATTACCTAGTATTTTATATTTCACAAACTTTCTTTTACGGCTTATACAAATTTACTGACTGATCCCATTCAAGGTTAATTAGAAAAAAAGGAAAATGGAAAATAAATACAATTTGCTATAAACAACATATTTTAACAACAGAGAAACGTATATTGATTCAACGGGACACCTAACGCACGATTCATAGGTCCATCATTAGTTATATTTCAGGGAATTTTAAAATTGTTGATTTAAGGAGGAACTCAATGAGAATTAGTGCAAATTTACATAATGAAGAAATATAGATTATTTTTTGTATTTTACCATTATTTTATTATTGTTGTTTATTCAGGCTTAGCGTATCTTATCTAATCCTACTAGGAAAGGGAGGACGGGATTATTTCATTATTTTTTATTGATTTTTTTTTTCGTTTCAATAGTATATATCATCTATTTGTATAAATGGCTATGTATTTATTTATCTTATATAAATAATTCTCAATACTTACAAATGGCTATGAGGATGAACAAAACGGATGTAAATGCTGCTACTCCTTTGAACATGAGCCCAAGTTTGGTTCCGATCTTATCTACTTCATCCTCATTAGATACTATCATCGGTGGGAGGACGAAACCAACTGCGACACCTAGCTATTGAATAAAACACACTGTAATTAAAAGTTTGGATAATAATACTCAATCAATGTTCAATGGCATCTCAGAAATGGAATTGCTTAATACAAAAACAAATTTTGTAAAACTTTTCACTTCCACTCAATTCTTTTTTTTTACTAACGAATAACAGTTGATTGAAATAATTAAAATGTGCCACATTTGCCAAGTAAGTAATGGTGCTATTCATGTTTACTTAGTCCCCGATATTGGAGACTAACAAATAAAAAATATCTTGAAAATGAGAATAAATTAATGAATAATAAAATATATGAAAATACATGCTAGTTTGTTCATTATACGTTACTGTGCTATTTAGTGGTTATAGATGATATCGTGCAACTATAATAGTTTCACTGGGTGACCAAGAAATCAGGAAAAAAAAAAATTCAAGCATAATTCCAGGTTGTCCAGATTATTTTTAAATGAAATTACAGAATGATTTTAATATTAAAGTTGTCGGTTTTTCTTTCGTTTTTTTTTATTAAGTATATATTTTTTAATTAATACAGTATCAGTAGAATATTTTGGGGAAAATATTTTTTTTAAACCTTTATTGTTTGAACTATCTGATTTTTTTATGGAATTTTTTTTTCGTTATCAATGATTTTGTTTTGAATAATTAAGAATCTCGCAAATTAAAAAAACAAATTTTATTTAAATTTCGGTTCAACAATAAATGTTATGCACGAAATATTTGATGAATAAATGTTATAAACCAAGTATGTCTTTGTAAACCCTAGGCTTTAATCTTCTTGTTATAGAGGTTATACTCCTGAGCTCCAGATGCGACGTGGAGAAGTTCATGGTGTCGCCTTGTGAGCCTGTCAAAGATCTCTTCGAGTCGATCAACTCCCAGTTCAATTCCTTATAAACCAGGGTGCGTTAACCGTCATACGTAGTATTCTGTTTTGGAATGCCTGTAGTCTCTTTTTGGATAATTTTGGTAGGTAACTGGTACGTCAGTAGAAACCGTAACATGGTTTTATATACTAAAATAGCAGTTCTGTGACGAAGTAATGATTTTCTATTTAAAAGAGGGTACTACAAGACTAAAACGACAAGAAACTGCTCGTCGTTACAGACTACTTCAACATTTACTAGACAAACGATCAAACCTCCCAATTCATTACAAAAGACTTATTTACATGACTGTTATTAGACCTATTTGGACGTACGAAGTTGAGCTTTGGGGCTCTACTAAACCATCCAATTTATCTCGTATCCAATCCTTACAATCCAAAATCCTTCGAAAAATCCTAAATGCCCCTTACTTTGTCACCAATAAGCTTATCCATAAAGACCTTAATGTTCCATATGTTGCTGAGTTAGCTCAAACCAGATACCTATCCTTCCATAGTAAGCTCCATAACCACTCCAATCCACTAGTCTCCCAACTTGCTTCCTCCTCCATCCTTGATAATCCTCCGAGGCGTCTGAAAAGAAGATGGCCTAGAGATCTTTTAGAGTAGATTTTATTGAAGTGCTACTAGTGAGTAGTTCTTCACAAGTTATTTACATGCCATTGTATTCACTGTCAACACATTTACTTGTTGTTTATTATTCTGTACAGTTGTAAATATCAATAAATGAAAAAAAAAAAAAAAAAAAAAAAAAAAAAAAAAAAAAAGAGGGTACAAAAGTTTAAGTCTTGCGTTAGCTTGCTGTATGATGTAGTTGTGTGTAATTTCCAAGTCAGTCTGGTGTCAACGTATACTCCTAGGTAACGCACAGCCTGGTTTTTAGGATTCCAGGGAACTGGGAGGTGATCGAGTCGAAGTGTAATCTGGTCGATAAGGTTGAAGCGACGTAAGGTGAAGATTTTCGTTTCTGTCTTAGATGGGTTTAGTTGGTTTCCACTTCCGGAGACACTGTTTAGGCCACACTGGAGTTTTTTTAATGGCTTCGTGAAGGTCGTCATCTTGGGAAAGGAGTGCTGTGTCATCAGCGAATCGAGCAATAATTGTGTCCTCATCATACTGAGAAATATCCGAACAATAAAGGTTGAATAAAAGAGGGCTCCAAAGATGAGGTGGTCGGATGGTGTCTCTATGGAGAGGAACTGGACAATGGGAGCAGGGAGTGAGGAACTGGATCGCATCTGCGCGGGACCGCGACGATTGGAGGAGGCCAAGACCTGTCACCGGGTTGTAGAGCCATAATAAAAAAAAATGAAATAAATAAATAAATTAAAAAAAAAAGATAGAGGGCTCAGTATGACCTTCGGCCAGGATAACCCCTCTCTCGCTGATAGCATTTTTTATTCTCACTTGGAACGTCCTGATAGTCAAAAATGATTTTATGATGCTGAAAAGTTATAGTGGAGGCCAAGTTTTCTTCAGCTTGTGCAGTAATCCACGGTGCAACACCGTGTCAAATGCGGCTGCCACATCTCGGAATACTCCCGTGGCATATTTTTTTGCCTCAAAGCCACGGTAAATTACTTCGATGACTCGTTGGACTTGGTGTTTTGCCGAGTGGTGGGGCTTGAAGCCAAACTGATGTTGCGGGATAACATCGTTGTCTTCCAAATGTGAGCAGAGACGCTGCTCGATAATCTTCTCCAGGAGTTTCCCTAGTGTGTTGAGAAGACTTTTTGGACGATAGCTGTCTGGTTCGTGCTTGGGTTTCTCCCTTTTGTGGAAAAGGAGTACTACGGTGTTCTTCCAGGCGTGAGGGTAGTAAACAAACCGGAGACAGGCATTGTATATACTGGTGAGCAGCGCAACGGTCTTCCTAGGCCGCCGGTTGAGGACTAAATTAGGTATCAGATCACCTCCTGGAGCTTTTTTCCTTGGCAGCCTTCGTATGAGACCCTTTAGTTGGATTGGAGAGACGAAGGGTATCAGGGGTTCTACTGTTGTCGTAAGTGTCGTATGTGGTATGTGTCTACTTCGTTGTCAGTTCATCTTATCTGTCGAAGTCTCTGAACTTACGAGAAAGATGTTCAGCGAAAACTGCACACTTCTCATCAGCCGTTGCAGTGTCTGATCCGAGTGTTAGAGAGGGAATCTGAGTGATTAGTCCAGTCAGTCGTTTGCTTTCTGTTCAAAGTCGTTGGTCCCCTGGCACGAAACTCGCCAGGTAGCTGTTGTATTTTTGGTACCGCTTTTTGTTGAGTTCTAGTCTAATTTGCCTGGTCCGGTAGTCTGTAGCGTTGCCATTGACGACGGATGTGGTTTTTGTGGTGTATAAGGTCAAGTATGTGCTGTGGAGTCTCGTGTTGTTTGTGTGGGTGGGGGTACTGTGGCTGTATTTATGGGATTGTATATGTGTTGTGTGAGTTTGGATATGGTTGCGTAAATATCGTCAGTCGTGTAGTAGTGTGTGGGGATGGGAAGGGAACACATCTCCTCGGCGAAGATCCTAAGAGAGGGTGGCGGTTAGGCTCGAGCGCCTAGAGAGCGGACCACAGAAAGGTGGTCCGAGTCCAGATCTGCTACGGGAGTATCACGAATGGTGGTGGCAAAGTTACTGACGAGACCAATTTCTAATATGTCAGGGCAGTAGCCGTACTGGGTTGGATAAAATGTGGACTCTTCTGGAGAACTTATTTGGAGACCAAGTTTATCAGTGATTTTTAAAAGTTTGGTCCCATCTGAATTTCAGTTCCGGCAGCCAAAGTCTGTATGTTTGCTGTTGAGGTTTCCGAGCCGATGTTAGCTGTCCAGTAAATATTAGTTCGAAATATGTGTCTGCCAGTCGTTTGCTAGGTCATTGGTAGGCCGAAACAATATTTAATGTATTATCTGTGAGTTTCAGTCTAGCTGCTACTGCCTTTAAATTTTGAAGTTAGGGTAGGATTATCTCAGATTGCTCCAGGTCTTTCCTAATAAGAAGTGCTACTCCTCCAAATACATCCGCAGTGTCAGTTCTATATATTTTGTGACTTTTAATTCACAAGCTGTCACCGGCCTTGAGGTGTGTGTACGTGATAATGCGAAGTCTATTCTGTAACGCGCCAAAAAGTCTATCAGTGTGTTTTAGCGCTTTTAACACCGTTAGCATTCCAGTTGAGCATTGTTAATGTATCAGTCTATGGGTTATTGAAATTCTCCATTTTCATTTATAAAAATCTAGGAAATTAATTGCATTAAAAATAGTTTCATTTGTGGTTTTAAGAAGTTTGCTAAGTTTAGATTGTCGAGATCACTTGTATTTTCGAGATTGGTTGGATGAGTGGTCTGCTGATGATGAGGTGATATGCTCTGAAACATGTTGGGGGCACGCGGGAACGTGAAGCAGAGATAGGTTCATCCTGGGAATATATGGTAGTATCGGAAGATTATTACTCAGTGGTATAGTTTGCATTTGTGGGATGGATCTAGTAGAAGAACTGGATAATGGTCTCTGTTAAAAGTAATTTAAACAAATATGACAGTAGCAATTATGGTTAAAAAGTAAGACTACTCTGAACGAGTAAACAAAGAATCATTCTTAGAAATTGTTGCTATAAAACCATAGAACCCTGAACCCATCAGAGTTTACCTCTAAACCGAGAATTCACTGATGATCTCCAAGCTCTAGTTGACCAACTCCCAAGAGTTCATGGTAAGAGAAATTCAAAAGGTCTTTTAGCCTAGTCAAATAAGGGTTTCACCTCGGAATGAAAGGGATGAGGCTGAATTCTTGTATATCTTTTTGGCCTTCTAAATAAAGTCAAAAAAGTCTCCGACCTCAGCGAGTTAGCTTCATTACATATTCAAGGCCAAAGGTCATAAAATTAGTTTTTTTTAAATATCTAAATTTATATGCCTCGGGTGTCAATCGAGAAGATTGCAAAACTTGCATATAATAATAATTCTAATAATTCTAGGATCTATTTATTATTTTTTAGGATTAACCGTTTTCGAGATATAGCGTGGAGAAGAATAAGCGGGCACCAGTTCTGACAAACATTTGCTTCTAGTGCCTTCCACAATCGTTTCTCAAAAAAAAAAAAATAAAAAAAAAATGCCAGAATCAAAGCCGTAAAGCATTAAAACTTGAATTTTATATAGAAGTTTCAGGCATTTGTAGCAAATATTTGACAAAAAGTGAGGTAAAAATTTTTTTTTCTCGATAATTATCGATTTTTAATAAGTGTGTAATGATGAGGATAGAGCCGATGCGGAATCCTTGTGAGCGAACCTAGTATGCCGAATAAAAAGAGGTGTCCTGAACCTCATACAGGAGTCACCTTGGTCTGTTTTAAAGGAAAGAGTATTCAAAGCATCTGAAACAGAGTAATGGGCAGTATGCTGGTGAACTCTATATTGTCAGTATTGCTGGCGTCACCACTATATTGTCAGAACCGGGAATTAGGGAGGAGTCGCTGCTCAAAATTTTGCGTGGGGTAACAAAGCCGGGGAAGACATACTACCTATATATTGGTAATGCCACGATATGGGGCAGGGTCAAGTGGCTTTGGAGAGAGGGGAAGACAGGGACTGACCGAACTTTTAACTGGTGCGTGAGGTCGTTAGAGGTGGTCCGGGAAGTCGAGCAACAAAAGGAGGTAACCATATCATACCTCCGTGGGTTCAGGAGAGACTCCGAGCGTTAAAACGGAGGTATTTCTGGTACGACATGAAACGAACGGTTCAAGAGGTCATTGGGCCTTGCGAGGTACGCCTCACCACGAAATACGGCCGGCATCCCCTAGTGTGGGTACGCCCACGGTAGAGTCCCCACTGTCGGACCTTCAAGTAGACACATTCATATGGAGGGGTTGTTGGTGGGTCACCATCTTTCATATTTTTAGCAAGCTCACTTGTTCCTGGATAAGTCGATGGAGACAGTTATAGGGGTGTTACGGGCATGGTTTCGCGTCTTTGGGGTCCCTAATCGAATCTCTTCGGTGGAAGTCTTGAGTTCAATAATGCGCAGATTAGGGCATAGGCAAAAGAACTCAAGATCAGGTTATTGATAGGTTACATGAAACCTTCACCGATCATCTTCGGATTTACCAAGTGGAGAAAGGTTTAGAGTCGGACATCACGATGGAAAAGGCGATCGCCGCG
This sequence comes from Euschistus heros, assembly GCA_003667255.2. Taxonomy (NCBI): domain Eukaryota; kingdom Metazoa; phylum Arthropoda; class Insecta; order Hemiptera; family Pentatomidae; genus Euschistus; species Euschistus heros. The sequence goes on from RCWM02000047.1 coordinate 3,898,438, forward strand.
TATAATAATCCCATCCACACAGTAACAGGGTTGGCTTCGCGGGTGGAAATCGTGTTCGGACTCCGGGAGTGAAACCGAGATTTTCGGGACACCGTAGTGGGAGAGGAAATAGTGAATTTCGTAACCAACCGCCGCGTGGCATTCGGTAGACCGCGGGAGAAGGCACGTGGGCGTATAATGAAAAAGAAAAACAGCATGTTGACAGGAAAACGTTTGGGCGCGTGACGTCACCGGAAAACTCAAAATCGGGATGGTTGTGTACCGGAAAAAGAGTATTGCGGTAAGGAGATCTGCCGGTTTGAAGGGCCATATCGGGTGATTTCAATTAAAGGAGCACGGTGTTGTGACGCTGGAGAGCCGCAAAGAGCCGCGCAAGCGGAGAAATGTGTATATTGAGCAATTATGTGAGGGTCCTGCTGTCAACAACGGGAGAGAGAAAGAGGAAAAAAATTTTGTATTGATAATGAGAATATTATCTATTATTATTATTATTGTTTTTTTTTTATCTCGCTTTTTGCGGTTTCTGAACTGAGGTGGGGGACAAGTCCAGCCAACTTCAGCTTAGGTTTGTTTTTCTTTTATTTATTTATTTTTTCTCTGTTCATATGTTTAAAAATTTCCGAACAATCCTTGCCGTGTCCAGGAGTACCTCCTGTTGAGCCTCTCTTAGTACATCCAATGGCAACTTTAGGTCATCAATACCAACTACAGTTGAAGTTGGAATCAGCACGTTTGTCGATATTACAATTGGCGTCACAACTGCTTTTTCTAAGCGATACAATTGCTTCAATTCAACGGCCAGTTCCTGATATTTTCGTAACTGTTATTATTATTTTTTATTTGTTTTCACACCTAGTGGTAGCAAACATTCTGGGGACCAAGCATGGTCAACCATGAATGTTTATTTGGAATTTAAAAATTTCCGAACTATTGTTGTAGTTCCCAACAATGCTGCTTGTTGCATTTTTTGTAGCACTGTTTTTGGCAGCTCAAACTTCTCTATTGAACAAATTGTGTCTTTCGGAATCAGTCCATTGCAAGATATAATCATGGGCAAGACACTGCACTTATCGAGTCTATATAGTTGTTTCAGTTCTTCTGCCAGCTCCTGGTATTTCCTCTTCTTCTCAGCTAAAACTCGTAACATATTGTCATCTGATGGCACACCGATTTCAATAATAAAAGCTGATTTCCCTACTTTGTTTATGATCACTATATCCGGCCTGTTGTTTATGATCGTATGATCAGTAATTATCGGGTGATCCCAAAATATCTTTATCCCTTTTTCCGAAATTATGGGTTGTGGATGATAATGATAGTAGGGACAACTCTTATCCAACAGCTTCAGCTTGAGGGCCATAGCTTGATGCACAACCTTGGCTACATTGTTATGCCTTTGGAGATATTCCTTGCCAGCCAGTACTTTGCATCCAGAAGTTACATGCTGGATCGATTCAACGGCATTTTTGCAAAGGCGACATTGATCATCTATGGTCTCCCCACATATATGCTTCCTGTATATGCTTTTGTTGCGATAACTTGATCCTGTATAGCTAAAAGGAATCCCTCGGTTTCCGGGAAGATGTTGCCATATTTCATCCATGTTAGGGATGCTTCGATATCCACTCCCTCGTCCGTTAGAGAATGATAAAATCTTCCATGCAGGGCTTTATTTTTCCAGGAATCAGTCCAGGTGGCGTCAGTAACAATTTCTGGGGTGGCTCCTGTTAACAAATTGAGGGCGGTATAATTATTATCTAACGACCCAATCAGGGATAGTAAAGACGAGTCACTAGATAGCACATAGTTGCGAATATTGTTTTCCTCCATTCGACATGCTTTCAACAGACTAGTCAGCCCGCGTCCTCCAATCTTTCTAGGAAGATACAGCCTGGGCACTGAGGACTTGGGGTGCCGTTTTCTGCAAAGCACCATTTGGACTCTTGCGTAGCAATCCAAGGCCTCAAGATCTGTAGTGCTCCATTTTAAAACTCCAAAGGAGTAAGCTAGAATTGGTACAGCCCAAGTATTAAATGCACTAACCAAGTTTCCACCGGATAAATAGCTTTTAAATATTTTCTTTACTCGGTATTTAAACTGATCTTCAAAATATTTCTTTATATCCGGCTTAAACTTCAACAGCTGATGCATCCCTAAATATTTGTATGAATCTTGGTCTTGGAGTTGCCGAATGGGTTCGTCTTTCGGGATCTGTATATTTACTGTCTTGCTTTCTTTTCCTCGTTTTATGATTAGTAAAGCACATTTTTCGATTCCAAGCTCCATTCGAATATCTTCGCTGTATGTTTTTACCGTTTCTAGCAGGGAAGTCAACTCATTCTCATTCTTTGCATATTTTTAAGATCATCCATGTAAAAAGAATGAGTGATCTTGTTGTCTCTGATGATGGCATATCCCTTCCTAGTCTCGTTCAACAATCTGCTGAGTGGGTTAAGGGCTAAACAAAACCAAAGCGGGTGAGAGAATCCCCTTGAAAGATACCCCGCTTTATAAAAATCGGGTCACCAAACTTGGCACCACTAACCGTTTGGACACAGATGTTGACCTTCCAAGTAGGCATTAGGCGTTCCAATAGATCTGTTATACTGGGGTCAACTTTGTATATTTTCAGAACAGCTAGAAGCCAATCGTGTGGCATTGAATCAAATGCCTTGCGATAGTCGATCCAAGCTATTGCTATATTCCGAAACTTTTTAGAAACTTGCGAGGCTATAAAACTGTCTATAAGAAGAAGTTCCTTGCATCCTCTAGATCCTTTCTTATTCCCCAGCTGCTCTGGGGCCATGGTCCTGTTTTGAATGAGGTGCTGATCTATTTTGCAGCTTACTATTGAAGTTAATAGTTTATAGACCGTATTAAGACAAGTGATCGGTCTGTAGTCGCTGGGCCCTGGCGTTCCTTTACTGCCTTTTAGTTTGAGGTATGTAATACCAGTACAAAAGTCTGGTGGCACCTCAGTAACTCCTGTCAGGAGATCCTGAAAGCACTTTGCTAATATTGCGTGAACACTGGTGAAATTTTTGAACCAATAGTTTTGTAGCTTATCTGGGCCTGGGGATTTCCAGTTTCTCATTTGTTTTAGTGCCTTTGTGACATCCTCTCCAACTATACTGGTAGCAGCACTGTTTGGGTGGTGTGAGACACTGTCAGTTGTATTTTTCAGCCAATAGGCATCCTTTTTGTAATTTTTTTTTACTTTCCCAAATCCCTTTCCAGTATTTATAAACTTCATTGATATTTGGGGAGATGTCTGGTTTAGCACTCTTCTCAGAACCCAATTGCCTATAAAACCTCCGTTCATTTAATAGGAATGTGCGATTTTGCCTTCTCCGATCGTCTGCTTCCACGTACCTTCTCATTCTGTTAGCGTATACAGCCAATTTTTGTTTTAGGTTCTCCATGTAGATTCTTAAAGTTTCATTAAGTGTAGCAATCTGTGCATCTTTAATATCCAGAACCACAATTTCATCGATTTTTTTCTTTAATTTCGTTGAGGATTTTTCAGGGTTTTGGAGATAATTGGTAATAACACCAATTTTCTTACGCAGGTTCTCAATTCTTTTCCTGATTCTTGTTTTCCATGATGGTTCAGCAATAGCATTTGGCTTTGCGAGTTTTCGCTTTGTTGGAACTTCTTTTATTATGCCAAGTTCAATTCCCACTATGCGTGCTCCTATATATACCCAGTGACATACCTGCTCCAATGAGGCTCCTGGTGTAACAAATGCAGAGAGTTCTGTATTGACAGTTTTAACAGTCTTTAATGTCAATCTGGAATATGGAACTTTTGGAATCTGAGGTCTATAATTCAATGGGATGCCTTCATAACAGATATGCTCTTTTATTATTTTGTCACGCAGCTCACTAGCTGGCTCTTCTTCTGTGTTTGAAGCTTCCATATCTTGTCCAGTCTCTGCAAGCTCACTTCCAATTTCGACCACGTGTGCTCTCTCTCTTCTTGAACTAGAGCCCAATATACCTTATACTTCTAACTTGATGCTATGTATTTCTGCCTCCGATAGGAATTTTCGCTGCCGTATTTGTTTTACTTGATCGGCTAGTCTTTGGGAAGTGACAGTGATATCTGGGAATTTGTCATACCAATAATTGAGGATTCTATTCCGATAGCCTGTTCTATCTGATTCATTGTTTGTAGCCAAGAAATAGGCTCGGATTGCTGCAATATTCATATTGCGGTTCCACTTCATCCTTGTTTGCCTATTATCTTGACGGGGTTGTCCTCTTCCTCGCGCGGGAGATTCAATAACCTCCAAGCGTGATTCAGAGTTTCTTATTGTAGGTCCTATGGTAGCCGGTCTTACGGATCCATACGACACCGTAGCACCGCTCGCACTGCCTGCCGATGTCGAGGGCTGGTGGTTCAATCCCTCCAGAGCAGCCCTTACTCTGGATTCGTCCGAGGCAATTCTTCTATTACGTAACTCCATGTTGATGGGTAGGTGCATTTTATACCTGCTGCCAGGTTCTTGAACAGCCGCCTCTAACATGAGGATCAGACGCTGACCAGGATGCCGCCCATTCTGGGTTCAGACGCACCTGGATTTGAGCTAGTTTTATTATTATTATTATTATTATTATTATTATTATTATTATTATTATTATATATATATATATATATATATATATATATATATATATATATATATATATATATATATATATATATATATATATATATATATATAGCTAAATAAAAGTATCCCGGGTTGAAGTTTTTAAAAAGAAGCTTTATTGAGTGTATGTCATTGTTCATCAATGTATGCATTGATACAGAAACAAGTACACAATTTACGTACTACGGTAGAATGTCTGCTGAGGCTAGGTGGGGGTGGCCTTTTATAGGGTTGGTGGAGGGGTTACCAAGCATTGTTTATTTATATCTTTAATACTATTGAGGTGTACATAAATCCTCCCCCCCCCCCGAGGTCTCCGATGGAACAAATATCTTAGTGTAAATAGGCTGTTAGATTCTATATAATTCAAATTGAAAATTTCAATAAATAAAAGGTTTGAACCTTATACATCTCTTAATACCTTTTGCACTAAGCATTCTATAAATAAAGGGATTGGACCTTATACACTAAGTTTATACAAGCATAAAAGGATTAGACCTTGTACATCTCTTGTTTACTAAGTTAGAATTTGTACATTTGAAAACAAAAATATTAAACCCTGAACTGAAATAGGATTTTATACAATTATCAGCTTCCTATAAATAAAAGGATTAGACCTTGTCCTTTCTGGATACTAGGCTAAGACTACTTACAAAAATAAAATTGTTAGTACATCTCAGAATTTCTTACATGCTAAAGTACAAAACGATAACAGGGTATTCCTTAATACTAAACAATACATTTTAATATTAATACATTATTTTAAACAAAAGGAAACGGAAAATAAGAGTGTATGAATTAGCTTCTTACATTACGTATAATACTTCTAAATTCAAAATTACACAATTAAAACAATAATATTTTAAATCAAAATAATAATTTAAATACTCTTCTAATTACAGTTTATAATCATTTCAAAAATAAAATACATACTTTTCTTAATTATAGATTACATAATGAAAACAATTAAACAAAATAATATGTCAAGATAAAATAATAATATCCTAATATTTATTATAGTGAATACAAAATATTAATTACAAAATGAATTATTACAATAATTGGTCAAACATAACACTATTCTGAAATAAAATAATAATCTAAATAATCTTTTAACATTGAACATAATATTTTACAGGAAAATACAAAAGTCCGACTTTATTAAAATAAACTACAGCATTGTCAGTTTAATATAAATACAGATAATATCTTTAGTACAAAACAAACACTTCTTCTTAATACCATTATATTTATTACATTTTATTAAAAAAAAAAAAAAATTTTAGAAATTTTAATATTATTTAAATAAAATTAAGTATTTTTAACCAGAACCATTATCTGGGTCGTCTGAGTCATAATTATCCAAAGCACCCGAAATATTAACGCGAAGAGATTCACTATCGTCGTCTGAAATAGATTGTTTCTTGTTCCTCTTTTTCCTAGTGGGCCTTTTAATATTGTCGATATGGGTTTTGATTGGTGTTTTATCTTTTACTAGCACGTTCACCTTTTTAAACTTATCTCTATTTTTATTTAATTTTTCAGTTCTTGTTTCTTTTTCATTATTTATTTTAGATCTAATTCTAGTAGTTCTTGTTCCTTATGATATTTTAATACGTACTGTTCAGTCAGGTCAATGTTTTTTTCTGATTCTAATCTGGAGGTTCCGAAAGTAATTTTGTTGGGTGTTAGTTTTAATTTATTGTTTAAGGTATTATTGTACGCTATTACGGCTAATCTTAATTTTCTTTGCATTGAACATTTGTCTCTTTCTTTCTCTATTATTCTTAATAACTCATTTAAAGTGGAATAAACCCTGTTTAGTAATCCTAGAGAATTCGAATGACTAGCTGAAGTATAATGCAAGAGAATGTTGTTTTCTTCACAAAATTGTCTCACTAGATTATTTTCATTTTCGCCCCTTGGTCTAAGGATATTTGTAGAGGTGTGGGAAAGTACTTAATGTAGTTAGTTAAAGCGTTATTAAAATTAAAAATATCTATCATTAATTGAAATTCTGTCTGACTATAAAACTAATAAAATGATAGTTTTTTCAAAGGTTTGAATGAATATTAAACAAATTACTCTGATAAGTCTATTTTTTTTTAAGTGTAAACCATTCAAATCATATCAAATCTGTAACGCCAACTTCATTTTATAAATGCATAAAACATGTTTATAGCAATTATATTCAACTTCTTAAAAACAAAAATAAGCAAGAAATCAAGATAAAGGCTACAGTAAAGTTATTAGATTTTTAACCAACGATGACAATACTTAATCACGAAGATTAATGAAATTGCTATGCATATTTCATTTAAATTTAAACTTAAATCTGTGAAATCGTTTATCCCTTTATGTTTATATTTAATATTTCAATTCCAGTGATTAACAGAACATTAAATAAAATGATCATACCTCATTTTGTTTGAATTGAATCGTTAGAAAAGATAAAATAATTAGTTTTAATTTACAGATTCTTTAATTTCGTTGATACAATGTAATTGTTTAAACAGCAAGCATAATAGAAGCTTAAAAAGAACGAATACAACAATTTAATCCTAACATATTTAGCATGATAAACATTTCTGAAAGTTATTTATTTATTTATTTATTTGATTGATTGCCTCTACCCTTCAGGATCATTGGCAGTCCATCTTCGATTATTTATCTCCTATATTCGTCCATAAAACCTGATAGCTTTTATAGGAAATCTAACAGAGACTTCACTGATTTGTTATCATCTTGTAAGATTTCCTGAAGTGTGTTTGAAATTTTAAATCTCTCCCTTATAGATGAAAGCTGTGGACAGTCTACTAAAATGTGTTGTACTGTCCTGGGTTCCTGACAGTTGACGCAGGTAGGGGGCTCCAAACCACGGAGAAGGTAGCCATGTGAGAATTCACAGTGGCCGATTCTCAGGCGGCACAAAATTATTTCTTCCTTTCTAGACGTCCTACAACTTGTTTGCCACTTAGCGGAGCAGTTCGTCTTTACTTGTAACAATTTAGACCTATATGTTTTCCAGTTTTCTTCCCACTTGGCTTGGATCGAGCATCTTACATGCCTCACCCAGTCTTCTTTAGGTGTAAGGTTGATGTTTTTAACAATATCACCATCACTAATTCCTGCTAACTGGGCTGCAGAATCAGCTCTTTCATTTCCAGAAATGCCACAGTGGGAAGGAACCCAAATAAAAATAATCGTATTGTTTTTCTCTTGAATTTTCCAAATAAGCTCGATAATTTCTAAAATTGTTACATGTTGAGACTGATCATTTTTTATTGCTAATAATACACTCATTGAATCCGTGACAATTACTGATTTTTCATGTTCGGCTTCCAGGCAGTGTAGGAGTGCTTCCTTAATAGCAGTTGCTTCTCCAGTGAAATGGAGCAAACTTGAGGTAACTTAAACAGACTTACTTCGTTTTCTGTCACCACTGCACAACCCACTACTGAATTTTCACATTTTGAAGCGTCAGTATATAAGATTTTATGGTCCTGAAACTTTTCTAAAAGAAGTAAAAAACTTTTGTTTGATTCAATAGGGATTGAATTAATTTTTCTGATTTTCTTCAGTGAAATATCAATGCATGGTTTATAATGGCACCAACGTGGTTTTATAATCCTTGGATAGTGCTGAATATTATGGAGGCTAGTACCCAAATGGAATTCAGAGAGCAAGTTGAGTGCTCTTTGTTGGTAATTGCATTCTGTTGCCATGTATTCAGAAGAAACTACAATTAAAGGGTTTTTTTAATGCAGATAATTTAGCTGCATATTTTGCAATAAGATATTTTCTCCTTAATATCAAGGAAGGCTCTGCACTTTCTGCATATATGCTAAGAACAGGTGATGTTCTATAGGCACCCGTACATATCCTCAGAGCTGTATTGTGGACTACGTCAAGCATTCGTAGAATCGATGGTCGGGCGAAGTTATAAATTACTGGACCATAGTCCATTTTACTACGTAAAGTGGCTTGATATATCTTCAATAGACACTTTCTATCAGCTCTCCAACTTGCATGCGAAAGGCATTTCAGCAGTCCCAGGCCTTTTGAGCAACTATCCTTGATATGCTTAATATGGTTGATCCAGCTGAGTCGTTTATCTAAATACATACCCAAATACTTCCGGCTATCAATAAAAGCAACCTTAGTAGTACCCAAAGACAGCTCAGGATTACGCGAACAGCTTCTTAAACGGGATATATGCATCGCATTTGTTTTGGATGTTGATATAACAAAACCGCTTTTTTTTGCCCATTCTTCAGCAGTGTTTAAAGCTTCTTGCAACTTCCATTCGATGAAATCAATTGATTTGCTTCGACTAAACAGAAGGATGTCATCAGCATAGAGGACAATTTTTGTCGGTTTCGGAATGTTTATTGCCAAGTAGTTTATAGCGATCAAAAACAGAGTTACACTAAGTGGCGAACCTTGCGGGGTTAAACTTAAATAGTGACTTTTGGTTTGTTAGAAATCCATTATCTTTTCAAAATTACGTATAGATACGTTGTTGAATGTTAATTATAAACGAAACATCGTAATGAGAAGCAACATAAAACTAAATTTTGCAATCTAAATGAATATAAGATATTTAAAATTTTATAGAAATAGTTAAAACGTATTAATAATTAATGATGATACTAATAAATGTGAGTATGAGCAAAAATTGGTATGAATATGAATAATAATAAAAATGGTATTGATGTTGAATTTGAAGTTACTAGAATCAACAATTTATCCGTTTTAAATATTTTTACTTGTTTTTTTCCTATATTTTACATCTTTTTTGGTACATTCCAAAATGGGAAATTATATGTTGATTTACTTGGTCTGTTTATTACATTTAACAATTTGTATAACTCTTCATGAACCGTTTTCTCGCCTAAAGGAACATTTAGTTGAGCTTTAAAATTTTTTAACTTATTTTGGCAGTGACCACGCCTACTTTTTATGGAAATAGAAGCCATTATTTCTTTTAAGGTCTTTTGATTCAATTTATTAACTTTTGTTACTTTATTATTAAATTTTTCAACAGTTATTTTCAAATTACTTTCTGAAGCTTTTAAATTGTTTGTTTCTTTCACTAAATTTGAATTTAAGTCTTCCGTTTCTTTGATTTTACTAATTATATTTTTTTCTCTTCCTTCCTCTGACTTATTAGTGGTTTCTATTGTTTCATTTAAATCATAATATTCATTTCCGACTGTTTCTTTATTTTTATTAAGTTCTTCAAGTTCTTGGTATTTTAAGTTATACGCTTCTTCCACACTCTTAAAATTAAAAAAATTAAAATTGTTTACAGAATTTTCTATACTTTCTTTTATTTCTGGTTTTATATGTTCGCCGCGGATTAAGTTTTTAACACTTTCTTTTATTTCCGATATGTTCTAGCCGGATTAGGTTTTTAATTTCATTTTTATCACCAATGAAAAATAAATCGTTTTCTAATTTAAATATTTTTTTATTAAATTCTAATTCATTTTTTTCTAAATTTATTTTTAATTTTAATTTTTAGTTTCATGACCTAATAAAAACTGAAACCTATTACTAAACGGAAAGATTAGAAATTTAATTTTTTGATTGATTCCTATCAGGGACTTCAGCTTAATTATCACGCTTTGTGACCCTTCCGCTCTTACTGCAGGGGTTTTTATCGCGAAGGCCTCCTTGATTATTTCCGAAAAACGCGGAATGTGATCGGGGTGTATATAATTTTTTGTGGCAACCGTATCAATTAGCCATTTATTTCCTAATTTATCAATTAAATTGGGCAAATCATTATTTAAATTTAAATAAGTTAATTCCATATCTATCGTATGTTTACGTTTATCTTCGGCGATTTGTTTATTATTATGTAATTCATTACTTAAATTCGGTCTAAGTCCGTAGGTCTGCTCGTGCTTGGGCCTGATTCTAAAAAATGGTTCTGTTTTTGTTCCAATAATTCAATTCGTTCCTGTAACATTTTTGTTTGTTTGTCCTTTTCCTCCTCTATTGCGTGAAATCTATTACATACTGTTCTCATTGACACCGCATTTGAATCTATTTGAGGTTCATAATTATTTTGTCTTAAATTTCTAGAGGGGGTTTTATTTAAAAATCGATGTTGCGATTGAGGATCCCCCGGTTGATTAAAAATTAGAGTTGGATATTCGGTAGCTCGATGTTGTGCTGATTATTATTGTTAAAGGTATTAAGGGTTGGACTTTGTTCTTGCTGATACTGTTGCGGTCGGTAGTGTTGAGGATTATTATAAGACGTATATTGCTCGCGATGATATTGATGGGGTCAGTAATTTTGGTAGTCATGATGGTTATTAAAATTTGGTCTATATTCTTTATTTTTATAATTATTTTCAAAAATTTTCTTTTTATAATTATTTTGAGCTGAGTTATTTTTATATTATTTTTTGTCTCCGTAAAGTCTGTGTACGATGTGAGCTGCACTATTTCTTAATATTTCTTCGAGGTCTTCTAACGAATCACAATTAATGTGGTAAGTAAAATCAGTTAATGCCGGGTGTAAACTATGAACTGCGTGTTGTGATATCTGGTTGTTATATCTGTTATCACATTTCGTCTTGTTTGTCAAGTATTTCATTATCAGAATAAATACGTGCGTATAAATCACATCTTTTCTGGCCCAGTCGTTCTAAGAAATCGAGTGGGTTTTTATTATGATAAGTACGCGTATTTAGTATTTTAGAAATTAGTTGTTCCATAGTTCTTGTGTCCTGATATTTTCTTTTATTTTATTATCTCTTTGACGGTACTAATTTCCTTATCATAAACGGCGACTTTGGCTTTTCCTGTTAATTTATTTAAAATAGTTAAGACTAATTTAGCCTGATTAATATTTTTATGTGTATTATCTTCTTTGCAATATAGATTATATAAAAATTCACTATTCCTAATAAAATCTACTAATTGTAACGGATATCCGTCATACTCCGGGATTAATGCTAAATCGTGGTTTTTGATTTCTATTGCCATATTATTATCTTTTTAACTAACGTTGAACCTGTTATTTTTAAATTACTCAATTTTTCTTGCAACTTATACATAAAAATAAATGCTAAATTAATATTCTAAATTAATATACTAAATTATATTTAAATTACAAAAAAAAAATAAAATAAAATAAAACTAAATTAATAAACTTGTTTCTTGATACAACGATGTCTTCCCGATGTCTTCTTCCTTCAGCTCCTTCCCGTCGATTCTATAGCAAGAGGTTGTAGGTCCTTTTGGTTAAGGTATTGGAATACCAAAGTGCTTCCAAAGACTTGAAGATCTGCTGATGTACTAATACTCAGCTCCCAATCTTCTCATGCCAGTGGAAATAGGTCTCGCTGTTCTGTACCTGTAATAAGATAGAACTGCCGCGAAGTTACGTTTACACTTCCAAAAGCCCCTCCGTTCGGGCGCCAGCTAAATAAAAGTATCGCGGGTTGAAGTTTTTAAAAAGAAGCTTTATTGAGTGACATACATTGATATAGAAACAAGTACACAATTTATAACTTAATCACAAACTTAACGGGCATAGCATCTGTACGTCTCAAGGTACGACGGCAGAATGTCTGCTGAGGCTAGGTGGGGATTGCCTTTCATAGGGTTGGTGGAGGGGTTATCAAGCATTGTTTATTTATATCTTTAATACTATTGAAGAGTACATAACTATATATTTTTTCTTCTCGAGAAATTGTAGCTTACAGTCTTGTAATATGTATATAATGATAGTTGGTTTCTCTTATGTAGTGAAATTAAGACATGATTTTGTTTCTCTCTTTAACAAAGAATGTTTATTGTGACTTCTAATAGGTATGTATACCTTATTCAGAATACCTATTAGTAGAAGTCACAATAAATTGCTGCGAATGATAAGAATAGATTGTTATTATTAACCTGTACGACTACATTAATATTAACTCTGATTAATATTAATTATATATTCTGAATGCATTTAATAAAGATCGGAATAAGGGCTTTAAATGTAGTTTCCTTTGTTACAGAGAGAAACAAAACTATGTCTCTATTTCACTACCTAAGAGTAACCATCATTATAAAACTACATTTTCTGCTGCTTTTTTACGAAACGCGGAAAAAGTGAGATTTGATTTTGCTGTAAAACCAGGGGTAGAAAACCAAAAAAAAAATTGTGCATAATATCATTAGCTACTTCCGATGAACTGATTTTTGGCATACCACCCGAATCCCAACCTGCAAATTTTCACCTTGAAATTACAAAAATTACATTGCATCATGGGTGACTTAAGAAAAGAACTTGTATATGAACGAAGTGGTTTTCTTTACATCTCTCCCATTTAGGAGAAACAATTACAGGTGGCAATGTACGAAATTGTTCCTTTATTTACAAATACTGGATATAGTTTTGTTATGTGGTAGATGTTAGATTTTGCTTTCCTGTGCCGGTATTAACTTCATAGATTGAATTCGAGATTTTCTTCACAATTTTATATGGTTCAATCTTTAATTCATCTAATTTTTTTCTATTCAGTCGATTTCCGTTTTCCACATATACTCTGTCTCCTACATCCAATTCACATCCTTTCCTTTGCTAGTCAAAAATTTGTTTATTATAATTATGTTAGTGTATGTAATAACTAGTTTTTTTTTAAATCTCTTTTGAGGTCATAGTGATTATATCTTGATTTCAGTTCATGAGCTAGAATATTCACATTTTCACCATTAAAAGGTATTTTGGAGCATATTTTGTGACGGTGTGTTCTGTTTCGTTATATTTTTTTACACATTTCTGTGCAATTGTAGTCCATGCTGTTTTCTTATCACTTTAATTTATTTTACATCTGATCTTGTTTACTAAAGTTTGATTTAGCCTTTCATTAAGCCCGTTTGAATATGGTGCAGCCACATCAGTGAAAACCATTCTTATGTTCTCCTTCTTTAGAAATACTTTGGAATTTACACCAGGGTATTGATCCGATAATACCATATCAATATTGTAGTCTTGCTTCACATTTTTTATCAGTTTTATAAATAACTGGAGCGTTGATTTCTTGATGTAGAATTATAAGCATATCTTGTAAAATGATCAACCTGATGATGTAAGTTTTAATTTCTTTGTAGATCGTGATCCTCTAAAGCCTACAATGGTGTCAATTGATATAATTTCAAATGGGCAAGTTGCTGGGCCTAAATGTGGCATTAAACCATATTTTGGCTTCCTCCTTGATTTGGTTTTTATTCAAATATCATATTTCTCACAAATTTTCTTAATGTTTTCAGTGCTATTTTTGGCTGTGTAGAATGGAGTTATTTTATATTCATAAGGTTCTAATACTGGGTATTAGATATCTTATACTCCCACTCCTTTGATATAAGCATCCGTATAAATATTTAATGGTTTCAGTTGTAAAATTATATTAATAAAAGAATAAAAAAAAAAAAAAAATTATTGGAAGTTCAGGGTCAAAGATATTTAGAAGAGGTTCTGAACATAGCAATGCCTTTTTTTTTTTTTTTCGAATGATTCATGAAATTCTGTAGACCATATGAATTTCACGTCTTTATGTAACGGGTCCGGGATAATTGCACTGTATGGTACAAATTTATAATGAAAATTTATTTTTGCTAGGAATTGACGTATATTTCTTTTTGTTTCAGGAACTGGAAAGTTTTTGACAGCGGTTAAGGCAGAGGCCTGATTGAATTGCTTTCATTTATATGACCTAAAAATGTGGCATAAATAGAGAGTTAGCCGGACTCCATTGAGGTAGCAGCACACTGATAACGAGCTCTGTCTAACTGAGTATTATATTGTGGTTTAAAGTGAGTTTTTTGTAAAACAAAAGTTCGAAACCGGTTTATAAAGTGTTAAAGTGCTTAAAGGAAGTATTTTTGCTACAGTAATATCTACATATTATAGTCAATAGTCATCTTAAAGAAGTATATCACTTTTAGTGACGTCACAACTGCACCTTGGACATAGATCAAACCCAGCCTTCAAAAGGAATAAAAATAAAAAAAGGTAAAAATGGAATCAAAAACCTCGAGCAATATGAGCTTAGATGAGAAATTGGACCTCCTCATTAATTCTAGTGTTAGTATTAATTCAGAAATAGCTTCAATTAAAAGTTCTTTAAGTCAATTTAATGCAACTATTTCAAACATACAGGAAACTCAAAACTATTTAAAAACTCAATTTGAGAATATGTTTTCCGATTTAGAAAATATAAAAAAGAAATATCGAAGTTTAAAGCAGGATTTAGTTCGAATAGAAATGGACACTAAATTTATTCTAACCCAGCATGCAAATAAAAAAAGTGAAATAATAGGAATACCGTTTCACGAAGGAGAAAACACAAATAAATTAATCCAACAAGTGTTAGATCTACTTAAATGTGAAATAAATATTAAAGATCTAGATAATTATTACCGTATTAGAAGAAGAAATGGTTCTTTTACAGACATAATAATAATTCTTGAATTTTTAAGAAAACTAGATAGAAATATATTCATGTCTAAAGCTAGAGAAAATAGGGACAATTTAAATCTTAAAGCATTAAACTTAGAGTCCCTAAAGAAGCGTGATTCGGATAGGATTTATATAAACGAGGCGCAGACTAAGTATAATAGACAATTATTCTCTAAAGTGAAATCACTTCAGAGAGAAAGACTTTATAAATATGCATGGCACAAAAATGGAAACATATATATAAGAAAAGCAGAAGGCACAACACGATTACAGATTCATTCAGACGAAGATATATTATTATTAAAAACTCTATCTGATCCTAATTACGAAACGGATTCGAATGAATTTAGCCCAGACGAAGATTATAATAATAAAAAACGGACTTACCCCTCAGATGCCAGTCCAGGAGGAATTTCACAAAAAAGTTTGCCAAGTAAGAAACAAAAAGACACCGGACCAACTCAGTGACACATTTTCTCGCACCAACCGGATAGTAAATTTGTAATTGGAAAAAAACAATAATCTTGACAATGAACTTGAAAGTACGGATCCCCCACTCATGGTTAACAACACGAAGAGCAACTGTTTACAATATTTAAAACCCCGACCTCTAGATACACCAACCTACCAATATCAATATTGTTAACCGGCAGGATTAGCCAAACACCCAGGTGAGCTAAAAAACATCACTAATAACAATACTAAGGAATGTAAAAATATTTACGATATTAAAGAAAGTATAATGAAAATGATAATTATAATTTAATATTTTGTAATATATGTGGATATAAAAATATTTGGAATATAAATCCCTCTGAAGTCAATATTTCAGAAAACACATTAGCAATTTGTATCGTAGAAACATGGTTAACAAATAGTAATTTCAAAACTCCAAATTGGCTAAGAGAATATATCCCTTTTGCAAGCAATGCGATAAAAACTAAAACTCCTGGAAGAGCTAGTGCTGGTTTAATTACATTTATTAATAGGAATTTAACAAAAGATGCAACTCTTATTGAATGTGAGCAATATTTTATAATAATAAATTTCTTTCTAAATAATAAATTGATTACATTAGCTAACACATATTTACCACCGGGCTGTGATTTTGATATTTATTTAGACAAACTAGAGCGTGTGTTAAATAATATAAATATTAATTTTCCACACAATCACGTGATCTTACGCGGAGATTTTAATTCTCATGTGGGTAGTTTGAATGATGTAGAAGATGATTTATTTGAAAACTCATTACTTTACTCCAAAAGAAAAGTCAACCATTTAAACATTAATCGTCGCGGAAGATTACTTACTGAATTAATGGAATCTCATGGGTTTTTTTTTATGTAATGGGCGGACTGTTTCAGACAGACCAGGCAAATATACTTATATTTCAAGCAAAGGAAAAAGTACAATAGATTTAATTTGGATAAATGAAAATTGTTTTACCATATTTCAAGATTTAAAGATAACTGCCTTTTCCGATGAATCCGACCATTTAGGCTGCAATATCTCAATTTTAAATACTACCAACCTTAATAAAAAATACATAGTTAAACAGGAGTCAAAATCAATGAAAATTTCAGCACAGTGGGACAAAAACAAGACTAAAGAATTTTATAAAAATCTTCAAACATCTAACAGGATTTATTACAATGATAATGACACCAAGATATATGAAAATATGATTACCTGCCTTACAGATTCACTTCTAAAATCAAAACTAATGAAGCTGAAAAAATATCCTAATAATAACACCACTTCACAAAAAAAAATATGGTATGACCTCGAATGTAAACAATTAAAGAGACTGTATCACAAAAAATATACTTTAATGATCAAAAGTAATTATGAAGAAAATTCGGTTCAAGAATATCTAAATGCTAAAACAAAATATAGAAAAATAATACTTATGAAGAAAGCGGAATACCGAACTGATATTATAAAAAAATTACAAAACGTTAAAAATAGTACAGAATTTTGGAAAGTAATCAAATCCCTTAAACCGCCCTCAACTCATAGAAACGAAATAGAAATAAAACAATGGGTAGAATATTACAACATCTTATACGGGAAAAAAAACAATATTACATGTTAATTTCTTTTCTGTTACCCATCCACTCCTAGATATCCCTTTTTCATTAGAGGAATTACAATATTGTATCAAAAAATAAAAAAAAAATAAGTCTCCTGGATTTGATAATATCACTTATGAAGTTTTTAAAAATTTAACTCCTGAATGGGAACACTACCTCCTAAACCTCTATAACATGGTCATGGACACTGAGAAACCCCCGTCTCTATGGTCTATATCAAAATTACATCTAGTCCACAAGAAAGGGGAAAAGAAGGATTCAACAAACTATCGCGGCATCTCTTTGATAAACAATGCTACGAAACTGTTTACAGCTATGCTGTCACAAAGAATTATGAGATGGGCGGAGATGGAAAAATTAATTCCTGAAGAACAAGCAGGTTTTAGAGAAGGAAGAGGATGCGAAGAACACATTTTCACACTTTCTTCATTAATAAATATTAATTTGCGCGCTAAAGGAAGCTACGTATATGCTATATTTGCAGATTTTAAAAAGGCGTTTGATTCTATAAACCATAATTTACTATGGCAGAAATTGTTTGATGTGGGACTGAGTGGAAAAATTATCAGAGTAATGAAAATGTTATATGATAATGCAAGCATGCATATAAAAGTTGGCAACGAAGTTTCTGAAAACAACAATATTAGCTCAGGTCTTCTTCAGGGTGAAAGCCTAAGCCCATTACTCTTCATTCTATTTCTTTCAGATATTTTATAATATTTCCAATGTAACGGGGTGACTGGGATTTCCATTAATAAAAACAAAGAGGTTATAATGCTCCTATTTGCTGACGACATTGTCCTTTTAAGTAATTCATGGCAAAGTACTCAGAAGAAGTTGAAAATACTAGAAATATACTGTGATAAAAATTCGCTATTCCTAAACCCAGATAACTACTATATAGTAGTTTTCCACAAATCCCCTAAAACAAAAAAAATAAAACCATTCTACTGGAAAGAAAATCAACTACAAATAAAAAAGGCTTATAATTATCTAGGAGTTCCATTTACCTCAACAGGAAAGTTTGCAAAAGCAGCTGACCACTTTGTACAAAAAGCAACTATTGCAAGCGCAAAAGTAAAAGCAATACTTATAAAGGGTAAAAGTGATTCCTGGGAATCAAAAATGGTTCTTTTTGATGTTATGGTCTCATCAACACTTCTGTATGCAGCTCAGATCTGGAGTTTAAACTACCTGGAAACTATCGAAAATATTTAACTTAAATTTCTAAAAACACTATATTTCTGGCCCAAATGCACACCAAATTATATTGTAAGATTAGAAACAGGACGGAATCCGTTATTCGTCCCAGTACTAAAAAAAATAATAAATTTTTCAATTAAAATCATGGCATTACCAGAAAATCGGCTACCCCGTATCTGCCTCGAAAGACTTTTAGATTTACATACCAATAAACCAGATTTTCATTATAACTGGGTATCTCAAATTAAATAATTAACCATTAACGGCAGTATCCCAGAACACTTTCAAGATTTTTTCAATCCACAAAAATTATTACCTAATAAAAATAACATAATAGAAAAAGTCACTAATCATTTATTATCAACAGACATTGATCGTACTTTAAATACAAGGTATAACCCATTATTTATGAAAATTTCAAATTTTAATAACCCCCAGCCGGAAGATTATTTAAAATATAACATTAATATAACCAAAATAAGAACCGTTAGCCAACTGAGAATAGCCAAATGTGACTACTTGAAAATATTTTTTAAAAATATTTACAAATTAAAGCTAATGAAAAATGTGTAGATTGTAGCTTATTTATCGTAAATAGCTGTAAACATCTGTTGTTAGAGTGCCAAAGACACGATAATTTTCGAAAAAAATACCTAAAAGACTATATAGTTCAAACAGATGATAATCTATCTTTGGAAAATATTTTATCCTACAATAGCATTGAAAAGATAAATAACGTCTTCCTATTTATTTTAAATGTTTTAAATGCTAGCAAAAAGTAATTGGTTTATTTCTTTTGAATTAACTAAATAAAATATTGGATTCTATTGCAATTGCTGCTACAACTTCTGTCACCCTAGACTATAATCAATATCAATTATTATAAATTGTAAAAATGTATGTTTTTATTTTTATTTGTTTGTATATATCATTATAGCTTGTAAGAAAAAAAAAAAATCTTTTGTTCGTATAAATTATTATAATATGTAGAAATACTTTTTCTGTTAGTACTAATTATATAACATGTAAAACTCTTTTTCTATTTGTATTTATCGTTTGTTTACTATTATGTAATTATTATTGTTATTGGCTAACTCAATTGCCATAAAGTTTATACTTTAAAGCAATTAATAAAAAAAAAAAAATAAAAAAATCAGGGTATACCAAATTTTGTTGTTTTCTGTGTGAGTGGGACAGCAGAGATCGCAAAAGTTATTACATAAAGAAGGAACGGCCCAAACGAAATCTTGTACCTGGAGAAAAAATGTACTGTACGAACCAATAGTAAAACCAGAAAACGTTTATCTTCCACCATTGCACATTGGTTTGTTAAGGCACTGGATAAAAGTGGCCCTAGATTTCTATATTTAAAAACCACATTTCCTCGGATCAGTGATGCAAAAATTAAAGAAGGTGTATTTGTAGGTCTACAAATAAGGGAGCTTATGAAGCATCAAGACTTTGAAGAATGTTTGAACGTATAACCAGAAAATCAGCTTGGATTTCTTTTAAACGTGTTGTGAAAGAATTTCTTCGAAACAAAAAAACAGAAAACTACAGAGAGCTAGTTTCTGATGTTCTACAAAATTATAAGGCTTTGGAAAGTAGTATGTTTCTAAAAATATATTTTCTTGACTCGCATTCGGATTTCTTACCTGAAAATCCTGAGGCTGAATGATGAACATGGTGAGCGATTCCATCAAGAAATATCCACTCTGGAGACACGATACCATGGAAAGTGGAATCCAAATGTGTTGGCAGACTATTGTTGGTCTTTGAAGAGAGATGTACCAGCCGCAAAATACAACAGGAAATTATCAAAGGCTACATTTCGATTTAAATTACGGAATGAATGCTCATTAAATAAAATTCCTTCTTTTAACACTATATTATTTTTTTATTTTGAAATTACACAAAATCCTTGCCCCTGAGACAAAAATGATTTTCAAATTTGGAATCAGAGCACCAAGTTCTAAAAGAAACAGCCATTTTAATTCATTTAACAGACAAAAACATAAATTTTGTTGTCCAGTGTAACTGCTATCAGTTTTAAGTAACAAGCAGACAAACCAGGTTTAACAGCAAAAAACTTTAATTTTCGTAAAGAAATCTTTCTGTACGCAAATGAGCAAGCCTCCTCTACCCCTATCTTTACAATGCATCTTAACTGCCGAAGAATAATAACAAATATAATTATTAAAAAAAAAAAGAAGGGCAAATCAATATCCGACAAACGCCATGTTTCAGAAAAACAGAGAACTTTGATTTCCATTAAACCGTTGATCTCTGATGCAGACACGTTGTGTAAAGTATTATTACCGTAAATATTCCAAAATCGAATTTTTAATTTATTTTTCAGTGAGGAACATGGCCGCTACTGCTATCCAGCTAACTAAAACAGCTCCCTATTTACTTAAGTAATTCCAGTGGCATTAGCGCACGTATCAGCTCGGGACTTTACAAATATTGTGTACATACATAATTGAACAATTAGTGAAGTTTTCCGGCTAGATGAGTCCCTAGAAACTAATTTATAACGGTGGACTATATAGTTGCTCTGAAAAACGCCCACTACCATTTTTCTTTGTTGATCTGGAGCCAGCAGATAACAATATGGAGGTTTTTAACATCAGAAGACTGGTGTACTCCGTGGTCAAATTTGAAGTACCTCGAGTCAAAAAAGAAATTGTACAGTGTACTAGATGTCAAAACCTAGGCTACACGAAAACGTATTGTAATCGTCAGACAAGATGTGTTAAATGTGCAGAGCCGCAATAAAACTCATCAATATGATGATGATCAGACTTATTTGGACTTACGGTATAGAGTTATGGGGATCCACCAAACCATCGAATTCTTCCCGCATCCAATCACTCCAATCCAAAATCCTTAGAAAAGTCCTTCATGCTCCTTACTTTGTCACAAATGACATCATCCACTATGACCTTAATATCCCATAAGTCGCTGATTTGGCACGAACCAGATACCTCTCCTTTCATTATAAACTCACCCCTCATCCAAATCCACTTTTTGCACCACTAGCTTCCCATTCCATTCCTGGCAATCCTCCGATGCACCTCAAAAGAAGATGGCTTCGGGATCTTCTTCTTTTGTAAATTTAATTAGAGTACTACCAATGAGTAGTAGTTCCTCAACAAGTCTTAAGCATGTTATCATATTGCATTGTATACAGCATATTTACTGGATGTGTTTTCTAATACAGTTGTAAATTTCAATTAATAAAAGATTAAAACAAAAAAAAAAAAAAAAAAAAATTTAAGAGATTTATAAGAACAAGTAAGAAGTAAACGCTCTGTGCTTTTACAGTTATCGTGAAACTTCCTATTAATTAGAACCAGTGGCGCAAGCAGGATTACTATCTGGGGGGGTGGGCTGGGTTTATATAAATATATATATATATATAGCTAAATAAAATGATCGCGGTTTGGAGTTTTTAAAAAGAGGCTTTATTGTGAATTACATATATTGATCAAGATACAAGCACAATTTATAACTTAATATAAAATTTCGAGTATAATATCTGTACGTCTCAACGTACGACGGCAGAGTGTCACCGAGGCCAGGTGGGGGTGATCTTTTATAGGGTTTTGGGGAGAGGGGATATCATACATTTTATTTATATTTCTAATCCTGTTGAGGTACACATAACTCCTCCCCCCCCCCCCCCCCCCCCCCCGAGTTCCGAGGTCTCCGATGGAACAGATATCTTAGTGTAAATAGGTTAGAATCTATACAATAAAATAAAAGTTTTGAACCTTATACATTTCTTAATACCTTTTACACTAAAATTTAAATATAATAGATAACATTCTATAAATAAAAGGGATTGGACCTTATACTCTAAGTTTATACAAAAATAAAAGGATCATATCTTGTGTACCAAGTATTTGAAAAACAAAAAGATTAAACTCCGTATTGGAATAGGATTATCAATTTTCTATAAACAAAAGGATTAGACTTTGAATTTCCTGTTTACTAAGTTAGGATTTGTACACTTGAAAAATAAAAAGATTAACCCTTGTACGTTTAACGCTAGAATAGGATTTTATACAACTGTCGAAAACAAAAGGATTAGACCTTGTCCTTTTCTTAATATTAACAATAAACTTAAATTATATACAAAAATATCATTTTTACACATAGGTTACTTACATGCTAAAGTACAATTTCCCTAACAACTAAAAGATAACAGAATATTCCTTAATACTAAACAATACATTATTTAAATAAAAATAAGAGTCTTTGAATTAGTTTCTTCTATTACAAATAATCTTCTAAATTCAAAATTACTCAATTAAAACAATAGCATTTTAAATCAAAATAATAATTCAAATACTCTTTTAATTACAATTAATAATAATTTCAAAATAAAATACATATTTTTCTCAATGATCAATCAAAATAATATTTCAAGACAAATAGTAGTATTCAAATATTTATTATAGCGAATACAAAATATTAATTACAAGATAAATCAAACAGAATATTACTGTGAAATAAAATAATAATTTGAATGATCTTATACATTATTTACTTTGAATATAATATTTTACAGCAAAATACAAAAGTCCGATTTTATTAAAATAACTACAGCATTGTCAGTTTAATATAAATACAGATAATTCTTTCAATATAACATAAACATCTTTCCCTAATACCATTACACTTATTACGTTTTATTAAAATAAATGATTTCTAAGATATTTTAATATTGTTTAAATAAAATTAAATATTTTTAATCAGAACCATTATCTGAGTCGTCTGAATCATAATTATCCGAGGCATCCGAAATATTCACTCGAATGGATTCATTATCGTCGTCTGAAATAGATTGTTTCCTTTTTCTTCTTTTCCTAGTGGGCCTTTTAATATTGTCAATATGTGTTTTAATTGGTCTTTTATCTTTTACTAGTACATTTACTTTTTTAAACTTGTCCCTACTTTTTATTTTTGCTAGAGAATTTTTTAAATATTCTATGCCTTCTAATTGTTTTTGAATATCTGGGGGTCTTCTCTATTTCTATTTAATTTTTCAGTTCTTAATTCTTTTAGTTCTAATTAATTCATGTAGTAGTTGTTGATCTTTATGATATTTTAATACGTACTGTTCAGTCAGGTCAATATTTTTGTCTGATCCTAATTTGGAGGTTCCGAAAGTAATTTCATTGGGTGTTAATTTTAGTTTATTTATTGTTTAAAGTATTATTGTAGGCTATTACTGCTAATCTTAATTTTGTTGCATTGAACGTTTATCTCTCTCTTTCCCTGTTATTCTTAATAATTCGTTTAAGGTAGAATGGACTCTGTTCAATAATCCTAAAGAGTTTGAATGACTAGCAGACGTGTAATGTAAGATAATATTATTTTTTTCACAAAACTGTTTAACCAAATTATTTTTCATTTCCGTCCCTTGGTCCAAGGATATTTGTAACGGTGTCGGAAAATATTTCATGTAGTTGGTTAGTGCATTACAGATATTTATTGCGTTTTTCGATTGTAACGTTTGGGCAAATAAATGTTTTGAAAACGTGTCCACCGCTGTGAAAATTATTGCGTTGTTGAAAATAAATATGTCACTCATTAATTCCTGAAACGGTCTTTCTGGTGTAGGTGTAATCTGAAATTTGGTTTTTATAGGTTTACGGTCATATTTTGTAACTTTGCAAGTTTCGAATTTATTAATATATTCTGCTATTTTATTTTTCATACCCGGAAAATAATATTCTTTTTTAAGCTTTTCGAACGTTTTATTTATACCCTTATGTTTAGTCTCGCCTAAATGATAGTTATCTATTATTTCTATTTGTTCATTTGGGTTTTCGACGTCATTTGTTTGTATTTTTTTTTATTTAACCGATGGGTATTGTGTTTCTACTATTTGTTGAATTGTTTTAAATTTTCGGTTATTTCATTAGGTGACTTACAAATTATCCCGTAAGTTTTATTAGGTTCAAGTATTTGTTCTAATAATGAGGTGATATCCGACTTTCCGTAAATGTTTAATTCATATCGGCGTTTCCCGAATGGTTTAGTAAAATTTATTTTAGTATTACCCCTTTTTATGATTATTTGATTCTTCTCTTGAATGCATTTCTCTGGTTCGCAAATTCGTACCTGTTCATTGCTTGATTCTTGCGAGTGAATTGTCTCTAAATCTTCCTCTGATGGTGCCTGTAGATCTTCCAGTATTGCTTCGTATTCCGAATTGTTTTCGTCAGCAATATCTTGGTTCAGCAATTCTTCGACATCCATTTCTTCGTCATCTCTGGTATGATTTATTTCGTCAATTCCTCTAGAAAGTGCGTCGGCTACGTAATTAGTTTTACCTTGGATATGCTTAACGTCGAATTCGAATTCTTGGAGCTTCCATATCCATTTCATTATATGCGTGTTACCATTTTTCATTGAGAAGATCCACGTTAAGGGTTTATGATCAGTACATAAAAGAAATCTTGTGCCGTACAAATAAGGTTTAAAATACTGTGTCGCCCATACAACTGCTAACAATTCTTTTTCTATTGCGCTTATTTTAGTTCGGCATTTTGTAATACTCTGGAAGCAAATGCTACGGTGTGTTCTATTTCGTTTTCATCTTTTTGTGATAGTACAGCTCCGATGGCTTTATTACTAGCGTCTGTGGTTAGTATAAATGGTTTTTCCCAATCTGGGTACTTTAAAATTGGTGTATTGCTCATCATTTCTGTTAGGGTTTGACATGCCTCTTTTATTTCTTTAGTGCCATATATTTTGGTTTTCAAGGAGTTTGAAATTGGTCTGGTTATTTTTGCATAGTTGTCGATAAATTTCCTATAATACCCGGTCATGCCGAGGAATTGACTCGTCGTCTTTTCATTACGCGGAATAGGAAATTTTAGAATAGCTTCAATTTTTTTCACATCTGTTTTTAATCCGTCCGGGGTTACGACGTAGCCTAAAAAGGTTAATTTGGCTTTAAAGAATTCGGTTTTATCTAACTGTATTGAGAGGTTATGTTGTTTCAGGGCTTCAAATACTCTTTTTAAGTCTTTTAAATATTCTTCCTCATTTTTTGAATAAACTATTATATCGTCGATATAAATCATTGAATTGGGAATATTTTATATCATCATTGTCATTGCTCTTTGAAAGGTTGGAGGTGCATTACACAGGCCAAAAGTCATACGCAAAAATTCAAAATGCCCAATTTCAGTGGAGAACGCGGTTTTAGCTATTGATTGTTCGTCCATCTGAATTTGGTGAAACCCAGACGCGAGGTCTATGGTGGAAAATATTTTCGATCCCTTTAATCTATTTAACAAGTCCTCAATGTTCGGTAGGGGAAATCCGTCTTTTACGGTTGCCTGATTTAACTTCCTATAGTCGATGACCATCCTAATTTTTTTCGGTACAATCCAAAGTGGGGAATTATATGGCGATTTGCTAGGTCTTATTATTTTATTATTTAATAATTTTTGCACTTAATCGTTTATTTGTTTTTTAAATTGTTCCGGGTAACGGTAATTACGCGTATAAATTGGATTTTCATTCGTCGTTATTATTTTATTCGTTTTATTAATCCCGTTGGTTTTAAATTTTCGTCGTCTCTTTTTAATACTTCGCCATGCTGGCCTCTAATTTCAATTAATTCCTCTTTTATTTTCGGTTTTATGTGTTCATGTCGGATTAAGTTTTTATTTCATTTTTATCGTCGATAAAAAATAAATCGCTTTCTAATTTAAATATTCTTTTATTATATTTTAATTCATTTTTTTCCAAATCAATTATTAATTTTAATTTTCTCATAGTTTCATAACCTAGTAAAAATTGAAATATATTGCTAAACGGAAAGATTAGGAATTTAACTTTTTGATTGATTCCTATCAGGGGCTTAAGGTTGATTATCACGCTTTGTGACCCTTCCGCTCTTCCTGTAGGGGTTTTTATCGCGAAGCCCTCCTTAATTATTTCCGAATAACATGGAATGTGATCGGGGTGTATATAATTTTTTGTGGCAACCGTATCAATTAACCATTTGTTCCCTAATTTGTCGATTAGATTGGGTAAATCATTATTTAAATTCAAATCGTTCAACTCTATATTACGCATAGTTTTATTTTTTGTTCATGTTTGTGTCAAATTTGTTTATTATTATGTGATTTATTTCTTAAATTCGGTCTAAGTCCGGAGGTCTGCTCGTGCTCGGGCCTGATTCTAAAAAATGGTTCTGTTTTTGTTCTAGTAATTCTATACACTCTTGTAATATTTTTATTTGTTTATCTTTTTCCTCCTCTATCGCGTGCACTCCATTACATACTGTTCTTATTGACACCGTATTTGAATCTATTTGAGGTTCATAATTATTTTGTCTTAAATTTCTAGAGGGGGTTTTATTGAAAAATCGATGTTGCGCTTGAGGATCCCACGGTTGATTAAAAATTGGAGTTGAATATTCTATAGCTCGCTGTTGTGGCCGGAAGTTATGCTGATTATTATTGTTAAAGGAATTAAAGGTTGGACCTTGTTTATGCTGATACTGTTGCGGTCGGTAGTGTTGAGGATTATTATGAGACGTATATTGCTCGCGATAATATTGATGGAGTCGGTAATTTTGGTAGTCGTGGTGGTTATTAAAATTCGGTCTATATTCTTTATTTCTATAATTATTCTCCCTAAATTTTTCTTTTTATAATTATTTTGAGCTGGGTTATTTTTATATTGTTTTTTTGTGAACTCTGTGTGAAAACAGATTTCCGTCATACTCCGGGATTAATGCTTAATCGTGGATTTTGATTTCTAATGCCATATAATTATCTTTTTTAATTAATGTTGAACCTGTTATTTTTAAATTACTTAATTTTTCTTCCAACCCATTCATAAAGATAAATGCTAAATTAATATTTTAATTATACTTATTACTAATTATATATATATATATATATATATATATATATATATATATATATTTTTTTTTTTTTTTTTTTTTTTTTTTTTCTCATTTTATTGAAATTTACAACTGTACAATATATACATCTAGTAAATAGGTTGATTATGATTACAACAACATGCCTAAACTTGAAAAGGACTACTCATCAGTAGCACTTCAATATAAATCTACACTAGAAGGTCACTAGGCCATCTTCTTAATTATATTTAAATTACAAAATTACTTTAAAAAAAAATAATAAAAAAATAAAAATAAAATAAATTAATTATACTTGTTTCTAGATACAACGATGTCTTCTCGATGCCGCATCCTTTAGCTCCTTCCCGTCGATTCTTTAGCAAGAGGTTGCAGGTCCTTTTGGTCAAGGTATTGGAATACCAAAGACTTGAAGATCTGCTGATGTATTCTGCTAATAATCAGTGGAATCACTTCTCATGCCAGTGGAAAGAGGTCTCGCTGTTCTGTACCTGAAATAAGATAGAACAGCCGCGAAGTTACGTTTACGCTTCCAAAAGTCCCTCCGTTCGGGCGCCAGCTAAATAAAAGGATCGCGGTTTGGAGTTTTTAAAAAGAAGCTTTATTGAGAAGTACATACATTATACAAGAAAAAGTACACAGTTTAAAACCTATTGCAAGACTTCGTACGTAGTATGACCATACGTCTCAACGTACGACGAATAGAATGTCTGATGTGGCCAGGTGGGGGTGGCCTTTTATAGGGTTTTTGGGAGAGGGGATATTATACATTTTATTTATATTGCTAATCCTGTTGAGGTACACATAACTATATATATATATATATATATATATATATATATATATATATATATATATATATATATATATATATATTACCTCTTTGGCAGGTAATCGATTGATGTGAGGGTTACTTAGAACACGTGGTGTAATTAACCATTATTTTTTACCATTATTACAAAATAAGGGAAACATTTTTGTTATATTTACAATTGAACAGAATAAACAATTACACGTTTCTATTTAGAGGGAACTACAACTAATAAAAAAAGAAAATAAATGAATATTTAAAACTATGTACAATACTATTAATGACAATACAAACAATGCTTACTTATACTTATTATAGTCACTACTTGCGTGCTTATTGGTGTGCACACCCTATAGCTGTCTGACACTCCACCAGTAACATCATAAGAACAACGCCCTTGCAACTATATCACAGTCTTCTCAGCATGTGCTCTGTTCTCTGTGTGGTACTTGTTGTAACACTCTAAGCAAAGAGGTTATGGACGGCATTGTTATCGAGGTATCAACCTTGCTCTGCTACATATATATATATATATATATATATATATATATATATATATATATATAGTTATAGAAACCCAATGGTATTAGAGATAATAAATAAATGTACACTATCCCCTCTCCTAGATAACTGTATAAAAGGCCACCCCCACCTGTGCCCGACTGACACTCTGCTTCTACACGTTGTGATGCCAGTTTGTTCAAACACGAAGTCCTTGTATTAGGCTATAAATTGTGCTTTTTCTTGTATAATGTATGTCTGTCAATAAAAACGCTCTTTTTAAAAACTCAGTCCCGCGAACCTTTTATTTAGCTGGCGCCCGAACGGAGGGACATTTGGAAGCGTTAACGTAACTTCGCGGCAGTTCTATCTTATTTCAGGTACAGAACAGCGAGACCTCTTTCCACTGGCATGAGAAGATTGGGAGCTGAGTATTAGTACATCAGCAGATCTTCAAGTCTTTGGGAGCGCTTTGGTATTCCAATACCTTGACCAAAAGGACCTTCAACCTCTTGCTAAAGAATCGACGGGAAGGAGCTAAAGGGAGCGTCATCAAGAAGACATCGAAGACAACGTTGTATCAAGAAAAAGTATAATTAATTTTATTTTTATTTTTATTTTTAAGTAATTTTTGTAATTTAAATATAAGTTAGTAATAAGTATAATAATTTAAATTTAGCATTTATCTTTATGAATGGTTTGGAAGAAAAATTAAGTAACTTAAAAATAACAGGTTCAACGTTAATTAAAAAAGAAAATAATATGGCTCTAGAAATTAAAAATCATGATTTAGCATTAATCCCGGAATATGACGGAAATCCGTTACAACTAGTTAATTTTATTAGAAATAGCGAATTTTTATATAATTTATACTGTAAAGATGATAATACCCATAAAAATACAAACCAAGCTAAACTTGTTTTAACAATCTTAAATAAACTAACTGGAAAAGCTAAAGTCGCCGTATATGATAAGGAATTCAATACAGTAAAAGAAATAATAAAATTCTTAAAGAAAAAGTACCAAGACACGAGAACTAGAGAACAATTAATTTCGGAAATTTTAAATACGCGGACTTACCATAATGAAAACCCACTCGATTTCTTGGAACGACTGGGCCAAAAAAGATGCGATTTATATGCGCGAATTTACTCCGACAATGAGATATTAGATAAACAGGACGAAATGTATAGGTATGACAAACAGATATCCCACCACGCAGTACATAGTTTACACCCAGCACTAACGGACTTCATTTACCATATAAAATTTGACTCATTAGAAGACCTAGAAGAAATACTAAGAAACAGCGCGGCTCATATCGTACATAGAATTTATGGCGATAAAAAACACCAAAAAAACCCAGTTCAAAATAATTACAAAAAGATAAATTTTGAAAATAATTACAAAAATAAAGAGTACCGACCAAATTTTAACAACCACTATGATTATCAAAATTACCGACCCCATCAGTACCACCGCGAGCAATATACGTCGTATAATAATCCCCAACATTACCGACAGCAACAGTATCAGTATGAGCAAGGTCCAACCTCTAATTCTTATAACAATAACAACCAATATAACTTCCGGCCACAACAGCGAGCTATTGAATATACGACTCCGATTTATAATCAACCGTGGGACCCCCAGTCACAACATAAATTTTTTAACAAACCACCCTCCAGAAATATTAGGCAAAATTACCAACAACCGCAAATAGATTCTAACACCGTTTCGATGAGAACTGTTTCTAATAGGGTACATACAATTGAAGAAGAAAAAGACGAAAAAATTAAATTATTGTTAGAGCGGATTGAATCTTTGGAAAAAAGACAGGATCATTTTTTAGAATTAGGCCCAAGCACGAGCAGACCTCCGGACCGGATATAAATAATTTAAATTCTAAACAGACCATTGATAACCAGGATAAACAAATAGAAATTCACGACTTAAATTTAAATAACGACTTAGCAAATCTAATCGACAAAAAAAATGAAAAAAAACAATTAATCTGCGACGAACATTTAAAACCGGAAATAAAAGAAACTGTAGAAAATTCTGTAAACAATATTAAGAGTGTGGAAAAAGCGTATAATTTAAAACCGGAAATAAAAGAAAGTGTAGAAAATTCTGTAAACAAATTTAAGAATATGAAAGACGACGAAAATTTAAAATACCAAAAACTTGAAGAACTTAATAAAAATAAAGAAACATTCCGAAACGAATATCGTAAATTAAATAAAACATTAAAAACCGTTAATAAGTCACGGGAAGGTAAAGGAAAAAATATAGTTAGTAAAATCAAAAAAACGGAAGACTTAAATTCAAATTTAGTGAAAGAAACAAAAAATTTAAAAGCTTCAGAAAGTAATTTGAAAATAACTGTTGAAAAATTAAATAATAATGTAACAAAATTTAACGAATTAAACCAAAAGACCTTTAAAGAAGTAATGGCTTCTATAAAAAGTAGGCCTGTTCACTGCCAAAATAAGTTAAAAAATATTAAAGCTCAACTAAATGTTGCTCTAGGCGAGAAAGCAGTACACAACCTGTTTAAAAATGGAATGGTTAAAATCAGAGGAAGTAAATCAAAAAATAATTTTCCACTTTGGATTGTACCAAAAAAAATGTTTAAATATAGGAAAAAACTAAGTAAAAATATTTAAATCGGATAATTTGTTGATTCTGGTAACTTCGAATTCAACATCATACCAATTATTAGTTTTCAGTTTTATGTTTTAGAAGCATAGAGATTTAAACAATAGAATTAAAACGATTGTTTTTCAATCTGATAACTCTCTTAACTATTATAATTTATATTCATACCAGTTTTTGTTAATACTTAAATTTATTAATATTATCATTAATTATTAATAACACGTTTTAACTATTTCTGTAAAATTATAACTTACTTATTTTCATTTAGATTGCAAAATTTAGTTTTATGTTGCTTCTCATTACGATGTTTCGTTTATAATTAATATTAATAGGTACTAATTTTGAAAATAGTAGTAAATTTCTAACAAATCAAAAATCATTATTTAATTTTAAGAATAACTTAATAATAATAATTAATTAATAATTTAATAATAATGATTTAGTTGATAATAATTATTTGTATGTTAATGTTAATTAGACTTTTAAAGAATGTATTTATATGATTATTACTCCGATAATAATGTTAACTTTCATATATGCGTTACTAAATACGTTTAGGATTAAACGGTTGTATTCGTTCTATTTTTAAGCTTCTATTATGCTTGCTGTTTAAACAATTACATCGTATCGACGAAACTAAAATAATCTGTAAATTAAAATTATTATTTTACTTTATTATTCTAACAATTCAATTTAAACAAAACGAGGTATGATCATTTTATTTAATGTCCTGTTAATCACTAGAATCGAAATATTAAATATAAAGCTAAAGGGATAAACGATTTCAGAGATTTGAGTTTAAATTTAAATGCAATATGCATAGCAATTTTATTTATCTACGTGATTAAGTATTGTCATTTTTGGTTAAAAATCTAATAAGTTTACATTACGTCTCGATCTTTATTTCTTGCTTATTTTTGTTTTTAAGAAGTTGAATATAATTGTTATAAACATTTTTATGCATTTATAAAATGAAGTTAGCGTTACAGATATTATATGATTTGAATGATTTACACTTCAAAAATTTAAAATAGACTTATCAGAATAATTTGGTTAATATTCATTCCAAACCTTAGAAAAAATATCATTTTATCATTTTTATAGTCAGACAGAATTTAAGTTAATGATAGATATTTTTAATTTTAGTAATGCACTGACTAACTATATGACATACTTTCCCACACCTCTACAAATATCATAAGGACCAACAATTATTACATAAATTAATTAGATCGAAAATAAATGACGAAAAAGAAACAAGGACTGAAAAATTAAATACAAATAGAGAAGACCCTTTAGATATTCAAAAACAATTAGGGGATACAGAATATTTGAAAAATACCCAAGCGAAAATAAAAAGCAGAGACAAATTTAAAAAAGTAAATGTAGTAGTAAAATACAAAAGACCAATTAAAACTCATATCGACAATATTAAAAGGCCCAATAGGAAAAAACGGAAAAAGAAACAATCTATTTCAGACGACGACAGCGAATCTCTTCGTGTAAACATTTCGGATAATTACGATTCAGACAGTGGTTCTGATTAGAAATATTTAATTTTATTTAAACGATATTAAAATGTTTTAAAAATCTTTTATTTAAAGAAATAATAAATGCAATGGTATTAGGAGTAATGTTTATGTTATTTTGAAAGAATTATCTGTATTAAACTGACAATGCTGTAGTTATTTTAATAAAGTTGGACTTTTGTATTTTGATGTAAAATATTATATTCAATGTTAATAATGTAAAAGATCATTCAAATTATTATTTTATTTCACAGTAATATTCTGTCCGATTTATTTTGTAATTAATATTTTGAAGTCACTATCATAAAAATTAGGATACTATTATTTTGTCTTGAAATATTATTTTGATTGATCATTGAAAAAGTATGTATTTTATTTTGAAATTATTATTAATAGTAATTATTGTAAAGGAGTGTTTGAATTATTATTTTGATTTAAAATATTATTATTTTAATTGAGTAATTTTGAAGCTAAAAGTATTATTTGTAATAGAGGAAACTGATTCAAAGACTCTTATTTTATTTTTCCTTTTATTTAAATAATGTATAGATATGAATTGTTTAGTATTAAGAAATGTCCTGTTATCTTTTAGTTATAAGGAAAATTGTACTTTAGCATGTAAGGAATTTGTAATGTATAAACATTTTATAGTTTAAGCTTATTGTTAATATTAAGAGATGGGCAAGGTTTAATCCTTTTATTTTTCAAGTGTGCAGATCCTGACTTAGTAAACAGGAAGTTCAAAGTATAATCCTTTTGTTTATAGGAAGTTGATAATTGTAACTTTTTGTTTTCAAATGTTCAAATTCTAATTCAGTAAACAAGGTCTAATCCTTCTATGCTTGTACAAACTTAGAGAATAAGGTCCAATCCCTTTTGTTTATAGAATGTTATCTATTGCAATGTTATGACTTAGTGTAAAAGGTATTGAGAAATGTATAAGGTCCAAACCTTTTATTTTTATTGTATAGAATCTTACCTATTTACACTAAGATATTTGTTCCATCGGAGACCTCGGAACTTGGGGGGGGGGGGGGGGAGAAGTTATAGAAACCCAATGGTATTAGAGATAATAAATAAATGTACACTATCCCCTCTCCTAGATAACTGTATAAAAGGCCACCCCCACCTGTGCCCGACTGACACTGCTTCTACACGTTGTGATGCCAGTTTGTTCAAACACGAAGTCCTTGTATTAGGCTATAAATTGTGCTTTTTCTTTTATAATGTATGTCTGTCAATAAAAACGCTCTTTTTAAAAACTCAGTCCCAGTATAGGGTAAAAAGTTCAAGTATAGGGAATAGGAATAACCTAACTTAATCCTATTTAAACATGTAAATATGTATAATATTTACGTATGTAATATAATAAGTGTATATGTATAATACGCCCCGGCGGCGTGGAAGAAGTCTCGTCCAGCAAGGGATAGACCAGTTCAGAACGAGAGAAAATCAGGTCCGTCCAAACAGAAAGGTGGTCCAAGAAAGAAAGAGAGAAGATGCCATGGGTGCGGAAAAACCGGGCATCTCGTGGCACAGTGTCCGTGGACCAAATGCTTCGATTGTGGAACGGAAGGTCACATAGCTCACCAATGCCCCTACATTTTTCGCCGAAAGGGTAGCCAGCAGGGTGAACCAATAGAGGTGAATGTACAGGAATTGCGGAGAAGATCCCTAGCAGTGCGGAGGAGATCATCATCCGAAGAGGACCCGGGGAGCAGTAGCGAAGAAGGTGCTTGGAGAAGTCAGCGGCGGAGAACTACGCAGAAAAAAGAGCAGCGCCAAGCAGCACCCGGAAAGAGGAGGCAGAGCAGGACCTGAGGTGGGTGCTGGAGGAGAGGCGGCCACGCGTTCTGGTGCAACAATGTAAGTAGTCAACGCGGTAGCTGGTTGCCTATAATTAGTTGAAGAGTGGATTAAGGTGTCTGGTAGACACCGGGAGCTCCAATACTCTGATGTCAAGGCACGCGGTGGACAGGTTATGTGGCAAGGAGAGGTCATCCCAGGTAAAGGTATGTGGATGTAGGTTGATTACCCTAGGGGGACCTTGTTCCGTGATAGGAGGGATAGAGGTGGGACTAAAGAAATGGGCGGAAACGGGAAACAGCTTGCGGGTACATGTTGAGGAGCAGATGCCTCGTGAATACCAGGTGATTGTTGGTTGTGACTTGCTGAGGCAAGTAGGCTCGATCATATGGAATCGAAAAGGGGGGTGGAAAATATGTTTGTGGAGGTAAGCATATAAATGCCAGCGAGTGGTGAATGGGTCGCGCATTGGAGCTGTGAGTAGGGTGACTGATTGGAGGGAAGAATTGAAGCGGGAATATGATGATATCTTTTTCAAGGAAGGGGATGTTTTGAGCGTGACGGGGAGAACCGTTTATGAAATCCCATTTAAACAGAAGAGAGTTTCATACGTAAAAGAGCGTCGCTATCCACATGCACTGAGAAAACATATCGGAGTTTGTTAAAACACGGAATAATTGTCAATAGTTCGTCTCCGTTTAATAGCCCCTTATGTGGGTAAAAAAGAAAAGTTCGCCGGATGATAATAGGGAATCATATAGGGTAGTCGTCGACTTTAGGAAGTCGAATGTGAACACCGTGCACGAAGTATATCCTATTCCTCGGTTTGACGATTTCATCGACAGGTTGAAGGGTTTAGTACCCTAGATCTGAAAGCCGGCTATCATCAAATTAAAATCCATTAAGCGAAGACCGCGTTTACGATTGAAAGGGGGCTAAAGAATGCACCCCTTATATTTCAGCGCCTGATGGATGAATACCTACGAGGTATTGACGAAGGGATATGCCAGATTTATATGGACGATCGGCTCGTATTTAGCAAACCGGAAGAGGAACATGTCAAGCATCTCCGACAGGTGTTTGAGAGAGTGCGAGAATTCGGGTTGCGGTTATCACCGGAAAAATCTGTACTGGGGAAAGCTAAAATTTTTTGAGCCACACGGTGTTTAAGGAGGGAGTTAAGCCGGATGCCTCTAAAGTCAACGCGATCACGAGAATGTAAATACCCCGAGACGTAAAAGGGATTCGGCGTTAGATTTTTACCGGAGGTTTGTACCGGACATATATTTGGTAGTATTAACAACCTGCTAAAAAAGGGTGCGGAGATGGTTGTTACACCGATCATGGAAAACAATATTCGGCAATGTATGGCACGGTTGAAGTAGGAACCCATACTAGCATTCCCAGATTTCACGCGTCCTTTCACAGTTACGATGGATGCTAGAGAATACGCGGTGGGTGTGGTTCTGTCCCAGGAAAGGTCGGGTGGAGATCGTCGGTAGCGTACGCAAGTAGACGACTAACTGAGGCGGAAGCGCGATACAGTGCACTGGAGCGTGAACTTTTGGGTATAGTTTAAGCGATAGATCACTTTCGACCTTATCTGTTTAGTAGGCGATTTAGGGTCCAGACAGACCACCGGCCGCTCCAGTGGGTAGGAAAGTTAAAAGAATCTTCAGCAAGGGTTTCTAGAGGGAAGGAGATGTTGAGCCAATACTCGATGGATTTATTATATAAACCGGGTAAGGAGAATGCTGTCGCTGACTGGTTATCAAGGGCGATTACCGTGAACGCAATTGAGGATGAGGCTTCGGGATCCTCGAGGTACATTCGGCAGTTTCTCCAGGAATGGTCGCCGGAGGAAGAACGGGAGCCATGCGCAACGGATAACGACCGTGATTCATCAGGAGGAAGAAGCTCGGTGAGTGAGAGAGCGGTAAATATGGAAGAGAGAAAGGAGATTGTAAATAATAAACCCAATCAGGTCATTTGGAAAACCAAAACAACACGAGTTATGAAAATCGAATATACTCGATATGGTAAATCGCGTATAGCGACCATCTGGTCGGAACCGGGGATAAAAGAGGAATAGCTGATGAGGGCACAGAATGACTTATCGAAACCAGAAAAAATTTCATACTTGTATGTGGGGAACGCAAATGTCTGGGGGAAGATATGGCGGTTATGGCAAACTGAAAAGATTGAGCTGGATAGAAAGTTCGTGCGATGCCTGTTGAGGGTGGAAACGGTAACGGAGGCGGAGAGACAGCGGGATGTTACCCACGCCTACCTCCAAGGCAAGACGAACCATCGAGGCGTGAATGAGACTCTTCAGGCTTTAAAGCGGAAATATTACTGGATCGAGATGAGGAAGATGATGGAAGAAGTACTCGGGGCTTGTGAGGTTTGTCACACTACGAAATATGACCGGAATCCCCCCACGGGATGGCAGGAAGAGACGGAGACACCCATGCGACCGCTAAGTGACCTTGAAGTGGACACCTTCACGTGGAAAGGATTCAAGTGGGTGACGGTTATCGACGTCTTTAAGAAAGCGGCCATGTATCCGATAAGGGAACGGTCTGCGGAGGCGGTTGTCAGGGCTCTAAGATTGTGGTTTTAGTTCTAAGGGGTACCAAATAGAGTATCATCAGATGAAGTGCTAGAGTTCGACAATGCCAACATTAGGACGGACATGAAAGCATTGGATGTGGAATAGCATATTAATACCCCAGGGCACCCCAAGAGTAGAGGGGAGGTAGAGCGGCTCCATAGCAGCACACTAGGGGACCACCTCCGTGTCTTTCATGTCGATAAAGGTTTAGAGAGGGACATGGCGATGCCGAGGGCGGTTGCAGCCTACAACCATTCTATACATATGGCATCAGGGTTCTCTCCATTTGAAATTCTTTTCGGTCTCCGTGATAGAAGAAGGGACGAGTGCAATACGGTAGTGGATGAGGACCTGGCGGAACGGTTAGCAGCGAACCGAATTTTATAGGTTAGACTGTGAAAAAAGGATGGTAAGTGAGGAGAGTAAGAGGGTGGAAAGGAAAACCTGAGGTTTCGGGACGTGACGGAAAGGTTGCGAGTTGGTACCATTGTGTATAGGAAACTAGGGTCCAACAGGAGCAAGGAGGTTAGGCGCTACAAGGTGCCTTACATGGTTATTATAATTCGCGAACATAATGCGGTAACCATAAAAAGCGTTCACGACCCCAAGAAAAGGAGGACGGTTCACATTGAAAAGTTAAAAATTCCAATGGGGCAATCAAGGCAAAACCAAATATAATCGGGTATAGTCTCTAGGATTATGCCTTTTTTGTTTTGTTTTTTTTCTTGTTTTTATTATCCTCCTTTTTTAAGGAAGGGGAAATACTGAGTGTGACAGGGGAGACAGTACACGAGATCCCGCTAAAACAAGACAGGGCGACATATGTAAAGGAAAGAAGGTATCCTCAGGCGTTGCGTCTGCACATCAGGGCGGAATTAGAAAGTTTAAAAAGACAGGGAATTATAGTTGATAGTACTTCCCCATATAAAAGTCCCCTGTGAGCGGTTAAGAAAAAAAGCGAAGAGGGATCAACGCGGGAAAAGTACAGGGTAGTGGTGGACTTCCGAAAGCGAAATGAGAACACTGTAGACGAAAAGTACCCTATACCGCGGTTCGAAGACATATTAGATCGGTTGAGAGGCGCGACTGTGTTTAGCACGCTAGACCTGAAGGCGGGGTACCACCAGATCATAATGCACCCAAAAGATCAGCATAAAACCGCGTTCACTTTCGAAAGGGGTCACTATTGATTCACGACTATGCCCTTTGGTTTGAAAAACGCTCCTATAGCGTTCCAAAGGCTCATGGATGAGACGAGGCCAGTTGTCAGATATACATGAACGACTTACTTATATTTAGGAAAGACGAAGCTGGACATGTTCGGGACTTAAGACAGGTGTTCGAACGTTTGAGAAAATTCGGGTTGAAACTGTCAATAGTTAAGTCGATCCTGGGACAAGAGCGTATTAACTTCTTGGGACACACCATTTCGGAAGAGGGGGTAAGGCCGAACATAAGGAAAGTAGAAGCGATTAGGAGAATGGCCATCCTAACAGACGTGAGATGTATACGGAGACTTCTGGGGACGCTTGACTATTATAGACAGTTTGTCCCGGAAATGGCATAGGAAATGACGAATAGTTATCACCCCGGCAATCGAGCAAAACATACGGACGTGCATGGACAGCTTCCAAAAAGATCCGGTACATGTTCCCAGGTTTTTCCAAGACATAAGTGAATATGCATTGGGGGCCGTACAGTCACAGGAGAGCGAAAAAGAGGAGCAACCGGTGTCATATGCTAGTAGGCGACTCACAGATACGGAGGCGCGATATAGCTCTTTGGAGAGGGGGTTGCTAGGAGTAGTATGGGCCATCGAGCACTTCAGGCCAAATGTGTTCGGGCGGTAATGCCTAAGGCAATAGTGGCGTACAATCATTCGATTCATACAGCTACGGGTTTTTCGCTATTTGAAATGTTATTTGGCCTTCGAGAACGTTGGAGGGATACCCGCGGGGCAGTAGTGGATGAGCAGTTCGCGGAGACGTTGGTGGCAAACAAAGTGGCACTCGGGTACAGATGAGAGAAAGCTAGGAAGAGGCTCAATGAGGAAAATAGTAGAAGGGT
The DNA here is from genome assembly GCA_003667255.2 of Euschistus heros. Lineage (NCBI taxonomy): Eukaryota > Metazoa > Arthropoda > Insecta > Hemiptera > Pentatomidae > Euschistus > Euschistus heros. The sequence goes on from RCWM02000047.1 coordinate 3,937,768, forward strand.
AACTCGGGAGAATCTCAGGGTTTGTGATGGAATGGAAAGGGTCGGAATTGGAACTATTGTGTACCGGAAGGTAGTGTCGAACCGGAGTAAGGAGGATACACGTTATGATGGGCCCTTCAAAGTCGTGGCGATTCGGGAACATAATTTTGTCACCATTCAGAGTATGCAAGATTCCCGGAAGCGGTGGGCGGGGCATCTGGAACAACTAAAGATTCCGTTAAAGTAATTTTCTCGTTTATCTCGTTTCTATTGTTTATCTCGTTTCTATCGTTTTGTACGGTAATTGGTTATTTATGAGTCATTTTTAGTTGATTACCGTCCATTTTTCGTTATTTCTCGTGTTTCATTTTTACCGTTTATTCTTCTCATTCGTATTGTTCGTTCTCGTATTACTGTTTCTTGTGGTCATTAGACGGAGTTCAAGGGGTATCCTCTTTTTTATAGTAGATAATGTAAAGGATTAGAAGAAGTGTAACAGTTCTTTTTGTTTGTTGTATTTTTGTTTTGTACTGAATGAGATATATAAAAACCTGTCAAAGTATGGTGACAGTTTTAAGTTAAGGACAGAAGTGTTTTTGGTTTTTTTATTTGTAACATTGATTTTTGTATATTTTAATACGGTTGGTTGTTTAGCCTCTCTAGGAGTTTACGAGGAGCGTTTGAAAACTGGTAGAGGGGGGGGGGGGGAGTTAAGCTGTATAGGGAAATAATATACATCCTAATCCCTAAACTTAATCCCAAACAACCACCAAATGTTAACTGCGCAAAAATGAATAGGGATATGCCTTATTTATCTCTTATCCGGTCATTTATATTAAATTAGCCAATCTATTCAAAATTAGTAGGGTACAACTAAATAGAAAATACAAACCAAAGTCAAAACAATTGTTAAACCTTTTATTTATAACAAGTTTTCTTCAGAAAAGTAAACAAGATTTATCATTTTGTAAATAAACAGCTTTTCTCGTATTTTAATCCAGTAATACTTTCTATAATCATGGACAGACATCATCTTGAACTCGAAGTTCGCGAAATTATAGTGAGAATGCGTTATCAAGGTCATCGACAAGTTGATATTGCAGAGGCGGTTGGCGTTTCCCAGAGTGTCGTCTCCCGGGCTTTAGCTCGATTCCGAGAGACTGGGAGTGGCAATAGAAGGCCGGGCAGTGGATCACAACGTATTGCAACTGAAAGAGAGGATAAAAATATTGTTATCACTGCCAGGATAAACCCTTTTCGTAGTGCACGCCAAATCCTCAATGAAGTTGAAGGTGTTTTACCTAGACTTTTATCAAAACAAATGATTCGTAATCGTTTGTGGGAAGTTGGCCTTACATCATATGCCCCTTAGAGACGACCTGCAGCAACAGCTCGCCACCAGCAGCTCAGAAGAATGTGGTGCAGCGAGCGACTAGAAGAGGACACAAATTGGAATGCTGTGATGGTTTACCGACGAGTCGCGTTTTTGTCTGTATAGTGACTGCAGACGCCGAAGAGTCCGCAGAGAACAAAGAACGCGCACAATGACCCAGTTTATTGTGCCTTTAGTGCAGTTTGGAGGAGGTGGTGTAATGGTCTGAGCTGGCATTCACACGGGAGGACGAACCAACCTCACAGCTGCTCGATATGCACATGAAATATATACCTCCCACCAACTAGGGATCTCATTGGGAGAGATTTTCGATTTCTGGATGAAAACGCTCAACCTCATAGAGGAATAGTTGTTCATCAAGTTTTAGAAAACCTGGGAATTTCCCGCCTGCCCCTTCCCCCATTGTCACCAGACCTCAATCCTATTGAACACATGTGCGCCGCGTTACAGAGAAGGCATTTTAATTACAACTGAGTGCAGCATTGCAACATCTCTGGGGTAAAATTTGTCAAGTAACCAGTGAAAACACTATTAATAGTATGCCTAATAGGTGCACACAGGTTTTGGCTAACAGAGGACATTATAAAAGGTATTAATTGTTTCCAAAAACTAATCTGTTTTATAAAAAAAATTATGCAACTAAAACGTCTTATTTTTGTTATTTTTTAAAACCCATTAATTGTATCTTATTTCAGCAAAAAACATAATTTATAATGAATATTAATGCAGTTTATAATAAAAATAATACAAAAATAGTAGGCAAAGTAAATAACACAAAATTAGCAACACCCCTATTCATTTTTGCGCAGTTTATATAAAGAGGATTGCTGAACAATAAAGTTAGTCTATTTCCAGTACCCGTGAGTGTTATTTCGTTCCTTATTTTTTTTTTTTTTTTTTTTTTTTTTTTTATTGTTTTTATTTGAAGGAACTTAACTTATAAGATATATATATATATATATATATATATATATATATATATATATATATATATATATATATGTAAACCTCAATAGCATTAGCAATAAAAATAAAATGTATGATACCCCCTCTCCCAAAAACCCTATAAAAGGCCACCTCCATCTGGCCTCATCAGACATTCTATTCGTCGTACGTTGAGACGTATGGTACGTATGGTACTATGTACGAAGTCTTGCGATAGGTTTTAAACTGTGTACTTGTTCTTGTATAATGTATGTAATTCTCAATAAAGGTTCTTTTTAAAAACTCCAAACCGCGATCCTTTTATTTAGCTGGCGCCCGAACGGAGGGACTTTTGGAAGCGTAAACGTAACTTCGCGGCAGTTCTATCTTATTTTAGGTGCAGAACAGCGAGACCTCTTTCCACTGGCATGAGAATGATTCCACTGTGTATTAGCAGAATACATCCGCAGATCTTCAAGTCTTTGGTATTCCAATACCTTGACCAAAAGGACCTACAACCTCTTGCGAAAGAATCGACGGGAAGGAGCTAAAGGATGCGGCATCGAGAAGACGTCGAAGACATCGTTGTGTCTAGAAACAAGCATAATTAATTAATTTTATTTTTATTTTAAAGTAATTTTGTAATTTAAATATAATTAGTAATAAGTATAATTAAAATATTAATTTAGCATTAATCTTTATGAATGGGTTGGAAGAAAAATTGATTAATTAAAAAATTTTCCTCACCTATATTATATAAATAAAACGTTTTAAAATGACATATTTTTATTTCAAATTGCATAGAAATCCTAAGATTGATGAATAATCTAAAATTAATATCAGGTTTTGGTTTAAAAAAATGTATATATTTTTTTTGAAATTTATTGTGTAAAAACTAAAATAATAATAGAAAAAGATCATTTTATATCAGTCTTATTTATATAATATAGGTGAGGAAAATTTTTTAACTAAAAACTGATATTATTTTCAGATTCCTTATCTCAAAAAACATGTAGAAACTTAATTTTTTTGAAATCAAAAATAATATTATTTTACCTTTAAAATTTTGTAGGATTTTAGAAGGCAAGGGGCTGTCAATTTCTGAAAAATGTAAATGATTTGCGCTATCTCACATATTTCGCAACTGATTAAGACAAAATTTTAAGGTCATCTAGAAGCCTTAAAACTGCATAGTTTAGCTCAAATCCGGAGGTTGTAGGATTTCCCCTTATTAAAATATCTCAAGTTATAGCTGACCTTGGATTTTTTCATTCACATCAGTTTTTGTCCACTAAGGGAGTAAATCCAATGTTATAGGCATGGATAAAAAGCAGAATGTATGCTGATTCTAGTGATGCTATTACTATTGCAATCGGTTGAACACATCAGTTGTTATGGCCGGTAGAAAATGTTGATGAAATCTCAACTTCAAAATTTTAACCTCCTCGAAAGGGGTAAAAAATCAATATTTTTTGATTTTGATAAAATTTCACATATGAGGATTTTATGGTGTGTTAAATCGAGATTTGAGGTCAGTTTTTCATAAAAAAAAGTTTCCACTGATTTACAGCGGATTTCCTTCCAAAAATCATTATTTAATTTTAATATTAATTAATTATTAATTTAATAATAATGATTTAGCTTATAATAATTAATTATATGTTAATGATAATTAGTCACTTGAAGAATATATTTACATGAGTATTACTCGGATAATAATCTTAACTTTCATATATGCGTATCAGGCTAAAGGCGTTTAGGATTTAACTGTTGTATTCGTTCTTTTTAAGCTTCTATTATGCTTGCTATTTAAACAATTACATTGCATCAACGAACTAATGAACCTGTAAATTAAAACTCATTAGTTTATTTTATTTTTCAAACGATTCAATTCAAACAAAACGAGGTATGATCATTTTATTTAATCACTAAAATTGAAATAAAATATAAAACAAAGGGATCAACGATTTCACAGATTTAAGTTTAAATTTAAATGCAATATGCATAGCAATTTCATTAATCTTCGTGATTAAGTATTGTCATCGTTGGTTAAAAATCTAATAACTTTACTGTAGCCTTTATCTTGATTTCTTGCTTATTTTTGTTTTTAAGAAGTTGAATATAATTGTTATAAATATTTTTTATGAATTTATAAAATGAAGTTAGCGTTACAGATTTGATATAATTTGAATGGTTTACACTTCAAAAATTTAAAATAGATTTATCTTGGTAATTTGTTTAATATTCATTTAAACCTAAGAAAAAGAATATCATTTTATCAGTTTTATAGTCAGACAGAATTTAAATTAATGTTTGATATTTTTAATTTTAATAACGCATTAACTAACTACATGACGTACTTCCCCACACCTTTACAAATATCATTAGACCAAGGGACTGAGATGAAGAATAACTTAGTAAAACAGTTTTGTGAAAAAAAAAAATATTATCTTACATTACACGTCTGCTAGTCATTCAAACTCTTTAGGATTATTGAACAGAGTCCATTCTACCTTAAACGAATTATTAAGAATAACAGGGAAAGAGAGAGATAAATGTTCGATGCAGCAAAAATTAAGATTAGCAGTAATAGCCTACAATAATACTTCAAACAATAAACTAAAACTAACACCCAATGAAATTACTTTCGGAACCTTCAAATTAGGATCAGACAAAAATATTGACCTGACTGAACAGTACGTATTAAAATATCATTAAGATCAACAACTACTACATAAATTAATTAGAACTAAAAGAATTAAGAACTGAAAAATTAAATAGAAATAGAGAAGACCCTTAAGATATTCAAAAACAATTAGGAGGCACAGAATATTTAAAAAATACTCAAGCAAAAATAAAAAGTAGGGACAAGTTTAAAAAAGTGAATGTACTAGTAAAAGATAAAAGACCAATTAAAACACATATTGACAATATTAAAAGGCCCACTAGGAAAAGAAGAAAAAGGAAACAATCTATTTCAGACGACGATAATGAATCCATTCGAGTGAATATTTCGGATGCCTCGGATAATTATGACTCAGACGACTCAGATAATGGTTCCGATTAAAAATATTTAATTTTATTTAAACAATATTAAAACGTCTTAAAAATCATTTATTTTAATAAAACGTAATAAATGTAATGGTATTAGGGAAAGATGTTAATGTTATATTGAAAGAATTGTCTGTATTTATATTAAACTGACAATGCTGTAGTTATTTTAATAAAATCGGACTTTTGTATTTTGCTGTAAAATATTCAAATTATTATTTTATTTCACAGTAATATTCTGTTTGATTTATCTTGTAATTAATATTTTGTATTCACTATAATAAATATTGGGATACTATTATTTTGTCTTGAAATATCATTTTGATTGATCAATGAGAAAAGTATGTATTTTATTTTGAAATTATTATTAATTGTAATTAAAAGAGTATTTGAATTATTATTTTGATTTAAAAAGTTATTATTTTAATTGAGTAATTTTGAATTTAGAAGTATTATTTGCAATAGAAAAAAAAATAATTCAAAGACTCTTATTTTATTTTCCTAATAATGTATTGTTTAGTATTAAGAAATATCATTTTATCTTTTTGTACTTTAGCATGTAAGTAACCTATTGTATTTTTGTAAATAGTTTAAGCTCATTGTTAATATTAAGAAATGGACAAGGTCTAATCCTTTTGTTTATGGGAAATTGATAATTATATAAAATCCTATTCTAGTGTTAGACATACAAAGTTTAATCTTTTTATTTATGTGAAACTATAAATAGTATGAATCCTAACGAGAGATTAGGAAGTATTCAAAGTCTAATCCTTTCGTTTATAGAAAGGTTGATATTTTATTAAATCTTATTCCAGTACAGAGTTTAATCTTTTTATTTTTCAAGTGTACAAATCCTAACTTAGTAAACAGGAAATTCAAAGTCTAATCCTTTTATTTTATAAAGTTCCTAGAGTATCAAGAGACGTACAAGGTCTAATCCTTTTATTATTGTATAGACATAGAGTATAGGGTCCAATCCCTTTTGTTTATAGAATGTTATCTATTTAAATTTAAGTGTAAAATGTATTAAAAAATGGATAAGGTTCAAACCTTTTTGAATTGTATAAAATTTAACCTATTTACACTTGGAAGATACTTATTCCATCGGGGACCTCGGAACTCGGGGGGAGGAGTTATGTGAACCTCAATAGGATTAGCAATATAAATAAAATGTATGATATCCACAGTCCCAAAAACCCTATAAAAGGCCACCCCCACCTGGCCTCATCAGACATTCTATTCGTCGTACGTTAAAACGTATGGTCATACTATGTACGAAGTCTTGCAATATGTTTTAAACTGTGTACTTGTTCTTGTATAATGTATGTAATTCTCAATAAAGCTTCTTTTTAAAAACTCCAAACCGCGATCCTTTTATTTAGCTATATATATCTTCTTCTTTCTCTTCCTCTTCGAGCCATTACCGCCACCAATACTCTCGCTCCCTGCATCTTCATTTTGGCGAGGGTTTCGTTCCTTTTGCCCCCAATCCTCTATTGGGGCATTTCTGGGTTCTTTCACTTCTTTTAACCGACAGACATGTCCAAACCATTTAGGTTGTCTGATTTCCGTGATTTCCTTTAGTGGAGGAACCTCTAACCGTTCTCTGATCCTTTCGTTCCTAATACAATCTCGGTTAGTTCTTCTTGCCGCTCTGCGTAGGAACCTCATCTCAGCAGCAGTGATACGGCGGACATACTTATCAAGCATTACCCAGCTCTCTCCGCCGTATGTTAAGATCAGGAGGTATATAGCCTTGTATATATGCATTTTGACAATTTCCCTACTTCACCGTGACCGATAATGCTATTATTGATCTGGTAGTGGATCTGGTTCGCTTTTGAAATCCTATTAGTTATTTCTTGGTCAATCCTGCCAGATTTATTTATTATGGTTCCCAAGTAGTTATACTCGTTTACTACTTCTTGGACCTCCCCTTGCAAAATATTTCAACTTGTTCTTCATCATTCCGTGAGAGAATTAGGATCTTACTTTTTAAATTGTTGATGGACATTACCTTCCGTAGTAGCTCCTCCTCCCATTCCAGCACTGCCTGTTGCAGCTTTTCTTTTGAATCTGCAATTAGGACAATATCGTCCGCATTCAAGAGACTTTTTACAAGTACGGTCCGAATTTTCCATTTGCCTATTGCAGTCCATGGTGTTTTGCGCCTGCATATCTTGTGCACCTAATCCATTAGAGTAATGAATAGAAGAGGGCTTAGGCTGTCTTCCTGTCTAACTCCTCTATCGAGAGAAAACGGTTTTGGTTCTTTGCCATTTATCCTAATGACCCCCTTCGCATTGCTGTACGTCGCTCTTAATGCCGGTAGTATATCTGCTGGTACATTCTTCGTGGCAAGTGCGTTCCATATTTCATGCCTAGGCACAGAATCGATTGAAGCTTTTAGGTCAAGAAAAGCCAAATAGATGTTTTTATCTCTGTCCCATGCTTTTTCGGTAATATTTCTGAGGACGAAGATGTAATCCTGGGTCTGCCTTCCGGGGCGGAAGCCTGCCTGTTCAAGTTGGCTCTCCACAATACGTCTCAACCTTCTTTCAAGAATAGAGGTGTACGTTTTATAGGCTACAGACAGTAAGCTTATTGGTCTGTAGTTTTCGCATAAAGTTGAACTGCCTAACTTATATATTGGGATAATAGTACTGTATTCCCAGACTTTAGGAATTATCTTGCTATCCCATACCGCTTGAAACAGTCCTTGCCTTTTAGAGTTCTTTACCACCATACTTCAGGAATTCAGGGGCAATTCCATCTGTTCCCGCTCCTTTGTTTACTTTTAGTCTTTCTATAGCATATTCGACCTCATCTTCTATACATATACATATACATTCTTGGCTTTCTTTTATGGCTGTTTGTACATACGGCGCTGTAGTACCACGTTCCTCCGAAAAGAGATCTTTATTAAATATTACCACGAAAATTGAATATTTGTCTCTCAATAACTGTGTATAGCTTTGGTAAGTCACTAATTACGTCAATAGCTAAAATACACAGAAAATCGTTTTTTAGAAAATTATTTTATGATAAAAATTATAAGGATTTAAATTTTAATAATTTAAAATGTTTCTTTAACCAATTACGACAATATTCTTTCCATAACACGTCTTAAAAGAGTTTGAAATTATTTATTGCACGCTAAACACCGACTTGATTATCAAAAAATTCACTTTAAGAGGTATTTTATACATTTATTAAAGAAAGGGGGTTGTGTTGGGGTGAGATTTTTTTTGCGATATGGCAAGAAGAAAGATTGAACTTTATATTAATGTAAAAATTTCTGCTCGACAATACAACATAATTTTTTTTGTAAACAAGTCTATTTTTTTCTTTTAAACGCCGTAATGTAAAGAACGACAAGTTATCTGTTATGATATTTAAAAAAACGTCTTATAGAAAAGGCCTTTTTAAAATAAGGGGTACTGTTTATCGGCTTAATGAGATATAAAATTTATTGGAGGACTTGAGTGGCAGCCAGAAGGAATCGGAACTTCTTCAAATAACAAAATGGAGAAAAATGGAAGAAAAGTTGAAAGAGTACAAATTCAGGCCACGAACCTCATCATTACAAAATTCGTTTCGACCGCACCCCTCCAACTTATTGATATTTCAAAATATTGAACTGAAAGGGCTAACTCATTCAACTGGAAATAATGATTTTATAGAAGTGTTACAAATTTTATTTTGCAATATTAGTGGTTACAAAAATTTAGAGTATTTAGGTAAGGAATCAGACGTCATTCGTAAAAATAAAATTATATGTTTAGTTGAAACCTGGTTAACTGGTGATTTCAAAGTACCACGGTGGCTGTCTGATTATGTTCCATTCAGTTCCCCGGCAATAAAAATACATTTAACAGGCAGAGCCAGTGGGAGATTAGCTACATTGATTCATGATAGCATTGCTGGAGGCACTACGATATTGGCGAGGAGCCGTTTTTGGTTATTTTTTAAAGCACAACTGGCTAATATACCATTAATAATAGGAAATATTTACCTGCCCCCAAACAGTGATATTAGTTCCTGCTTAGATGAACTTCATGCAGTAATCACTTGCTTTAAATCTAACAATCCTCATAGCTATGTTATTCTAAATGGTGACTTCAATGGGCATGTAGGTGAGCTTAATGGTCTAGATAAGGAGTTCTTAGGGGGAACATGCCTTTACAGCAAAAGATTATCCTGTCACAACCAAGTAAACAGGCGAGGCAATCTTCTAGTTGAAGCTTTGGAATCACAGGGAATGATTCTTTGCAATGGTCGTAGTGTGTTGGACAGACCGGGCAAATTCTCATTCATCACAACCAAAGGAAGATCTATAATAGACTTGATTTGGATAAATGAAAACCTCCTGGACCCATTTTTGGACATGGAAATTTTTAACATGTCGGATACCTAGGATCACATGGCTTGCGTCACCTCCATACAATATTTTGATAGGTATAAGCCCGAAACTCATAAAAAACCCTGGCAAATGAAATACTTAGTCACAAAATATACAGATTGGGATGAGGAAAAAGCATACCTGTTCTCTGATAAAATTTCGTGCTCAGAAAAAATTTATTTCCATTCAGAAGATGTGAACCTTCTTTATGATAACTTTAAGCAGACAATGTGCGATAATTTATTAGAAACAGGACTAATGTACATAAAGCAGGCCACCCAAACTAATCACCCCCCAATGCATCAATGGTTTGATCAAGAATGTAGTATATATAAAAGAAGACTGAAAAAGCTGCAAAGAACAATACAGAAGAATAGCTCACTGCCTGATTTTCTAACGGATTACCTTCAAGTTAGAGAAGAATACAGACGACTAATAAAAAGAAAGAAAACAGATTTTCGCATACAAGTTATAACTGACCTGAGAAATGTGAGAAACAGCAGACAGTTGTGGAGAACTGTAAATACCCTGAAGCCATTTAAAAACCCGAGCAACGAAATTAATCTTGAAGATTGGACCAGCTATTACCGGACTTTGTATGGTCAAAAAGTTATCCAGGACATATGGTTTTACTCTGTGTCGCATCCGCTGCTTGACATGGATATCTCATTGGAGGAATTAAAGTACAATATCCGTGCCAGTAAAAACAGAAAACTTTTGAAGTTATCAAACATCTCAACCCTTCTTGGGAGCATTATTTGTTAAACTTATTCAACGTGGTACTGAACTCAGAAGAAATCCCTCAATTAAGGGTTAAAGTCAACCTTCACTTCCTCTACAAAAAAGGGTGATAAAAAGGACTCAAATAATTATAGAGGAATAGCATTGCTCAATAACATTATGAAGTTTTTTACCAGCATTCTGAGGAACAGGATCACGAGTTGGGCAGAAGCAGAAAAGTTGATACCAGAAGAACAGGCAGGTTACAGATCGGGCAGAGGATGTATCGACCATTAATTTACTATGTATTCAGTAATAAGTATAAGTCTTAGGACAAAAGGAAGCTATGTTTATGCGGTGTTTGTAGACCTCAGGAAAGCTTTCGACTCTATCAACCATATGCTATTATGGGAAAAACTTTTTAACTTTGGAATGGGAGGAAAAATTATCAGGTTATTAAAAAAAACTATATGATCAGTCCTCAATGAGAATTAAGGGGAAAAGGGAGCTTTCAGAAGAAATTGACATAACCTCAGGCTTACTCCAAGGAGAAAGTCTTAGTCCTACTCTGTTTGTTCTATTTGCGTCGGACATTACTGAATTCTTTCGTACTCGAGGTGCTGTAGGTATTGGCATTGACCATGGTCACGATGTAATGTTGCTTTTGTTAGCGGACGATATCGTCATCCTTAGCAATTCTTGGCATGGTGCACAAAGGAACCTCAACATAATTAGTGCTTATTGCAATGAGAATCTGCTAACACTAAACCCAGCCAAATCCAAAATTTTGGTGTTCCACAAATCCCCAAAGATGAAGAAACTAAAGCCTCTACATTGGCAGAAAACACGGTTAGAATATACAAAGAACTACACTTATCTGGAAGTGCCCTTTACCTCATCAGGAAGATTTGAGAAAGCTGCTGATTACTTTTTAAAGAGGTCTTTTATTGCAATGGCTAGGGTGTTGGAGATTTTAAGGAATGGCAGGAGTGAATCTTGGGAGACTAAAACCAGACTCTTCGACTCAAGCGTGGCATCAACTCTACTTTATGCCGCTGAAATATGGGGTCTTCGTTACTTGGAAGTAATAGAGATAGGCCAAGTCATTTTTTTTAAGTCATTGCTTCAGTGAACAGGATGTACGCCGAACCATATTACACGCGGGAAGTATCCACTCAGTGTTCAAGTATTAAAAAAAGTTGTCTACTACTTGACAAAGTTGAACTTAATGGAGGAAGGACGCTTAAAGAAGACTGAGCACGTTTAAAGAAGACATCCTGGGAAAGATGAAGAACCATTAGTTTTCAAAGGATGTAAACAGAACTTTGAATTCCACCAACAACCCTAGGTATAGAGAAATATGCAATTTTAATAAAGCAAGCCCGGAAGATTACATGCTGTTTCAGACGAACTTTAAGAAAATCAGAGTTGTGGGTCGCCTAAGAGTCTCAAGCGGGGATTACCTAAAGGTGTTTATAAAGGACACAACACTAATTATGAAATCCAGCGAAGCCTGCATGGCCTGCGGTGGTTTGGTGTCGGATCCCTTGAGCCATTTTCTTACTCAGTGCATCAAATTTGAAGAGCAGAGAAACAAATTCTTAGGTACATGCATTTCTGAATCATTGTCTATAGAGGAAATCTTAAATGTAGATTGTATTCAAAAATTAAATAGACTATATTATTTTGTAATATGTTGTGCCATTGACTGAAAAGCTAAATGTTTTTATTTTCAACCGACTCTTCAAAAAAAAAGAGAGGTTCTCAACTCATCTGTATATATATATATATATATATATATATATATATATATATATATATATATATATATATATATATATATATATACCAGGTATGCAAGTTTAAAATGTCGTTTATTTCTTAAAATATATACACAGTAATTTAAAAAAAAAGTATAATATATTTTATTCAAAGTACTGACCCTCGCTTTCTACACATTTTGTCCATCTCTTGGGCAATATATGGATACCATTCCAAAAGAATGCTTCATCTTTATTTGAAATCCATTCATCGAGCCATTTTCTTACGTTTTCGAAATTGTTGAAGTGTTGCTCCGCCAATGAGTGTCCCCCATCGATGAGAAGAGGTGATAATCAGAAGGCGCCAGGTCAGGTGAATACGGCGGGTGGGGTAGGAGTTCCCAACCAAGCGAAGAAATCGTTTCCTTAGTCAATCTGGCTGAATGTGCAGGAGCGTTATCATGCTGAAGAATGACTTTGGCGTGCCTGTGAGCCCATTCTGGGCGTTTTTCGATCAATGCGTGACTCAAATTGATCATTTGTTGTCGGTAGCGCTCGGTATTGACTGTTTCGCCGGGTTTGAGAAGCTCGTAGTAGACTACTCCCTTCTGATCCCACCACACACACAGCATTGTCTTCTTCCCAAAACGATCCGGTCTTGCACTCGATGTGGATGGTTTGGTTTGGTGGATGGTCGATTTTTTTCGTTTGGGATTCTGAAAATAAATCCATTTTTCATCGCCAGTTACAACTCGAAAAAACCCTTTCTTTCGTGGCGTAAAAGCAGCATTTCGCACACAGTTTTTGGTTTTTTCATCTGTCGTTCGTCCAATTCATGTGGAACCCATTTTCCAACCTTTTGAATCTTTCCCATAGCTCTCAGGCGATCGGAAATGGCTTGCCTAGTGACATTCAACTGTTCTGCCATCATTTGTTGGGTTTGGGTATTGTCTTCGTCTAATAAAGATTGCAATTCGAAGTCCTCAAACATTTTTGGTCGATTTTCTCGTTTTTGATCAGTAACATCAAAATCACCACGTTTGAAACTTTGAAACCAACGTTCACATGTCCTGACGGTTGGAGCAACATCGCCATAAGTCTCAACAAGAATTCGATGACATTCAGATGCCTTTTTCTTATGATTAAATAAGAAAATCATGACATGCCGCAAATGCTCTTTATTTGGCTTAAAATTAGACATTTTTAACACCAAAGAAAGGTATGATACGTCCACGTAAACGACTTAAAAACAACTGACTTTTGTAAACAAATGACTAACAAACAAAATAGCGTTTAGAGATAAGCAAATCCTTCAATAGGCTAAGAGCGCATTCTATTGGAATTAAAACGACATTTTAAACTTGCATACCTGGTATATATATATATATATATATATATATATATATATATATATATATATATATATATATATATATATTTTTTTTTTTTTTTTTTTTTTGTGTCAGTGTTACACGATCACTCTGTCAATTCTGAATCAATTTTGATGATTATTTTTTAGATCGGTTGGGCATACTTCAGAGGTGGTCCCATAAAAAATATTTTAAAATCAACTCAGCACTTTTCAAGAAAAATAAAAAAAACAGTTAATAAAAATCATATGATTATCTAAAATCTCCATGGTAACTAAATCTAAATTATTAAAAAAAAAAAAATAATTTACATATACAGTAAACTCTCGATGTTAAAAATTGTGTAAATAAGTCGAACTGAAAATAGGGTTCAAGAGAGGGAAATTCTAGGACCACCTCTATGAAATGAACTGTTAGAGGTCATCGCCTCTATAACTCGAACTCAAATTAAAAGAATCATGTGTAATTTATATTCCGGTTTCCCGTCATTGTTTATCTTTCCAGTTCATAGTTGCACCAGTCACTTATTATTAGTTACTCACTCGAGTGGTTTTACAGAGGCTAAATCAATTTTGATGATTCTTTTCTAGATCGGTAGGGCATACTTCAGCGGTGGTACCATAAAAAATATTTTAAAATCAACTCAGCACTTTTCAAGAAAAATCAAAAAAACAGTTAATAAAAATCATTTGATTATCTAAAATCTCCATGGTAACTAAATCTAAATTATTAACAAAAAAAAATAATTTACATATACAGTCAACTCTCGATGTGTTGTACTTCGATAAGCTTAATTCTTAAATAAGTCGAACAAAATCAACGGCCCGAAGTACATTACACTTAAATTTCACCTCAAAGAGACGATTACAGATAGAAGACGTTAAAAATTGCTTCTTTACTGGCATCTGTGGTTATTCATACGAATGGCCGTTCCCAATCTGGGTATTTTAAAATTGGCGTGTTACTCATCATTTCTGTTAGGGTTTGCTAATGCTTCCTTAATTTCCTTTGTGCCATATATTTTAGTTTTTAATGAATTTGAAATCGGTCGGGTAATTTTTAATAAATTTTCGATAATACCCGGTCATGCCAAGGAATTGTCTTGTCGTTTTTTTCGTTACGCGGAATGGGGAAATTTAAAATTGCTTCAATCTTTTTTTCGTCTGTTTTTGATCCGGCCGGGGTTACGACGTGGCCTAAAAAGTTTAATTCGGTTTTAAAAAATTCAGTTTCGTCAAGTTGTATGGAATGGTTATGTTGTTTCAGCGCTTCAAATACTCTTTTTAAATCTCTTAAATGTTCTTCCTCATTTTTGGAATAAATTATTATATCGTCAATGTAAATCATTGAACTGGGAATATTTTGAATCATCATTGTCATCGCTCTCTGGAAAGTAGGAGGTGCATTACATAGGCCTAAAGGCATACGCAAAAATTCGAAATGTCCATTCTCAGTGGAGAATGCGGTTTTTGCTATTGATTGTTCATCCATCTCAATTTGGTGAAACCCTGACGCGAGGTCTATGGTTGAAAATATTTTCGATCTCTTTAATCTGTTTAATGAATCCTCAATGTTTGGTAGGGGAAATTTATCTTTTATGGTTGCCAGATTTAATTTTCTGTAATCGATGACCATCCTTATTCGTTTTTGTCCCGACGCGTCTGATTTTTTCGGTACGATCCAAAGTGGGGAATTATACGGTGATATACTTGGTCTGATTATTTTGTTTTTTAATGATTTTTGCACTTCCTTATTTATCTGTTTTTTAAAATGCTCCGGATAGCGATAATTTCGAGTGTATATTGGGTTACCATTAGTGGTTATTATTTTATGTTTAATTAATCCCGTCGATTTTAAATTCTCGTCATCTCTTTTTAATACTTCGCCATGTTGGCTTATAATTTCAATTAATTCTTCTTTTATTTCCCGGATTAATATGTTCGCGGGGGATTAAGTTTTTAATTTCATTTTTATCATCAATAAAAAATAAATCATTTTTAACCTACTTCAAAAAAAAAGAGAGGTTCTCAACTCATCTGTATTTTTTTTTTTTTTTTTTTTTTTTTTTTTTTTTTTTTTTTTTTTTTTTTTTTTTTTTTTTTTTTTTTTTTTTTTTTTTTTTTTTTTTTTTTTTTTTTTTTTGTATGTTACGCGATTACTCGGTAAATTCTGAATCAATTTTGATGGTTGTTTTTTAGATCGGTAGGGAATACTTCAGAGGTGGTCCCATAAAAAATATTTTGAAATCGACGAAGCAATTTTTGAGAAAAATAAAAAAAACACTTAATAAAAATCATATAATAATCTAAAATATCCATGGTAACTAAATCTAATTTATTAACAAAAAAAATAATTTACATATACAGTCATCTCTCGATGTTAAAAATTGTGTAAATAAGTCGAACTGAAAATAGAGTTCAAAAGAGAGAACTTCTAGGACCACCTCTATGAAATGAACTATTAGAAGCCATCGCCTCTATAACTCGAACTCAAAATAAAAGAATTTCATGTGTAATTTATATTCCGGTTTCCCGTCATTGTTTATTTAAAGAAGTTGGGCGTTTGTGGCTAGTGAATTCCGAATTCCGCGTAGTTCTCTTTCAACCGTCTTAAAGAATAAAGAAAAGATCGCCACTGGTGGAAGGCGGTAAGTCAACTTACAGGCACCCTCAGAAAAAAGCGCAGTTCAGTTGAAAGTTATATGATAAATTGGTACCGGGTATTTAATTTTCTGTATCAATGATTTTATATGTATGTACAAATAACATTCCCATTAATGAAAATGGACGTAATGATTTCAACTACAATTTTGTGTTCAATTTTCTCATTTACATGCAGATAAGTGGAATGATAACCTCGATAATTCTTTGTTCAGTAAGTCGAACTATTTTTCAGGGTAGCTTGAAGATCGAGAATTGACTGTATAAACAAAAATACACTCACCACTAAAAAGTAAAAAATAAAAATAATTTTTCGAAAAAAAACAAAACCGACTTCAAGATTAAACGTACGTAAACAAACTTGAAAAGTTATTATTGGAGTCGGTGCCAACCAAACCAAACAGAATTTGAAAAGAAATGATAATTGTAAAGATGCTCCCACTGTTTCATCACCGCCACACCACTGTCTCCGGCCATTCGAAAGTTTATAACTAATGCAAGATTAAGGGCAGTTTAGTTGGCTGGCACCGACTCTGAAAATAACTGATCATAAATTGTGAATAGGTATATAAGTATCGATAATTTAGTTGATTGTCATTTAATGGTTTTTGTTTCGAAGCAATTAAAATATTATTTTTTATATTTTAGTTCAAGTTTGTTTATGTAGGTTAAAGTAATCCAGTGTAAAACTTGACATTGTAACACCAAAAAATGTATACAAACAAAAATCAAAAAAAAAATTTAATCTTTTAATAAGCATTTTGCTTCGTTACTAATAGGAAGTTTTTTAGTTTTAATTTATGGTCGTAATTGTGACAAAAGAGGATCAGATGAAATTAGTTGCATATGAAATATGTCCTCATTTGTGTTTTCTCGAGATTAATTTCTGGTGTTAACAGTCCTAAAATATTCTCCCAATCCGCGCTTCCTGGGCTTCTTCAGATAAGGTTCCTATTGGTAAAACAGCTTGTTCAATTATCTCCTGGCCATGCAATAAACCTTTTGCGTACTGAACCTGGCATGTAGTACCAAAGGTTATGGGCAACTTAGCGGTTTCGTGGGCATATTTGCCAAATTTAATTGAATCAATGGCATAATTACTCGTGATCATCTCCAAAATTATTTTAAATCTTTTAATAAGAGTTGCATCAACTTTTGTTATGAAATACCCTCTGATATTGCTGAATAATGTACTCACTCTGATTATTACTCAAAAAAGGGTAATTAGTTTCTAAAAAATTGTCCAAAGTGTCGCTATTAAAAATTATTTCGCACAAAACACTGTGTTAAATTAAAACCTTGTTCTCCATGTTCTCACTTTAACTATACAAACAAATAATTCCATCCAAAGGTAAACAATATAAATCTAAAAAAGGATTAAAAAATATGTTTACTTGAAGTGGATAAGTGAACAGAGAGAGAAATATAATTGTCAAGGTTTTTATTTTAGGTAAATCCTCAAATTAAATAAGAGCAATTCTTTACGAGATCGGTTTCTTATTTTTTAATTTATTCTTTTATTTTTTTTTGCTTCTTCAGGTTGGTACATCTGACCAAATGACAATAAAAAAAAACAACATTAAAAATAAGTTAATTAGATATAATATCATTAAAATAAAAAAAATAAATTTGCAAAAACTCTTGCAGACGGTGAGTTTTTTTTTCCATTTATTGATATTTACAACTGTACAAAATAATATACAACAAGTAAATGTGTTGACAGTGAATACAATGGCATGTAAATAACTTGTGAAGAACTACTCACTAGTAGCACTTCAATAAAATCTACACTAAAAGGTCCCTAGGCCATCTTCTTTCCAGACGCCTCGGAGGATTATCAGGGATGGAGGAGGAAGCAAGTTGGGAGAATAGTGGATTGGAGTGGTTATGGAGCTTACTATGGAAGGATAGGTATCTGGTTTGGGCTAAATCAGAAACATATGGAACATTAAGATCTTTATGGATAAGTTTATTGGTCACATAGTAAGGAGCATAGAGGATTTTTCGAAGGATTTTGGATTGCAAAGATTGGATACGAGATGAATTGGATAGTTTAGTAGAGCCCCAAAGCTCAACTCCGTACGTCCAAATAGGTCTAATTACTGTCATGTAAATGAGCCTTTGTAATTAATTGGGAGCTTTGAACGTTTGTCTAGTAAATGTTGAAGTAGTCTGTAACGACGGACAGCTTCTTGTCGTTTTAGTCATGTATGTGGATTCCAAGTAAGACGTTTGTCCAAGTGGAGTCCTAGGTAGCGGATCTGTTCAACAGGGATTAGTGGAATATCATTAAAGGATACTGTAGGGCAGGATGTCGTAGGTTTACGACGAAGGGTAAAGGTTATTTGATGGGATTTGTTTGGATTTATTTTGATTCTCCATTTTTGACACCATTCTTGAAGGTTTAGGATATGGGATTGGAGTGTTTGAGAGAAAATAAAGGGATCATTGTTTACTGATAACACACATGTGTCATCAGCGTAAGTGGTGAGGATAGTGGTAGGATGAGTTGGGATGTCAGCTGTGTACACTGTGTAGAGGATAGGACCTAGGATACTACCTTGAGGAACTCCAGCAGACTGGGTAAAGAGGGGAGAATAGGAAAATTTATGGTTTACTTTGAAGGTTCGGTCACTGAGATAGGATCTAATAATAAGAAAATATGTTGAAGGTAGGAACTGACGGAGTTTATACAGCAGTCCCGGGTGCCAGACTCGGTCAAACGCTTGTTCTACATCAAGGAAGGCTCCCGTGCAGTACATTCCGCGCTCCAATGCAGAGGAGACAACGTCCACCACACGATGACATTGCTGGATTGTTGAGTGTGATGTTCGGAATCCAAACTGGTGATCTAAGAATTACATGATAGGATTCTAGGATAGGATACAAACGTTTTAAAATGAGTTTTTCTAGGATTTTACCCATGATTGGCAAGAGAGAAATAGGACTGTATGAGGATGGGAGCTCAGGTGGCTTTTTGGGTTTAGGTATTATTTTAACTGTTGATAATTTCCAGGAATCAGGGAAATATGTGGTCGGAGTACAGCATTATATATGTATGTTAGGAATTGAAAATTTTAAATGTAAATTGTAGATCTAAATATGAATTTTCAATCCACATAAGTAACATTACGGAGGTAACTAAAAGGAATAGTGATTTTTAAATCACCTCGGTATTCTTTTAAATTACGTTTGACAAATTTGACAAAGGTTTCAATTCTGCCTCTTTTCCTTCTATTCTTTGTCGAAATGAGTAATAAAACTCTTCTAAGAAACAAAAAGGGCATTTACTGACATTTAAACTTTCTCGAGTATAATGGGTGTGTACCTCTTAGTGTAAAAAAAAAAATTGGGTGAAACTAGATCAAAAATGCCTCAGACCTCATCTTTCTATTCTTTGCAGATATACGATAAATCATACGAGTCTGTTTTTTACAGTTTTCCTTTATTTTCTATCAAACAATAATTTTTTTTATAATAGTTTATTATGTTTAAAATGCACATTTCCATTAAGGAATTATCATAATGTTTTATTAACACAAGTTACTGATTTGTATGCCGAATGAGAACACCATGTTTTTTCGGTTTCAAAAGGGATTTTCTCCATAAAATTGAGACAAAATCATTACGTTTAACATACCATTCGAAAGGTGATTAAATTTTCAAGTTTTTGTGAGATTTGACGTTTTGTGGATAGTTTTTTCGAAAAACGGTGAGCGCTGAAGTAAAATAAGGCATTGTGACTTCCCCAAATAAGGCGAAGATCAAGCTGTTCTTTAGATACCAAGTTTGTAAAATTCAAGATTGCAGGTACTCAGCTGTTATAGAAAATTTAATGCTAAATCCGAAAATGTGGTCAAAATTTGAAAAATATTTAAACAAAATGGAAATATTACAGCTTTTATGGAAAAAAGAGTGGTTTCCTCAAAAAAGTCTTTGATTTATCGTATATCTGCAACGGATTGGAATAGAAATGTGAGGTCTGCGGCATTTTGCTAAATTTTTTATCTAGTTTCACCCATTTTTTTTTTACACTAAGAGATACTCACCCTGTATGTGACAAATTAATGGGTAAGAGAAAGGAGGATCTTTTAGCGAGGTCGGTGTCAGCATAGAGGTCGGTATTCATTATGGCTATCTACACTCGCCGATACGATTGGTGTCAAAGATAACTCAACAGTTGACGGGTCGTGCTAAAATTTACAGTCAAACTACATGAAATACGGTTTTTAAATTATACTAAATTTTGCACACCAAGACTTCTTTGTATGCATAGAAGGTTCGAGAGCAGATAAAGTATTAAATATTTTGAATTGAACCAATGAGTGAATATAATATATTGGCTTGTTGTTATTTACCTGGTTGCCGAAGACGCCAATGCTACAAGCACTTGACACTTGGTTAGAACCGAACCATACAGCTGCTAATCGTGCAGGAATGCTCAATACAAAAACCTGTAACATTATAACATTACAAAAAAAAGAAGTAATTATTAATATCGTTAAGGATATAGTCTCTCTCTCTCTCTCTCTCTCTCTCTCTCTCTCTCTCTCTCTCTCTCTCTCTCTCTCTCTCTCTCTCTCTCTCTCTCTCTCTCTCTCTCTCTCTCTCTCTCTCTCTCTCTCTCTCTCTCTCTCTCTCTCTCTCTCTCTCTCTCTCTCTCTCTCTCTCTCTCTCTCTCTCTCTCTCTCTCTCTCTCTCTCTCTCTCTCTCTCTCTCTCTCTCTCTCTATCTATCTATCTATCTATCTATCTATCTATCTCTCTCTCTATTTTCTCTAATTTTTTCTATTTTTTACATCCAATTTTTTTGAATCCCATCCAAATACATGCCTAAATCTATCTCCATCCAATAGTAGGTCTTCTGAGATGCTTAATCTTACTATATACAGTTTTACTTCCTTAATCCATGCTGTTGTGGTTATCTTTCTCAATAAATAATCGAATATCCGTTTGGTAAGTCACTTTTGGTCCATTCTGTACAGGTGTCAGAAATGTCAACCTCCTCTTCTTTATAGTCATGGAGATTTTTTCTGCTTTCTTATAAACTTCTTCGTTACTTCTATGTCTCCATCCACTTTCAGTTTGAACAGCACCCATATTTTTTCTAAGGATTCTTCCTTCCAAAACTTCATGTTTATCCAGCTTGTAGTTCATGGACAGGCACTCACTGGCATATAGACATTCTGTCTTCACTACGACGTTGTAGTGTTTTATTTTGGCATTACAGGATAAGCACTTCTTATTGTAAATGTTTTTTTGTCAAACCATATGCTTTCTCCAGTTTTGAGATCCGCATTGCATCTTTCTCTAGCCCATGCGCTTGTATGGTCCTACCAAGGTATTTTTTACCCTTTTGATTTGCCCTATCTCTGTTTTCAGAAATGTGGCCCATCTTTGGAGTTCATCATGAATTTGTTTTCTCTCTTGAGGTCCTCTGTCCTATTTGTCTTGAGAATCTTTCCAGAAGTTGTATTTGAATGGTTGCGACCTCTGGACTTTCCGACAGAACAGCGAAGTCATCAGCAAAAGCTAGGCAATTGACTTTAATTCCTTTTGATTTTCATCCTAGGCAGATCGGAGTTATCTTTTGGTGTTCAAGTTCATTGTTCCATAATTTTATTAATTCTAATAATTTTTTCCAAGACAATTTAAAAGGAGTGGCGACAGTCCATCACCTTGTCTTACACCTGTCTTTATTTCAAACGGCTATGAGAAATACCCTAAGAATTTCACCCTGGAAGTTGTATCTGTTAGGGTCTCTTTGATTACATTTGTAATTTTTTTTTTGGACTCCAAATTCTTTAATGATCTTAATCAAGGTCTCTCTGTCCATTGAATCGATGGCTTTCTTGAAGTCTTTAAACGACATCACAAGTTTCTTGCCGCACTGTATTCTGTGGCGAAATATTGATTTCAGGTTGAATATCTGTTCAATACAGGAGCGGCCTTTTCTAAACCCTGGTTGGTATTCCCCCAGTTCCTTGTCCAATGTCTCCTCTGTTCTATTCAAAAGTAGCTTTGATAATCATATATCTTTTTTATCTAGTAATATCTTTTATTTATTGCAATATTTCTCCATCTTAAATCATCATCCTTGATTCTTCAACATATTAAGTTTAGCTATAGTTCTAATATAAAACTAAAAAACCTTGTTATTCGTATGGATCTTTGATGGGGGGATGAAGAAGGCAAAATATTTCAAAATTATCTATATCCTACATAAATATCAACAATATCTTTCAGTATTCAAAAATAATCATGTTGTAATTGGGATGAAGATTGGATAAAAGAAAAGAAGCCTCAGTCAGAAATCAAGAGAATAGTTGATATCATATGTACTTAAACAAGATAACAGCATTGAGCGTTGAAAACCCAAACTGGGTGAGGTATCTAATCGATTAGCCACTGCTAGGTATAAAAATGAAAAATATACTATATCATAATGGAAAAATAATAATAATTTTAAATGGCAACTTTAAATTGCCAGTCGATGTGCTAAGAGACGCTCAACAAGCGGTACTCTTAGACAAAGCTAGGATTGTTCGAAAACTTTTAAATATATGAAGAGGAAAAAAACAAACATATTAAACCTGAAGATCGTTGGACTTGTCCCCTACCTCAGTTCAGAAACCGCAAAACCTCTTTACCTCCCTTAGACTCTATCAATTTGGAACTGCTTAAATTAGAAAAGAGTTATAAAATTAAACAGATATTTATTTCATAATCAGCCAATATGGTAGCCGTATTATAATTTACTCTGATAACTCCAAAACTTTAAATTCTACACCATGTGCAATAGCATACAATACAAGAACTGTCAAATATAAATTAAATAATTTGTGCTCTATTTTTACAGCGAAATTAACAGCCATCCTAAAAGCACTCCAACTAGGAATCTCAGCTAGTGAAGATTTTGTTTTAATTTTTTCTGATTCCTTGATTTCTCTCCGATGCATTAAAAATCCCTAATCGGAAAAACCATCATCAGAGATTGAGTCTGTCCAACACAAACATTTTCCAACCTCATAAGGCAGACTTTATTGGAAGAACAACCTAAGATTAATTAGACCAACAGTAAAAGTGCGGACCTCAAGTTCTCAGCTTTCAAGAAGAGAGGAAGTTGCCATCGCGCGACTTGGACTTGGATACTACTTCCTTACACACGGCTACTTGATGGCCAAATTCCGCGCACCTAGATGCCAGGACTGCTAACCAGTACTACCAATAGTATATTATATCTTTGAATATTGTCCTTTGTACAGGGCAGTATTAGGTAACTTAGAAACCCCTTGTTCTCTTAGATCATCACCAGAAGAACATTCAAATCTTCTTTCTTAAATAATAAACTTCATCAAAAATACAGTCATTTTTTAACGTATATAAGGTCTTCTTACATCAATTTAGTTTTTTATGTTTTCTTTAATTTAATTTTTATTTTTTTATTTAATATAGATTATGAATTTTTTAATTTGAGTGTGAAGCAAGTTGGGAGACCAATGGATTTGAGTGGGAGTGCAGTTTACTATGAAAGGATTGGTATCTGGTTCGGGTTAAATCAGCAACATATGGAACGTTAAGGTCTTTATGGATGACATGTATATTTGTAATAAAGTAAGGAGCGTTAAGGATTATTTTTGAAGGATTTTGAATTGTAAGAATTGGGTACGAGAAGAATTGGATGGTTTAGTGGAGCCCCAAACCTTAACTCCGTAGGTTCAAATAGGTCTAATTACAGCCATGTAAAGGAGTAATTTGTAATTTATTGGTGGGATTGGAGTACCTGGGATGCAATTGTGGGATCATTACTTACTAATAACAAACAAGTGTCATCGGCGTATGCGGTGAGGACGTTGTTAGGATGAGTCGGTATGTCAGCTGTATATATATAATAGGAGCAGGGGTAGTTCCTTGAGGAACTCCGGCAGACTGAGAGAGAGGGATAAATGGGCAGGATTGTGACTTACTCTGAATGTTCTACAATTGAGATAGGAATGCATAATAAGGAAGTATGTAGGAGTTAGGAATTTATGGAGTTTCTAAAACAATCCCTGGTGCCAGACTCGGTCAAAATCTTGTTCTACATCGAGAAAGGCTCCAGTGCAGTACATCCCGCGCTCCAATGCAGACGAGACTACGTCCACCACACGATGGCATTGCTGGATAGTGGAGTGTGACGTTCGAAAACCAAACGGGTGATCTGGGATGATATGATTGGAATCTAGGATAGGCTACAGGCGTTTCAGAATGAGTTTTTCCAGGGTTTAGCCCATAATGGGAAGAATAATATTTGACTATATGAGGATGGGAGTTCAGGTGGCCTTTTTGGCTTAGCTATTGTTACGGTTAGGCGAGTTTGGTGGTGCCGTGGGCATGGGCGAGCAGGTAGCCGAAAAAGGCGGCAAATGGCCTGGAAGGGTCACGGCGGGCCAGAAGGCCCTAGATCTGTAATCTGGCCAGATCTAGAATGTTCGGCGTAGCTTTAAATAGACCGACTTCCAGCCTAGTGAGGCAGTATCTATGTGTCAGTGATCAAGTAACGATCAATCAGTCAAGTGTCAGTGACAGTTCAGTCTGTGAGTTAGTGACAGTGATAAACAGTGTCAGTGAATGTAGTAACAGTCTCTGTGTCAGTGTAATAGATTCTTATGTATAATTGTGACATCTAGTATTAAGATATTAAAGATAAGTATAGTGTAATATACATATTAGTGTAATTAGACCTAAGTATAATTGTTATTAGATGAAGTAGCTTAAGGGACCTATTTGTATTTATTAAGTTGTAAATAAATTAGTGTTTAGTATTTAAGTTGTGATTTGATTAGTCATACCCCCAGTGGCCCGTAACACTATCATCTTAACTATGGATAGTTTCCAAGGATCGGAGATGTATGTGAACGGAGAACAGCATTATAAATATAGGTTAGGAATAGAATCGCTTTCTGAGGAAGGAGTTCTAGGATATGAGCTGTAATTAGTCATGTCCAGGGACTTTATGGATAAGTTTATTGGTGACAAAGTAAGGAGTATTGAGGATTTTACGAAGGATTTTGGATTGTAAGGATTGAATACGAGATGAATTGGATGGTTTAGTGGAGCCCCAAAGCTCAATTCCGTACGTCCAAACAGGTCTAATCACATTCATGTATATGAGTCTTTTGTAATAAATTGGGAGCTTTGAATGAAATGAAAAAATTAACTTTATTCTGGGACTTACTGTCCCCTAAGAATAAAAATAATGCACAGTTAAAAGCACAATAGTCTGGCATATTATTTACAAATTAGATGCTTCAGTAATTTCAGCATACATTTTTTACAGGAAAAAATTAAATTAAATTAAAAAAAATAAAATAAATTAATATGAGAAATAATAATTATAACATAAAATATAATCATATTCATATGAACACATAAAAGAAAGAAAGAGAGAAAAAAAAAAAAGTAATTCTAAGTATTCATTTGATTATTGACATATTTGCGGAAGATTGATTGTCTAAAAGGTACAGGAATAAATTATTTTTAAAGGAAGTTATGGAAGCTGCTTTTCGAATAGAAGTGGGTAGGGAATTCCAGAAGGAGGTAGCACGAATGATGAAGGATTTGTCAAAGGAAGCGGTTTTATTTGAGGGGATATATAGGTTAAAAGGTTGGGATCTAGTGTTTAGAAGGTGGATAGAAGAACGCAGTGTTAATAAATCAAGAATATAGGAAGGGTTCTTGGTTTTTAGACATTGGAATAGGAAAGTACCCAGAAAGTATTGCCGTCGGAATTTAGGAAATAACCACCCAAGCTCAGAATATCGTGTAAGTAACGTGTGAAGATAAATCTAATGAAACAGTTCGTGCATGAAACAGGTTATGAATGCAGGATAAGCAGAACAGGGCTATGGCCTGATGAAAGGTCATCTAGGGATTTGATGATTGTTTGAGAGGAAGAAATTTGGAAAGATAAAATATTTCGAGGATATCGGGAAGTTTTTTGTGTGACGTAGGCCAATAAGCAGGGTTCAAGGGTAAGAGGGCAGAATAACAGTTGGAGGTTGAAATACAGGATAAGATACTGACACGGGAGTTGGTTGTTCGACAACCCCATCGCTGGTGTTTGGCGTTGTAGCCGCCCCCAGCAATGAAACGCGGTACGGAGGATCGGAATAAAGAATCAAAGAGGTTCAGAGAAAATGAATATTACCAGGAGGGCAATATTATATACATATACAGCTGAAAATGTTACATGGAAAGGGCGAGTTGAAATGGATACTGAGGTGCAATGAATGGCGTCAATGGAAGTAGAAGGGATAAGAGAGTGAGTTATTGATTTATAGATAAGAATCAGATCTGTAAATAATACAGTCACGTATGTAAAAATATGACCGTTGATTAAAGTGAGTTTCTGTCAGTAAGGAAATGTCTATTTGATTGTCATAAAGAAAAATGTCACGTTCGTCTCAGTGATTTTATAGTCCGTTAGCATTCCATAAAATGACAGCTAAAGGCTTAGAGCTCTCCTCGCTACATTAAACGGAATTCTGAAAGGGCCCGGGTGAGAAGGGTGGTGAGAGGCTTGATGGTATCATTCAATTCAGATAGGATAGAGGAAAGGATGGCGTTAATGTCATTTATATTTGGATGGGGAAGAGGAAATAAATCTGGAGCTTGGAATGGATAATATGTCAGAGTAGGAGCGTTAGTTAGGGACTGGATCCTTCGTGGGATACTAGGAACAGAATAAACCTGTAATGGTATTCAGGGTGAAGGCTTGTTCTGATCAGGTGGATGGATCGGAAGTGAATGTTTCCTCTGAGGCGGAAGTTTGACTTTTAAAGGTAAATTATGGATAGACGTGTTCTGGTTTGGTGGTTGAGGTTGAGATTGGGAGGTCTGGAGATGTGAATAGGATATTCGAGGCGCCTGACGTTAAGGCTGATACCTGATTTTATCAGAGTACGAATCTTCTTGTAGTTAATGATCCGGTGCTGAGGTTGATTGCTGCTGTTCTGTTCTCCTGGAATAGGCTTCTTGAATTTTATTATATTTTTGTGAATTTTCGATTTCAGGTTTATGGCTTCTTTGTATTACGGTTGACATTGAATTTCTCTGGCTGTGCATACTTTTATATACTAAGCAGCATCTTTAGCATGCTGGGTGATCTTGACCCCACAGCCCGAATATTGCAAGGGTATTCCATGATTTTTGATGTCTCACTTGCATGATCAATCAATCAAAACGGCGCTACAACTCAAAGTGAGTCAAGGCCTCCCGTAGCATCAATCGCCAGTCATCTCGGTGTCTTGCTGCTGCTCTCACTTGCATGAGGGTCAGTGTATTTCACACACCTGGCAGTACGTATTGGTATGTTTGAGACTTTGACATCTGGTGCACTGGACTATAGTTGCCCTTCTTCTTGGTTCTTCAAATCTTATGACTGAATACACCAATCTGGTTACAAGGAATATTTCGTCGTTGTTGCCAGTTTTATAGCGCTCTTTAGAGTGGTAAAATGGTGACCACGCAATACCACTCTGTACGCTTTTTCTTTTTTTAATTGATAACAATGGAGTTCATTATTTTTGGTGGTTAGTTGACCAATTTTTTGTAATCGTCTTTAGTTGATGTTTTGATTTTTATATTTTTGACTCAAGAGAAGCAGTTGAGATTAGTCTCTTCAGAGAGAATTCTCGGCAAAATGAGATGAAACATTCAGTTTTGGATACAAAGATTGGTTCTGAATCAGATGTGTGGTGCGGATTTGAGTTATTATTGTTGGCTGATGATGTAAACGGATTGGATGTATTTGGTATGGTTGGCTGCAGTAGTTTTACAGCGAGTTTGGAGATTAATAGTATTTGATAGATTATTAGTGTTATTGTTTGTCTTTTTTGATTTAGCTAATTTATTTTTATTTTTATTTTAGTGAATAGCCCACTGAACCTGGGGCGGCGTTTCTGAAGAGTTCTTCGAGACTGGTAATCAGTTTCGCTAAATTCAGAATATGAAGGGGCCTCTGTCTCTGAGTCATCACCAGATGTAACAACTTCTATTATGATATAATAATAAACAAAAAAATAATAATGCTAATAAAAAATAATAATAATAATTGTGAAGCTAGTAAGTGAAGTAAATTTTTAAAACTCAAATATTCACATAATTATCTACTATATTTATACAAGGAATACATTATTCGAAAGAAACAATTATAAAAAAAAAATGAAAAAAATTAACTCAAAAGTTCCTACGTAATATACAGGGTGTCCCGAATTTAAATGGCAAAACTTCTGGAACTTATAGGGGACCGAAAAACTAAGACAAAATGTCCTTTAGATATTTGCTCGTTTTTGCTTAGTTTTAGAGAAAATCGCAAAAAAAGAAACAAAACAAGTTTTCATTTTTATACTTATTTATTTACATTTATATTTATGGTATGTTCTTTTTAATGTAAATATTGCTCAAAATGTTATCCTCTTCCACCAATGCAAACATTACATCTAGCATTCACTTGATAAATTGCAGCTAAACATTGTTATGATGATATTTGGTGCACTGCATCTATGATTCGGTCTCTTAATTGCTCTTTGAGTTGATTGACACCGAATAAACTTTCTGCTTCAAGGTTCCCCATACGAAGAAATCCATGGATGTCATATCAGGTGATCTGGGTGGCCAAGGTACTACTCCTCCACGTCCAATCCATCGTTGTGGATAATTTATATCCAGCCAAGCTCGAGGAACTCTGCTATAATGAGCTGGACATCCATCGAGTTGGAGCCACATTTGAACCCGCTGCAGTAAGGGAATGTCATCTAAATAATTAGAAAAGTCGTTCTCCAAAAAATGTGTAAATGTGATACCATTCAATCTTCCAGGTAAAAAATATGGTCCCACCAGTAGCCCCTTCCAAATTCCAAGCCAAGCGTTAATAGCAAATTCATGCTGAAACCTATTCTCTCTAATAGCTCTGGAATTTTCAAGAGCCCACACATGATAATTTCTTTGATTAACAATTCCTCCTCTTGTAAAGGTAGCTTCATCGGTCCATATAATTTTTAATGGAAATAAATTATCATCGCGAACTTTGTCGAGAAACCAGTTACTAAAATTCAATCTCCTGACATAATCTTGAGGTAGTAAATTCTGAACTTTTTGAAGATGGTATGGGTAGCGATTATCACCTTTCAAAGTTCGCCATATTGCTTGCCACGATATTGCTAATGCAGCAGATGCTCTTCGGATGCTAGTATCAGAATTGTTATCCAAGTGGCGTTGGACACAATTTCTTCTCCGATAATCTGCTGTTATTGCTAACTGGAATTGGTCGCCTTCATTAGGTATTAAGAATGACCCAGTCTCTCGTATTCTATTAAAAGTTAACGAAAAGACTCGTCGATTAGGCACTCTTCTATTTGGAAATCGGTGCGCATACTCCCGCACTGCTTCTAAAGAATTACCGTTACAGAAACCATACACAAAAATCATATCAGCCTATTGAACATTAGAATATGTATGCGGCATTGTGGCTGATGCTATTCACACAAGAATATCTGAGTAACTGAGTGAAGACTGATTTAGGAATTATAATCCTAGAAGGAAGCCAAAATGTAAACAAATAAAAGAATGTAAAGGATAACATTAAGTGTTTACATATCTCACTGCCTAGCCTGACGAACTTTGAAAGGTGATAATTGCTACCTGTAACATTTTTGTTTTGTTTCTTTAACATTCTTGTTTTGTTCTTCAGCTATTTTTCGCTACTAAAATCCAATATTTTTATTTTTATCTAATACTAGCTGAAAGTACCCTGCTCCGCTACGGTTTAATATCATTAGGATGAAGGACAACTTAAATTAGTAAAAGGTAAGTTTAACGTTGTTAATTATTATTATTTGAATAAACCTAAAGAATTCCATTCTTAAGTAAATTCCATAATTTCAATAAGTAAATTTGACAATTTGCAAAATTTAATTTTATATTATTTTGATAGTTCTCCAGTGAAGCTTGGAGGTAGAACTACCATCTTACCCAGCTCTGATACCAGACCATCAGCTTTTCTTATGGCATACTTATAGCGAATATAATCTCAACTTCTCAACTTTTTTGATTTTTCGAATAAAGTTTAGTCTTTCTGTTTCTTTTTTTGCGTACATATCAAGCATAAATTGGTTGAGGAGATTACCGAATTAAAGTAAATAAGGTTCTTCACCTCCTCGCTTCACCAACATTTAGGCGTAAAAATCAGCTGCAGACACAGTTTTCTTAAGTGGTGTATTGGCGTTTGGGTCATCTTCTCCATGGTAGAACGTGAGGCGATACTGAAGAGAATCATAAACTTGATAGAACTCACTGATTCTTATCAGTTTTTTGTCCCTACATCGAACTGGCCTTTACATGCCATCACCAGAGAACATAAGTACTTTAACCTCCTTTTTAAAATAAGTCTTTTAATAGCTTCTCGTCACGAAACAAGTCAAACTTGTGAGGGTCCACCTCTGCAGCCACCACGAGTTCACAGAAAGTACCATATTATAAGGTTTCGACATCGATCGTACTTTTGTTTGTTTACAACTATAAGGAACCTAATTTGTGGTCAATGCGTGTGGCTTAAACATCTAACCTATTTTTTAACTTAGCTTATCTTCAAATACCATACGACACTTAATATTTTATTATTCACCCAATAAAAATTGTAATCGCATTTTTCGGAATTAGCCGCGATCCAGGCCGATTTAAATTCCTTTCTTAGCGAGCACATACAGCCGTAGAGGAAGCTACATATCGAATTTCATTCCAATCCGTTCGGTGGTTTCTGAGATATCGTGTTAAATGTGTGAGTGTTATTTGACAAATATATAGTAGATTATCCATGTTTGCCACCTCTAGTCCCAAATAAATTGGCTTTATCTCACCTTCCGTAGACAATATTTCCTTAGAACATTCCTTTACTAAATTATCAATACACTTCATCCTTCATTTATAATATGCGTCGATTCAGATCTACAGTCAAATCAATACACACCAGAACCTGTCTTTCTGATCTGTATAACCCATCCCACAGAACTTCTGCATTCCAACGCTCTTTCCTCTTCCGCTCAACCATCCTCTGGAATTTTATTCCTGTTGATATCAGACATTCGAAATCTCTGAAAACATTTAAATATCTCTATTTCCAACACCTCATTTTTATCCAAGATGACGTTTGCTAACTATTTATCTACCAACCCAAACATAAAATATATTTCCTTGCATTTCTAAAATTA
Organism: Euschistus heros; assembly: GCA_003667255.2. Lineage (NCBI taxonomy): Eukaryota > Metazoa > Arthropoda > Insecta > Hemiptera > Pentatomidae > Euschistus > Euschistus heros. The sequence goes on from RCWM02000047.1 coordinate 3,969,274, forward strand.
AATTTAGATACAGTTTAATGAAGACAAGCTGTAATACTAAAAGTAATAACATAATATATTAACATAATATATTATTTACATAAATGAAGCATAATTTAAGATTTAGTAAGGCTTTTATGATGATCAAAGATTATTCTTTTATACCTGTGAGACACCAACGATAGTCTGGCCAATAAATCCAACGTAGAAAAGGTTGGGGTTGAGAGAAAGAACCTTGATCCATGATCCGATACAAGTACCACCAGCTCCAACTAGCACACATTTTCTCATTCCCTACAACATAATTTAATTAGTAAAATTAGTAATATATATATATATATATATATATATATATATATATATATATATATATATATAGTTTTTAAAAAGAAGCTTTATTGAATGACATATATTGATACAAGAACAAGTACACAATTTATAACTTAATCGCAAGACATGACGGGCATCTATACGTCTCAACGTACGACGAAAGAATGTCCCCGAGGCTAGGTGGGGGCAGGTTTATATAGGGTAGGAAGACGGTTTAACATACAATTATTTATTTATATTCCTAATACCATTTAGGCATACTTAACTCCTCCCCCCGAGTTATCTTGGTATACACAAGTTCTTGGACTTTTTAATTTAATTGGACTTTTTAAACCTTGTTCATTTCTTAATGCTAAGTTAGGACTATATTTACAAAAATACAATGTTTATACATTCCATAGTTCCTTACGAAAGTACGACTTTATTTAAATAATTACAGTATTGCAAGTTAGTTTAGTGTAAATACATTTAATTCCTTATACTAATAAATAAACATTTCTTCTTACAAGGGGAGGGCACACCCAGTCTCTCACGGATCTTGTTGGCAGTTTGTTTGGAGGTTCCGGGTCAAAAAATATTAGACACGTATTTTGCCGTTCCGACCAATGGGCCCTAGAAGAGCTGAGAAAAAAAATAAAATAACATTAAACTAATTTATTTTATATCTCGAGTTTAAAAAATGATATCGACATGATTCTTGCACCAAGATGTTTAGTTTTGATTGTGGATTATAGGAAAAATACAACCATTCCATAGATTTTAGTTAAGGTTAATTAAATTCTAAAAAAATGATTAGATGTTCAAGCAAACTACCTCTATAGATTTTTTCAAACAAAAATTGACGTCAGATTCTAATTTAGCATCCTAAAAAACATTGAAAAACGCTTATTCAACAAAATCAAAAAATATCATTTTTTTCATGCTCTTCGAGGAAAATGAAATTTTTAAACCGATTATTGGTTACATACCTTTAAATCGCCATTACTCTGTCACACAATTCACTGATTGGTATCGCTGGAAAGAGGAGAGCCATATATATATATATATATATATATACTATTTAAGAGAAATAATTTATTGCTTTCTTAATAATTATAATTATTTATTATTTACAGTAATAATAATTTATTGCAAATTAATATTTACATGATATACAGACAGAACCACATATCAGATTAGATGGTTAAGTATTTACAATTTTTGTTTTATTTTGTTAAAATATGATTGTGATATTTGAGGTAAAAACATTATAGCAATAACTGCCTCACTTCCGTTGCTGACAGTATATATATATATATATATATATATATATATATATATATATATATATATATATATATATTTTTTTTTTTTTTTTTTTTATTGATATCTATATATACATACGTTTCCTAAGTTTTGAGGGTGCTGAAATGGAATTCTAGGGCTAAAATAAATTTTATATCTCATTTTACAGTGTAAAAGCTAAAATTTTTCAAGTGAAGTGCATTCAATATATTTTTTTCCAAAGAACCGGCATCGGATTCGAATTCAGCATTCCAAAGAACCCTTAAATACGAAATTTCATCCAAATAAAAAAATAAAAATTCGTAAGCTTCAAAATTTGCCTGGCCAAATAATGGTAGGCAACTGTTTAAACGAATCAACTTTATTTTTTTACACGAAATATAGGGTGGTTATACGCTTGAAACGTCTTTGGTTTCATCGTAACATTTGGTTTCTAACTCAAGCTAAAAATCAAAATGTTTTTCGGATTTTCCAATTTTTTTAATAGGTTTATGTTCATCGAATTTTACAATTATATACATCAAAAGAATGCTGAGGCTCTCTTCTTTCCAGCGATAGCAACCAGTGAATTGTGTGACAGAGTAATGGCGATTTAAAGGTATGCAACCAATAATCGGTTTAAGAATTTCATTTTCCTCGAAGAGCATGAAAAAAATGATATTTTTTGATTTTGTTGAATAATCGTTTTTCAATGTTTTTTAGGATGCTAAATTAGAATCTGACGCCAATTTGTGTTTGAAAAAATCTATAGAGGTAGTTTGCTTGAAAATCTAATCAATTGTTTAGAATTTAATTGACCTAAACCAAAATCTATGGAATGGTTGAATTTTTCCTTAAATCCGCAATCAAAACTAACATTTTGGTGCAAGAATCATGTCGATATCATTTTTTAAACCAGAGATATAAAATAAATTAGTTTAATGCTATTTTATTTTTTTTTCTTGGCTTCTAGGACCCATTGGTCGAAACGGCAAAATACGTGTCTAATATTTTTTGACCAGGAACTTCCAAAAAAATTGCCAAAAAGATCCTTGAGAGACTGAGTGTGTCCTCCCTTTGTCAGTACAATTATATTTATTATATTTTATTAAACAAAAAGATTTTTAAGTTATTTTAATATTATTATTTAAATTAAAATTAAATATTTTTACTCAGATCCATTATCTAGATCGTCTGAATCATAATTATCAGAGGTGTCCTAAGTATTGACGCGAAGGGATTCGTTATCGTCGTCTGAAATAAATCGTTTCTTTTTTCTCTTCTTTCTATTGGGCCTCTTAATGTTGTCTATATGAGTTCCAATAGTTCTTTTGTCTTTTACTTTTTTAAATTTATTTTTACTTTTTATTTTTGATTGAGTATTTTGTAAATATTCGATATCTCGTAACTGTTTTTGAATATCTACGGAGTCTTTTCTATTTTAATTTAATTTTTCCGTTCTCTTTTCTTTTTCATTATTTATTTTAGTCCTAATTAATTTATGTAGTAGTTCTTGGTCTCTATGGTATTTTAGTACGTATTGTTCTGTTAAGTTAATATTTTTATCTGATTCTAATTTGGTGGTTCCGAAAGTATTTCATTTGGAGTTAATTTTAATTTGTTATTTAAGGTATTATTATAAGTTGTGACGGCTAATCTTAGTTTTTGTTGAGTCGAATATTTATCTCTCTCTTTCCCTGTTATTCTTAATAATTCGTTTAAGGTAGAATGGACTCTGTTCAATAATCCTAAAGAGTTTGAATGACTAGCAGACGTGTAATGTAAGATAATATTATTTTTTTTCACAAAACTGTTTTACTAAGTTATTCTTCATCTCAGTCCCTTGGTCTAATGATATTTGTAGAGGTGTGGGAAAGTATGTCTTGCAGTTAGTTAATGCGTTGCAGATATTAATTGCGTTTTTGATTGTAATGTTTGGGCAGATAAATGTTTCGAAAATGTGTCGACTGCTGTGAAAATTATTGCATTCTTAAAATTAAAAATATCAATCATTAATTCCTGAAACGGTCTTTCTGGTGTTGGTGTAATCTGAAATTTTGTTTTTATGGGTTTACGATCGTATTTTGTAACTTTACAAGTTTCACATTTATTAATATATTCCGCTAATTTATTTTGCATCGCCGGAAAGTAATATTCTTTTTTAAGTTTTTCAAAAGTTTCATTTATACCTCTATGTTTAGTTTTACCCAAATGGTATGTATCTATTATTTCTAATTGCTGTTTGTCGTTTCGAAGTCGTTTGTATTACGACTGTTTATTGAATGGTTTTAAAATATTCTTCATACAAAGTTTCGGTTATTTCATTGAGAGATTCGCATATTAATCCCTATGTTTTATTTGTTTCAAGAATTTGTTGTAGTAACGGGGCAATGTCCGATTTTCCATAAACGATTAGTTCATATCTCCATTTTCCAAATGGTTTAGTGAAATTAATTTTCGTATTTTTTAATTTTTTTCTATATCTATGCATTTTCCCGGTTCACAAATTCGTACTTGTTAATTACTAGATGCCTGGGAATGGGTTGCCTCTAAATCTTCTTCCGATGGTATTTCTAAGTTCTCTATTATTGCTTCGTATTCAGAATTGTTTTCGTCCGCTATTTCCTGATTTAATAATTGTTTGATATCCATTTCTTCCTCATCACTAGTATGATTTAATTCGTTGCTTCCCCTGGAAAGTGCGTCTGGAAAAACGTAATTAGTTTTTCCCTGAATATGTTTAACGTCGAATTCGAATTCCTGTAGATTCCATATCCGCTTCATAATGCGGGTATTACCATTTTTCATTGAGAAAATCCATGTTAAAGGTTTATGATCTTTGCATAAAAGAAATTTTGTACCGTATAAAGAAGGCTTAAAGTGCTGGGTTGCCCATACTACCGCTAGTAATTCTTTTTCTATTGAACTATAATTTAATTCTGGACTTCGTAATACTCTGGACGCGAATGCTACTGCGTGTTCTATTTCATCTTTACCTTTGTGAGAGCACGGCTCCAATGGCTTCATTGCTGGCATCTGTAGTTAGTATGAATGGCCTTTCCCAATCTGGGTATTATAAAATTGGCGTGTTACTCATCATTTCTGTTAGGGTTTGACATGCTTCCTTAATTTCCTTTGTGCCATATATTTTAGTTTTTAATGAATTTGAAATCGGTCGGGTAATTTTTAATAAATTTTCGATAGTACCCGGTCATGCCAAGGAATTGTCTTGTCGTTTTTTCATTACGCGGAATGGGAAAATTTAAAATTGCTTCAATCTTTTTTACGTCTGTTTTTGATCCGTCCGGGGTTACGACGTAGCCTAAAAAGTTTAATTCGGTTTTAAAAAATTCAGTTTTCAAGTTGTATGGCAAGGTTATGTTGTTTCAGGGCTTCAAATACTCTTTTTAAATCTCTTAAATGTTCTTCCTCATTTTTTGAATAAACTATTATATCATCAATGTAAATCATTGAATTGAGAATATTTTTAATCATCATTGTCATTGCTCTCTGGAAAGTAGGAGGTGAATTACATAGGCCGAAAGGCATACGCAAAAATTTGAAATGTCCATTTTCCGTGGAGAATGTGGTTTTTTGCTATTGATTGTTCGTCCATCTGAATTTGGTGAAACCCTGAAGCGAGGTCGATGGTTGAAAATATTTTTGATCCCTTTAATCTGTTTATTAAATCCTCACTGTTTGGTAGGGGATATTTATCTTTTATGGTTGCCTGATTTGGTTTTCTGTAATCGATGATCATCCTTATTTTTTTTTGTCCCGACGCGCCTGTTTTTTTTGGTACGATCCCGAATGGGGAATTGTACGGTGATTTACTTGGTCTGATCATTTTGTTTTTTAAAAATTGTTGCACTTCCTCATTTATCTATTTTTTAAATTGCTCCGGATAGCGATAATTTCGAGTGTATATTGGGTTATCATTTGTGGTTATTATGTTATGTTTAATTAATCCCGTCGATTTTAAATTCTCGTCGTCTCTTTTTAATACTTCGCCATGTTGGCTTATAATTTCAATTAATTCTTCTTTTATTTCCGGATTAATATGTTCGCGGGGGATTAAGTTTTTAATTTCATTTTTATCATCAATAAAAAATAAATCATTTTTAACCTACTTCAAAAAAAAAGAGAGGTTCTCAACTCATCTGTATTTTTTTTTTTATTTTTTATTTTTTTTTGTATGTTACGCGATTACTCGGTAAATTCTGAATCAATTTTGATGGTTGTTTTTTAGATCGGTAGGGAATACTTCAGAGGTGGTCCCATAAAAAATATTTTGAAATCGACGAAGCAATTTTTGAGAAAAATAAAAAAAACACTTAATAAAAATCATATAATAATCTAAAATATCCATGGTAACTAAATCTAATTTATTAACAAAAAAAAATAATTTACATATACAGTCATCTCTCGATGATTAAAAATTGTGTAAATAAGTCGAACTGAAAATAGAGTTCAAAAGAGAGAACTTCTAGGACCACCTCTATGAAATGAACTATTAGAAGCCATCGCCTCTATAACTCGAACTCAAAATAAAAGAATTTCATGTGTAATTTATATTCCGGTTTCCCGTCATTGTTTATCTTTTCAGTTCATAGTTACATCAGTCACTTATTATTAGTTATTCACTCGAGTGAATAATTTTACAGTGGCTATTGTAAATTCTTTCAATTAACGAAAAGTTAAAATTGATTTGCAAAGTGGAGAAATGAGAAAGAAGTTGGGCGTTTGTTGCTAGTAAATTCCGAATTCCGCGTAGTTCTCTTTCAACCGACCTAAAGAATAAAGAAAAGATCGCCACTGGTGGAAGGCGGTAAGTCAACTTACAGGCACCCTCAGAAAAAAGCGCAGTTCAGTTGAAAGTTATATAATAAATTGGTACCGGGTATTTAATTTTCTGTATCAATGATTTTATATGTATGTACAAACAACATTCCCATTAATGAAAATGTACGTAATGATTTCAACTACAATTTTGTGTTCAATTTTCCCATTTACATGCAGATAAGTGGAATGATAACCTCGATAATTCTTTGTTCAGTAAGTCGAACTATTTTTCAGGGTAGCTTGAAGATCGAGAATTGACTGTATAAACAAAAATACACTCACCACTAAAAAGTAAAAAATAAAAATAATTTTTAGAAAAAAAACAAAACCGACTTTAAGATTAAACCTACATAAACACACTTGAACTAAAAAATAAAAAATAATATTTTAATTGCTTCGAAACAAAAACCATTAAATGACAATCAACGAAAATATCGATACTTATATACCTATTCAAAATTTATGATCAGTTATTTTTGTAGTCGGTGCCAACCAAAACAAACAGAATTTGAAAAGAAATGGTAATTGTAAAGATGCTCCCACTGTTTCATCACCGCCACACCACTATCTCCGGCCATTCAAAAGTTTATTGCTAAGGCAAGATTGAACTGCCCTTCTTGGCTGGCACCGACTCTAAAAATAACTTATCATAAATTGTGAATAGGTATGTAAGTATCGATTATTTTGTTGATAGTCAATTAATGGTTTTTGTTTCGAAGCAATTAAAATATTATTTTTTATTTTTTAGTTCAAATTTGTTTATTTAGGTTTAATCTTAAAGTCGGTTTTTTTTTTTTTTTTAATTATTTTTCTAATTTAAATTTTTTCTTTTTAATTTTTAATTCATTTTTTCTAAATTTATTTTAAATTTTAGTTTTTTTCATAGTCTTGTAGCCTAATAAAATTTTAAATCTTTCGCTAAACGGAAACATTAAAAATTTGACTTAGCGCGTTTTTTTATCGCGGGTTTTTTTCGCGAAGTCTCTTTAGAAATTTCCGAGAAACGTGAAATGTGATCGGGGTGTATAAAATTGTTTGTGACACCCGTATCAATTAGCCATTTATTTCCTAGACTATCGATTAAATTTGGTAAATCGTTGCTTAAATTTAAATCGTGTATTTCTATTTGTTTATTCGGCTTATGTTCAACGGTCTGTTTACTGTTAGAATTTAAATGATTATTTATATCTGGTCTATATCCGGAGGTCTGCTCTTGCTTGAGCCTAATTCTAAAAAATGGTTCTGTCTTTTTTCTAGTGACTCTATACGTTCTAATAATAATTTTATCTTTTCATCTTTCTCTTCCTCTATTTTATGCACCCTATTAGATACTGTTTTCATTGACACCGTATTTGAATCTATTTGAGGTACATAATTATTTTGTCTTAAATTTCTAGAGTGGGTTTTATTGAAAAATCGATGTTGCGATTGAGGATCCCACGGTTGATTAAAAATTGGAGTTTGATATTCGATAGCTCGATGTTGTGGCCGGAAGTTATGCTGATTATTATTAAAGGTATTAAAAGTTGGACTTTGTTCGTGCTGATACTGTTGCGGTCGGTAATTTTGGTAATCATGATGGTTATTGAAATTCGGTCTGTATTCCTTATTTTTATAATTAGTTTCAAAATTTTTCTTTTTATAATTATTTTGAGCTGGGTTATTTTTATATTGTTTTTTGTCTCCGTAAAGTCTGTGTACGATGTGAGCCGCACTATTTCTTAATATTTCTTCAAGGTCTTCTAACGAATCAAATTTAATGTGGTAAATAAAATCTGTTAATGCCGGATGTAGAATATGAACCGAGTTGTTGTGATATTTGTTTATCGTATCTGTACATTTCTTCTTGTTTGTCAATTATTTCGTTGTCTGAGTAAATACGTGCGTATAAGTCACATCTTTTTTGGCCCAGTTGTTCTTAGAAATCGAGTGGGTTCTCGTTATGATAAGCACGGGTAGTTAAAATTTCAGAAATTAATTGTTCCCGAGTTCTTAATATTTCATATTAAGAATTCATAGTTCTTACTATTATAAGTTTCTTGATATTTCCTTTTTAAAAATTTTATTATTTCTTTGACGGTACTGAATTCTTTATCATAAATGGCGACTTTGGCTTTTCATGTTAATTTGTTTAATATAGTTAAAACTAATTTAGCCTGATTAGTATTTTTATGAGTATTATCTTCTTTGCAATGTTAGTTATACAAAAAATCGCTATTCCTAATGAAATCTACTAATTGTAACGGATTTCCGTCATACTCCGGAATTAGTGCTAAATCGTGGTTTTTGATTTCTAGAGCCATATTATTATTTTTATTAATTAACGTTGAACCTGCTTATTTTAAATTGCTCAACTGTTCTTCCAACTGATATATTCTGCTAATACTCAGCTCCCAATCTTCTCATGCCAATGGAAATAGGTCTCGCTGTTCTGTACCTGTAAGAAGATAGAACTCCCGCGAAGTTACGTTTACACTTTCAAAAGTCTCTTCGTTCGGGCGCCAGCTAAATAAAGGTATCGCGGGTTGAAGTTTTTAAAAAGAAGCTTTATTGAATGACATACACTGGTACAAGAACGAGTACACAATTTATAACTTAACCGCAAGACATAACGGGCATGGCATCTATACGTCTCAACGTACGACGAAAGAATGTCCCCGAGGCTAGGTGGGGGCAGGTTTATATAGGGTAGGCAGAGGGATTAACATACAATTTATTTATATTCCTGATTCATAATATGTATTAGGCATACTTAACTATATATATATATATACATATATATATATATATATATACATATATATATATACATATATATATATATATATATATATATATATATATATATATATATATATATATATATATATATAGTCAAGGTCCGAAGCAGGCTAGTATTATTCTTAATCCTATTTCCAGTCATAATAAACAATGTACCTTTATAAATAGAACTGCCTCAGAGCAATAAACTCAGATTTCAACAATTATTGCCTGTTGCTCTTTGCCCTTTTATTTCTTTTTTTTAAGTTTCATTTCTTCAGTCTATTTATCTGGTGCCGAAACCCGGGAACTACGAGGAGAATAGGAGAAACTAAATAAGAGAAACTAAGGTAAGAATTTTTTTCTTTCTCGCCGCTCAGGGTTTCCCATGGAGGAGAGCAGCACCATACTGAGACCACCGACGCTGCAAGTACCGAATAGTTTGCCTGAGTTACCAAGGCAAACCATGGCAGAAGCTGATGCGAATACCCTCGTATGGTTAAAGGTGAGGACAGCAACAGCCCAGTGCCTGGGAAAGGTGGTATCAGACATAGAGCGATATACCGGTGAGGTAGGTGAATTGAATCATTTTCTGAATAGTGTCGACGGGGTCCTAACGCGAATTGTAGCGAAGAGGGCCGAAGATCTCCTAGACGCTCACGACGCAGAATCGCTCAGAGCAGACTTAATTTGCCGAGTTAAGCGGAGCGTCCTAAACCTCATCCAGGCAGATGAAGAGACGCCCTGGGAGGTTGAAGAAGATCAAGTAGCGGTTGAGGAAGGCTTACGGTGGAGGAAGGTGGACGCTGGAAGGAGCCCTCTTCCATCTCTTCAGGGAGAGCAGGCATTCACGCCAGAGTAACGGACGCTATGCAGATGAGCTCCTCATAAAGTTTAATAAAGTAACGGACAAATGAGGAAGACAAGCGCACAGGAGGTAGAGGCAAGGATTGCTTTCGTTGCGACCATCCTTATGGTGCAGCTGGCCCGCAAAACGGGGAAGAAGGAAAACGTTCCCTGAGACAAAGGATTTGTGGAGTGCGCTCAAGAATTGATGGACATGAGCGCCCACGAAAAAGAGAGCCGGCCTGAACGGAAAGAATAAAGGGGCTAGAGCGAGGTGGTGTACCGGAGATCTCGAGGCTCATCATGGAGGACCAAAGAAGCGGAGCGAGAGCCTAGAAAGCCCGATTGCAGGAAGCAGGGGCATGTGTTTAATGTGTTTAATTAATGTTCCTGTAATTTAATTACCTTGGGTGGCCCTTGTACCATTGAGGGGAAGATAGAGATGGATTTGGAGAAATGGTAGGATAGAGGGGAAAAACTAGTTTGTCATGTTATGGGAGAAATGTCCAAGTCATATAACGGCATTATAGGGTGGGACTTACTAGAAAAGGTAGGGGCCAGAGTACGTAATAAATAGGGGAGGAGGGGTAAAACGAGATTAGTTTCCTGGGGCACACGATATCGGAGAACGGGGTGAAACCGAACAAAGGGAAAGTAGAGGCAATAGCGAAAATGGTGATCTCGCGAAACGTTAAGGGCACACAGCGGCTGTTTTGTTCCCTCAATTACTATCGCAGATTTATCCCTGAGATGGCGAGGTTCTTAGTTCCGATGAACAATTTATTGAAGAAGGGCAGGAAAATTTTTATTACACCGGAAATGGAAAATAATATCAGGTGTTGCATGGAGGAGCTGCAGAAAGAGCCGGTACTAGCATTCCCGGACTTCAATAAGGTGTTTACCATAACTATGGATGCAAGTGAATATGCGCTGGGGGCAGTATTATCGCAAGAAAATGAAAACGGGGATAGGCCGGTAGCGTATGCTACGGATAACGGACGTGGAAACTAGGTATAGTACATAGTAGATAGGGAACTACTCGGGATTGTATGGGCTGTGGATCACTTCCGTCCGTATATCTTTGGAAGGAGATTTAGGGTTCACACGGACCATAGACCATTGGAGTGGATTGGTATATTAAAGGAATCTTTCGCAAGAGTTATGAGATGGAAGGAGTTCCTCAGTCAGTACAATCTCGAGATGGTGTACAAATCTGGTAAGAAAAGAGTGATCGCGGATTGGCTTTCGCGCGCACTAACGATAAATGCGGTTGAGGGGGACGAACCGGGACCGTCGGAAGATATTCGTCAATTTCTTGGGGAGTGGACACCGGAAGGAGGGGGTGATGATGAAACGCGCAGATATGGAGGAATTATATGAGATAGTAAATGATAAAAGTGCCAGATCATCTGGAAAACCAGGACTGAGGGTCTCCCAAAGGCGGACTTTTTGAAATACGGAAAAAGCAATGTGATCACCATCTGGACGGAACCAGGGATTAGGGAGTCAACGGCGAAACTGCTGCGTAGGGTAACAAAGGCGGGAAAGACTTATCAGCTCTATATCGGGAACGCCACGATATGGGAAAGAGTCTAGAAGCTTTGGATGGAGGAGAAAATCGGGATCGACCGAACTTTTATTAGGTGCCTGACGTCGGTAGAGGAGTTGTTATACTCTGTTATACCACCAGGGAAAGACGAACCACCGTGGGACACAGGAGACTAGCCAAGCATTGAAACCGAGGTATTTCTGGTGGGGCATGAAGCGGACGATTCAAGAGGTCATTGGGTCGTGCGAGGTATGCCTCACCACGAAATATGACCGAAGTGGCAGTGATACCAGTGGGTTACCATCTTTGATGTATTCAATAAATTGGCCCTAGCCCATCTCGTACAAGCCAAATCGGCGGAGGCAGTGTTGGGTTCTATGGGATCCCGAATCACATCACGTCAGACGGGGGTCTGGAGTTCGACAACGCGTTGGTCAGGGCGGAAGCCAAAGGGTTGGAAATTAGTTGGCATATCAATACCCGAGGGCATCCCAAGGGCAGAGGGGGGATTGAGAGGCTTCATGGGACCCTTTGTTGACAACTAAAAGTGGAAGATTAGTATCTGCACACTTTGCGCAAGCAACTTGTAGAAAACTAGTAGAGAACTGTTCCCCTTACACGCGACCCGGACCTGACGTTCGGCTGCCGGAGTCATCCCCTGGTTCATATCAGTAAAATACCTTGGTTTGACTTTATACAGATCTCTAGCATACACAGACCACATAAACGATAAAGTAGACAAAGTAAAAAAAAAAAAAAAATCATATACAAGATGTTTCCTTGCTTACACAAAAAATCTAAATTAATTCCTAAATATATATATATATATATATATATATATATATATATATATATATATATATATATATATATATATCATACCAGGGGTGGTTAGGGGTGGTTATATATATATATTTTTTTTTTGTATACATTTATTGAAAGTTACAACTGTACAGAATATATACATCAAGTAAATGTATTGACAACGATTATAATAACATGTTAAAACTTTAGAAAGAACTACTCATCAGTAGCACTTTATTAAAACTTCTACACTAGAAGGTCTCTTATCTAGGCTATCTTCGTTTCAGACGCCTCGGAGGATTATCAGGAATGGAGTGAGAAGCAAGTTGAGAAACTAACGGATTTAAATAATTATAGAGCTTACTATGAAAGGATAGGTATCTGGTGTGGGCTAAACCAGCAACATATGGAACATTAAGATCTTTATGGATAAGTTTATTGGTAAGGAGCATTGAGGATTTTACGAAGGATTTTGGATTGTTAGGATTGAATACGAGATGAACTGGAGCCCCAATGCTCAACTCCGTACGTCCAAATTGGTCTAATCACAGTCATGTATATAAGTCTTTTGTAATACGTAAATTGGGAGCTTTGAACGTTCGTCTAGTAAATGTTGAAGTAGTCTGAAACGACGGGCAGTTTCTTGTCGTTTTAGTCTTGAAGTCCTAAATATAAACTTATATTGTATGAAACAGTTATTGGATCCCAGATTACATATGTCTCACCTGTGTGGAGCTCACCTTGTACAACCGACTACCGTAAACTAGTAAGAATTCAAAATTTGTGGATGAGGATAATCAATTATTACCCTCGGACATAGAAAAATATCAACAGTGCTTCACGTCTACCATCAAACAAAAACATACTTTGGAAAAACAACAAAATTCGCTAATCTAAGAAATCGGTAATTACAATAAAACATCACTTAAAAGATATACGCCCAAAAGAAAGAAACATGTACTCCTCACTTAATCCAAACCTTTTGCGGTAATTCTTTAGCAACAAGTTTTCCACTTGTTGCTCTAAATTTGAGAAGAGCAACTTTTAGTTGTGAACTTATAAGTTTTCAACTTTTAATTGCCAACTTTTAGTTGTCAACTTTGGTGTAAACGCGGCTTTAGGATGAGGGAAAATTAATAAAGATGAGTTATACCTATGTCTTATCAAAGTGGTCAGAACGCAGCAGAGTTCAAGAGTCGTTTTTATACCCCAGGAAACATTTCTACAACTTTACTGGAAATAAGCAACTATATTTATAGTGAAATTGATATATCTATATCTATATTTACATTGATAATATCTCACACATTTTAATTCTTTAAGTGTCTATTGATGTGGAATAATTTGTATGTGTCTTATCACAAGAGTCCATCTCAACATTTGTCTGCTTCTAGCAAATCTATAGCTTTGGGAAACATATCTTCTAATAATCCAAGTCCACATCCAAAATCCAAGCCAAATTAATAAAAAATGAACACCAAATACAACTCACGAATCTATAAAACGCAGTTTAAACTATACTTTTCACAGATATAAATAGACTTAACAAAATGGGTAAAACAAGGATTATTAATGTGAGAGGAAGGAGTTCTACAAATCCTCTTAATACGTAAACAATATCTTTAATTCCAAATATTCTCTAAGGTCGCAAGTGGTTGCAGACCATTTCGATCTTGAGTTTCTTTTCATAATCGATATTTTGAATTAAAATGGGTTTCAACTTAAACAAGTATAAACATTTTTCAAAAATCAATTTTTTTTGTCGAAATTTTTAAATTTAAATACATTAATTTTTTGTAATTATTTTCACAGGAAAATGTTTTATTACCAATTGTTTTATCATGCTTAAGGCTGTGAACAACAAAACATTTACATCGGACGTGTACACAATTTCTAAAACAATTTTTAAAAAAGGAAATTTGCGAGTACCTTTGAAACAAACAGCATATCGATCTTTTGTCCTGTTAGTGCTTAATAAAATTATGTTTAACGTACTGTTGCTTATCGACAATGACCAAAGCAAACAGTTTATGATTCAAGCCATAAATATAAATTTTTGTTTTCAACCAATGTCCAACAAATTACGTTGGCTCGTCGCTCTTTGCGGCGGCCCGAATGGAGTTTTTAGGAACGGTCTGGAAGGTGCAGTTAGCTAGGGAAACTGCTAAGAAAAAAGGCTTTCAACCTGACCGGACATTCGTGGAATGTGCCCAGGAGCTAATAGATTCAGGCGCCCGGGAGGAAGAAGCACGCAAGGAAGAATGTGATTTTGAGTGGAACAGGGTTCCCTACAGTCGACCAAGGATCGCCCCGGCGGCGTGGAGGAAGTCTCGTCCAGCAAGGAACCAGTTTGGAACGAGAGAAAATAAGGTCTATCCAAACAGAAAGGTGGACCAAGAAATGTCCATGGGTGCCAAGGAAGATGCCATGGGTGCGGAAAAACCGGGCATCTCGTGGCACAGTGGCGCGGACCAAATGCTTTGAGTGTGGAACGGAAGGTCACATCGTTCGCCAATGCCCCTAAATTTTTCGCCGAAAGGATAGCCACCAGGGTAAACCGATGGAGGTGAATGTACAGGAATTACGGAGAAGATCCCGAGCAGTGAGGAGGAGCTCATCAACCAAAGAGGTGTCAGAGGCGTCTGGAGTTTCCAGAACAGAAGAGGACAGTATCTATGAAGGTGCTTGGAGCAGTCAGCGGTGGAGAACTACACAGAAAAAAGAGCAGCAGCTGAGAGGAGAAAGCAGAGCAGTCAAGTAAGGTAGAGTAAGGTGTCTGGAAGACACCGGGAGCTCCAATACTCTGATGTCAAGAGACGCGGTAGAAAGGTTATGTGGTAAGGAGAAGACATCCCAGGTAAAGGTATGTGGATGTTGGTTGATCACCCTGGGAGGCCCTGTAGCGTGATAGGAGAGATAGAGGTAGGGCTAAAGAAATGGGCGGAAACGGGAAACAGCTTGCGGGTACATGTTGTAGAGCAGATGCCTCGTGAATACCAGGTAATTGTCGGCTATGACTTGCTGGGGCAAGTAGGCGCGAGCATACGGAATCAAAAAGGGAAGTGGCAAATACGTTTGGGAAGAAAGTATATAAATGCCAGCGAGTGGTGAATGGGTCGCGCATTGAAGCGGTGAGTAGGGTATGAGTAAACTGATTGGAGAGAAGAATTGAAGCAGGAATATGATGATATTTTTTTCAAGAAAGAGGATGTTTTCCCCGTGACAGGGCGAACATTCATGAAATCCCACTTAAACAGGAGAGGGTTCCACACGTAAAAGAGCGTCGCTATCCACATGCACTGAGACAACATATCCGGACGAAGTTGGGAAGTTTGTTAAATCAGGGAATAATTGTCAATAGTTCGTCTCTGTTTAATAGCCCCTTATGGGCTAGAAAAGAAAAGTTCGCTGGATGATAATAGGGAGTCATATAGGGTAGTAGTCGAGTTTAAGAAGTTGAATGAGAACACCGTGGACGAAGTATATCCTTTTCCTCGGTTTAATGATATCATCGACAGGTTGAACGGAGCTGCGATATTTAGTACAAGATCTACTACTAGATCAAGCGAAGACCGCGTTTACGTTTGAAAGGGGGCATTTTGAATTCACCAGGATGCCATACGGGGCTAAAGAATACACCCCTTACATCCCAAAAGTAGAGGGGAGGTAGAGCGGCTCCATAGCCCACGGACCTCCGTGTCTTTCATGTCGATAAAGGTTTAGAGGCGGACAGGCAGCCTACAACCATTCTATAAATATGGCAACGGGGTTTTCTCCATTTGAAATTCTTTTCGGTCTCCGTCATAAAAGAAAGGACGTACGCAATACGGTAGTGGATGAGGACCTGGCGGAACGGTTAGCAGCGAACCGAATTGCATTGGTTAGCCGGTGGGAAACCTGAGGAGGAAACGAATGATAAGTGAGAAGAGTAGGAGGGTGGAAAGGGAAAATCTGAGGGTTCGAGACGTGACGGAAAGGTTGCGAATTAGTACTACAGTGTATAGGAAAGTAGGGCCCAACAGGAGCAAGGAGGTTAGGCGCTACGAGGGGCCTTACAGGGTTATTATAATTCGCGAACATAATCTGGTAACTATACAAAGCGTTCACGACCCCAAGAAAAGGAGGACGGTTCACATTGAACAGTTAAAAATTGTTTAACAAATATAAGCGGGTATAGTCTCTAGGATTATGCCTTTTTTTTTTCTTGTTTTCCTTATTTCGCTGTATAATTTTAGTTTATAGCAAGACAAGAGTTATAGTATTGCTATGTTCCTTTTATTGTTATAATTTTTTTTCTGAGTTATGTATTTGGTAATAAGTGAATGTGAATCTATTCTATAAGGTTGCTATGTTCGTTTCTTTTAAGCTATGAATCTAGTAATAAGTGATCTATTTTGTGGTGTTTACGAGAGGTGTTCGTAAACTGGTGGGGGGGGGGAGTTAAGGTATAGGGAATAGGAATAATATACTTAATACCTAACTTAATCCTATTTAAACAAGTAAATATGACCAAATGTGTATAAGAAGAATTATTTGAGGAATAAATCAGTTATATTTTTAACTACTAAAGCGTTCATATTTCAATCCCTTTTCTTTTATTTTAATCTAAGACATCTGAAAACTCATAACTTATATTGGAATAATATACATCTTAATTCCTAACTTAATCCCAAACAAACCACAGAATGTATATAAAGAGGATTGCTGAACAATAAAGTTAGTCTTTTTCCAGTACTCGTGAGTGTTTTTTTTTTTTTTATGGTTTTCTTCTGTGCAACCTTAACTGGTGCCGAAACCCGGGAGCGCTTGAACATATTCTCTTGGTGAGTTTATTTAAAAAAAAAAATTTCTCTTGCACCCTAGAGATCAGCATAAGACCGAGTTTACTTTTGAAAGGGGCCATTACGAATTCACCAGGATGCCCTTCGGATTGAAAAACGCCCCTATAACGTTCCAAAGCCTGATGGACGAATTTCTGCGAGGGTTGGATGAGGCCAGTTGTCAGGTGTACATGGACGACTTATTAATATTCAGAAAAGGCGAGACAGGACATGTGCAGGACCTAAGACGGGTGTTAGACCTCTTGACACAATTTGGACTGAAATTGTGGTTAGAAAAATCGATCCTGGGGCAAAACCGAATTAACTTCTTGGGACATACTATTTCAAAAGAGGGAGTAAGGCCAGACATGCGGAAGGTAGACGCGATTATATATATTATTAGACGGCTATCCCAACAGACGTGAAGGGTATACGGAGACTCCTGGGGACACTTAATTACTACAGACGGTTTGTCCCGGAAATGGCAAGACACCTAGTACCTTTAAACGACCTGTTGAAGAATAGTGATAACCCCGGAAATCGAGCAAAACATACGGACGAGCATGGACAGACTTCAGAAAGAACCGGTACTCGCGTTCCCGGACTTTTCGAAGACATTTACCATCACGACTGACGCAAGCGAATATGCACTGGGGGCAGTACTATCCCAGGAAGGCGAAAAAGGGGAACAACCGGTAGCAGGCGACTTACAGAGACGGAGGCGCGATATAGTGCTTTGGAAAGGGAGTTGCTAGTTGTAGTATGGGCCATTGAACACTTCAGACCATACGTGTTCGGGAGGAAATTCAAGGTGCATACGGATTATCGTCCCCTAATGTGGGTAGGGAAATCAAAGGAATCATCGGCGCGTGTCACCCGTTGGAAGGAATTCCTGAACCAATATAATTTGGAGGTGGTGTATAAGCCGGGAAGGAGAATATTGTGGCTGACTGGCTATCACTAGCTTTACAGGTGAATGTAATCGAATAGAAGCCGGGGAGAACGGTGTAAGCTAATGGTGTAAACTGTAAGGGAGGCGGATCGGCAGAATGAGGTCACGGTGGCGTACCATTAAGGGGAAACAAATCACCGAGGAGTGCAGGAGACCTTACATGCACTTAAGCGGAAATATGGGTTAAGATGCAGAAGACAATCGAGGAGGTGATCAAAGGGTGCGAAATTTGTAATAAGACGAAATACGATCGTCACCCCCCTACCGGAAGACAGGGAGGGGCGGAGACACCAATAGGACCACTAACAGACTTACAAATAGACACTTTCACATGGAAAGAAGTTAAGGACTGAAGTGTTTTTTTGTATTTATTTGTAACATTGATTTTTATATATGCTTGGTTGTTTGGCCTGTATAGGAGTTTACGAGGATTGTTCGTAAACTGGTGGGGGGGAGGAGTTAAGGTGAATAAGGGAATAATATACATCTTAATTCCTAACTTAATCCCAAACAAACCACAGAATGTATATAATGAGGATTGCTGAACAATAAAGTTAGTCTTTTTCCAGTACTCCCTGGTGTTATTTAGCTCCCTAATTTCCCTTTTTTTTTTTATGTTTTTCTTCTGAGCAAACTTAACTTTTATATAAGTATGCCTAAATAGTATTAGAAATATAAATAAACAATTGTATGTTAATCCCTCTTCCTACCCTATATAAACCTGCCCCCACCTAGCTTGGGCAGACATTCTATACGCGTCCGTTCTGACGTATAGTTATACTTTGCCCGTCAGTCTTGCTGTTAGGATGTAATTTTTATACTTGCAATTAAAGTCAACGTGTGTTATTTAAAATAAAACTTTTTAAAAACTTCATCCCGCGATACCTTAATTTAGCTGGCGCCCGAACAGGGACTTTTGGAAGTGTTAACGTAAATTCGTGCGAGTTCTATCAGTCATACAAGTATAGAACAGCGAGACCTCTTTCCACTGGCACGAGAAGATTGGGAGCAGAATATATCAGCAGATCTTCAAGTCTTTGGGAGCACTTTGGTATTTCAATACCTTAACCGAAGGAACCTACAACCTCTTGCTAAGTATCGAAGGGAAGGAGCTGAAGGAAGTTGCGTTCACTGAAGACATCGATGTAAATCAAGATCAAGCATATTAATTTATTTTTAATTTTGTAATTTAGAATAATTAGAATAATTAGTATATTAATTTAGTATATTTAATGTTAATTTAGATTTAATTTTATGAATAATTTAGAAGAAAAATTAAGTAATTTAAAAATAACTGGTTCAACATTAATTGGTAAAAATAGTAAAATGGCTTTGGAAATTAAAACCACGATTTAGCACTAATTCCAGAATACGATTGGAATCCCCTGCAATTAGTTGATTTTATAAGAAATAGTAATTTTTTATATGATTTATATTGTAAAGAAGACAATATCCATAAAAATACGAATCATTCAAAATTAGTTTTAACAATATCAAATAAATTAACGGGAAAAGCAAAAATCAGTATACGATAGAGAATTCGCGGCAGTAAAATAAATAATACAATTTTTAAAAAGAAAATACCAAGACACTAGAAAACGAGAACAATTAATTTCTGAAATCTTAAATACTCGTACTCATCAAAATCAGAACCCACTTGACTTTTTAGAAAGACTTGGACAAAAAATATGTGACTTATACGCCCGTATCTATGCGGACAATGTTGTAATTGATAAACCGGACGAAATGAATAGATGCGATAAACAAATCTCACACCACGCAGTTCATAGTTTACATCCGGCAATGACTGACTTCATTTATCATATTAAATTCGATACTTTAGAATACTTCGAAGAGATATTAAGAAATAGTGCGGCTCACATTGTACATAGAATCTATGGAGATAAGAAACATACTAAAAACAGTCCAGCACAAAATAATTATAAAAAGAAAAATTTTGAATCTAATTAGGGTAAAACACCCAATAGTGGACAGGAGTAGTTTTAACGGGTTGTGGAAATGTGTAGTAGGTCAAAGTCTTTGGCAGGGCGAGGGTGGCGAGGGAGGGGTGTGACCTTGAGTGTTTTAGGTGGTCAAACGGGGTATTAAGGCAACACTGTGCACAACTTGGCAACGTTGTAGGGGTCAAAAAACTAGGTCAATGTCGTGTGTGAGCTAAGCATATGATGTCATTAAGTCCGGTTACTTATTCGTACGAGTAAATGTCAAGGCCGGTCAGTTTTTAAAACCTTGTTTCGTCAGAGATGTAGTTCCTTTTTCCTTGCAACGCTTTTCCTTACGTAAAAGTTAGATACAATTTACGGACAAGAAAGATCGGAGGCATCATTTTAAACATATAGGGTATTTAAAAGAAATAATAGCGTCACGTCTTGGTTAATGATTATTTATTTACTTCTACGTCTTGTAGTTGAAAGAGTCTCAGGCAGTATTTAAATTCCTGCCGGTACGAGACAGCTAGACAAAAAATCGAAAAAAAAAACTAAATACTCTTCCACTGCAATTCCCCCGGCATCATTTTAATCATATAGGATATTTAAAAAAAATAATGGCAACATGTCTTCGTTAATGATTATTTTATTTACTTCTGTGCCTTGTAGTTAAAAGAGTTCTAGGAAGTTTTTGAATTTCTGCCAGAACGAGACGGTCAGATAAAAAATCATAAAAAAACCTAAATACTCTTCCACAGCGATTCCCCCTCTTCGTCAAACCGTGTTGGTATAAAGAGTTTGGACTTTCACAATGTTTAAGCATTCAGTATCTGGAGTGTTGAAGATCTTGTCCTAAACGTAAGTCTTTATACTATTTGAAATAATCCTAACATAATATTATGTAATATTTTATACAATATTGCAGATGTCGCTAATCCACAAATTGAACAGCCTCACAGCCTACAAAACAATGTGTGATTTGAAGGAGGGAAGAAGTTACAAGATTTTGGAGTTGTCGCTAAAGCATACCGAATACGGAGAAGCTATACAAGCTCTCATAGAGGGAGAAAACGGCGAAAGATTTCGCTCCTTCTTACCAAAAAGATACCGAGAATGCTTTTCCGACAGAGACATAGAACAATACGACGGTAGGTTCTATTATTTATTTATTTTTTATAATAATCTCATTAAACAAAATTGTTTGTAATAGACAACTAACATAAGTTTTATTTTAGGATCATTAAATATGGAATATTTAATATTGGGAAAGGAGAAACAAGCATATAAAATTAAGTTTATGTGATTTGATAAATTGAATAATGGCTGAAGAAAAAGGTTTAAATGTTTTATGTTCAAAATGCGGACTATTATTATTAAAATTGAGCGACCATAAATGTAAATGGCAGTTTTATGAATGTGCACATTGTAGTCGTGAATTCAAATACGAATTTAGTTACAAACGTCATAAAATCACATGTGAAAAAAACCGTTTCAGTTCACCTAAGGCATTCTCTGATATAGGTAGTCAGTCATCAATGTACAACTTTCAAACCCCAGCTGGTCCATCTTTGAGTCAATCATATTTACCGTTAAAAAAACGTATGTATTCGCGCATAGCACCTTTAGCAGAACCTAATATTTCTAATATAGGAAGCAGCCCTCCAAAGAAACATAGATTTTACAATAAGGAACAACTAGAAATTTTAACAACAAATGAACAAGGTATTAAAAATACGGCATTTGGTGGTACAGTCATAGACTTAAATATTGAAAATCACGATTTTAACTTATTACCGAAAGAATTTCTAGAGGTGAATAAAGAAAAAAATATTAACATTTTAAAATCGTATTTAGAACTTTGGAATATATTTAAAATCAATATACAATTAGATTGTATTTACAAACAAATAAATCAAAGTTATGAAGAAAGGACAGATATGAATTTAAAAACTCGTCAAGAAATTATTGATTCCTCTACTGAGTTTCCAAATTATATTACTGCTTCATATGAAAAAAATGTTTTGGAATTGAATTCCTTTGAAGCGAAAGGGTCTGGTTGGTCATTCGTATCTTGCAATTTTATTTGTTTGCATCTAACTAAATATAAACCTCTTAGTGGGAAGCAATTCATTAAACTACCGAAAGCTATACAAAACAAACGTGCTTTGATTAATGTAAAAAATGTAAACGATCACTGTTTTCGATTTGCTATATTAAGCAAAATTATTAGCTCAAACAATCCAAAATCATATGAGAAATTAGAGAATAATTACAATGTTGAATGTATTTCATACCCTACTACCTTTAAAGACATTCAAAGTTTCGAGGATGTTAACAATGTAATAATTAATGTTTACGGGTTGGATGAAAAGAACAAGGTTTTTCCATTAAGAATAAGCAAAAGAGAAACATTCAAAGAAACATTTGATCTTTTATTTTTGTAAGATGAGAGTGACTCCCACTATTGCTACATCAATAATTTAAGCCGGCTCGTTAGCAATCAGATGTCTAGTGACAAATCCGCCAAAGAAATTTGTCATAGGTGTTCAGCAAATTTTTCTAGAAATTATAAAACGAGAAGTGGAAAAAAATTGAAACTCAGTTACTATTTGATCTTAAACCTTCCGTTTATACTGGTACGAACTGCATGTTGTTCTTTATGGAAGCTCTCCATGAATTAGCAAGAAAGGCTGATGAAATATATTGCAAAGTCCAACCTATTGCTCAAATGAGTGAGCAAGAAATGTTGCATTATCAAAAAACAGATAAATGCGTTATTTGCCTTAAAACATTACATAACGATGAAAAAGTACGACATCATGACCATGTAACATCCAAATTTATTGGTGCAGCTCATTCCTGTAGCAACTTGCAAGCGAAAACACCGGATTATTACCCGTGTTTATGCATAACTTACAGGGTTACGATTCGCACTTCATCGTTCCTTTTTTAGCCTACCAAGAGGGAGAAGTAACAGTTATTCCAAGCAATTCAGAAAAATACATCAGTTTCACCAAATCATTCCATGATTGTAAAACTAAAATAAGAATCGTTGATAGCTATAATTATTTAGCAGCCAGCCTTGATACGCTTGTTCAAAACAAGAAAGTTGGTTCTGAGGATCTATCAATCACTTTCCCTCATTTGTACCAGTTAATACTCAAAAAAAATAAAGTTGAATTGCTTACAAAAAAAGGAATTTACCCATATTCATATATAAATTCATTAAAGCGATTAGATGAAACTCAGTAACCAGCATTGGAGAACTTTTACAACAACTTAACTTCAGAAAATATTTCAGAGACAGACTATCAACATGCTCAAACCGTTTGGAAAAATTTTAATTTAAACAATTTAAAGGAATATACTGAAATCTACATTAAAACAGATGTTATTCTATTATGCGAAATATTTGAAAAATTTCGCAATCTGTGCATGGAGATATATTGCTTAGATCCAGCCTATTTTATGTCTTTTCCAGGATTAAGCTACGAGGCAATGTTAAAAACAACAAATATCGAGCTGGAAATTATTAAAGACCTTGATATGATGTTATTTATTGAAAAAGGAATTCGAGGAGGCAAAACACAAGTAGTCAAGCGTTATGCCAAAGCAAATAATATTTACACAAATGATTATAACCCAGATAAGCCCGTTAGCCACCTTATTTATGCGGACGTAAATAATTTATACGGATATGCCATGAATAGCTTCCTCCCATATCGTGACTTTGAATGGTTAAATGAAGAATTAGACGTGCTAAACGTCCCGGATGATTCGGAAATCGTGTATATACTCGATGTTAATATAGATTACCCAGAAGATATACACGATTTTCATTCTCAATTACCTTTATCACCTGAAAAATCAAAGCCCCCTGGAAATAAAACCACTGAAAAATTGCTGAAAACTCTCACAGCAAAGACCTGTTATATCGTGAGATAACGAACACAAATAGTGAAGACTTAGAAAAAGATACTTTATTTACTGACAGTTACATATAAGACTTCTAGTATAATGGTTACAAGTCAAATGTAGAGTGTCTTCCTCTGAAAACTTCCAGCTACTTAAACCTAAAGGTTTGGAGTGGGGATAAGATCGAAGAAATAGGGTGAAAGTGTCTGGCTAAATGTTTACTAAAGGGAACGTGAAAAAGGGTAATTCGGCGTAGGTGTCAATTGTTTCATGTCACAGTGATATACACAGGGTGTTATATCGTGTAAAAAGAGAGGAACTAGGGTGGCTGGGGATCTTTGACCCAAGGCAGTTTACTTTATGATTGTTTATGACATGTGTTGTTCAAGATGTAATTTATATTTTACCCTTGGAAGGTCAAAAGGATACTTTCTCTTTAGTATTGTATGTAGTATAGATAAAAGGTATTGTATACAGTCGTTAATAAACAATTTTTTTTTTTTTTTTTTTTAAATATAATAACAATGAAGAATAATAAGTTTTAATTTGAAGAATGTACAATTTTGTTTATTAATCAACTTACAAATATATGTTGAATATAACAGTAATTATTTTATTTATTTGTTTTTAACACTATGCAATATCCTTCCTGTCAATCCAGCTGCGTTCCTCTAATCCTAACCACTTTACGTACAATCTATTTCCTTTTCTTTTCAAAACCTTTTCAACAAGGTATACATCTGGATGTTTTACTTTTTGAAGCTCCTCAGCGTAAAAGGAACCACTGATAGGTTGTCCTTTTAGATCTTCAAGTTGATATGTGGGTGGATACGTCTTCTGAACCACGACTACTTTAAATATTTCACTCGACCAATTTGGAGTATAGCCTTTTGAAAATATTGACTTATGTTTTGATATCCTCACAAAATCGTCCTCTTCAAACTTTTGCTTTGGCACATTTGATCAATGTTCTATTAAACCTTTCTACAATGGAAGCTTTCATACTGGAAAAAGTTGAATAGTTAGGTATAAGGTTTACACCGTATCGTTTCATCATAGAATTAAACTTTGAATTGTAAAATTCTTTTCCTTGATCACTTTGTATATTTCTCGGGGTTTGCTTACTCGAACGAAATAATCTCCATTGCTTTGGACACATTGTCCGCTGATTTCTGCTTTAGGGGCACAGCCCAAGCATATTTCGAAAAACAGTCTATAACTGTTAACAAATATTTGTGTCCTTTATTCTCTCGAGCATAAGTTATCATTTCTACTAGATCTACAGGGTGAGTATCTCTTAGCGTAAAAAAAAAAATTGGGTGAAACTAGATCAAAAGTGTAGCCAAATGCCGCAGACCTCACCTTTCTATTCCAATCCGTTGCAGATATATGGTAAATAAACGATTTTTTTGGAGGAAAGCATGTTTTTTACGATAAAAGCTGTAATATCTCCATTTTGTTTAAATATTTTTCAAATATTGATCACATTTTCGGATTTAGCAATAAATTTCCTATAAGATCGGAGTAATTTAACCTTGAATTTTACAAACTTGGGACCTAAAAAATATCTTTATCTTCACCTAATTTAGGGAAGTTACAATTTCTTATAATACTTCAGCGCTCACTGCTTTTCATAAAAACAATCCACAAAACTGCAAAGCTCTCAAAAACTTGCAAATTTAATAAGCTTTCAAATGATATGTTAAAAGTAATGATTTTGTTTTAATTTCATGGAGAAATTTACTTTTGAAACCGAAAAAACATGGTGTTCTCATTTAGCATACAAATCAGGTACTTTGGTAAATAAGACATTATGATAATCGCTTGATGAAAATCTGTATTTTAAATAAAAGAAACACTTCATTAGAATAAAAAGCAAAGAAAAAATTTGTTAATTTGAAAATAAAAGAATCACTGTCAATAAAGCGCCGCCAGAGTCCGTTATTTTATTAAATTTTCAAAATGTCCTCCATTATTTCGAATGCAGCTTCTTGCTCTCTTTCTCACAGCCCCTACGGTCACTGCTAAAGTCAGACGCTGTTGCAATTTGGCTCCGGCCTCCAGAATTCTCGTCTTTAGGACCTCAATGCTGGTCACTTCTCTGGCATATACCTCGCTTTTTATGTAGCCCCACACATAAAAGTCCATTGGAGCTAAGTCAGGTGACCTAGCTGGCCAATGTATCACACCATTTCTACCTATCCAGGTCGAATATCGTTGGTTCAGCCATTCCCGTACTGCTGCCGAATGATGTGGAGGAGCACCATCGTGTTGGAATATTATGTTTTGCTGAACATCAAGTGGAATGTCGTGAATAAGTTGTGGTAGAATATTTTGTAAAAAATCCAAATAACTTTCTCCATTCAATCTGCTGGGCAAAAAATGTGGCCCAATGAGTCGGTCCCCTATTATCCCAGCCCACACATTCACTGTAAAACGATGCTGGAAAGATGCTTCTTGAACCATATGTGGGTTTTCAGCTGCCCAGTAGTGCCGGTTGTGGACGTTAAAAATTCCTTCCCTTGTAAAAAGAGACTCATCTGTCCATAAAATTTTCCTCAGAAACTGGTGTTCTTGAATGTCTCTATTTAAAAGCCAGCGGCAAAATTGTATTCTATGTACATGATCATTAGGTTCTAGCCCTTGTACTTGTGTGAAATGATATGGGTGAAAATGTTCTCGGTGCAAAATGTTGATAACTGACCTTTGGGAGATACCAATTTCACGGGCCAAGTCTCTTGATGAAACACTGGGATTTTCATTTACTATATCAATAATTTCCTCTTCGAGTTCAACATCATGAGGAACTTGTCCCAATTCTTGACGTAACTTATGAACGGAACCTGTTTCAGATAAACGTTGATGAGTTCGTGAAAACACTATCGTAGAGGGGAGGCGCCTATCTGGAAACCTAAGTTGGTACTCCCGCCGCGCTGCACTCGCGTTTCCATTACAAAAACCATACAAAAAATGTATGTCAGCGTACTCACCATTTGTGAACGTTGCCATCTTCGCAGGTGTATTGCCAAACAGAAAAAAATAATCCCAATAAATAAAATGGGCCCTCAAGCTAAGGATAAGCAATATTAGCAAGGGTCTTTCTAATGATAGTGACACTTTTATCTCTGTAGCTTCTTAATTTCCAAATCAAACTTTCAATCATTATATCAAAATAAAAATAAAATAATAAACAATAATCCCCTCCCATTTCAAAATAAACAGGAAAATAACTATGAAATAGCGATAATGTGCTTAGTACTGAGAGAGGTCAAAGTCGCTGTTGTTATTATGAATACCTGAACTGGCCTAAAATTTATGTCAATAAATATTATATTTTTTCTTTGCTTTTTATTCTAATGAAGTGTTTCTTTTATTTAAAATACAGATTTTCATCAAGCGATTATCATAATGTCTTATTTACCAAAGTACCTGATTTGTATGCTAAATGAGAACACCATGTTTTTTCGGTTTCAAAAGTAAATTTCTCCATGAAATTAAAACAAAATCATTACGTTTAACATATCATTTGAAAGCTTATTAAATTTGCAAGTTTTTGAGAGCTTTGCAGTTTTGTGGATTGTTTTTATGAAAAGCAGTGAGCGCTGAAGTTTATAAGAAATTGTAACTTCCCTAAATTAGGTGAAGATAAAGATATTTTTTAGGTCCCAAGTTTGTAAAATTCAAGGTTAAATTACTCCGATCTTATAGGAAATTTATTGCTAAATCCGAAAATGTGATCAATATTTGAAAAATATTTAAACAAAATGGAGATATTACAGCTTTTATCGTAAAAAACATGCTTTCCTCCAAAAAATCGTTTATTTACCATATATCTGCAACGGATTGGAATAGAAAGGTGAGGTCTGCGGCATTTGGCTACACTTTTGATCTAGTTTCACCCAATTTTTTTTTTTACGCTAAGAGATACTCACCCTGTATTTGCCACAAATAATTTATTCCTTTCAAAACTGTCTTTCGCCGGGGGTATGTTTTGCGAGCTAGTTTATGTAATTCATTTACAACAGTTCTTTTTATTGCGGATGACTCCATTTACGACTTCTGTTTGAGTATTTTGTTAAAATAACCGAGTGTGAGCACATCAGATTCAATCACTGGCTCACCTACGTTTGTTATTCTCTTGCCAACAGAGTCATATATATTCCCAACCAATGTTTAAGCAACACTGTTTAAAAATTCCTTGATGACAAAATCTTGTCCATTTATGGGAGGTGCAAAGTTTACAAGTCTTTTTCTTTTCCCGTCTATAGCCAATTCCTCAGATCGGTGTAGGTTACTGCTAATGTATCACAGTACACTTTATTGACAGCATCGCGAGAAGAGACCGGAGTCGAAACATTGACTATTCGTAAACCGTTTGCATCAATATGCATTTCAGACTTTAGTGTGCTAAATGGATAATAATATTTAATATTTAATAATAAAGAGTGCTTTTTAGTTACATGAGATCCGAACTTGTTTATTGTCATGCTGATACTGAATAAAATAAATAAACATTAATATATTATATTCTCTTCACGCAGCTCTTCAATTATCGATTCTATTTCGTTTTCATGTCCTTCGTGACCCGCATCTACTTGGAGGCGTAGTCGTGTAGGGACGACGTTTTAAAGACGAAGGTGGGAATAATGACGATATTACATTCCTATATTTTTCTGATCTGGTTCACTGTATCCCTCGTTCTTCACTATATCCTTTCTTGTGAGCATTTGTTGCGAGTAAAATGTTTTTATACATTTCCAAGTCTTTCTTTTCATACTTTTTAGGATTTTTTAAGTAAAGTAACTGTAATAATCCCTCTGTTCCTTCATAAGTTACTCTGTTAATTGATATATCATCGCTGTTTGTATGGAGCTGAATATCTGTTGAGTCACCTATTGCAAATCCTCCATCGGGCATGACTCTAATACCATAATGAGAATCAAGGGTTTTACCATCGCCTTTTAACAATTTTTCCAAGTATTTTCTTTATTGGTTTCCGAACGAACTGAGATAGCTTTCAACTTATGATCGTCCTTGTGGTGTTTTTACAAGTTCTTTTACTCGTTCCACTAGTGAATCTTCTGTTACATACTATTCCTCTTCTTCGTCTTCATTTTCTACTTTAATTTCAGGAATAGCTGAAGGTGATGAACTAACCGAAGGTAATGAACTAGTTTTATGAGGCGAATGGATTAACCCTGGTATCAATGTTGGTCTTTAGTATATATCCGAAGCCTGTAACTCACCCTTATCATGGGCCGAAGGTGCTAACTCTGGTACCAACGTCAGTCTTTTGTAAATATCAGGAGACGGTACCTTAATCCTATCATCTTTTTTTCTTACTTTTTTATGATAGCTCTGATTTGGTCTCTTTTTGTAACTTTATCGATTCTTTAATGTCTTCTAAAGGTTGTAATACAGGTGTTAAAAATGCTCGCTGACCTTTAATATCCTGAAGACCGCGTTTCAATGTCCGAAACTTGTTTTTTAAAATTTCGCTAGTTTTTATAATTTCACAGGTGACTTTAGGGTCCATGACTGAACTCCGTTAACGATTAAAAATCCTTTATATATCTACAATGAATGTATCGATTCCTTTTCTAAAACGACCATTTTTTAAATCTCTACTTTTGTCAATAACGAGATAACCGAAGGGTTCTTTCCAACATAATAAGCACATATCCTTGAAAAGTTGGAAACTCAGATCTGGAGTGCTCACATGTTCATCGTAAATATGTTTTAAACTCAATTCATCCTGAGGGAATACTATTAAAAAGTTAAAATTACAGCTGATAAAATGTCTTGGAATACAAACATAACTTTGTGTTATGTAAAAACAATCGAGGTTCATATGCCTTCCGTAACTAAAATATCGTTTAATTATATCTTGATCTTCCATCGTAACATCATCGAATATAAAAACAGAATTAGATTCAACTTCTTGAGGCACATCTTTTACATTGTCAAAGTCGTAAAATCCTATTTCAGGAACTAGATTTACAACAGTTCTTAAATACTGGTATTTGGACTGGTGCAAAGTTTTTCCGAAAATATATATGTTTTTAAATTTTAAACCATTTGGATTTAATAAAATACCAATCATAATATTTGTCTTTCCACATCCGCTTGATCCACATATTGATGCTCGTATGGTGCTTGGTAATAATGTGCTATGTCTCCCCTCAGTAGGTTCGACAGACCAAAAGTTAATAGCAGAAAAACGTTGTTTTTGTTTAACTAATTTTATTCTGAATGCAAACAACATCGAGTATTCCCGTATATCTAACTTCACGTCTCACTTTTTCACTACAGTATGGTTCGAAAGACTTACAAAGGAAGAGGCTTGGTAAACAGTATTATAAATAAGTTACCGATCAAATTACACCTCCCAGGATACCAATATTGCGGTCCAGGTACAAAACTAGAAACGCGACTAATCAAAAGAGATAGTGGAATGAACCAGCTTGATAAAGCTTGTAAAGAACACGATATTGCTTATAAAAAAAAAAAATAATTTTTAGAGAAAAAAACAAAACCGACTTCAAGATTAAACCTACATATACAAACTTGAACTAAAAAATAAAAAATAATATTTTAATTGCTTCAAAACAAAATCCATTAAATGAAAATCAACGGAATTATCGACACTTATATACCTATTTACAATTTATGACCAACTATCTTTGGAGTCGGTGCCAGCCAAGAAGGGAAGTTTAATCCTGTCTTTACAATAAATAAACTGTCGAAGGGCCGGAGACAACGGTGTGGCGGTGATAAAACAGTGGGAGGATCTTTACGATTACAATTTCTTTTCAAATTCTGTTTGTTTTGGTTGGCACCGACTCCAAAAATAACTGATTATCATTTGTGAATAGGTTTATAAGTATCGATAATTTCGTTGATTTTCATTTAATGGTTTTTGTTTTGAAGCAATTAAAATATTATTTTTTATTTTTTAGTTCACGTTTGTATATGGGCCATTCTCATGGCAGTGATTTTTCACTGTCCTGCTGGACTTAAGATGGAACTAAAACTTCCAAATCAATATTTTTGGTGGATTTGAACGTACACCGACCCCTTAAAGTTGGTGCATACAGCCTAGTTTCGAAAAATATTTTTGTTATTTTTCTATAGCTACAAAAAGGCTTATAAACTTATAACTTTCACTTGTCCCTAGCTATAGTATGAGATTTCAAGGAAGTTATTTAAGTATTTACTTTTAGAAAACTTATGTTTTTATTTTCTAGAGTATGAGACCATATATTGAAGAATAAATTAAAATGCTTTTAAACATTTTTAAACTATAAAGGGAAACTGAAAATTCCGTTTTCTTTTTGTCCCTCGGTTTGGCCTCACGACCGTCACACTAAATAGTTATTTAAATATTCTCTACAAGAATAAGCTAGTGCTAATTATTGCTATCTACAGAGTAATTCGTGAGGTATGTTCATAAGTGATGTGTTTGGAAAACATTTTTTTTGGTGTATTTTCTAAGATTTGCATCAATACAGGGTAAGGTTTTGGTGTTGCAATTAACATTAATTTATGGGAGGTTCCTCACGACCGTCACACCAATTTTTTTTTCTAATTTTAAATTCTTACATATTAAATTACCAACACTTTTATACGTATGAAACATCACTGAATTGAGTTCCTTTTTGGCGGGGGGTCGAGGGGGAGCGGAATTGGACTTCGAAACAACTCAACCGATTTTCGTCAAATTTTATATCAGAGTTATAAACCTATTTCCTAACACTTTCATAAGGGTGAAACATCATTAATTTAAGTTTCTTTTTTTTTTTTGGGGGGGGGGGGGATTCACACTTGCAAACGACTTAATCGAATTTCGTAAAATTTTATATTTGCGCTATATACCTATTTACCAACACTTTTATAAGGGTGCATCATCATTAATTTAAGTTTCTTTTTTTTTTTGAGGGGGGGGGATTCACACTTACAAACGACTCAATCGAATTTCGTAAAATTTTATATTTGTGTTATATACCTATTTACCAACACATTTACACGGCAGAAACATCACTGACTTAATTTTAATTTTTTTTTTTTGGGGGGGTTCAAAATAACAAAACCTTAATATTTCTTTTTAAGGCATAACTCCTATTTATCTTTTATTTTCTTTAATATGTTTCGGAGTACATGTTGAAACCGCTGCCGTCAAAACCCCGTATGCCTGAAAAGGCAAGGTAGGGAAAAAAAAAACGAAAACAAAAAAAAAAAAAAAAAAAAAAAAAAAAAAGAAGAAAAGAAAAAAAAAGAAAAAAAAAATAAAAGAAAAAAAAAAGTTTCGGAGAACATCGCTCCATCTTCAGGATAACTGTGATTTCCCTCACATAGTAACAAGTACATGTCCATACCGACCCTCAGTTGAGGGTCGGTATGGACATGCACATATAGTAATGCCTTAAAAAGAAATATTAAAAATTAAATCTCATTCAATATAATAGTTGAACAACTAAACTGTTTTTTTGTAAAATTCTTCCAGAATTGATCACAATTTTTTTATTACTTTGATTTTTTATGTATCAATAATAAATATTATTATTTTATCTATTTAGTTTTATCCATTTGAGGACATTAATAATTTTTTAATACGAAAAAAAAAATGTTTAAAGAAAGAGTAACGGTCAAGAGCGTTTCTTTGAAAAGCTCTATAAACTGCTTCAAAACAGTGGTAAATAGAAAAAAGAAATCGGCCCCACCTGGGAATTCAATAAATAGAAGGTATATTATAATAGAAAACTCAAAATAATAAAAATTTAAGCAACTTTAAAAATATAATTTTTTTTTAAATTTTAGCTGAGGCTATGAGAATGACCCATATATAGGTTTAATCTTGAAGTCGGTTTTGTTTTTTTCTCTAAAAATTTTTTTTATTTTTCAATTTTTAGTAGTGAGTGTATTTTTGTTTATACAGTCAATTCTCGATTTTCAAGCTTCCCTGAAAAATGGTAGCTTCTTTCTCCTTTCTGCACTTTGCAAATCAATTTTAACTTTTCGTTAATTGGAAGGATTTTCAATAGCCACTGTAAAACCACTCGAGTGAATAACTAATAATAAGTGACTGGTGTAACTATGAACTGAAAAGACAAACAATGACAGAAAACAGAAAAATAAATTACACATGAAATTCTTTTAATTTGAGTTCGAGTTATAGAGTCGATGGCTTCTAATAGTTCGTTTCATAGAGGTGGTCCTAAAAGTTCTCTCTTTTGAACCCTATTTTCAGTTCTACTTATTTTTCACGTTCTTTGCCTGAAATCGTCTCATTGAGGTGAAATTTAAGTGTAATGTACTTCCGACCGCAGATTTTGTTCGACTTATGAGAAAGAAAGAAATACTTCTTGAAAGGTTTTATTGAACACAATTTCACTACATACATGACTCATAAAAAACTAATAACACTTAACCATAAACTGAGAAGGTTATACAAAAACATATGAGAAAATGAGATACAAATAAAATGTTATTATTTACTAAAACTTATTTAAGAATTCAGCTTATCGAAGCAACACATCGAGAGTATACTGTATATGTAAATTTGTTTTGTTAATAATTTATATTTAGTTACCTTGGAGATTTTAGATAATCATAATCATAAATATGTTTAAAATGTAAGGTTATATAAAAGTGATTTTTATTAACTGTTTTTTTGATTTTTCTTAAAAAGTGCTGCGTTGATTTCAAAATATTTTTTATGGGACTACCTCTGAAGTAGGACCTGCCGATCTAAAAAAGAATCATCAAAATTGACGGAGGTTCTCAACTAGTGTTTATTTTTTTTTTGTTTATGTTACGCGATTACTCCGTCAATTCTGAATCAATTTTGATGATTATTTTTTAGATCGATAGGGCATACTTCAGAGGTGGTCCCATAAAAAATATTTTAAAATCAAGTAGTACTTTTTAAGAAAAATCAAAAAAACAGTTAATAAAATCACTTATTAACTGTTTTTTTTTATTTTTCTTAAAAAGTGCTCCGTTGAGTTTCTAAAAAAGAATAATCAAAATTGATATATATTTCTTTCTTTCTCATAAGTCGAACAAAATCTGCGGTCGGAAGTACATTACACTACATTACATTAAAAAATAATCATCAAAATTGATTCAGAATTGACCGAGTAATCGTGTAACACAGACAAAAAAAAAAAATATATATATATATATACACAGATGAGTTGAGAACCTCTCTTTTTTTTTGTCGGTTAAAAATAAGGATATGGAAAGTCGTAGTAAAGCAGACAAGATTCTGGCTGAAAACGCATGGAAACGAGTTAAAGCTTTGGATTCATCATTGGGAGAAAAAGTGCAGCTTGGTTAGTCACAAATGCTATGAAAGCGAAAGGTAAAATTGGTTCCGGTATCAATAAAAAGAGTAATAAAAAGATCAGTTTTAAAAATTTAGTCAAATCGTCAAAGGGTGATGACGTATCATCAATTCTACACGCGTCCAAAGCAGCATACAAGAAGGCTAAAATGCATTTAAGGGGCAAGACAAAACCTTTGCCTCCCAGAGTTCTTCCTCTGCCAAAAGAGGGGTGATTTCTTCCGTTTCTCGTGCCGTTAATGGCGGGGCTTTCTGCAGTGGGATCTTTAGCGGGAGGGGCTGCGGGTGTGGCTAAAGCTATCAACGAGGCGAAAGAAGCCAAACAAAAATTAGATGAGCAAAAGAGGCATATCTTGGCGATTCTGAGGAAAAAAATGGGGCCTCAGGTACCCAGCAATGATGACCATTTATAAAGGTGTGGTCTTGGGTATACTGAGGTATGCATCCCCTTCGTGGAGCCAAAACCTCATACAACCGCAGAGAAGAAAACTGGCCACCATACAGCGATTGACTCTGTTGCGGGTCACGAGGGCTTATAGAACGGTGTCGCATGAGGCGGTGCAGGTGATGCCCCCTCAGAGAGGACAGAATGAAATATGAAGTCAAGAGGCAGGGGTTGGAAGCGCTTCCGGAGGGACTCCAACAGGGTGTCGGCGAGACCCCAAACCTTTGGAACAAGATTCTCCGGGAGGACTCTATCGAGGAGTGGAATAGGCGGTGGGTGGCAAGCCAGAAAGGAGCCACTCTGAGGAAGTTTTTCCCCACCGTCCAAAAGAGGTTAAAAGGGAAATGGGTCCTCCCAGACTACTGGGTCTCGCAGATGCTAACGGGACACGGCGGGTTCCGGGGAAAGTTAAATGAACATGGAAAGGAAATCGACCCCCGGTGCCCGACTTGTGGAGTCCCAGAGACAGCAGAACACGTTGTGTCCTGCACCGAGATGGAAGGACACGGTGCCAGGTTGTCAAGAAAAACAGGGATCTACGCCCTCGTCGAAGCGGACTTCCCCCGACTCGTGGAAGAGGACAATTATCCCTACTTCAGGGAATTTCTCTACGGGTGGAAGGAAGTGGTGGGCCCTACACATTTCACCTTGGGTAGGCCCATCCCCGCGGTCGGCGAGCCACCGGAAGAGCATGATGAAGAGGAGGTTGACTAGAGACTGCGAGGACGTGTAGGACCGGGCGGATGCAGTGGACCAGGAGAGCTGGACCAGGCGGACTGGACGGATGCAGTCCTCGGGAGAACTGGAGTGGACCGGACGGATGCGGCGGACCAGGAGGGCTGGACCGGGCTACCGTCCGGAAAACAAGGTGCGGTCGCTAAGGCGTGCAATGCATGGCCGGGCCGCACCGCAGGAAAAGTAAGAAGGTGCGGTCTCAAAGCGTGCTGAGCATGTCAGGCCGCTCCACAGGATTGTGCCCCAAAATAAAAAGTCCTCAGATAATTATGTACAAATTGTAAATAAAGATTTTAATTGGCGGCAGCGACATACATAAAATCCCATATGTTGAACCCGCTGCCACCAAGATTCTGAGAAAAGTCAGAAAATCGGCAACGGACTTTATGTGAAACCGTATCGGAAAGGTTATGGTCTGCTTATAACTAGATCAAAAAACCAACCTAAAAAAATATAACTGATTAATAAACCATTAACGGATTTAGAATTAAATTATTTAGCCAAAGTTTTAAATATTGATAATTTTGGAGGGGTATTAATGATAGACAATCTTCCAAAATATACAAAAAATATGATTCTTCTATCGTAAATTTAGAGAAGAGCTCAGGACGCGGTTCTCATTGGGTCTGTTATGTAAAACAAAATGACTATGTAACATACTTTGATTCCTTTGGAAACTTGAAACCTCCGCCGCAATTACTTGAGTACTTCAAAGGTTTAAAAATAACGTATAATAGACAACGTTATCAAGAATGGGATACGTCGGTTTGCGGACATCTCTGCTTACTGTATTTAGCCATCGCTTCTCCTAAATTTTGATCATTAATAATCATGAGCTTTACAGTGACGCTTACGGGCCATTCTAGCGTTCTTCACGCAAACTTTCTACTGCCGCTAGAATTGGGATCGGATTACAGCATTGGTCTGCTATCTTTTGATTCATATAATACTATTCCAAATATAAAAAAAGGCGTTAATGATATGTTTTATTTTGGTGATTTAACAATTCAAATTCCAGAAGGTTCGTATAATATCGATGCTATAGATTTCGTGAAGAAATTACCCACTTAGATTCTGCTGCGGTGTTAATACCGAAAGGAAATCCCAGTACTCTAAAAGCAGAAATCAAGGCAACTCATCCGGTCTACTTTAACTATTCCGACAAGCCTAGCTCTGAGGCCTGAAAGAGGGCCTGGGTTTTACTCAACCCGATTATGCCATTCTTCCGAATCGCCGGTATACTGAAAAAATGACATTGTAGAAATTCTTAACGTAAACACAATCTCGATTCAATGTAACATCGCGTCGGGCTCTTATGTTAATGGAGAACCGGACCATAGTATTCATAAATTTTTTCCCAGTGTAGAGCCGGGGTATAAAATAATTGAAACCCCGAATCCAGTCATTTACTTTCCAACCAACGTGAGGACTATAGACAATATTACTGTTCGATTAGTAGACCAGAACGGAGAGCTTATCGATTTTAGGGGAGAAACCGTTACGTTAAGATTGCATTTGAAAAAGAATGAGAATCGATTTTATTAAAGAGAGTTGTTCGGGTTATAAAAGGAGATGTCAAACTACGTTTGGAATTAGAAAACCTAAATCTACAAGACTGCTAACAACTGCAAACGTAACATTTTTAAGACAGTGCGGTTTTTCGGTTAAGAAAAACAATATGAATAGCATACTAAACATTACATCAGACGTAAAATTCGATGATTCTCTGACGCAATTTCGATACCATTCGCACTAGCCTTATGCAGGGAACACCTTTAACAAATCCGACGAGATCAGAGTTCCTATTCATCAGCAAGATGTTTATACTTTTCCTTCTTTAAGTTTCATTTATCTCGAAGGGAGGATTTTAAAAAATGATGGTAGTGTCGGTACCACCCCAAAATTAACTAATAACGCATTCGCGTTTTTGTTTGATGAAATGAGGTATGAATTGAATGGCATAGAAGTTGATAGAGTGAGAAATCCTGGAATCACTACGACCCTAAAAGGTCAAGCATCATTTTCGCTTAGTCATGTAAAAGGACTAGAAAATGCGGGATGGAAAATGCCCGGCAACACTCTTTCCTTAGATAAAAACGGTGTTTTCAGCGTATGTCTACCACTGAATATCCTGTTTAGAATATGCGAAGACTATCTAAAAATTTTAATCAATTTAAAACAAGAACTCGTTTTAATCAGATCGAGTACGGACTATAACTCCTTGTTGGGTGGTGATGACGTTCAAATAAAATTAGATAAAGTAATTTGGAGGATGCCGCATGTACGTGTCTCAGATCATGAACGTCTAAGATTATTAAAAATGGTTGAAAAAAAAAAAGATCGTTTCTATTCCATTCAGATCATGGGACCTTTACGAATATCCTAATCTACCTACGACTCAGCAAGAAAATTGGACTGTCAAAACTTCAACAAATTTAGAAAAGCCGTGCTATGTTTTTAACGCATTCCAAACTGATCGGACGAGAAATGCTGGCAAAGATACTAGCCAGTTTGATAATTGCAAATTGAAAAATCTCAAACTCTAGAAGCGGGCGAAAATTTTCCGGTCAATACTAAAGCATATTGTCTCATCCTTCATGATAAGATCGTAGAATATGAAACGGGAACGGGTTTGATTCAAAAAATGTACTAATACCGTATATATACATATATATATATATATATATATAGCCTCACTTCACCTTTTTAGTACTCCCATTCAACTTAGATACATTGACTGAAACATATGACAATGCGTTCGGCGGTTCTTGATTTGCAGGGTTATCGTACTGCTTCGAACTCATTAATCGTTAAAGAAATGTCTATAATTTCTATTAGTAATGGATCTTCATGCCATTGGTTTTTCAAACCATTCGATGGCATCGAGACCTAAAAGCAGATCATACGAAAATTTATTATTTTTAACTATATACGTGTTGCGATTCTTCGTAAAATTACCTATTTTTAATGAAAGATTGGCCTGAGCTGTCGAGTTCCATCTATTAATGGTTTGGAATGCGTTTGTATGTCGAAGTAAATTTATTTTTAATTTATCTATCAACGTTCAAAGCTCCCAATTAATTACTTAAGACTCATTTACATGACAGTGATTAGACCTATTTGGACGAACGGAGTTGAGCTTTGGGGCTCTACTAAACCATCCAATTCATCTCGTATCCAATCTTTGCAATCCAAAATCCTTCGATAAATCCTAAATGCTCCTTACTATGTGACCAATAAACTTATCCATAAAGATCTTAATGTTCCATATGTTTCTGATTTATCCCAAACCAGATACCTATCCTTCCATAGTAAGCTTCTTAACCACTCCAATCCACTAGTCTCCCAACTTGCTTCCTCCTCCATCCCTGATAATCCTCCGAGGCGTCTGAAAAGAAGATGGCCTAGAGATCTTTTAGTGTAGATTTTATTGAAGTGCTACTAGTGAGTAGTTCTTCACAAGTTATTTACATGCCATTGTATTCACTGTCAACACATTTACTTGTTGTATATTATTTTGTACAGTTGTAAATATCAATAAATGGAAAAAAAAAAATAATTTATCTATCACTTTCTGGTTTATTAAACTAACGTTTGAACAACTATCATAAACGGTCTTTATTTTCTTCTTCTCATCAACAATAACATATATTTTTATAAATGGATGCAATCTCTCCGGGTCCTCTAGCTATTTGTCAGTTAAAGTAAAATTCATATCATCAGCTGTAATATTAGTTTCCTCATTAGCTTCATTTAAATTCATTTGTTTTTTTCATAACGTTCAAGTGTTTATTCCGGCATTCACTAATCGGGTGAAAACGATTTTTCCATCCAAAAGACTCACACAGAGTACAGGGCCGTTTTGTTACCATGGAAACTTTTTTCTTAACCTCTCCTGTTTTCCCTGTTAGTGTATGGTCATTGAACTGAGAAATTTTCTGTAACATTTGAATCATCCACTTTCCCTAATTCCATTTCCTTCATTGTAGTCACCTTCTGGCGATTTAGGACATTTTGAACTTCCAAAGGTAGTCAAATAACAATCATGTAAATTCGTGCTGTCTCCGTACCATTATCCTCGATGTCCAAAAATAACCTTTCTTTCGTCAGTGCATATTCGACTAATGAGCCACCAAAAAATTTATAGTTAAAAGCCTTTCGTATTTTAAACCACCCTTTATCTTCAAATATCGTCAAAAAAGAATCTCTCCATTGGTTCCAATTTTTTTTTTAATTGGCTTCATACCAATCCTAAGATGCTCCAGTTACAAAAAATCTTAGGATTTCTATCATTTTTGAAATATCGACAACCTTATGTCTAGCACATTCTTTTTCGTATTGTTCCCACCATCCTACAGAATTCTGTCTTCTATCAAATTTCTGTAAAATAAATTTTTTTTCGACCTCGTGCAAATTTACTTCATCACTATTCAGTTTTAACTCTAATTCTGTGATTCGCCTCATTAAAATTTTATTTTACTCTGAGTTATTTCCAAGCTAGTATCCGGCGTCGAATTAATTTCTTCTAAAAGGAGGTCTCCGAAACATAGGTTACTATCTTCGTCAAAATATTCTTTTTTTAAATCGTTATCTAACCTAACTCCAAATTTTCTGTAACCGTTTATTTGTTCAATGGCCGTGATTGCTCTTTTAATAGATGATTTAGAAAGTAATACCTGATGCATCTTCAAATCTTTGTAAAGCGTACCATAAAACCATAAGAGCTTCTTTGGCTTTCTTGAATAAGAAATGGTTAATGGGGGACAAAAGTTCGTTAGCATATATTTGTTTTGATGTAGAAGCATCAAACATATTACTGTTTAATATATCTTTCTTCTCCTTACACTTTCCAAGAAAATCAACCTTATCATGATTTCTCACAAACTTCATGATTATAGGGGGTGGGGGGAATGGTATTTTTATCTCATTCTATAGAAGGAATCAATATTTGTCAAGTCAAATGACAAACCCAGGCTAAGAAAAAGCTTTTGCAATATTTCACTCAGAACTTCGTCCAAAACTTTAGGGACATTAGAGACCTTGACAGTATTATTGTACAATTACTGAGAAATTGAATTGCATGTTTTCTTGAGGTTATCAATCTCTTTTTTCAGCAAAATATTTCCACGCCTGTTTGGTACTATCTTCTAAACAGTCCATTATTTTTTTATTAAGGACAGATAAATTATTTTTAATTTCTGAAGTAAAAGGAGTGCGTCTGTCCCACCGTCAGCACCACCACTCTCTATTGGAGGATTCATAATAATATTTAATTTGGGTATTTCAGAAGATACGAAGCAAACAGATTAGAGATCGACCATACTCCCATAAGCCGTAGAGAGGTACTGACTATAAGCGAGTTATTTATCAGTAGACGGTTGGGAGCGCATGCGCCTTGTATACCTGTAAGTTGGTTTTCAAAATGACTTCTTGGTTTGAAAACAGATTTATTATTCTGTAAAGAATTAACAATAAATTAACATATATTTTATGAAACAATTAACATAAAGTAATAACTAGACATACCTGTAAATAATAATTAAATTACATGTAGTTAAAAGCAAATAAACGTCTGAACACCAACTAAATAAACAGTCTTATAACCTCTGCAAGTATAACCTGCCCCACACTAGTAGAGTAATCAAACAGATGATTAACCAAAATGACTATTAGAATAGTCTATTTCCATACCTATAATCAATATGTCGATCACTTACTTGATCTCCTATCGAATATTTCTTTCTTCATTCAAATCTCCTTTGCTGATCTTTACTTAAAGATAGTGACTAAATGACAACAATTATGGGCGTTTAATAACACTATAGGCAAAGTTGCACTTCAGGATTTCACAAAAAAGTAATTCACTGCTTAATCACAGACCCGATATGCATCTGTTACCACAAGTACTTGTACAAGTAGGACAGTTAGTGTCAGGCTAGCTAATGGAGAAGGGGGTGGAGAGAATTAGTCAGGAAATGAGAATGAGCCAAAAAAAAAAAAAAAAAAAAAAAAAAAAAAAAAGAGAACCCAAAAAAAAACACACCAAAAATATTGTTGAGCGCCACGTCGTTTATTAATGGTAAAACGACGAAAACCTAAGATAAAAAAAAAATATAAGAGACAAAATAAAATAAGATTAAATAAATCAATAAAATAGCCCCAAGAAAAAAATATTTTAAACTGTAAAATCTTCGAAGAAAGGTAAGGAAAACAATAGATAGTTTAACACTTAAATATACTTCCACCAATTAATTGCGATAATTAATCAAAACCAAAAACCCATTAATGTTGAAAACATAAAAATAAAATAAAATTATTTTATTAATAATTTTGTGATTCTCACCTCTGAATTCAAAATTCACCACCATGCACTCAATCCTTAGAAATGACCCTTGACCATTTCCATAAATCTGAATGTATAATCATTAAATGGTAACACTTATTATTTTTATTATTTTTACTCAATAATCAAAATTACCTCTCCTTCAATGTTGGTCACCACTTTTCCTGGTTTTTGTTTTTAATTGATTTGAGACCAAGATGCAAAAGGAAATTAAAAAAAAATAATAATAATAATTTTCAAACGGGAAGGAAAGAAAAAAAAATAACACCAATTTTGTTAATAAGAAAATTGGACCATATTTATTACTGTTAACGAAAATTATTTCTACACATTATGATTATCAAAATTCAATTTAACAAAATTTACAAATTAATTAAACAAACAATATCTAATATTGCTTTGTAAATAGGTGGTCCAAAAATATAAAATATATATTAAAAAAAAAATATTACAAAATAAACAAACAAACAAAAGTTAAACAATTTCTCTCTTTTAATACTAATTAACCAAATTCAGCAACCATTAAATAATTTATTGTTTGATTTATTTTGGTACCAGCACAAATAAACTTAAAATAAAATAAAACTTATCTGGGTGCACCCTTCGGCGTTAACGAGCGATGTATTGGTATCAAGGGACGGCCACAATTTCTTCTTCTCCAATTTTGTTGTTGAGTCCACTTAGAGCTGTAGATGACGTTGGCTCATAAATTTTCTTCGATGAATAAATCCCCTGTCGGGTAAGAATCCAAAATTCCAATATTTGGAGTCCAATTTCAAAGAAAGAAATGAAAATCCGGCCTTGCCGTTTAATGAGCGTCTGTCTCCTCCCTCAACACAATCACTTCTCCCCGTTGAGACCTGTCTATCTTCTTTTGTTTTGGCTTTTGTTTTCGTTCCGTCGCCTATTATTATCACTCTTAATCTGTCGACGTATTTTATCAAACTTTTAATTCTGGTCTATTTTACCGTCACAATTCATTTACCTTAATAAAATTAGCAATATTAATTATTTCTGTAATTAAAATTATTATTTAAAAAAATGGAAAAATTTATTGGCAAAAGAAATTTAGAATTTAATAATTCGTGGATAGGGGCATCACCAACATTGTTTTATTTAACATTCAACTTTCACTATTCATCTTTCTTATTAAAGCAATTTAAAAAAAAGGAAAACTAACATGAAATCGAAATCAGAAAAAAAAATAATGTTAAAAAAAATTAACATTAAAAAAAATTAACGTTAAAACTTGACTTCCAAACTCCTCCTATAAACTTTTTTTTTTTTTTTTTTTTTTTTTTTTTTTCCCCCACCATGATCGAAGTGTAACACATCCCACCGAGATCAGCTCACAACTCTAAAATAAATCCTAATAATAAATAAATAATAATAATAATAAATACGTAAATGTAATAACATAAGATCCTCTGATTTGGTGTCGCTTTATTGACAGTTTTCCTTCATTTCTTTTAATTAATAACTTTTTTCTTTGCTTTTTATTCCAATGAAGAGTTTATTATGTTTAATATGCACAC
The DNA here is from genome assembly GCA_003667255.2 of Euschistus heros. Classification (NCBI taxonomy): domain Eukaryota; kingdom Metazoa; phylum Arthropoda; class Insecta; order Hemiptera; family Pentatomidae; genus Euschistus; species Euschistus heros. The sequence goes on from RCWM02000047.1 coordinate 4,012,686, forward strand.
TTCTATTAAGGAATTGTCATAATGTTTTATTTACACAAGTAACTGATTTGTATGCCAAATGAGAACACCGCTTTTATTCGGTTTTAAAAGTCAATTTCTTTATGAAATCGGAACAGAAACATTACGTTTAACATTTCATTCGAAAGAAGATTAAATTTGCAAGTTTTTTTGAGATGTGGATAGTTTTTTCGAATCACGTTGAAGTAATATAAGACATTATAACATCCCAAAATAAGGTGATGATCAAGCTGTTCATTAGGTCACAAGTGTGTAAAATTCAAGGTTACATGTACTCTGCTCTTATAGAAAATTTAATGCTAAATCCGAAAATGTGGTTAAAGTTTGAAAAATATTTAAGCAAAATGGAGATATTACAGCTTTTATGGTAAAAACCGTGGTTTTCCTCAAAAAAGTCTTCGTATATCTGCAACGGATTGGAATGGAAATGTATGGTCTGCGGCATTTTCCTACATTTGTGATTTTTTTTTCACTTAGAGGTACCTACCCTGTATATACATATAATCCTCCTTATGTACAATTAAGTTTGTTTAAAATGTCACTTTAGGTATTAAGGGATTAACAGCGCCTCCGAGAGATAAAACCGGGCCCCGGGGCAAATGCATTGTCTAGGCACTTTAAACTTAGTCCAGTCAATAGGGAAAATTCTCTCCTAATAATAAGGGCTGGTAGCAACCCGCACAGAGTTGTTGAGGGCGATTAAAGAAGTATTTCTGTCAAAAGTGCCCCGAAGATTTGGTGAGTTTTTTTAGAGTTAGGGGCACGAGAACATGGCCAAAAGCAGTTTTTTCAATTTATAAGCAAATATAACGCGGCTTTTCATAAAATGTTGTATATAAAAGTTGTAGGTAATAAAAATATCTACAATTTAAGCCATTGATCGTTCGATTCTGATGATTGGTTGTCGTAAAAAATGCAAAAAACCCTCTAAAATGTCCCTTTTTTGCATAAGAATTATTATAAACAAAAAGGGCCTTCTCAATACTTTTTATTGATGAAAAAGGAAGCTCTTTAAACCCAAAGAAAAATAGGATCTACCCCGTCCTCCTATCTTTATTATTTACTGAGATATACCTTTTGTTTATCTCGATATCGATATTTTCAATGCAAAACGGGCCGTTCGTGATTCACATTTTGAACTTCGGATGACCGGGATATTATTCTTAAGGGCTTATATTTTCATTATGAATGGCTAAAAAATCGATTTCTTTGAAAAAACATGCAATAAAATCGACTTGAAAAAGCGCCCGTTTTACAGCTATAAACAATTGAAGCTAGAGCGTCCGGTATTGAACAGATTTTGTTATAAATATAATAAATTAAAAGCTTACCTCTCAACGATTGATTTGAGCTATTCAAAGTGTAGCTACCATAAATAACAGCCGAGTTACGATTTTTTTTTTAAAAAATCACTACGTCATTTTTTTTTGCAATCTCCAGATCTCTCCACGTGATAGAAATTTAAGACAATGAAAATGCAATGTAGATACTGGAGAAACAACTGAGCAGTAGGTCCATTCGATTTGAATGTTGTAAACTGACTTTGAAATTTAGAAGAAATTTGTAAGAAATTAACATCGTTACTGATATCTTCTTCATTGAATTCATCGGAGTTCATCAAATTATCCAGATAACTTTGTTCATCGTCGGTAAAAGAACATTTTTCTAATATTCGTTTGCATATAGCAACAAAATTTAAAATATGTCTTCGAATCGCACGTGAAAATGCATGGCCAGAAAGAATTTTTTCGACAGAGTTTGCTGCAAATATAGTTGTGAAAGCTTCTGTTAAGCCACTGCCATCCATCAAATATGAAATACTAGAAAGAAATGACATCAAAGTGTGAAATCCTCCTAACCGTACAATTACAGATTGAAGCCCGCGTGGATCATTCAATGGATCAATCGACGTGCTTTCCAGTAAAGAGGCTGATCAAAGGTCACGAAAGCAGTAGATTGTTTAAGAGCTCGGGCTCGTGCTGACGCTTCAATCAACACTGTGAAAATTGTATCGTACTGGCTAGGAGGATTATTCGCAAATTTTAAAGGAATAATTTTGGACACATGATACTGAAAACTTGACGAGTAAGTTTCCCGAAAGCCCATCCACCCTTTTGTACTATTTGGAGATTGATTTTTTTTAATTAGCCATAACAATGACGTAGTGATTTTTTAAAAAAAAAAATCGTAACTCGGCTGTTATTTATGGTAGCTACACTTTGAATAGCTCAAATCAATCGTTGAGAGGTAAGCTTTTAATTTATTATATTTATAACAAAATCTGTTCAATACCGGACGCTCTAGCTTCAATTGTTTATAGCTGTAAAACGGGCGCTTTTTCAAGTCGATTTTATTGCATGTTTTTTCAAAGAAATCGATTTTTTAGCAATTCATAATGAAAATATAAGCCCTTAAGAATAATATTCCGGTCATCCGAAGTTCAAAATGTGAATCACGAACGGCCCGTTTTGCATTGAAAATATCGATATCGAGATAAACAAAAGGTATATCTCAGTAAATAATAAAGATAGGAGGACGGGGTAGATCCTATTTTTCTTTGGGTTTAAAGAGCTTCCTTTTTCATCAATAAAAAGTATTGAGAAGGCCCTTTTTGTTTATAATAATTCTTATGCAAAAAAGGGACATTTTAGAGGGTTTTTTTGCACTTTTTACGACAACCAATCATCAGAATCGAACGATCAATGGCTTAAATTGTAGATATTTTTATTACCTACAACTTTTATATACAACATTTTATGAAAAGCCGTTATATTTGCTTATAAATTGTCACACTCAGTATTTCCCCTTCCTTAAAAAATATATCCGAATACTCGTCTTTTAATGACTGCCGCCAATCTCCCTTCCGATTTATCGCTCCGATCATAGCATATTCCCTTTCCCGATCGCTCTCACATTTGTACTCCTTTCTCCCGACCCGATTGATAGCCATTCTCTTTTATCCTAGTCCTGATCTTCTCTAAAAGGTCACACCCGATAATACCCCCGTATTCGCGAGGCATTTTTTCCACCACATGCACCGTTAGTTTTTCCCCTTCTTACCCCCACCTGCCTAATCTTATCAGTGCCTCACCCTCCACTCTACAGGGGCCACTCAGCGTGAATAATTTACAACTACACGAGTGTACTCGTGGTGTCCTCTCCTCTTTACATAATTTTTTTATCACCTCTTTGCTCATTATTGTATTCGAGCTTCCCATGTCAACTAAACACCACACATTTTAATTTTAATAATAGGCATCTCTCTCTTTCCACTCCTAATACTATTTACCACCCCGCGGTTGCCCCTCTTCTTGCACTCACCTCATTCCTCATCCCGTTATCTCCGCTCCGCTGCCGTTTTTTGGGTGTTCATCTCCATCAGCTCCACCTGGTCCTCTCCTCTGGCGCCTGTATGGCCACTGTCTCGCAATGTGACCTTCTGTGCCACACTCAAAACACCTGATGGCAATGCGCTACCAAATGACCTGTTTTCCCGCACCCATGGCATTTTCTTTCCTCTCTCCTCCAAGTCTTATTCTCCGTTCTCTGCCTCATTTCCCGCATCGCTGGACGTTCTCAACCTCCAAACTCTGTGTCCTTTCTTCTCAACGGAACCCCTCGAGGCTGTAAGCTCCTAGCACCGTCAGTCTATATAGGTCACCCTTCTCCTTCCGGACTTCCTCCTCTCGAGCGCTGGAGTCCACCATTTCCCTCGCACATTCCACGAAGGTTTTGTCCTTTTTCCTTGGCTCCTTGGCGAGCTGGACCTTTTGAATGGTCGATAGAAACGTCATTATCGCTTCCACTTCTGCTGCTTCTGTCATCTCCCTCATCTTCTTTGTGATTTTGTTAAAATGAGCCATCAGCGATCCCGCATACCACCCATTCGATTGATGGGGCCTCCTAGCTTCACGGAACATGCGAAAGATGTCCTCCTCTGGAGTTCAACGACCGCCTCCGAACGCCTTCTTGAGTTGATCCTTTACCGTGGCCCATGGTGTGTCCTCATCCGCTTGAATAACGTTGAGTATGACGTGCTTGACTCGGCATACTAAAGCCGATCTAAGAGCGCAGGCATCCACTGGGTCCAAGAGATTCTCGGCCGTCTTTGCTTCTATTCGCGCCATCACTGTATCTCCTCTATTTAGGAAGTGATTCAGCTCCCATATCTCTCCATCGTACCTCTCGATATCCACAATTGCCCTTCTTAAATCCTGCGAAATTGTTGTTTTGAGTTTCAGAAATTTCCGACTGAACTTCGATCGCTGGTGGTTTCAGAATGTTCTTATTTGCCATTCAAAATATGAGTTAAAACGATATAAGAGCAGAGAAACGTATGAAAAATTGAGATGCTAACGATCTTCACAAAACTTCTAGCAGAAAAAAAATTAAAAATAAACTCACCAAGAGAATATGCTCAAGCGCTTCCGGGTTTCAGCACCAGTTAAGTTCGCCCAGAAGAAAAGCATAAAAAAAAAGAAAAGGAAACTAGGGAGCTAAATGATACTCACGATTACTGGCAAAAGACTGATTTTAGTCCTTTACAATCCTCTTTATATACATTCTGTGGTTTGTTTGGGATTAAGTTAGGAATTAAGATGTATATTATTCCCTTATACACCTTAACCCAGTTTACCCCCCCCCACCAGTTTACGAGCAATCCTCGTAAACTCCTATACAGGCCAAACATATGTTTAGGGATTAAGATATATATATTTTCCTCTATACACCCATCTGCTAGCCAATTGCTCGATGCCACGGTGATACCATTCCTTGGAATGGCTGGCAAAGAACTCTTAGACAGCATTTCAACTTCCGCAAAATTATCAAATTTTTTCCCTTGAAGAAAAGGGGCTATGGACCGAGACAAGTAGTAATCCGAAGGGGCGAGGTCTGGACTATATGGTGGATAAGGCAGGAGTTCATACCCATGAAGTTCTGTAAACGTTTCTTTGGTTCGACTGCTGATTGTTGAGGAGTAAGTTCATGAGGGACCAATCTACAGGTCTTTTTCCTCTTCCCTATGGAGAGAAGATGGCGTGTTTCTTCTTTGAAATAAATAACAGAACTGAGGCTTTTTTTTTTTTTTTTTTTTAGAAGTCCAGTGTTAGAAACAAGCTTAAAGAATGCTCTAAAGGGAATATTAAGTATTGGTAAGTAATAAATAGCATTAAGATATTTACAGACTTTTGAACTATGGAATTTGATAAAACGGCCTTTTTTTTTATAAGCCCTATTTTTTTAGAAACAATGTTATATATTAATTAGATCATTTGATTGAATAAGTTCAATTTAAAATTAAATTAAATTAAATAAGTTTAATTTATTATCAAAGTGATTCATTATTTTTCTTTATTTTCAACCGACTTCAAAAAAAAAAAAAGAGGTTCTCTACTTATCTGTATTTTTATTTTTATTTTTTTTGTGTGTATCTTACGCGATTACTCGGTCAATTCTGAATCAATTTTAATGATTCTTTTTTAGATCGGTAGGGCATACTTCAGAGGTGGTCCCATTAAAAATATTTTGAAATCAACCCAGCACTTTTTAAGAAAAATAAAAAAAAAAACAGTTAATAAAAATCATATAAAAATCTAAAATCTCCATTGTAACTAAATCTAAATTATTAACAAAAATTGATAATTTACATGTATAGTCAACTCTAAATGTGTCGTACATCGATAAGCTGAATTCTTAAATAATTCAAACAAAATCTACGGTTGGAAGTACATTACACTTAAATTTCACTTAAAAATTGTATAAATAAGTCGAATTGAAAATAAGGTTCAAAAGAGAGAACTTCTAGGACCACCTCTATGAAATTTGTTTTCCTGTTTCCGGTCATTGTTTATCTTTCCAGTTCATAGTTACGCCAGTCACTTATTATTAGTTGTTCACTCGAGTGGTTTTACAGTGGCTATTGAAAATTCCTTCAATTAACGAAAAGTTTTTTTGTTTTTTTTTTCATTTATTTATATTCACAACTGTACAAAATAATATACAAGTAAATTTGTTGACAGTGAATACAACGTCATGTAAATAACTTGTGAAGAACTACTCACTAGTAGCACTTCAATAAAATCTACACTAAAAGGTCTCTAGGCCAGCTTCTTTTCAGACGCCTCGGAGGATTATCAGGGATGGAGGAGGAAGCAAGTTGGGAGATTAGTGGATTGGAGTAGTTATGGAGCTTACTATGGAAGGATAGGTATATGGTTTGGGCTTAATCAGAAACATATGGAACATTAAGATCTTTATGGATAAGTTTATTGGTCACATAGTAAGGAGGATTGAGGATTTTTCGAAGGATTTTGGATTGTAAAGATTGGATACGAGATGAATTGGGTGGTTTAGTAGAGCCCCAAAGCTCAACTCCGTACGTCCAAATAGGTCTAATCGCTGTCATGTAAATGAGTCTTTTGTAATTTATTAGGAGCTTTAAACATTTGTCTAGTAAATGTTGAAGTAGTCTGTAACGACGGGCAGTTTCTTGTCGTTATAATCTTGTATGTGGATTCCAAGTAAGATGTTTGTCCAAGTGGAGTCCTAGGTAGAGGATCTGTTCAACAGGGATTAGTGGAATTTCATTAAAGGATACTGTATGGCAGGATGTCGTAGGTTTACGACGAAGGGTAAAGGTTATTTGATGGGATTTGTTTGGATTTATTTTGATTCTCCATTTTTGGCACCATTCTTGAAGGTTTAGGATATGGGATTGGAGAGTTTGAGAGGCAATAAAGGGATCATTGTTTACTGATAACACACATGTGTCATCAGCGTAAGTGGTGAGGATAGTGGTAGGATGAGTTGGGATGTCAGCTGTGTACACTGTATAGAGGATAGGACCTAGGATACTACCTTGAGGAACTCCAGCAGATTGGGTAAAGAGGGGAGAATAGGAAAATTTATGGTTTACTTTGAAGGTTCGGTCACTGAGATAGGATCTAATAATAAGGAAATATGTAGAAGGTAGGAACTGACGGAGTTTATACAGCAGTCCCGGGTGCCAGACTCGGTCAAACGCTTGTTCTACATCAAGAAAGGCTCCCGTGCAGTACATTCCGCGCTCCAATGCATAGGAGACAACGTCCACCACACGATGACATTGCTGGATTGTTGAGTGTGATGTTCAGAATCCAAACTGGTGATCTGGGATTACATGATGGGATTCTAGGATAGGATACAAACGTTTTAAAATGAGTTTTTCTAGGATTTTACCCATGATAGGCAAGAGAGAAATAGGACGGTATGAGGATGGGAGCTCAGGTGGCTTTTTGGGTTTAGGTATCATTTTAACTATTCCGTAGGTATAATTCCTAATTCCGCGTAGTTCTCTTTCAACCATCCTAATGAATAAAGAAATGATCGCCACTGGTGGAAGGCGGTAAGTCTACTTTTAGGCACTCTCAAAAAAAAGCGCAGTTCAGTTGAAAATTATAAGATAAATTGGTACCGGGTATCTAATTTTCTGTATCAATAATTTTATATGTATGTACAAACAACATACACATTAATGATAAATATACTTAATAATTTCAACTAAAATTTTTTGTTCAATTTTCCCATTATATGAAGATAAGTGGAATGATAACCTCGATAATTCTTCGTTCAGTAAGTCGAACTTTTTTTCAGGGTAGCTTGAAGATCGAGAATTGACTGTATAAACAAAAATACACTCACCACTAAAAAGTAAAAAAAATAAAAATAATTGCTCCAAAACAAAAACCAATTAAATGACAATCAACGAAATTATCGATACTTATATACCTATTCACAATTTCTGATCATTTATATTTTCAATTCTAGCCAAGAAGGACAGTTTAATCCTGCCACACATATACACATTACCACAGACCATAACACTCACAGTCTCCGTCCTTTTATTTATTTGAAATAAAATTTTAAATCTAAATTAAACACAATTTAAAAAGAAATTAAACCTTTACTTCGAATATAATTATATTTACAAAAAACAAAATAATTTTTAGAAAAAAAAAAAAAACCGACTTCAAAATTAAACCTACATAAACAAACATGAACTAAAAAATAAAAAATAATATTTTAATTGCTCCGAAACAAAAACCATTAAATGACAATTAACGAAATTATCGATACTTATATACCTATTCACAATTTATGATCAGTTATTTTTAGAGTCGGTGAGAGCCAAAAAGGGGAGTTTAAGCTTGCCTTAGCAATAAACTTTCGAATGGCCGGAGACAGCGGTGTGGCGGTGATGAAACAGTGGGAGGATCTTTACAGTTACCATTTCTTTTCAAATTCTGTTTGTTTTGGTTGGCACCGACTCCAAAAATAACTGATCATAAATTGTGAATAGGTATATAAGTATCGATAATTTCGTTGATTGTCATTTAATGCTTTTTGTTTCGAAGCAATTAAAATATTATTTTTTATTTTTTAGTTCAAGTTTGTTTATGTAGGTTTAATCTTAAAGTCGGTTTTGTTTTTTTTTCTAAAAATTATTTTTATTTTTATGTCCAAATTAATTTGGCATTCATTTCATTAACAACTGGCGCATCTCCTCAGGACAGTGCCTAAACACCTATTATATATATATATATATATATATATATATATATATATATATATATATCAATATTTTTTTTTTTTTTTTTTTTTTTTTTTTTTTCCTCTTATGGTAACCCCATAAAAGGACCGTTTATTAATGTTTTTTTACATGTTCCATGCCGTTACAGGCATACTACATGTATGATATGTGTTATATTATATTATTTTACTTATCAGTGATTGTACTTAACCAACAGTTTATTTGCGTGTTGTTACAATAATGTAATGAAATTTGAAATTTTATGAACTTTGTGTGGTTGTAAAAAAAAAAAAAATGTGTATGTAAACATATAATCGTTGGTTGGAGGGAAAAAAAAAAAATCATAACATTAAAAAAATAAATAAATAAATAATAATTTAAAGAGCAAATAAACAATTAATATTTAACAAAAAATAATATCGAAAAATAAAATAAACTTGATAAGCATATATGTTCGTCAGCAAATCAAATCAAAATCGATATCTTTGACCCCGATGATACCGTTGAAACTACACACGTTTCATCCTTGTTTCGAACCATTCTATTCACAATTCAAGCCAAATACCATAAGTTAAAAAAACAAGAACCTGCTCCCTTGATAAAAAATGAAAACATACAATCAACTAATAATGAACCACCCAAAATTACCCAGCACATGCCTCCCATTACCATTCCTACATTAATATATATATATATTAAGGTGTATAGGGGAATAATATACATCCTAATTCCCAACTTAATCCCAACCACCAGAATGTATATAATGAGGATTTCTAGACAATAAAATCAGTGTATTACAAGTACCCGTGTGAGTCATTTAGTTCCTTATTTTCCTTTTTTTTACTGTTTTTACTTGAAGGATTTTAACTAGTGCCGAAACCCGGGAGCAGCAGAGCGTAATTCTGGGTAAGCGATATTTTTGAATTTTCTCGCCAAACGTTTCGTAATCTTTTCTTTTTCGTTATCTCTCGTATTTTTCATAATCTCAAGTTCAAATATTAGACAGCAGGAATGGAGGGAACACCATTCTTAAACCTGCGTCTTTTGAAGTTCAATCGGAAATGGCGCCTTTACCACCAGAAACTATAGCAGCAGCCCATGCGAATTTGGCAGCGGCACAAGCGAATGCGCTAGAGTTGATGAAGATAAAGACGGCAACATCGCAAGACTTAAGGAGAGCGATAGCTGACATAGAGAGATACGATGGAGAAATTGGTGAGTTAAATCATTTTCTCAAAGGATCGATCCCCTCCTTTGAGAAAATGATTTATGTGTTGGCTCGAATCGAAGCAAAGGCGAGGGAAAACCTTCTGGACCCGATCGACGCATGTGCATTGAGAGCAGCGTTAGTATGCCGAGTCAAACGCGGCGTACTCAATGTGATTCAGGCAGATGAAGATACTCCCTGGGTGGTAGTCAAGGACCGTCTCAAGAAAGCGTTTGGAGGCGGGCGATGGACTCCGGAAGAGGATATCTTCCGCATATTTCGAGAGTTCAAAAAACCACATCAGTCTAGTGGGCAATATGCAGGGTCTTTGTTGGTTCATTACAACAAGATCACCGAAAAAATGAGGGAAACAACAGAAGCCCCGGAAGTGGAAGCGAGGATGGCCTTCTTGTCAACCATCCTAAAGGTACAGCTCGCAAAGGAAACGGCAAAGAAGGACGGACTACTAAGGGACAGAACCTTCCTAGAATGCGCCAAGGAAATGGTAGACTCGAACGCGCGAGATGAAGAAGTACGGAAGGAGGATGGATGGAGCAGGGTGACCTACAAGCCGACGGAGAGCGGAAGAAACGCACAGCCTAGAGCGGACTCGTGGAGGAGAAGAGATACGGATCATGGGATTCGAGAGAGGCTACCGATGAGAGACAGAAGGCAGGGAACGGAGAAGAAGACGTGGAGGAGAGAGGACCGGAAATGTCACGGATGCGGGAAGATTGGTCATTTGGTGGCTCAGTGCCCTCGCACACGCTGTTTCGAGTGCGGTTCAGAGCGACACATTGCGAGGCAGTGTCCCTACATGAGCAAACGCAGGGGAGCGAACCAGGCAGAACCTATGGAGGTGAACACGCAGCACCTGTGGAGGAGAAGTAGACGACAATCAGAATCGACGGGATCTTCAGGAGTATCGGAGACGGAAGAAGAAGAGGGCGGACCTGGAGATAGAGGATGGGCAGTCGGAAAGAACGAGCAGAGGAGCGACCGGAGGAGCCGGGAGCGAGAGGCGGCGACGGAGCGGAGAGCAAGGGACGACGAATGAGGTGAGTGTAAGGAGAGGGGCAACCATGGCGTAATAAATAGTGTTAGAAATGTGAAGGGTGGGTTGCCTATCATAAAATTTGCTAGGGGTGTGAGGTGTCTGGTTGATACGGGGAGTTCGACCACAATCATGTGTAGGAATGTGATAGAGAAATTATGTAAAGGAGAGAGGATACCCCGAATAAAAGCATGTAATTGTAGGTTAATTACCCTGAGCGGCCCCTGTAGAGTAGAAGGGGAGGTGGAGATACAATTAGGCAGGTGGGGAAAAGAAGGGGAAGTACTTATGGTACACGTGGTGGAAGACATGAGTGTAACGGGGGAAACCGTACATGAAATTCCGCTGAAGCAAGACCGTGTGACGTACGTGAAAGAAAGGAGATACCCCCAGGCGCTCCGAGAGCACATTAGAGAAGAGTTGGAGAGTTTAAAGAGGCAACGTATTATAGTGGACAGTACGTCCCCTTATAATAGTCCCCTATGGGCCGTGAAGAAGAAGGGCGAAGAGGGAGCGACTCGGGAAAAGGACAGGGTAGTGTTTGACTTCCGGAAGTTGAATGAAAACACGGTGACCGAAAAGTACCCCATACCACGCTTTGAGGATATTTTGGATCGGTTGGTAGGGGCAACAGTTTTCAGTACGCTGGATCTAAAGGCCACCAGATCAGGATGCACCCCAAGGACCAACATAAGACAGCTTTCACTTTCGCAAGGGGCCACTACGAGTTTACACGGATGCCCTTCGGTTTGAAGAACGCCCCGATAACATTTCAAAGACTCATGGACGAGTTCCTGAGAGGATTGGACGAAGCAGTTTGCCAAATCTACATGGATACTTACTGATATTTAGTAAAGACGAGAACGGACATGTACAGGACTTGAGACGGGTATTCGAAAGATTAAGGGAATTCGGGTTGAAGTTGTCAGGGGAAAAATCGATCCTGGGGCAAGACCGTATCAACTTTTTGGGTTATACGATTTCGGAAGAGGAAGTAAGGCCGGACATAAGGAAGGTAGAGGCAATTAGGAAAATGGCTATACCGACGGACGTTAAGGGCATTCGGAGACTATTGGGGACACTCAACTACTACAGACGATTCGTACCCGCGATGGCGAGACACTTAGTACCCTTGAATGATATGTTGAAGGAAGGGCGGAGGGTAGTAATCACCCCGGAAATAGAACAGAACATTCGAATATGTATGGACAGACTTCAGACAGAACCAGTATTGACTTTCCCGGATTTTTCCAAGACGATTACTATCACGACAGACGGGAGCGAGTATGGACTGGGGGCCGTATTATTCCAAGAAGGTGTCAAAGGGGAACAACCCATTGCATATGCGAGCAGGCATCTCACAGAGACGGAGTCGCGGTATAGTGCCTTAGAGAGGGAGTTATTAGGGGTGGTATGGGCCATCGAGCACTTCAGACCATATGTGTTCGGTCGGAAGTTTAAAATACATACGGACCATATGTGGGTGGGAAAGTTAAAGGAGTCTTCAGCACGCGTGACACGTTGGAAGGAATTCTTGAACCAGTATAATATGGAAGTAGTATACAAACCGGGGAGAGAGAATATCGTAGCCGATTGGTTTTCAAGAGCCTTACAGGTGAATGCGATAGAGCCGGAAGCTGGGGAATATTCGGGAGGAATCCAACGTTTCATTGGGGTGTGGACACCGGAGGGAGAAGGGGAACGGGATTCGGAAGTAGCAGAGGAGGAGAGTTCGGAGAGGGAAAGATCGGAGGAGATAGAGGAAGTAGAGGACATTGGTTTTCAAGAGCCTTACAGGTGAATGCGATAGAGCCGGAAGCTGGGGAATATTCGGGAGGAATCCAACGTTTCATTGGGGTGTGGACACCGGAGGGAGAAGGGGAACGGGATTCGGAAGTAGCAGAGGAGGAGAGTTCGGAGAGGGAAAGATCGGAGGAGATAGAGGAAGTAGAGGACATCATTAACGACAAACACAGACAAATCATTTGGAAGACGAAAACGACAGGACTGACGAAGGCAGAATATTCAAAGTACGGAAAATTCCGTACTACCACTGTTCGTTCAGAACCAGGAGTAGGGGAGGAAATGATTAGGAAAATTCTGACAGAGGAGTCCCGACAGGGAGAAACTTTTTACTTATATGCAGGTAATGCAGTTGTATGGGACAAGATAAAACGGTTGTGGAGAACGGAAAGGATAGGGTTGGATCGGACGTTCATTCGGTGTAAACTGTTGGTAGAGACGGTGAAGGAGGCGGATCGGCAGAAGGAGGTCACGATAGCATGAGTCCAGGAGACCTTACAGGCTCTGAAGCGAATGTATTTTTGGATCAAAATGCGGGAGACCATTCAGGATGTGATCCGATCGTGTAAAATTTGCAATACAACAAAGTATGACAGACACCCTCCAACCGGAAGACAGGAAGAGACAGAGAGACCCTTAGGACCACTGACAGACTTACAAATAGACACGTTCACCTGGATAGGAGTCAAATGGATAACGGTCATCGATATTTTTAGCAAAATATCGATGGCATACCCCGTCGAAGACAGGTCAGCCGAAACGATACTTATGGCCCTCCGAATTTGGTTCCAGTTCTATGGGGTACCGGAGAGGATAACTTCGGATGGGGGCAGGGAGTTCGGCAATGCTCGGATCAGGACGGAGATGCGAGGATTGGGGGTGGCATGGCATCTGAATACTCCAGGGCACCCGAAAGGCCGGGGAGCGGTCGAACGCCTACATAGCACGCTGGGTGACCACCTTCGCGTCTTTTATGCGGAAAAGGGGTTAGAGGTGGGTATGGCAATGCCTAAGGCGATTGTAGCGTACAACCACTCAATCCATGAAGCGACAGGATTTTCACCGTTTGAAATGCTGTTCGGCCTGCGCGAACGTAGAAGGGATACCCGTGGTGCAGTAGTCGATGAAGAAGTCGCAGCGACATTGATAGCGAACAGAGTAGCACTCGGGAAAAGATGGGAGAAAACGAGGAAGAAGCTCGTGACAGAGAAAAATAGAAGGGTGAACCGCGAGAATCTTAAAGTGCGGGATGGGATGGAGAAAATCGCAATCGGGACCATCGTGTACCGGAAGATGGTGTCAAACCGGAGTAAAGAAGATGTACGTTATGATGGGCCCTTTAGAGTCGTTGCAATTCGGGAGCTTAACGTCGTCACCATCCAGAGTGTAGAAGATCCCCGGAAACGTAGGACCGTACATCTGGAACAGCTAAAAATTCCGTCAAATTAATTCTCTCGTTTATTCTTGTTTATTTCGTAGGTTGATTATCGTTATTTCACGTATTTCAGTTTTGCCGTTTATTCTTTTCATTTGTGTTGTTCGTTTCTCGTATTATTGTTTTCCGTTGTCATTAGACGGATTTCGAGGGATATTCTCTTTTCTGGCAAGGGAATCTATGTAAATAGTAGATATAAGGACTAGAAGAAGTGTAACAGTGTTTTTTTTTTATGTTTATGTATTTCAGTTTTGTACTGGAGGAGATAGGTAAATACCTGTCGAAGTATGGTGAAAGTTTTAAGTTAAGGACAGAAGTATTTTTTTTTTTGTATTTATTTGTAACATTGATTTTTTTGTATATATTAATGCGGTTGGTTGTTTGGCCTGTGTAGGAGTTTACGAGGATTGGTCGTAAACTGGTGGGGGGGAGTTAAGGTGTATAGGGGAATAATACACATCCTAATTCCCAACTTAATCCCAAACAACCACCGGAATGTATATAAAGAGAATTTCTAGACAATAAAATCAGTATATTACAAGTACCCGTGTGAGTCATTTAGTTCCTTATTTTCCTTTTTTTTACTGTTTTAACTCGAAGGAACTTAACTTATATATATATATATAAGTTCGCCCAGAAGAAAAACATAAAAAAAAAAAGAAAATTAGGGAGCTAAATAACACTCATGAGTACTGGAAAAAGACCAACTTTATTGTTTAGAAATCCTCTTTATATACTTTCGGTGGTTTGTTTGGGATTGTTAGGAATTAAGATGTATATTATTCCCCTATACACCTTAACTCCCCCCCCCACCAGTTTACGAACAATCCTCGTAAACTTCTACACAGACCAAACAACCACCCATATACAAAAATCAATGTTACAAATAAATACAAAAAAAAAAAAAAAAAAAAAAAAAAAAAACACTTCTGTCCTTAACTTAAAACTTTCACTATACTTTGACAGGTCTTTCTCATTTATTAAAAAAAAAACTAAAATACAACAACCAAAAAGAACTGTTACACTTCTTCTAATTCTTTACATTATCTATTATTCACTCTTGCATAGAAAAGAGGATACCCCTCGAACTCCGTCTAATGCCCACAAGAAAGAGTAATACGAAAACGAACAATACGAATAAACGGTAATAAAGAAACACGAGAAAAATTTCCGATAATTAGCTAGAAATGACTCAGAACGACCAAAGAAACGAAAACACCCAATTAACGTATAAACCGATAGAAACGAGGTAAATGAAAGAAATGAGATAAACGAGATAAATGAGAAAATTACTTTAACAGGAACTTTAGTTGTTCCAGATGCACCGTCCTTCGCTTCCGGGGAACTTGCATACTCTGAATTGTGACAACATTATGTTCTCGAATCGCCACGACTTTGAAGGGCCCATCATAACGTATATCCTCCTTACTCCGGTTCGACACTACCTTCCGGTACACACTAGTTCCAATTGCGACCCTTTCCATTCCGTCACGTACCTTAAGATTCTCCCGAGTCACCCTCCTACTTTTTTCCTCATTGAGCCTCTTCCTAGCTTTCTCCCATCTGTGCCCGAGTGTCACCAACGTCGCTTCAACCTCTTCATCAACTACTGCACCGCGGGTATCCCTTCTACGTTCGCGAAGGCCAAATAACATTTCAAATGGCGAAAATCCCGTGGCTGTATGAATCGAATGATTGTACGCTACTATTGCCTTAGGCATTGCCATGCCCGCCTCTATTCCCTTTTCCGCATAAAAAATGCGAAGGTGATCGATCTCCCAGCGTACTGTGCAAGCGTTCCACCGCCCCTCGGCCTTTCGGGTGTCCTGGCGTATTCAGATGCCATGCCACATCCAACTTCCGCATTTCCGACCTGACACTGGCTTTGTCAAATTCCCGACCCCCGTCCGAAGTTATCCTCTCCGGCACTCCATAAAATTGAAACCAGATTCGTAGGGCGTCAAGTACCGCCTCCGCCGACCTATTCTCAACCGGGTATGCCAATGCTACTTTGCTGAAGATATCTAGGACAGTTACCCATTTACACCCTTTCCATGTGAAAGTGTTTATTTGTAGGTCTGTTAGTGGTCCTATTAGTGTCTCCGTCTCTTCCTGTCGTCCGGTAGGGGGTGACGATCATACTTCGTCTTACTGCAAATTTCGCACCCTTTGATCACCTCCTCGATAGTCTTCCGCATTTTAACCCAAAAATATTTCCGCTTAAGTGCATGCAAGGTCTCCTGCACTCCTCGGTTATTTGTTTTCCCATGATGGTACGCCACCATTTCCACCCTCAGCTTACACCGTATGAATGTCCTGTCCAACCCTATCCACTCATTTCTCCACAACCGCTTTATCTTCTCCCACACAACTTCATTCCCTACATACAAGTAAAACGTTTCTCCCGGTCGAGATTCATCTGTCAGAACTTTTCTAACCATTTCTTCCGACACTCCCGGCTCTGTTCCCATTTCTCACCTTCTTGGGATAGTACTGCCCCTAGTGCATATTTGCTTGCGTCAGTTGTGATAGTAAATGTCTTGGAAAAGTCTGGGAACGCGAGTACCGGTTCTTTCTGAAGTCTGTCCATGCATGTCCGTATGTTTTGCTCGATTTCCGGGGTTATCACTATTCTTCTGCCTTTCTTCAACAGGTCGTTTAAAGGTACTAGGTGTCTTGCTATGTCTGGGACAAACCGTCTGTAGTAGTTCAGTGTCCCCAGTAGTCTCCGTATACCCTTCCTGTCTGTTGGGATGACCATTCTCCTAATCGCGCCTACCTTCCGTGTGTCCGGCCTTACTCCCTCTTTTAAAATAGTATGTCCCAAAAAGTTAATTCGGTCTTGTCCCAGGATCGATTTTTCTAACGACAGTTTCAGTACAAATTGTCTCAAGCGGTCAAACACCCATCTTAGGTCCTGTACATGTCCTGTCTCGTCTTTACTGAATATTAGTAAGTCATCCATGTACACCTGACAACTGGCCTCATCCAACCCTCGCAGAAATTTATCCATGAGCCTTTGGAACATTATAGGGGCGTTTTTCAATCCGAAGGGCACCCTGGTGAACTCGTGATGGCCCCTTTCAAACGTGAACGCGGTCTTATACTGATCTCTTGGGTGCATCCTGATCTGGTGATACCCCGCCTTCAGGTCTATCGTGCTAAACACCGTCGCGCCACCCAACCGATCCAGTATATCCTCAAATCTCGGAATGGAATACTTTTCATCTACCGTATTCTCGTTCAGTTTCCGAAAATCCACCACCACCCTGTACTTTTAACGAGTTCCCTCTTAGCTCTTTTTCTATAAGGGACTGTTATAAGGGGAGGTACTATCAACTATAATACCCTGACTCTTTAGGCTCTCCAATTCCTCCCTGATGTGCTGACGCAACGCCTGAGGATACCTTCTTTCTTTGACGTATGTCACCCTGTCTTGTTTTAGCGGGATCTCGTGTACAGTCTCCCCTGTCACACTCAGTGACTGCCGCCAATCTCCCTTCCGATTGATCACCCCGACAATAGCTCGTCCCTCTTATCGATCCCTCTCACATGTATAAACCTTTTTCCCAATACTAACCATCCATCGCTCACCATTACCATTAATCCTGATCCTATATTCCCTAAAAGGTCACACCTGATGATAACCCCGTATTCGCGAGGCATGTCCTCCACTACATGCACCGCTAGTTTCTCCTTCTTTTTCCCCCACCTTCCTAATCCTATCTGCGCTTCACCCTCTACTCTACAGGGGCCACTCAGCGTAATTAATTTACAACTACACGGTTGTACTCGGGGTATCCTCTCCTCCTTACATAAATTTCTTATAACCTCTTTACACATAATCGTATTAGAACTTCCCGTGTCAACCAGACACCACACATCCTTCGCAATTTTTATAATAGGCAACCCTCCACTTATGCTCTTAACACTATTTACAAACTCTCGGTTGCCCCTCTTTTTGCACTCACTTCATACCTCCTCGTGTGCTCTCCTCTCCGCCGCCGTCCTTCGCTCCCTGCTCCTCCTGTCGCTTCCTCCTGCCTGGCGTGCTCCTACCCCCGGTTCCCCTTCTTCTTCTCGTTCCGTCTCCGAAGTTTCCGACGATTCCGACGGCTCCTCCGCCACACCCGCTGGGCGTTCACCTCCATCGGCTCCATCGGGCACTGTGCCACCAAATGGCCTGGTATCCGCACCCATGGCATTTCCTTTGTTTCCTCCTCCAGGTCTTCTTGTCCGTCCCTTGCCTCTTTTCCCGCATCACTGGACGTTCCCGACCTCTGAAATCCGTGTCCCTTCTTCTCCATGGGTCTCCTCGAGGCTGCAAGCTTCTGCCTCCGTCATTCCGTTTGTAGGTGACCCTGCTCCACCCGTCCTCCTTCCGAACTTCCTCATCTCGAGCGCTGGAGTCCACCATTTCTCTTGCACATTCTAGGAAAGTCTTGTCCCTCGGAAGTCCTTCCTTTTTTCCTGTTTCCTTACCAAGCTGGACTTTCAGAATGGTCGATAGAAAGGCTATTCTCGTTTCCACTTCCACTGCCTCTGTCGTTTCCTTCATCTTTTCTGTAATTTTATTAAAGTGAGCCAGCAGTGATACTGCCCATATAGCCCGCATACTGCCCATTAGATTGATGAGGCTTTCTAGCTTCGCGGAACATACGGAAAATGTCCTCTTCTGGGGTCCAACGTCCGCCCCCGAACGCCTTCTTGAGCCGATCTTTCACCACGACCCATGGTGTGTCCTCATCCGCTTGAATTACGTTGAGTATGCCGCGCTTGACCCGGCATACTAACGCTGCTCTTAATGCGCAGGCATCCACTGGATCTAAGAGATTCTCGCCCATCTTCGCTTCTATTCTCGCCATCACTCTGTCTCCTCCCTTTAAGAAGTGATTTAGCTCCCCAATCTCTCCATAGTACTTCTCAATATCAGCTATTGCCCTCCTTAAATCTTGCGACATTGCTGTTTTGAGCTTCAGCAATTCGAGAGCACAGGCAAATGTGCCGCTGCCATATTCGCGTGAGCTGCTGCTAAAGATTCTGGTGGTGGAGGCTGCAAATCCGGCTGAACTTCGAACGATGGCGGTTTTAAAATGTTCTTATTCTCCATCCAGAATTTAGTTTAACAATTTGAAAGATAAGAAACGTAAGAACACTTGGATGATAATGATGTTAAAAAAAAAACTTTGAGCGGGAAAAAAATTTAAAAAAGAAAAACTCACCAAGAGAATATGTTCAAGCGCTCCCGTGTTTCGGCACCAGTTAAGTTCACCCAGAAGAAAAACATAAAAAAAAAGGAAATTAGGGAGCTAAATAACACTGACGAGAACTGGAAAAAGACTAACTTTATTGTTCAGAAATCCTCTTTATATACTTTTGGTGGTTTGTTTGGGATTAAGTTAGGAATTAAGATGTATATTATTCCCCTATACACCCTTAATATATATATATAATATATATATATATATATATATAATATATATATATATATATATATATATCAAAATTATATTTTGTCGACCCTTAGAAATTATATAATTAACTGTTTAACAATAATCGGGTTTTTGGTCCTTTATTTTTTTTTTTTTTTTTTAATAAAGGACCAAAACCCGATTATTGTTAAACAGTTAATTATATTATATATATATATATATATATATATATATATATATATATATATATATATATATATATATATATATATATATGATATAAACTACACTATAAAAATACAATACTGATATTTAGTAAATTAACAGTATTTAATCTGATTCACCATATTTTTCGCTCCTGCTTTCTGAATCAATATTTATGTCACATATGTCCATCATATCCAATCCGTCACTAAACGTTGAAAGTTCGTCTGGTAGTTTTATATATCTCCTATCATCTTTTTTAATTGTAAGAATTTTTCACTTGAATGAGATTAGAGGCTCAGAAGTTAATAATAGTATTTTAATTGAATCAATATTGGAGCTTACTCTTGAACATTAACAAGTGTGATGTAATCGGTTTTTCCTTACTACCATGTGCCTGTCCCCCACTTATGGGAGGGCAAGCCAGGTCACAGTATCCCAAACTCTGCTCTCTTAGCCGCGTCGCTAGTGTAAGTATCCAGTGGAACCTGAGACGATGAGACATTCACTCTGGACATGAACAAAGAAGCTGACCATTGCAAAAACTCCAGTAATATATATTTATTACAAGAGGTCACGGAGCCATTACCGCTTTAATCTGCGATGAGGGTTATAAGGATGTGTTTAGCTGGATAATGTATAGAGGGATGGGGATTACCCCAATTCGAACCAATTCGGGGATTCCCAAGGACCGAACCCTGTGGACATCCTCTTTCTATTTCTCTCTCCACCTCGTAGTAGTTACCTCTTATCTTAACACTCCTTGTACTTAGGTAACTACTAACGAGGGAGTATAGGTTGCTGGGGGCGTCGAACCTTTGCAGTTGCTGAAGCACGCCCGGCCACCACACACTATCAAAGGCGGAGGAAATGTCAAACAGCAATAACATAACATACTTCTCCGCCCTTTCCTCCGCATCTTGGTGTACTCTCAGCAACGCATCTGTGGTTCCCTTGCCACGGGTCGAGCCGAACTGCCGTGGATGACTCGCCGCATTTAGGACCGGTCTAAGACTGGTAACTATCAGGTGCTACAGGACCTTACTAACCACTGGGAGGAGGCATATTGGCCTGTAGGCTTTGGCCATTTCCTTATCTTTACCTCCTCCCTTGTAGAGGAGTCTCAGGTCGGCAACCCTCCATTTGCTTGGGAAGTACCCCTCATCCAAACATCGATTGAGGATGCTAAGCAGTTCATCCTAAATGTATGGGGTACTGTTCTTGAGGATTGCCGCATCTATTCCATCGAGTCCTGGAGCTATTCCGGTCCTCTGTCTATCCACGGCAAGACGATGGTCCCATTTATCCCATGGTGGGCATAGGTCGGTACCTGGCGGGTATACCGTGGCACTTCTCACAAATTTATCTTCCTCACTATCCTGGGACGGATCATCCCTGGGGTACGTAGAATTTATAAACATCGTCGCTGATTCCTCCAGGCTGGCTGCCTGGATCTGCCCTTCTCTTATAGCCGCCATCATCTGTAGCGGCTTAACCTTGCCCACTGCCTCCCTGTAAGGTATTTCCCAGGGATTCTTTTCTGATTCCTTGACGATAAACTCGTCCCAGGATATTCTTTTCTGATGTCGCACTCCGTTTCGGTATACCCGTTGCCTAAGCTTATACTCCGCTCGGAGTGCATTTCTCCTACCTTCTCCTCTGCACGCTTGGCCCTATATGATTCCTTTTTCAATTGTGTTAGGGCTGGCGTCCGCCATGGGACCGGACGCGCTCTCACACTACGGCTCTGGAGGGAGGTACTCGCCGCTTGTCTGATGGCGCCCGTCAGCATCGCCACTCTTTGGTCAATGTCTGACTCACCTTCCATCGGCGCCATTTCATTCCATTCCTGGTCAATCAGTACTCCCTCCAGTTTACTGGTAGGCTCCTCCCAGTTCGCCGTCCGAGTCACAAAGCCCTTCTCCACTTCTTTGGCTACGCCTTCCTCCTCCGTTAGACTGAAGGCTATGACCAGGTGGTCTGAGCTCGTGTCTGACCGTAAGGTCCAGTGCGCAATCCGTCTAGCCATAACTGCCGTGGCGAGTGTCACATCTATCCAACTCTGGCCCCTCGCTCCTACAAATGTGGATGATCACGAGCTGACACCTCGCCAGGCTTTCCTCCAAGGCTCTTCCTCTTACGTCTGTGCGCACTGAACCCCAGGCCGTGTTCCAGGAGTTGGTGTCGGAACAGACTATCGTATTTCTATACTTCAGTACGATAGCATCCACAGCGGATATATGCTCCTCTATATTCCCTGGTCTCGGCGGCATGTACGAGGACACGAGGGCAAATGACATTATTCCCCATCTAATGTAGCATGCCGCCTGATCCACCGTGGTATGTTGTCTTAGTTCCATAACGTCGAGGTTGGGATTGACGATGATTATCGCCGCTCTGGGCCTCCTCTGTCCACTGCTCAGAGCCACGATCCTCGACGCGACACCAAATCCGCTGACCATATTTCTTTGACTCCATGGCTCTTGAACAACCATGATGTCACAACTTCGGGTGAGAGCCCTTAGCTCGTCCGCGACCACTCGTCTTCGGCCCATATTGACCTGCAGAATCTTCAGCCTACGCATATCGGGTCTTCTTCGCCTCCCTGTCCATCATCTCCAGGTGTACCTGGCACTCTTTGCTACCAGTACAGTGCTGGAGATCTTTCCCCACTCTGCCTTTCTTTTGACAATTTCTGCAGCAGGGGGGGTTTCCTTTCACCTTCTCCGGGCAGTTCTTGACTACGTGCCCGGTCCCCGTGCACCATCTACACGCCACTTCTTTCTCACACTGCCTTGCAATGTGGCCGTAATCCTGGCACTTTAGACAGAGTTGGGTGTCGAGGAAGTCTCTGATGGACAGGGACTACCATCCTCCGCTTACGTCTTCGGGGGTCAGGATCATCAGGGCGTGCCTCATAGCGGGGTGTGCCTCTAAGATCCATTTCCTCGTGAGACCGCCCCTTGCCGGGGTGGAGAAACATGTTTTCAACCATTCCTTCCTGGCCCCCAGTTCTTCCGGTTTTTGCAACCCTGTTTTGCCCCAAAGGTATGCCTCTAACTGCAGTCAAATCCACATTCGCACATCAATTTCTGTTGGTTTGAAAAACTTTCTTACAATTTTTATTATAGAGTGCGATGTTAGTCCAGTCAATGAGTGCTAAAATGCGGGGTGTAGAGTGTATGAAATATTCGATTATTTTTTACGTCAGGGCTTCGTTAGGAGTAGTTAAAATATAAAAATACTAAAAGTCCTTACCACTGCACAGTGGGCAAAAAATCCATTTCGGCGGCCAAAATTATTTTATTGCAGAAATATGTTAATATTAATTTATACTAGAAATGACGTCCCTTTAACGGGAAAAATATTTTAAAAAATTTCATGAAAGTGGAAGAGTCCATATCAAATAAATAAATAAAATAATAAATGAGATGGCTGTAAAACCTCATTTGATGGTGCTATGTCTTTAACATAATATGATTCAAATGAGCTGTTTATGTATATTAATACAGCAGTCATGCACGATCGATTTTTTTTAAATTAACCCGTTGCGTTACACGTGGGTCTACCAGTCACATACAGGATATTAATTGTTGTTTTGTTGGCACTACTGATGTCTTTCGGCTGTCTGGGTTTGTTGTTTTCGTCCATCAGTTACTAATAAAGGTTAGCCAAGTGTTAACGGAGCCTTCCCTACCCCTATTCAGACAAGTTTTTTTTTTTTACTACAATTAGTCGAGTTGGACTGAGTCTGTGAGTCGCAGGGTGTGATCCCTACTAGTGATGGGTCGTTCTGAGTGGAACGGAACTTGGAACTGGTTCCAGCCTTAAACGGTTTGGAACGAGACAAACTACCTAAGTTTTTTCGTTCCAGCTGGAACGAAAACCAACGCTAAAATATCTCCGGTTTCGTTCCGTTGATTTAGATAGGGTATAGATTGCAACTCCCGTTTCGTTCCATCCCAAGGTCGTTCCGAGTGCTGATCTCTCCTTCCCTCACTTGATCCCTTCCATCCGCTCAGAGCCCTACAGCCGTTGATCTTACTGCTCTTGGTTCCCTCCCCTTCCCTCCAATGCCTCGCTATACCGTGCATTGGCATCTTCAAAATAAACCGCTTTCTGAGAAATTTTCCGTTCTACCGACAGAGCTTGGCTACTTCTTTCGAATTAAAATAAATTTGGTTTTTAAGAATCAGAATCAAGCTGATCATGCAAAAAGTCTTGTAAGGGATGGGTTGACTGGTTTAAGCTTCCACCAGTCGCGCCTATTTGCACAACACGAGCGGTCGCGCGTTGTACACTGTTTTTTTATTTATTCCTTTTTGTTCAAATTTTGTATGAAATCTATTAAATAAAATATTATGAGCATTCTACATTTAAAAGAGAGTATATGTACAAAATATTACCTAAGTGAATAATATTTTGAATGTAAATGAAAATATGATTAAAAATAATAAAAACAAAGATATAACTAGATACATTTGTATTTACAATATTATGATCAGATATCATTATTTGCATATCTAAAATGGTTGTTTTTATGATCAATTATTGTAAATAAAGTTTTTTGAAGATTGATTTTTACAAATAAAATTAAAATATCCCCTGGCTGCCCCCCCCCCCCCCCCCCGGGGTCATCTCCATTACTACTCTCTACATAGGTTTCTATATTATGATCTAGAACATCTTCTGTTTCCTCTTTACTCAATTCCAAATTTTTATTTGATTGTCCTTTTTTTTTTCCCTCGTCTAGTTCTGCAAAATTCGAGGAATATATTCCAGTTTTATAGGTTTCCACCAAATCAAAACATTCCGAATATTATCGCTGACTGAGATAAAGAAAAGCAAAAATGCAAAAGAATCCTATTTGCATTATAACAAATCCAGCTAATTGCCGAGAAAGGTACGAAAAAAAACGAGAGCGGTAGCTTGTTGTACTGCAACACTGAGGACTAAATATTTTTCAATCAGGAAACTATCCCCCCTACCACTTTGAAAAGTTCCTGGCGGCAAACAGAGGAGTATATCGAGGGAAAGCTTAAGCAAATTTTCCGGGAAGCTCATCGGAAGCGAGAGAGAGAGAGAGAGAGAGAGAGAGAGAGAGAGAGAGAGAGAGAGAGAGAGAGAGAGAGAGAGAGAGAGAGAGAGAGAGAGAGAGAGAGAGATAGAGAGAGAGAGAGAGAGAGAGAGAGAGAGAGAGAGAGAGAGAGAGAGAGAGAGAGAGAGAGAGAGAGAGAGAGAGAGAGAGAGAGAGAGAGAGAGAGAGAGAGAGAGAGAGAGAGAGAGAGAGAGAGAGAGAGAGAGAGAGAGAGAGAGAGAGAGAGAGAGAGAGAGAGAGAGAGAGAGAGAGAGAGAGAGAGAGAGAGAGAGAGAGAGAGAGAGAGAGAGAGAGAGAGAGAGAGAGAGAGAGAGAGAGAGAGAGAGAGAGAGAGAGAGAGAGAGAGAGAGAGAGAGAGAGAGAGAGAGAGAGAGAGAGAGAGAGAGAGAGAGAGAGAGAGAGAGAGAGAGAGAGAGAGAGAGAGAGAGAGAGAGAGAGAGAGAGAGAGAGAGAGAGAGAGAGAGAGAGGAGAGAGAGAGAGAGAGAGAACAAGTCGAGTGTTGTAAAAAAATACAACGGCGCGACCGGTGGAAGATTAATTAAATCGCAAAATGGGTCGATCCATACAGGATTCGAGAAACGTTAGTGCCTGTGGTTCAACAGAAAGCAGAAACCTTTATTAAATAAAACTATTTTAAAAGAAAAAATGTATTCTTTTAAAATAGTTTTAATAACTATATTTAGCTATTTAAACCTTCCTAATATTATAGTACCTATATATTTCTTAATTATAAAATAGAAGGAGATTAACAGCCCGAATTCACAAGAGATAGAACGAAACTGCATAGTAAGTAGGTAGTAGGTTAGTCAAACTGACGTGGAACGAAAATTAGAACAGACCATAAAATCTTATTCCGCATTTAAGTCAGAACGGCCCTTTACTTGTATATAGAAGGTTAGTCAAACTGACGTGGAACGGAATGAAAACTGGAACTGGTTCCAATAGTGGAACGAAACCGAAAATCTCATTCCGGTTACAAGTCGAAACGGCCCTTCACTAATCCCTACTATCTTTTCAGTGCGTCTGACAGGCGAAGGTGTGATTGTGACATCTTTTTTAAAAAATCTCATTTAGATTTTTTTCATTTATTAATTAGTCACTTTTTATTACTTAAATAGGTTTTATTTTTGTCGAAAGATGAGTGGTGAAAGATTGTACCGAACTGATGAACCCGACTTTGCAGAGCGAACACGTCAATTATTTGAAAAAGAGGATGTGTCTTCTGAAGATTGCAACGATTTTGAAGGGGACGAAGCAGAAGCAGATGAATCGAATGTAGGAGGATATGAAATAGAAGAGGAAGCAGATGAAACAGGAACCGAACTTTATGAAGAACCAATAATTCTTGAAACTGACACTGAAAACGAGGAATCGGATGATCAAGAGGTCACTACACAGGAAATAGCTGAAGATGAGCCACCAATTTATGAAGGGAAAAACGGTTATGAATGAAAATCAAAGGAGCCACCAAACAACGATAAAGTTCCAGTTCGGAATATTTTGAAAAGCGAACGGATGCCTGGCTTTCCATTATGCAAAGCAAATCTTAGGTGCATCACCGACCGAATGTGATGTTTATGGGGCAAACCTTTTAATTTTATCAACCTTTCAGAGGTCTGTTCGAAGCAGTAGTTGAAAATCACTCAGTGATAAACATTTTTTTACTGTTTTATGTTGAAAAAATATTTTTGTAACGCGTTAAAAAGATGTTCTGTGATTTTTTATAGGTTATATTGTAGACCTTGAACATTAATGATTTTGTATTAAGTTTGAAAAAAACGGATATTTTTAAATGTATATTAATAAATGTTATTTTGCTCGCACCTAAATTTATATTTATACATCCATATTATCCAAATGATTGCTACAAAGCATAAGAAATATTTATAATAAGGAAGTCATAAAAACGTTTTGAGGCATTGAGACCAGGAAGAGGGATGTATGCGTCTGATAGACGCAGGTGTGATAGAGACTACAAAACGTAGGGTGTGATGCAACGGGTTAAGCGCATTTTTGAAGACTTATTAAAAATAAGTCTTCAAAAACTAAAAGTTAACTTTTTGGAAAAATAGCCAGCATATAAAAGTACGATAGAATACGATGTCGAAACTTATATCACTTCGATGTGCATTATTTTGTGTAAATTAAATCCCAAAAATCATATCCGTTTCGATCCGTGTGTCATTATTATCTCCTCCCCAACCGAAACCGTTCCTTTTTGTATTTTATTACTTCACACTTCTTTAGATCTGGTGGTGGTATTTCAGGTACATGATGTAACTTCAGAAAATGATGTATGCTCTTGATGATGTTTGTCATGATGTACAAACATATACAACGCGTTGTAGGCTAAAAAAGCATTTCGGCGGCCAAAATTATTTTATTGCCGAAACATCTTCTAAATGAAGTGCAACTAACGGTAAAAATATTTACAAAATTGAAAGTGGACTAGCTAATATTTAAAAAAACTTTCGATTTTTCAACATACTTCCAATAAAAAAAAAAAACAAATAAATAAAAAAAAAAAAAGACAAACCAAAAAATGCCCTACTATCTTAATGATTAATGGCTTCTGTTTTAATAGTAGGTACTATTTGTGTAAAATAATGTAAAATAAATTATTTCGGTATAATAAATTAATTATACGTTAATACTCAAAAATATGAAAAGAAATTAGGTATATGAAAAAAAACGTATTTCAAATTAAACTACATTTATTAAAATGAAATAAACAATTTATCCATGTTCTTAGCCTATATTTTCGAAACAGTTTATGGTTTCCTTCTTGATCCTCTTCGGATAATTCTCCAATAGGCAAAATGTGGGTTCTGATAACATATTCTCCATGTGGGATAAATGAAGATCTGTATCAAATTATGTTGATATTGAGTACCTAACATCAAAACAAAAGTCATTGGTCATTAAGGTAGTAGGGCATTTTGTTTTTTTTGTTTTTTTTGAAATCTAGAAAAAATATAATATAGATCAAAATTAAAACTAATAAAATCGATTCTATACATATTTGTCGAAATTCTAACGGTTCTCAAAATATAAGTTATTAAAAATCGATAATTTTAGAAAAAAAATTTTAAACCACACTTTTTGTTAAACATTTGCTTCAAATGAAGGAAACGTACATATGAAATTAAAGTAAATTTAATTTTCTACAACTTAGATTCCTAGATGGTGACTTAGATATATAGTGGTGACTTATAAAAAAATTAATGAAAATTTTTTTTTGTTATATAACATTTGTCGCAAGGACCTACCGTTAAGTATCTATATTGGTTAACCGTAAAACGTCACGTTTTAAACGTTCTCAACTCTGTTTATTTCTTCTTTTTAATAGCTTTCTTATATGCTCAGAGCGCTGGATCTCTCGGGAAAAAAAAAAAAAAAAAAAAAAAAATATATAGCGAACGAACGTCAGGAATAGAAGCTACATATATACATTATATACACTGCGCTGCGATTCATGATATAGACCCACATCTGATATGCCCCCCTTTCTTTCATACCCTCTTTCTCTCACGCATTGACGCTCCAAGATCCATATATCTTAGTGAATATTTATACATTGCATATGTTATGTGTACATTTGCTAGAACATTGGAGACACGTGGTATTTTATAGCAATATTGTTATGAATAGTGAATAAAATATTAATTATTTTTTTCAAATATATGATAAAGCATAAATTTATCACTGTTATTCAGATAAATAATACTGATAAATGTGTTCTAGAGGAATATGCTAAAGTTTTCATCAATCAATGTCAGTAAATAGTTAACATTAAAACGTAATATGTATATGTATAAATGCTTGAGTATGTGTAATAATTTTCGTAATAGTTTTACCTATAAAAAAAAAAAATATATATATATATATATATATATATATATATATATATATATATATATATTTATCTCTTTGAAACAGCTAGCGAATGTAGGGTCAGGATTACGAGATGTTGATTTATCTGAGAGATGGTGTTTTAAGGCCACTGAGATGATGGGTTGGTGGAGCGCGAAATTCTTGGTCTACTCACTTGTATGTATTTCAGCTATTGTTGTGGATATTGTAGTGTAGTGTTTTTCTTCCTTTATTGCAGTTCCTAATTTCTTCGATATTTTGTAAATTTAGGCGAGTTTGAAAAGTTATCTTCGAAGGGATAGCTACATTTGGGAATAAAACTATTTGGAGATGATCATTTTCTGAAACATTAAGGTTTCAACAAATAACACTTCATTGCCACGTGACTGAATTTTGGGAAAATGTCACTACTTGTTAGATTTACTTTTTTTCCATTTTATCACATTGCGCCAATATTCATCAGAGATTAATTTTAGTAATTGTTCTTCTATTTCTATTTCTATTTGGCTGAGATATCTTTTGTTGATATTAATGAGGGCATGCCTCTAAATACAACTTGTGGTTTTATCTAAGATTGTACGATTGAAAGTCAAAGTTTCTTTCTTTCAACTAATTTTTGATGAAATCAAAATCTTGATTTAAAAAAAAAATAAAATAAAAAAAAAATAATCTCTTCGTCGAGATCCGAAAAAACATCGTAGCCACATCTATATTATATATAATACTCCCAGTTCGTTTTCTGTTTGCAGGCTAGTTTGCGGTTGATGTACTGCTTGTAGATACATCCGTAGTTTCAGTGGCCCCCTTACCTGTGGCACTTGGAAATTTTCTTCCGCAGTTAAATGAAACTATTTGAAATAATAACGATAAACGAAAAATGTTTTTAGAAATTGAAAACTGAAACGAACAATTCAAAAGTTATAATCGACACTAGTCCTCTTCATAAAGATCAAGGGAGCGCACAGCATGTGAACCCCACGGAGGGCAACAGAGAACTCCTCTACTTTATTTTTCGAGTTCAAACGATACCAAGATATGAAAACTGAAATCTCCAATATCAAATTGCCCTCCTTCGCTGTCCTCGCTACGTCTTGCAATGGTTTATCCTCTGATCCTATTTCTCTCAACTTAATCTCTAAATTCACGAAAGTTTCTTTTATGGCTGCAAAAGATATGCCAATAATTACGACCTGGCCAGAATGCGCCAATACCTGTACAGTACTTTAAATATGGAGCTGGAAGGTTGGGCATTGGACATTAGATTTACTTAACAAGCCACCACACGGATCATATCCGTCATAAGAAGTGAAATCCTCTAACAGTTCACTCTGGACCCTAACAGGGAACTGGGCTTTGTCAAAAGAATAAAAAGAAAAAGGAAATTCATTTAGTAAATTGACATAAATTATTGTTCTGTAATGACGACAAAAACTTATTAAATAATAAAAAAAAAAATAAAAAAAGTACTTACGAATTTATCCAGGGCCCATGAGCCGGGAACAATAAAGAATATATATGTTAACATGTAGATCATGCTTGTCCACTCAATCCAAGCAGTAGCCTCCAATCCATAGTATCTGGAAACCACATTTTCGATAATAGAGTATTGTACCCAATGCATAGCATTCGACATGGAGTAGAAGACGAACAGGAGAAGCATCAACCATCTTCTTTTGTAAATCTGGCATTCTGTCAACAGAAAGATTTTCTCAAATGATGTTTTTTCACTTAAATTAAATACAATAATGAATCCTCTACAAAATACATCATAAATTAATTCAAGCACATATCTTCCTCCACCATATGGACAGTATACATCTAACTGCTTTAAAGCTTATTTAGTTACCGTAAAATGGGGTCACATTAGTACGGTGGGGTAAAATTGGTACAAAATTGTTTCTGTGGTGATTTTCTTCTGACAGGTTGTTGTATCGACTTTTACCAAATGAGAGCCCACGAAACGACTCATTCAAGCGCTCTCATTTGGTAAAAGTCGACACAACAAACTGCCAAAAGGAAGTCATCACAGCAATGATTGTGTACCAATTTTACCCCAACTTACTAATGTGACCCCATTTTACGGTATGCTTATGAAGTCATCTTTCAGGATTAAAGTATAAACATTTCTGAAATCAAAAAAATAAACGTAATATAAAACGTAAAAATTAATGTTTTCTTCAGGGCTGTTTATTCCAGCTATGTAACTTCTTGTGTCCTGAAAAAAATCACATCTCTAATATACAAATATTTTGTATATATTGATGAAGAGCGTATCAATAAATTATTCCAACTGGAATAGGTTTAGGGATGTGGTCACTTCATCGACCGGTCTTAGTGCAGAAATCAACCTCTGGTCCTCCAGGATGGGGGAACTCTTTTTATTTTTTATTTTTTTTTTCAAATTTTTAGTTTTGAAGTAATTATAGTTTCTATCAGTCAATACTCGAAATAGAAAACAAGTCCTAGAATAAATAAGAAGTTATAAATTTAATTAATTCATTATTTTAAAAATTATTTTTAGTCCTGACCGGAATCTTTGTAGATTAATGCTAGTCCGAACTCCACTGAAAGCCTGGACATAGTATTAAGAACGACAACCCATGCGTTGGACCGATTTCTAAAATAATTAAGATTGTTAATAGATGTTGATTATTTTAATAATTAATTAATAAATGAGTGATTTTTTTTTTTAATTTAAAAATATAATAATAGCCTGGACATGGCTGGAAGGAATCAGCATTTTACTCAACTGTTGGCCCAACTTGCATGAGTCAAGCAATGACAACGGAGTGAAAGCCTGGCACGTGGATTCCATGCTCGTAAGTTATAATTGATACAGCTACTTAATTGACGGCTTGGATCACGAAAAAGAGACCTAATATCTCCATAGTTTGACAAGGAGTGTGAAAGGGCAACACTTCTGAAGAACGAAGCTTATAAAGACAAGCTCCAATGAGAGACAAGGAGGAATGTTGCAAGATAAAGACAGAAAAGGTGTACGGAAAAACATCTCCACCACTATCAGAAAAGACAGTGGGGGGAAAATGAATTAGAAAAGAGTGAACTCTTTAAGGGAAAGAACCAATATAGGGAATTCTCCAGAGAAATTAATCAGAAAAGAAAATCTTATGAAAGCAAAACTACCTGAAACCTGTTACGAATAGAAGGGATGTACAGAGACACATATCTCTGCTACTTAACAACAATTTACCGAAGGAAGTTGAGAGTGAGAATCAAGAATATCTTTCTGATCACCAGTCTATGGAACCTCTAGATGAAGAGAAAATTATGGTTTTACTGACAAAGATTACAAATAATAAGGCGCCTGGTCTTGACAAATTGACTGCAGAATTATTAAAGTGCGGAGGAAATGAGAAATTTTCTAGGATATTATTATTTGGATAGAGACTGATGGAGTAATCATTGAATGAGTTCATAATCTGTCCAATACACACAATAGTAATAGGCTAGTCTGCGGCAATTATAGAGGCACTTTCTTACTTTCGTGGGCTAAAGTAAGTCCAATATAAAGCGATGTCCAACATTCTCTTTCAACGAGTACTTGTTTCATTTCATTAAAATTTCATATATGATATCTTATAGTAAATTTAACTAGCTTTGAGATGAAAAAATTAAATTGGGGATCGAACAAATGTTTTTGACGTTATAAATGTGCCGAAAATGCGAGGATTTCTTAACAGCATGAGGTTCTTAGCGTACTGTTATGGTTTTATTTTTATGGGACTTGATCAAGGCTAGTACAGGAGCTAAGAGTAAATTTAAACTGATCTTAGTTACAGCCAAATGAGTACCTTTATAGATTTACGGCGCGTACGTTGGAGAACCGCAAAGCGGAACTTTCCTCACAGCGACATTCCTCCTACTAATAAATCTTTTTAAATAAATAAATAGATACCTATATAAATAAATTAATAACTTAAAAATGAAATCGGTTGTTTCTTACCACAGACTCACATACTTGTCAAACCAGTTTACATTTTCACTCCAAACCTGATTATATTATATTATAATCTTTTCCTCTTTCTTAGATAGCTATAACATCTACGGGCATCTTTTAGGTAAATATACCGCTAAGCCTCATAATTGGTTAAGAGTGCATAAAAAACTATTTGATATATTTTTTACTTGATTTTCTAGTTTTTCAAAAAACTAGGCAAAATTATTTGAGCGATCATCTCCTACCCAATTCCGGATTTGATCTTGGAAAATCTATTATTTCTTAAGAATGTTTTCAATCAAAGGATATGTAGTTATGTGTAAATAACGCATTTAATGCAGATAGGAATTAAATTTCTCAAAATGTTTTGCCTAATTTTTGTCATTTTAACATGGTACATGTTTTTACCAAAACTCATTCGGTTTCAAGAGTCTGACCGTCCATCCGCTGACTCTCGTTACAATTATTTTAGTGTTACTTATTAATAAAAAAAGTAATATTATTAATTAATAATAATATTTCTAATATTACATTCCCCCTTCAAGGTCACACCAAAGTCTAATGTGAATTAATATTAATATTATTTGTTGGGGAGGGGGGCTTTTCACTTTTGGAAAAAAACAATTCCCAACCCCAATGAATGCTGGTAAAGAATTACTTAGAAAAATGCCCAAACATAAGTCTTAAAGATTGGGAAACCTGAAATAATTAATGACATAAAAAAACAAAGAAAATTGAAATTATAAATGAACACCAGAAATTAAAAATATATTTTTCTTAAATGAGTGAGTATATAAATATATATAAACATTAAAAATATCGTGGTGAGAAATTTAAGTTTGAAACTAGAAATAAACAAAAAAAAAAAAAAAGTTTCTCCTAATAATATTAAAAATCCCCTATTGTGATTACAAAATAAACCAAATTCAAATACATACCAAAAAAAATTTAAATGTCTCTTTTCCTTTTTTTTATATATTGGTTCAAGTTACGTGTTACTGTGCTTGAGGGTCCCTGGTGCAATCTTCAATCCATACGGTGAGTTGCTTCATAATTCCATGGGCAGGGGTGAGTAATAAAAAAAAGGCCTGCCGGTGAGTCTCGAGGATGAAGTTGGTGAGATTTGCGCCTAACTACTTCTTCCAGGGAGGTCTGGCCCAGACTGACCGTTGAGTCTCTTATCTCCCGAGGCGTACGTAAATAAACTTGAACCATAAACACTTAACTTGAACCGTAAACACGCTATTTACACTACATATTGTTCATTATAAGTTAAATGCGGTTTCCTCACTATAGGAGATGAGAATAAAAAAAATTATAAAATGATATATTAAATTATCGGGCTTTAACATGCCGCCCACCAAAATTTCATAAATTTTCAATTACTGGTGTCCTCAGGAAGCAAAGGAGATAGGCGGGAGACTGGTCGTAGGAATTCGGTTTTCCCAATCCTTAATTTCACCACTCGAACAATACCATCCTTTCCAGGAAGTGTTTCAATTACCCTTGCAGTTGGCCATTGTAAAGGGGGCACATTGGGATCCCTGAGAAGAACTAATGTTCCCGATAAGAGGGGTGTTGTCGGATCAGTCCATTTAACTCTTTGCTGAAGGCTTTGTAAGTAGTCCAGTCGCCAACGCTTCCAAAAATCCGCTATGCAACGCTGCAAGTGCTGCCACCTAGACAAGGGGTTCCGTGGAATATCCGTGACATTGTGTTTCGGTGAAGCAACAAGAGGAGCTCCTATAAGGAAGTGTCCCGGAGTGAGAGCCTGACAATTTTCCGGGTCAGAGGATAATGGGTGGAGGGGTCGCGAATTGAGAACGGCTTCAATCCTTGTAACTATGGTAGCTAATTCCTCAAAGGTGATTGGCTGAGTACCCAATACTCGTATGAGATGATACTTACACGATTTGATCCCTGCCTCCCACAAACCACCGAAGTGTGGCGCAAAAGGGGGTATAAAGTGCCATTCCACTTCCTTAGCGGTTAAAAAGGTCCTTATTTTTTCCGAGACATCGCGAGAGTTCCACCATTTATAGAGCTCTTTCAAACGATTGGATGCTCCGACAAAGTTGGTACCATTATCAGAAAATATCTTGCTGGGCAACCCTCTACGAGCAACGAATCGATCGAAGCATGCCATGAAAGCATCTGTGCTCAATTGAGTTACTGCTTCAATATGTACCGCTTTGGTGCTAAAGCATACGAAGAGGCATAAATACGCTTTACTTAGAGCAGCTTTACGTCGCAACGATTCTCTGATAAGGAAGGGACCTCCGTAATCAATACCCACGTTGAGGAAGGCTCTACCCTGTTCAAACCGCGAAGGGGGAAGATCGCCCATGAAAGAGTTGATGTTTTTTACCCTTAAACGATGGCATGTCCCACAGCGGTGCACGCGTGACTTGACGACACTTTTACCGGCTATGATCCAAAATTTATTCCGCAGCAAGGAATGCAATAACTGCGGACCGGCGTGAAGATACACCCGATGAAAGTGATCAATAAGCAAATTAACGAAATGAGATTTTGAGGGTAACAGTATTGGGTGCTTAGCTTCATATGATAAAGGGGCATGCCGCCCACCCTGACCAAACCACCGGGATCAACAAAAGGGTTGAGTGACCTCATCGACTTCATTCGCTCCCCGTCCAATACAGATAGACCTTTTGATGATTGTACACCTTTAACCACTGCTTCAATTGCTTGTCGAGTTTCCCACAGTGACAATAAACCCGATCTCACTGAGTTACGGTTTGATGCATTGTGTATGAATCGAATGGCATAAGCGAATACTCTTACCATCCTCGAATACGAGGAAAATCGTTCTAAGAATTTATCAAACTCGCATTCTCCCGCATTGATGACCATCATCGTAACCGTTTCTTCTGACTTAACTTCCGCTAATTCCAATGGATCAATTAAGACAGGGTTAGACGAAATAGGCCACTTATTTTTTGGACAACAGAGCCACTTTGGTCCATTCCACCAAGTGGTATGCGAAGGTAGTTCCGAAGGACACGTTCCTCGCGAGGCCACATCAGCGCCGTTATTTTCCGAACTCACGTGATTCCAGGATGATAGCTCAGACAATTTTAATATTTTAGCTACTCGACTAGCCACAAACGATTTTAAGCGCGAATAAGGGAGGTGAAGCCACGATAAAACTGTAGTCGAATCGGAACATAAAACGGTGGACCTTACATTCCAGTGCGACAAGATGTCCTTAAGTGACTTCAAAGTGTCAACTAATAATACGGCTGCACACAACTCGAGCCGAGGTATCGATAAAAGCTTAAGAGGAGCCAACCGAGTTTTCGCAAAGATCAGATAGGATGAACAACCCTTTGGTAATTCCAGATGCAGATATACGACTGCGGCATAACCTAACGCGGACGCATCTGCGAACCCAACAATCGTTACATTCGAGGAACCCTGAACAAAGATGCAACGAGGAATACGGATTTTACTCAAATGTGTTAGATTGTTATAAAATGCTTCCCACTGTTTGCCAATATCGGGGGGTATGGGAGTATCCCATTCGAGTTTCTTTTCCCATAATTTCTGCAAAATCGTCTTTGCTCTAAATACCGCTGGCGCCAAATATCCTAATGGGTCATAAATTCTGGCTATGGTGGACATAATACCTCTCTTTGTCAAAACACATTCTCTGATGACTACCTTATATGACAGACAATCATATTTGGGCTCCCACTGTATGCCTAACAATTTGACTATGGTATCTTCCATGTTAGAAAATGAAATCGGGAACTCCAAGGACTCCGAGGGCACGTCCTCAAGGATTTGTGGACAATTACTGCTCCACTTTTTTAGTTCGAACCCTCCTTTCTTTAATAGATTTATTAGATCCCGCTTCAGAGTTAAAGCTTCGGAAATTGTGTCCATTCCGGTCAAGAGATCGTCAACGTACATGTGTTCTAATAATACACGTGAAGCTTCAGGATAAGGTGTTCCATCGTCCAGCACAAGCTGCTTAATTACGCGCATTGCCAAAAAAGGCGAACAGGATAACCCAAACGGTAACCTGTCAAATTGATACTCTGTCAAGGCATCGGTAGCTCGGAATCGGTAAAAGAAATGATGAAATTCACGGTCTTTTGTGGCTAGTTTTATCTGCAGATACATTTGGCAGATATCTGCTGATATAGCAATGCGAGGTTTGCGAAAGCTAAGCATGACATCCTTTATATCACGTTGTAACTTGGGTCCGGTGAGTAAATGATCATTTAAGGACCCGTTACTAGATCGAGCAGATGCATCGAACACAATCCTAAGTTTTGTGGATGTGCTGTCTTTCAAAACCGCATGGTGTGGGAGATAGCATTTCCCTGACCCCTTTGCACGTGCTATATAACCCTTTTCCAAATACTCCTGCATCACCTTGGAATATCCAAGCTGCAGTGTGGGATCTTTCTCAAATTTCTTTTCCAAATTTTTGAATCGATTGAGTGCTCCAAATTTGGAATCACTCAATTCGGGTGGATTTCCTTTGAACGGAAGTTTCACTGTAAAGTGACCATCTTTGTCTCGGGAGTGAGTAGCCACAAAATGCTCCTCACAATGAACATCCTGCGGATCTAACCTCGCAACGTTCGCGACGTTTTCCACCTCCCAAAATTTAATCATCACTCGTGTGAGCTCTTCACATTCTGAACAGGGTAGGGCTGTGCTATGGAGAACAGTGCTGGGGTAACAAGCTTCGCCAGCTGAATCACCCTTTAAGGAACCCATTAAGATCCAACCGAAAATGGTATCAAGTGCATTAGGAACCCCTTCTTCAAGTTTTATAGTACCCCCGCGTAAAATGTCAGCAAATAAATCTGCCCCTAACAGAAAATCAACCGGTCGCGATTGTTGAAAACAAGGGTCAGCTAGGTCTAGAGCACGAAATCTTTGAATAATTCTGCTAGGAACAGGACTTGTGGGCATGTCTCCACAAATTCGCTTAATCACCATCGCCGTAATATTTAGCTCGGGGAGTGACCTATTTTTAGGCACTATGACACAGGGTGCTTCGAATTTTACATTAGAGATGGTTTGGTTCCCAAAACCGACTAGTCTATGTTTACTGCGCGCGAGTGGTAAATTTAACCTGTAGACACATTCTTCCGTTATGAAGGAGCGTTGCGAACCACTATCTATTAGGATCCGTAAATCATGCCATTGACCTTGATGATCCCGAATCCTAGCAACCGCGGTGCCAAGCAAAACGTCCGTCTGACCTGCGGCAGACACGGATAGTATCGCGCTTTTCGAGGGAGGAGAATCAGCTTGACTGGTGGGTGGACTAGTACGAGCTGGAGTAAGCGGGCGTATTGAATCGGATTTTTGAGAATATTGAGGGAAAAAATGTAAAAGAGAATGATGCCTTCTATTACAATGGCGGCAAGATGTTTTAGATTGACACTGATTCGATAAATGCCCCGAAGCCAAGCAATTTAAGCAACGATTTAATTTTTTGATGCGGTCGCAACGTTGTTGTGGGGTGAGATTTTTAAAAACTGAGCAGTCATAAATACGGTGTGATTTCTTACAAATTGAACAATTTGTAGAGTGAACCCCTGATTTAGAGGTCATTAAAACATGTTTTGAGGACTTAGTGTACCCAAAATGTTTATGAAAGTTTTCCGTAGCGGTACTCGATAGAAGGGCCTCGGATTGCAATTCGACCGATCTAAGTTGAATAAAATCTACAAACTCCCTCCAAGTCGGAACTTCAGATTTTGAAGCATGTTCCATTTCGAAACACTCGCGGGTTTTGCTATCTAATAATCTGAGACCTAAAGTGCTTAAAATAAATCCCGAGAGGTCCGCCATCTCCAGTTTTAAGAGAGCAGAAGCGCTCTCTAGTACCACTGCTGAGAAGTGCTCCAGCTGGGATAAATCGCTTTTGGTTATCGGTTTAAAGTTTAAAATTTTGGTTAAGTGAAACGTTGCTTAAATACGTTCACTGTCGTAATTTTTGGTGAGTGCTTCCCATGCCTGTTTATAACCCGCAGGGGACATTGAAATAAACGAAATTGTTTGTAATGCAGAACCTTTTAACGATATTTTTAAATAATGAAATTTTTGAATTCCATCAAGGTCACCCCTATCATGGACTAAGGACCTGAAAGTTTCTTTAAAATTTTCCAACTGGCGATATCTCCCGAAAATGTAGGGATACTAATTGTAGGCAAGCGTGAGATTGAAGCCGTGTCAATTGGTGAGGTTTTATTTACATCTGAGGTACTCTTATCAGAATCGAAAATTTTCCCATAAGACAAAGCCACCGTCCATCCGCTGACTCTCGTTACAATTATTTTAGTGTTACTTATTAATAAAAAAAGTAATATTATTAATTAATAATAATATTTCTAATATTACTTTACTCCCCTTCAAGGTCACACCAAAGTCTAATGTGAATTAATATTAATATTATTTGTTGGGGAGGGGGGCTTTTCACTTTTGGAAAAAAACAATTCCCAACCCCAATGAATGCTGGTAAAGAATTACTTAGAAAAATGCCCAAATATAAGTCTTAAAGATTGGGAAACCTGAAATAATTAATGACATAAAAAACAAAGAAAATTGAAATTATAAATGAACACCAGAAATTAAAAATATATTTTTCTTAAATGAGTGAGTATATAAATATATATAAACATTAAAAATATCGTGGTGAGAAATTTAAGTTTGAAACTAGAAATAAACAAAATAAAAAAAAAAGTTTCTCCTAATAATATTAAAAATCCCCTATTGTGATTACAAAATAAACCAAATTCAAATACATACCAAAAAAAATTTAAATGTCTCTTTTCCTTTTTTTTATATATTGGTTCAAGTTACGTGTTACTGTGCTTGAGGGTCCCTGGTGCAATCTTCAATCCATACGGTGAGTTGCTTCATAATTCCATGGGCAGGGGTGAGTAATAAAAAAAAAAGGCCTGCCGGTGAGTCTCGAGGATGAAGTTGGTGAGATTTGCGCCTAACTACTTCTTCCAGGGAGGTCTGGCCCAGACTGACCGTTGAGTCTCTTATCTCCCGAGGCGTACGTAAATAAACTTGAACCATAAACACTTAACTTGAACCGTAAACACGCTATTTACACTACATATTGTTCATTATAAGTTAAATGCGGTTTCCTCACTATAGGAGATGAGAATAAAAAAAATTATAAAATGATATATTAAATTATCGGGCTTTAACATTATTATTAAAACATATATAATATTATTCTAGTGTGACTCATTAATTAATAACATAAATTCCAGTACCTCGCCAGTAAGAACTACTTTACTACTTTACTTATCATAAACCTATATTATCTATCTTCATCTAAATTGAGATGATCCGGGGGTCTGGAGAGGTGTCTCCCATTTGTCATAATACAATACTTGTACCATAATACAATACTTGTACCATAATACAATACTTGCACCATAATACAATACTTGCACCCTAATACAATACTTGTACCATAATACAATACTTGTACCATAATACAATACTTGCACCATAATACAATACTTGCACCCTAATACAATACTTGTACCATAATACAATACTTGTACCATAATACAATACTTGCACCATAATACAATACTTGTACCATAATACAATACTTGTACCATAATACAATACTTGTACCATAATACAATACTTGTACCATGATACAATACTTGTACCATGATACAATACTTGTACCATGATACAATACTTGTACCATAATAAACACAAATCACAAGGGGCAATTGTTTTTTTGTTTTTTTTTAATTTGCAGATCGGCCTGTTAAGCTTTACCTGAATGATTTGATACCAATGAAGATTTGACAATAGTAGAAGGAAGGGTATAGCAAAGGGCACCCATAACAGACAAGTTTTCTAATAATTTTGGAATAATTGTAACTTTGGAGGAAGTATATAATAACAAAAAAAAATAAAAATGCAAATAAGAAATAAAAAAGAAAAGAAAGAAAATAATAGTAATAAACAAATAGAAATAAAAGAAATTCAAAATAATAATAATGATAGTAATATACAAGCAAAATTTAACAAAAAATTAATAATAAAAAATAACAGAAAAAAATATAAAAGAACAATCAATCATAAATTCAAAATAAATAAATGAAATAAAGAAATAACGAAATAATAAAATCAAATTGTACTAATAAGAACAGTAATAGGTGTTGTTACGAAGAGGTAAATACCGAATAAAATAGTAATGTTGTTTACATCAGGACGTCTTGCATGATTCTTGGTATCAATCTACGGGATGTTGTTTGAGGTCGTATGTTGAAAGCTACTGTATCTTTAACTGCTGGGAAGGTAATTGATTCTATGTCTAATTCACGATGTAGTTGATTATTTCATCAGGGAGCATCTACAGCAATTCTCAGGACCTTGTTTTGGAAGAATACGAGTTTTGTCCGTTTGGTAGAGGTTGCAGCTCCCCACACTTCACAACCACACATCAATAATGGCCTGATTATTTTTTTGTAGTTATATTTGGTTTAAGAGTGGATTTTCTGTTTATTATCGGGTTCATCATTGTCAGCCTTGCGTAGGTCTGTGTAAGTTTAATATTGACGTGGTGATTCCAGGTAAGGCGAACACCGAGATGAAAGGTACTTTACTGCCTCATTAAATGGATTCTGCTGAAGTCTATTTCCATTTAGAACCAGTTCCGGTGGGTTTGTAGGCCGTCTGAGGATAAAAATTTTGGCAATATATTTTTGAATATTTAGGTTGATCATCCATTTGTAAAAATACTTTTATAATTCGTTGAGGTGAGTTTGAAGCGTATTTCTGGCTATTGTTATGTTTTCGTGTTCAGAAAAAACTGCCGTGTCATGAACATAGCTATGGAGGTTTCGGGCGATTGAATAATATCGTGAAGATAGAAGTTGAAGAGGGTGGGAGATAGAACTGATCCTTGTGGAGTACCGGCACTGATAGGTCTGGTGGTTGAGATTGTGTTGTTTATTCGGACGGTGAAGGTTCGGTTGAAAATTGAAGTTATTAAATGGTAGCTTTTCTCGGTAATATTTTAATGGCAATAGCTGGAATTAGATCATGACCAGAACTTATTTTGTTTTAAGTCTTAAATAAAAATAAAAAGTAATACGTTCGAAAATTTCTTTTGGAGTTGTAAATTTCAGTGGACGTTGTGGACGTTGCAAGTGGTATTGATACAAATTCATTGATCTCATCATATAATAAAATTTTTTCTTGACTCAACTATTTCACTTGTAGGGATTGAATATGTTTTTTGATGAAATAACCATTTTCTAATAGGCTTGGAATTTTTCTTGTTTTTTTTTAATAGAAGTATCGTAGCCTTTCATAGGGATTGATCATTTGGATCCAGGTTTGTAACATCATTTTTATATTGTGATAATGTGAATTTTTCTAATTCTTTTTTGACAGTTCCTCTTAAGTTGTTCCATATTTTTTTTGGATTTTTAGTTCTAGTTCTGTCTTCAAGCAGAATTTTATTCTTTTATTTTTGATGAAATAGAATTTGGAACGTTTTAAAAAAAAAACCATTCCACAAAAAAGAAACATTTTTTGTGGAATGGTTTTACTGTACACTCATTGATGCATTTAGATATATTTTCTTTAAATTGTTTTATTGCTTCATCAATTTCATGTATATGGTGGAGCCTTTTTTTTTAAACAAATATTTTCCTCCATCAATTGTTTGTACATATCCCAGTTAATGAATCCTTTAATCATGGAACTTCGAGTGATAATTTCAGGAGTTTCGGTTGAGAACTGAATTAATATTGAGATGAGGTCCGAATTTAGAGCGGCTATTGTTTTGGTTGTAACAGGTAGGCTGATATTTGTTGATAACAAAATATCTAATATGTCAGGCGTACACCCTTTTCTAAAAAAATTTGCTTCAAATTGTAAATTGTATTACTAAAAGATTGAAGTAAAACCTTATACTTTGAATATAAGGTTTTACTCCTACTCGATTGATTCATTTATTTTAAATTCAAGTAAATGGTTATTCATAATCTTTACCTTTTACTCAAAGTCAAAAGCATATCCTTCAAAAATTCTGAGGTTGCTCTGTAGGAGACTCACTTCTATAGTTAAAGGTTCTTTCCACAATTTTCAGCGTGATGGCAGATGTTGTGAATGTGAAATGTTATAAACCTCGCTTACCTAGACTTGTTCGATATTTTAAAGTGGCATAACGTTCTTTATGCAGGGTGTCCCGAATTTAAATGACAAAACTTCAGGAACTTATAAGGGACTTTAACTTTATTTGTTTCATTTATAGGGGACCGAAAAACTAAGACAAAAAGTCCTTTAGAGATTTGCTCGTTTTTGCTTAGTTTTAGAGAAATTCGCAAAAAAACAAAAACAAAACAAAAATGTTACAGGTAGCGATTATCACCTTTCAAAGTTCGTCAGGCTAGGCAGTGAGATATGTAAACACTTAATGTTATCCTTTACATTCTTTTATTTTTTTATATTTTGGCTTTCTTCTAGGATTATAATTCCTAAATCAGTCTTCAGTCAGTTACTCAGATATTATTGTGTGATTCGCACCAGCCACAATGCCGAATACACATTCCAATAATATGAATGAATACGCTGATATGATTTTTGTGTATGGTTTCTGTAACGGTAATGCTTTAGAAGCGGTGCGGGAGTATGCGCGCCAATTTCCAAATAGAAGAGTGCCTTATCGCCGAGTCTTTTCGTTAGCTTTTAATAGACTACGAGAGACTGGGTCATTCCTAATACGTAATGAAGGCGACCAATTTCAGGCAGCAATAAGAGCAGATTATCGGAGAAGAAATTGTGTCCAACGCCACTTCGATAACAATCCTAAGACTAGCATCCGAAGAGCATCTGCTGCATTAGCAATATCGCGGCAAGCAATATGGCGAACTTTGAAAGGTGATAATCGCTACCAATACCATCTTTAAAAAGTTCAGAATTTATTACCTCAAGATTATTTCAAGAAATTGAATTTTAGTAACTGGTTTCTTGACAAAATTCGCGATGATAATTTATTTCCATTAAAAATGATATGGACCGATGAAGCTACCTTTACAAGAGGAGGAATTGTTAATCAAAGAAATTATCATGTATGGGCTCTTGAAAATCCCAGAGCTATTAGAGAGAATAGGTTTCAGCATGAATTTACATCGTAAGATGTAAACATTCACGTACTCAAGGTAACCTATAAAACAACTGATCAGGTCAGTCAGCGATATACTTTAGCCATGACAATTGATACAAGGAAGTGCCCTGTAAATAATTTTCTTTGAGTTTTATTTTTACTGTATTACATTAATTGTTTCATTTAAGGAGATTAATAGAAGTTAATAGAATGAACATGGAATGGGTAATAAGAACCAAATTAAATAGGCCAGAATGTTGGTAATAAATAAACAAACAATGATTGAACATTGCCCAGTGGAGTCAGTGTGAATTAGGATGACCAAGTGAGAATATCACAGTGTAATGGTAAAAATTCAAATATTGTTAAGCGTAATAGTAATATAGTATAAAATTGTAAAAATAACATAAATGATTGTAGAACCTGAGAATGGAGCAATTGATAAGCTCTGAAACATGTAGAAATTATTGAATAAAAAATGAATTTATGGATTTTTTTTTTAACAACAATTTATTTGTCCGCAGGTTCAAGGGAAATTTATTTGTTTTATCATTGTATATATAAAACAATCATTTCATTTCATATTGTAAATGTATATATTATTAATTTTCTTTTTCTCTCAATGTTAATAAATACTAAATCATGAAATAATTCTTTGGTTATTAAATATTTTTTAAATATATTTTTTATTTTTGAAGAGAAAAGATTTGACCCCGGTTGGGATTCGAACCCAAGTCTCCACCTCTCTAGCGTGGCGCCTTATCCACTAGGCCACCGAGCTCGTATCCGAACCAAGGAAATCTTTTCTCTTCACTGATCCATACCCCCGGGCACTCACACTTGCGAGAGGTGGAGACTTGGGTTCGAATCCCAACCGGGGTCAAATCTTTTCTCTTCAAAAATAGAAAATATGTTAATAAATACTATTTTTTTTTTTTTTTTTTTTTTGCCTTGGCGTAGGGAAGTAGCGAACCCATCGCCCAGTCGTCAGACTGCAAACAGCCACTGGCTCCAGGTTGGGGGAACAAAAACACTGTCACCCACTCAGTACACTAGATACAGCACACTATATACACCCCACACATCCACTCAAAAGTCATTCT
This sequence comes from Euschistus heros, assembly GCA_003667255.2. Lineage (NCBI taxonomy): Eukaryota > Metazoa > Arthropoda > Insecta > Hemiptera > Pentatomidae > Euschistus > Euschistus heros. The sequence goes on from RCWM02000047.1 coordinate 4,057,590, forward strand.
CAGTACACACTCTAGGGTCACCTCCCCTAGGTAGCCGCCCCGGAAGGGGGTGCAGGTCTGCACGCACTTAGATGGCAGCCCCATCGGCAGACTAGGGTACGTAGAGGGTTGATAGGCCCGCTACCCGAAATCAGATTATCATGAAACCTCAAACAAGAAACCGGACCGTCTCTGTGGCAATCGACCTGACAAGCATTATAGGATTAATGTTGGATACTGGAATGTACTGTCACTTTATTGACCCGGAGCACTTCAAGTTCTCTTAGATCAAATAGACAAATTTAAACTGGACCTCACTGCCATCCAGGAAATCCGGTGAACTGGCCAGGGCATCCTGCGGAAGAAAAACCATACTATTTATTACAGCTGCAATGAAAGGCATCATACTTTTGGGGTGGGCTTCGTTGTCAGAGGAAAGATCCGAAACCAGATTATTGCATTTAAACCGATAAGTGGAAGGCTATGCCTGATTCGCATAAAAGGCAAGTTCTACAACACCAGCATTATATCGGCGCACGCCCCGACCGAGGATTCGGAAGAAGATATTAAGGATATTTTTCAGTTGAGGTACGCATGATGGTATGGAAGGATGAATACAATTAATTCATCAATCCTAATTGTAAGGATATTTTTTATGAAGAATTGGAAAGAACTTTCGATTCCTGCCCACAATATGACATGGAAATAATTGTGGGAGATATGAATGCCAAGGTTGGAAGAGAAGACTTCTACAAGCCCACTATAGGAAAACATGGGCTCCATGAATTCAGTAATGATAATGGACAGCGGCTGGTCGACTTAGCAGCATCGAAAGATCTATCTATTGCCTCTACCAAATTCCCGCATAAAGACATGGACTTCCCCAGATGGACGAACAGTTAATCAGATAGATCATCTCCTAGTCAGTAGAAGGAATGTTCGTACATTCCGGAGTGCTAACGTAGACTCAGACCACTTTCTTAGTATAGCCCATGTTTGCTCTAAAATAAGACATTGCCAATCAAGGAACGGTGCACACCAGAAAAAATACAGACTGGACAAACTTAAAGACCCGCAGATCATAGGAAGTTTTGCAGAAGTATCTGATAAAAAACTAAGGGAAATACAACCAAAGGATGAAGATATCAACTCCTTGTGGGAAAGATGCGAAAAGACACCTATGCTGACAGCGGAGGAGGTTTGGGGGCTAAAGGAACCGGAAACATCATGGTTCAATGAGGAATGCAGAAAGGCTACAGATGCAAAGAATAAGCCCTACAAAATTATGATTAGTCGGCGTACGCGTAGTACAGTGAAGGACTACCGGTGGAAAAGAAGAGAAGAAAAACACATCCATAGGTGCAAGAAGAGTACCCATCAGGGCGAAGATTTGCGAGACATGGATGAATTCCGAAGGGAGAACAACCCAAGAAACTTTTTTCAACTTGCCAACTGGATCAGGAAACCATTCAAGCAATCACCCTCCATATGCCAAGACAAGGAAGGGACTCTTGTCACGGACAGCAGACTCTATCTACAGGAATGGAAAAGGCACTTTCGAGAACTTTACGGAACTCAGTAGATGGCAGCTGAAGACGAGGAGATACCGATAGGGGACGGTTTAGAGATTGATCCGCCCGATGAGGACGAGATTATGGCCGCTGTTGTGTATTTTCGATGAGAAATCGATTATTTTTGTAAATCGCTATTGTGTTTATCGATGACAGGTTACATGTGTAACCTCTCTTTTGTAATGGCTGTAATTGTACCATGTGTTGTATTGTAATAAATTGTTCAGTGACTAAAAGGCCTTTTCTAATTTGTTATATAGTTTTAAATTTATTCAATTCATTTCCTTCACCCCGTTAATTTGACAAAACATTTGGCATCCCTCGTGGGGAAATATAAGAAGGAAAAATGTCTGAAAAGGAATTGAATAAACTTAAATGTGAGAGGACGCAGATTAGAAGACTTTTCACAACCCAAGCAAACAAATTAGAAGAAATGGTAAAGTCTGGTAATCATGACAAGGTAGTTGAAGAATTTTTTAAACTATCCGATAAAGTTGAGCGTTTATTTAAATTGGACGAACAGGTAAGAGAACTTGTTTTTTTCTATTGAATTAAGTGAAGCAGAGGTTACACAAGAATTTGACCAAGTAGAAACATACAGAGATACATGGACTATGTTAGTAAATAAAAGAAATGTTGTAATAAAAACTGAAGAAAATGAGAAAACTAATGATTCAATTAGTTCCGAATCTGTCTCTGCTGCAGGTTATAAGTATTATAAGTACCCAAAATTAAAGTTTGTTTCTTTTAACGGTGACATAAAGCAATGGCTTAATTTTTGGTCTCAATTTAAAAAGATTCATGAAGATCCTGATATGGATTCAGATTTAAAATTCCATTATTTAGTTCAAGCAACAGTTGAAGGCTCAACTGCTAGGGCGCTAATCTCAAGTTTTCCACAGTGTGGAGAAAATTATGATAACGCCATAGAACTGATGAAACAAAGATTTGGTAGGGGTGACCTGCTAATTGAGATGTACATCAGGGAGAGTAATGCTGAAGAACCTATGAATGAGTTGTTGGAATTTCTACGAAAAGAGGTAGGAAGTGAGGATAACTTTGGCTAAAACTAGTTTAACCAATGAAATTAAACCTGCCTCCAAAGAGAAAAAAAAATCTGATAAAAGAAAATAAACTTAATATAGCGACTGCGACTGACCTAATAAACGTTAAGCTCAGCCGAAAAAGTGTTGCATATTCTGTGAAGGCAGGCAACACATGAGTAAAAATTGCTTCAAGGCACAAGCACTTAGTCTGCCTGAATTACAAGAAATTGTTAAATCAAAGGGCCATTGTTTAAAATGCCTCGGAAAAGGACATTCAGCTGCACAATGCAAAGCTGTACTGACATGCATCATTTGCGGAAGTAAACATTTACCATTATTATGTCCAAATCGTAACAAAACTGTAACGAACTCTTAAAATAATGGAGGTGTAGAACGAATTGATCACATTGAACAAAATTTAGCTAACACTAACTTTACTAGTGTTTTAATGCAAACCCTCCATGTAACATTGAAAGGCAATGTTGAAGAAAATGTCAGAGTTCTGATAGATACCGGGTCACAACGGTCTTTTATTACAAAAAATATGGCTAGGAAATTGGGGTATCCAGAGATTATTTGGTGGCATTAGTTCTGAAAATAAAAACCACTCTTGCTATAAAGTTAGAGTTTGGAGGACTGATAAAAATTATGGTTGTTTTTTGAGGTTTTAGATTCAGAAGTAATTTGCAATTCGGTTCCCGTAGTACATAGTGGACCATGAGTTCGAGATAAGGGAATTATATTATCTGATGTGTCTAAAGAGCCAATAGATCTGTTAATCGGAGCTGATATAGCAGGCAAAATTATGACAGAACGAAATGTAGAATTACAATCCAGTTTAGTTGCTATTGAGACAAAATTAGGCTGGACTATCATCGGTAGAACCTCTCGGTTAGATACTATTGGTATAGGTGATCCAGCCCAATCAATAACAATCTAAGAAGTACCAACTGAAAACTGGGATCTTGAACATTATTTACCGCTTTGTCCGGTATTTAAGGAAAATAGCTTAACCAAAATCCGTCCAGTGTTTGACGCTTCGGCTTATGAAAAAGGTTGCCCCTCACTGAACCAATGTGTAAAAAAGGGTCAAAACTTAATCGAATTAATACCATCCATTCTTCTTCGTTTCAGACTACAAAGAATAGGAGTAATAACGGACATCAAGAAGGCGTTCTTGCAGATATCCGTTCGTAAAAAAGATAGGGATTTCTTGCGGTTTCTTCATATTGCCCTAGATGGAAAAACACAAATATATGGACACACACGAGTCGCATTTGGTGTTTCAAGTAGCCCATTTCTCCTAGGGGCAGTAATGGATTTTCATCTGGAGCAGTGTGAGGAAAGAGTAAGAAACGGAACTGCATGCTATCAGGAAAACATCGTAAGTCAATTACGAAGATCTTTCCACGTTGACAATTGTGTAACGTCGATTGTTGACAAACAGAAGTTACAAGAGTTTGTACAACAATCCACATCTATTCTGGAAGAATCTAGATTTGAGTTAAGAGGGTGGGAGTGGACATACCCATTATCCACCAGTATTGATAACAACGCAGCAGTACTTGGACTCATTTGGAATCTCAAGAGGGACGGATTGAAATTAAATATTAATTCGATAAAAGTTCCAGATCATGTGACTCGGAGGAATTTACTCTCTTCAGCACAACAATTATTTGATCCAATAGGTTTCTGCTTACCTGCAACGTTGATACCTAAATTACTAATACAGAAGACTTGGGTAAAAGGTTGAGGCTGGGATGAAGAAGTCGATGAAGAGATCAAGAACAAGTTTTTGAAATGGATGGAAGAAGTACAGTTTTTTGAACTTTAAAGTTAGTATATTTTATATAGTAAAATATACGGTATAATAGTATAGTAAAATATAAGGTTATATAGTATAACCTTTATATTTGAATAAAGGTTTGAGAAATATTCTCCGCATCTTTCTCAAGGTGGGAGTATGTTGCGTATTTTCGATGAGAAATCGATTATTTTTGTAAATCGCTATTGTGTTTATCGATGACAGGTTACATGGGTAACCCCTCTTTTGTAACGGCTGTAATTGTACCATGTGTTGTATTGTAATAAATTGTTTAGTGACTAAAAGGCCTTTGCTAATTTGTTATATAGTTTTAAATTTATTCAATTCATTTCCTTCACCCTGTTAATTTGACAAAACAGCCACTATAGAAAAACTAAAAAATAATAAAGTTCCTGTATACGATGGTATACCTGCATAACTTATCAAAAACTGTTGTGGCGAAGTTGTAATCCATGAAATGAATATTACAATATGGACTGAAGAGAAGTTCCCATTCTCCTGGAACAAAACAGTGATATGTCCCATATATAAGAAGGGAGGCCCACTCATATGTTCCATCTACCGTGTAATAGCGCTGCTCCCGTCTGCGAATAAGGTTCTTTCCAATGCATTGTTTAATCGTCTTTTACCCATAGCTGAGGGAATCATAAGGCCATATTAGTGCGCATTTCAATGTGGGAAATCAACTACAGACCAAGTTATCACACTTCGAATGCTGCTTGAACGTGGAAGAGAACAAACCATCTTTTCATAGATTTGAAATCAGCCTATGACTCTATCAATAGGAAAGCACTCTATGAAGCCCTCGTTGAAATGGGTATTCCCAGTAGGCTAGTGCGTATCATTAGATTGACTATGGCCAGAATAGAGTGTGTAGTCCGAGTAAATGGAGAAGGATTTCCTTCCGCTAAAGGAGTGAGGCAAGGAGATGCACTGGCATGTTTGTTTTTTCACCTCGTCCTCGAGAAAGCCACAAGGGATGCAGGATTGCGGACCACGGGAAACTTGTTCAACAGACTTGATCAAACACTGGCTTATACGGACGGCATAGATTTGTGGGACGCTCTCACAGAGCTGTGACCGAGGCATTTCTTGCCCTTGAGACAGCTATTCGCCGCTTTGGTCTGGAAATCAATCAAGAGAACACAAAGTACATGGATATCAGCCAAGCCGTATTGTTGAACAGGACAAAAATACCATTTGGTCCTTATGAATTCGAGCAGGTGTCTGAATTTACATACCTCGGCTCGCAGGTCAACGTGGAAAACCGCATAAATGATGAAATTAAGAGGAGGATCCTGGCAGCTAATAGATGCTACTTTGCCCTCAGGAAGCAGCTGACCAGTAGGCTAGTATCCAGGAAAACCAAGTTCACTCTATATAAGACCTTGACCAGGCCTGTCCTCACATATGGTGCTGAGACATGGACGACAACAAGGTCTGATCATATGACATTAAGGATTTTTGAAAGGAAAATTCTTCGTCGAATCCTTGGAGCGGTATGTGTCGGGACGAATGGAGACGACGCACAAATGCGGAGGTGAACGGACTCTATGGTGATCTTGATGTGGTCTCAGTCATTAAGGTCGGAAGACACCGGTGGGCTGGACACGTCTAAAGGAGACATTCCCAAGTGTGTCCTAACCGAACCAATTCATGGGAAGTTGGAAGGCCTAGACTGCGGTGGACGGACTGCGTGGCTGGCGATGCAGGATCCCTCGGCGTCAGGAACTGGATGGTCGTAGCACAGGACAGGGACGCATGGCGCTTGCTTTTGGAGGAAATCAGGACTCGTGCGCGGGTTGTATAATTCGGTTAAAAAAATTTTTTTTTCCTAATTTTCCAGAAAATCTTTTTCTGGAAAAAGTACGAAAAGGAAAAAGTACAAGGTGATCATTGTAAATATGGAAAAAAGGAAATTCTATTACTTCAAGCTTTTACTTGCAAGCATAACCTTATAATTCTAGTAAAAGGTTTTGCTCTTTTTTATGAATACGGCCCATTGTCTGAACTGAATCAAGAACTGTATTAAACATCTAATATTATCAGTGAAGAATATATTTAGATATACAATTTGTAAATAAACGTGATAAAGTTTTGAAATTTACAATGTTTAACACCCGAAACAAGTAAATCGAAAAATACAAATAGAAGTGGCAAATAGTTGATTCTAAGTTCCTTCATTCTTAGTTACCATCGTCCTTATTACAAGTACCAACATTAGTACTACAATATATATATATATATATATATATATATATATATATATATATATATATATATATATATATAAACTGCCCGTTCTAACCACCCCTCAGCCTCTCGATTAAATAATATGGAACATGTTTTCAAGGTTACCCCCTAGACCGCCAATGCTCATATGTTTTTATTTCTCATTCACCTGCGATTCAATTGTCTTTAGAAGATAAATTTTCAAATTAAACAGCTTAGTCCTCCTGACTTTAGTTCTGCACCTGCGCCAGATAGTGCTTGATGCTTTTAGATCGCCTCTTACAATTGTCATTATTTTATAGTGATTTACCTTCATTTCATAGCGTAAATTATTATAAATTAATAGTGAATAGGAAGAACGAAGCATTGGACTAGTTATTAGTGTGAATACTTTCTTATTTACTAACCAGTAAATATAAATAGTGTTAAGGAGAAGAAGATAGTCAGGGATGCATTCAAAGGTCAATGCACTTTGACTGCATCCCTGACTATCTTCTTCTCCATTCATCATCCAGTCAACCATACTTTTATCATCATAAATAGTGTTAAACATAATCGGCCAATATGTCGGCTTGACCTGCTGAAGCAGCTTATCAGCAGTACATGCCCCCCACTCTGCCTACGGCCTCAGTACTTACTTGACAGCCGTGGGAGCTGTTGCGTCTTTTTTTCCGGCATCAGGGTCAAGTTCACAAAGACGCTGAACTCATTATTTTTATTTATTAACTATTATTATTATTTTTTCCCCCAACCTGAAATGCTACGATGAGATATTACCACATGGTAATGTCGAGTAAAGACAAGAGAAGTCGTTCCTTGGAGTCCAAACCAAGTCCGACAAAACCCAGAACTAGACGAGATAAGAGGATCATCCCCCCTTCTACGCTCAATTTGCCTAATAATCAAGAACCATAGCCAGGGACTTTTTCACAAGCAATTGAAGATGAATCGCCATTTTGTACCCCTAATCCTTTTGATCCTCTCAAAAACACAGAAACCGAAGAGATGGAAACAATAGTTAGCAAAAAGATAGCCTCTTCAAACTCATCAAACTCTTATGCGAACAGATAAATAAAATTACAGGCCCTGGAGGCTATTCATGTGTAAACAGGACTAACGACACCAAGATACAACCCGAAACACCTGAGACATACCGCGCTATTGTTTAATACTTAAGCGAAACAAAAGCCGATTTCCACACGTATCAGCTTAAAAATGAAAAATCACTAAGAGTGGTGATTGGGCGCCTGCATCACACAACACCAGCAGACATATTAAAAGAGGCGCTCACTGCAATGGGCTTCAAAGTTCGTCAAATTATTAATGTGGTAAAACAGAATAAAATGCACCCTGGAGCAGGTAACAAAATTCCTTTACCATTATTTTTTGTAGACCTCGAGCCCACCCCAGGAGTTGAAAAAATTTACGACATCAAGAGGCTCTATTACACAAATGTAGTAGTTGAAAAGCCATATCCAAAAAGGTACATTGTACAATGTTATAATTGTCAGTCGTATGGACACACAAAGCGCTATTGTCACCATATGCCAAGATGTGTGAGGTGGGGGGATCCACACAAAACGGAAGATTGTAACAAGCCGCGTGACAATCCAGCTGTATGCGCTTTATGCCACCAGGGTCATCCAGCGAACTACAGAGGATGTGAAACCTACAAGAAACTAAAGCCTCGACTCTTACCCGCCAAAGCAAAGAATGAAGAAGAAAGACCAGCAATGAGACAACCCTCTAGACTAGCAACATAAATAGCTCTATTCTAGCAACATAAATAGCTCTACCCTCTAGACTCTAAACAGCAACATCTACGCTAACATGATGGGCGGCGGAGAGCAACCTACTGTAACAGGGGCCATGCCACAACCCCAGCCTCAAAATATCTATAATGAATCACAGTATCCAACCCTTAACTAGAACCCTCAGCCTCAGAACCAGCTCCCGAAAAATCCCGTAACCCAGCCTAATAAAAATAATCTACCTATAGTTCATATCCCGCCTCCTCCTAATGTTAATGATATCACAACCATACTCAACCCTTTCCTCTCGGAATTCCAGTCCATGATCACACCCCTTATATCACTCCTAACCAATGTATTATCCCACGTTATCATCCCTGCCCAAAGAAATCCCTAAATGACACCTTCCCTATCCATTCTCCTCTGGTATGCGAATGGTATTCGGAATCATACTGACGAGTTTACAGCACTACTACACGACAGTAACATTGATATAGCCCTGATTATTGAAACTCGACAAACTAGTAACAGAACATTCAAAATAGCACAATACGAGACCTATCGGACGGATCACCCGGACGGAAAAGCTCATGATGGCACTGCCGTCACCATCCATCATTCCCTCTCCCATTACTTACTACCTTTACCGAATCATAGCTTCCTACAAACAACTGCAGTTGTTATCAAAACCATCCCTTTCCCTCTTACAATAGCTGCAGCTTATTGTCCTCCTGGAAAAACTGTCACTAACAACCAATTCAGTTCCTTCCTCGATTCACTGGGAAACCACTTCCTTCTAGATGCTGACCTCAACGCAAAAAACCAACAGTGGGGTGCCAGAACCACCAATTCCCGTGGCCGAATGCTACTGTCGGCAATCAATTCCAACCATTGCCACTACTTTTTTCCCTACTCTCCTACCTACTGGCCAACAAATCCTACTCGCAATCCTGACCTCCTTGATTTTTTCATTTACACAGGTCTAGGTGCTATCAGTCACTTCATTAAACGCCTAGACAACCTCTCCTCTGATCGCAGTCCTCTAATCCTTACCCTATCCTTATCACCGATACCCAAACTTCCTCCCCCATCATTTATTAGAGGCCCGATAAACTGGAACCTCTTTCGTCAATACCTAACCGATTCCATAGACCTCAGAGTGTCCCTGAAAACACCCCAAGAACTAGATGATGCTACCAACTCCTTTACGAATTTGATTCAACAAGCAGTTTGGAATTCATCTTTCCCCCAAACTTCCTATAAAAACCGTATAAAAAATCCTCTACCACAAGAACTAATAGACCTTATCCAAACCAAACGTCATTCCAGATCCCTATGGCAAACTACCAGGCATCCTGACGATCGGAGAACATATAGCCATTATACCAAATTAGTTAAAAAGAAATTGGCTTCCTTTAGATCCCAATCCTACAACTCATATCTTTCCTCCCTCTCTACCTCAGACAACTCCCTCTGGAATGCAACTAAAAAAATCCTCAAATATCACAATATTTCCCATCCTCTACGACGTGAAGATGGATCCTGGGCTGCCTCAGAACAGAGCAGAAGAATTTGCCAAGCACATCTCCAGCACCTTTATTCCCCATCCCAAACAAATCCCCTCCCACACTGCTAAAGTTCATCAATTCCTCACTTCACCAATTCCTCTTTCCTTACCTCCTAAAGCTGTTTATCCCTCTGAGGTCAAATTTCTTTTTAAAAAGTTGAAACTCCGCAAATCACCTGGATATGATCTTCTTACCACCTAGTAACAAACCACGCTCAAAAAGCGATCATATTCCTTACTTATATTTATACTTGTATCCTTCGCACAACCCACTTTCCTCTGATATGGAAACACTCCATCATCGTTCTGCTCCTAAAACCAGGCAAACCTCATCATATAGACCTATAAGTCTTCTTCCCATCCTTTCAAAAATCTTTGGAAAAAATCCTTTTAAAACGCATCCTACATATACTCAAATCCCAAAGCATCCCTTCCCACCAATTTGGATTCTAGACTGGTCACTCCACTGTTCAACAAGGTCTTCGTGTTGTTGATCATATATCCTCTGCCCTTGAAAACAAGCAGTATAGTACTGGTGCTTTTCTGGACGTATATATCATTTCTGGACAAGCTTTCGACCGGGTGTGGCACCAGGGCTTGCTCTTCAAGGTCAAGACGCACTTACCCCAATCCCTATACCTAGTCCTACGTTCCTATCTCTCAAATCGCTTCTTTCGAGTCCGCTGTGGCTCAGAGTTCTCCAACTGTTATCCTATTGACGCCGGTGTGCCACAAGGTAGTATCCTAGGTCCTGTCCTCTGTAATCTCTTGACTGCTGATATACCAACCAATCCTAATACCTTTTTAGCCACATTTGCAGATGATACTGCGATCCTATCATCCCATCCAGATTCTAAACTTGCTTCCCTCAACCTCCAAACACATCTTCTACAGATTAAAGCTTGGTGAAACAAGTGGAGAATAAAAGTTAATGAAGCCAAATGCAATCATATAACTTTTACCCTTCGCCGCAAATCCTGTCCGCCCATCCACTTCAATGATATACCTTTACCTATATCCGACACAGTACGTTACCTTGGCTTTCATCTTGACAAAAGACTGACTTAGAACCCTCACACTAGACTAAAAAGACAAGAACTAAACAGGAGATTCAGCCAACTTCACAGACGACTAGGCAGGAATTCTCATCTCTCAGTTGATAACAAACTCCTCATATATAAAACAATATTAAAACCTATTTGGACCTACGGACTTGAACTGTGGGAAACAGCAAGACGATCCAATATTAAACGTATTCAATCCTTCCAATCCAAAGTCCTCCAAACAATTGTCAATGCACCTTATTATGTTACCAATAAAACCCTACATAATGACATAAAAATACCTTTTGTCCTTGATCTCATTCCTTCAATATTCTCAAAATTTCATCAAAATCTATCTAATCATCCTAATCCTCTTGCTCAATCCCTATCCAGTCATAACCATTCTTATAACCCTCCAAGAAGGTTAAAACGGCAATGGCCCCGAGACCTTTTGTAATGTATAAAGTTACATCGTAGTCCTGGTGATGGCCAGCTTCTCCGCTCAAGTCCTGAGTATGTGTGGTCATAGCGCTCCCACTCAGCCTCCACTGGATATTACCAGTGATGCAGCTGGATAGCAGCGCTGGGATCTCTAAGCGTCTGGACTTGACTCCCAATAAGTGGGCGAATAGGCTCGATTTAGGGTTCCCCAGGCCGAGTGTATTTGTATTGTATATAAAGTATGAATGTATAATAGTTTTTGTATTTTAATTTTTATTAAATTTTGTTTTATTTTTGATTATTGTAAATATTATTAGTTTTATTTTTATAAAGATCATTTATTTTATTTTTTATTATTATTAGTTGTGCGTGCGTGCGTGCGTGCGTGTGTGTGTGTGTGTGTGTGTGTGTGTGTGTGTGTGTGTGTGTGTGTGTGTGTGTGTGTGTGTGTGTGTGTGTGTGTGTGTGTGTGTGTGTGTGTGTGTGCGAGCGCATTTGTATATATGGTATGAATGAATACATTTATCTCTTTACCTATTGGCCTTTACTGAGGCAGATTGTACACTTTTATCAATAAATAATATAATAATAGTCCTCCTGACCGTCGATGTTCTTTATTTTTTACCGCTTGATTGTATTGTTTATTTCCAAAGGAGCGTAATTATGTATACAGAAAAAGTGTTAAAATTCAATAAATTGTTTTTGATTGTATGATAGTAATTTCATTTAAGATTTTTTCCTTTTTGTTTTATTGTTCATTCTAAGATTTTATACTGATTAAAATAATGATAATTATTAAAATAAAAAAAATAACTAGTTTTTAGTATTTGCAAATAGAAATAGGGTTTATGAATATGGATATTAATAGAACATGTTATTCACATAGCTTTTTTTCAATGTCAGAATTTAACTATTTTTCCAAGAAACCAACACTAGATAAAAAACTTTCATTTGTTTGAAACTTAATATGCTTTTTCATTTCAACAACTGCATTTTATACCAAAAATCACATCATTGATTCCGACTTTTAACCGACTTCAAAAAAAAGGAGTTACTCAATTTGACATGTATGAATTTAATATCGTTGGAATTGGATAATATTTGAGTATAATGATCCATTTAGGCTTCCAAGCACGTGTGCTTAGTTTCATAAGTATATGTTTGTTTGTATGTATGTGCGTTCACGAATTTCTCGAAAACTAAAAGTCATATCGAGATGATCCCTTTCGATTTAAGTTTCATTAGTGTCCCAGTAGTTTCTGAGATACGGGTAAATTAAAAAAAGTGTATTATATTATTATAATGATATAAACTCCTAAACAGTAGGTCCTAGTGACAAAGGTTATTTAAAAACAAATATTTCCATTAGATTTTTGACATGTCATCAAATATTCGATCCGAGCAACACCAAGAGAGCTAGAGGAAGTTACATTACAGCTAAACCCCCCCCCCCCCCCCGCCTTCCCCAAAACCATGTAGGTCACGGGCTCAACATTTCCCATGTTAAAAGAAAAAATAAAAATAAACAAATCTATATCTTATCATCTTGGACCGAATGATTAAAATAATTCCAACTAACTTTACAAAACTAACAATGATGATTTATTTACGACAAGTAATAATATAGATATATATATTTACATATAATAAAACAATATTTGGAAGGAAAGTACATTACATCTGATATTAATTGCTAATGATCAATAATGCTTACTATTCACCGAGAATAGCTGACCAATTTGTTGCATAATGAGAGCAACATTGTGTTAGAGGCTACTGCTACATTAGGCTATTATCTATTATCAATAACAATAGAATAACTTCCAACAATAGTTCTCCCTCTATTCCAACCAGCTATTGCATTTGGGCCTTTCTATTTAATAGATCAATAGTCTTTTTTTTAAAAACAAGTTGGGCCGGAAAAAAATGTTTGCTTAATGGCTAGTCGTTAATTCACTCACTTCATCATTATGGTTCACTCTCAAAACCAACTATTTATAATTATATACTTCCTACAGGCAATTGACTACAATTTTCTAGTTAATGAATAAAATTTGTCTTAAATGAATCATCACATTTATTATAATTATAATGAATTGAAATGACAAATAAACAACCATTGCGGGCATAGTGATGATGGAGCATATTGGGGCAAGGGTCTCGGAGAAACAATAAAAGCAAAACAAATAAAAAGCCTCTAACACCGAAACCCATAAAGGCTCTTTAATCCCTGATGATACTCATTTATCGTTCCTATTAATATAAATGACTGAGATTTGAAACGATGGTTATTGGCAACAGTCTTCACCATTAATCCTATTACTCACGATACCTTTCCCCCTCCAACCCAAGGATCCAATCACCCCTTTCGCCAGAAAGATTGTTGAATTGAAATATTGAATTGAAATATAACAAAAAAAAAAAAAAAAAAAAAATTACTACCAATCTATATTTTGTATATTTTTATTTGATTAGTTAATTGTATAATTTTAATTTGGATTCGTTAAATTATTGCGTACCGTTGAAGATGGGACGAAACAATTTTTCACTAATTTTCTCTTTTAAAATACTTAACGATATTTTTTACATAGCGGAGGGAAGCGTCTGAAGTATTTAACATAATTTATGTTATAAAATATAAGAATTTAGGATTTTTTTAAAAACTTTTATTACAAATTATGATAAGATTAAACAAATTTAAAGTACTTAAAATTAATTTATCTAAATATTTACTGATTTATGACATAACTTTTAAACGACACAAATACATAGTTATAAGATGTATGAATATTCTTAAAACATAAAAATATGTAAATGGAGTTATTGAAGTTGAGTGTTGAAACCATCACTTCTTTAAATATTTGATGGAACTAAACAAATATCTTTACAGCTAAGGTACTTGAACAATTTTCTACACTTGATTTTTTACAAAAAAACAGAATACAGCAATTTAATGTTTACCTGGTTTTGTTGATTCGCAAGATTCCATGGCAACAACAATTTCGTACAGGTGCAGTGATTGATGTTTGGGTTAACAAATGCTTGGAAATTTTGTGCACAAAAAGTATTACGTGAACGAATTGCTAACAAAACACTACTGTCAACTTAAGGGGTTTACTAAAAGCAGTGCTTCTGTTCATCATGTAGGTGCGGTACGGATTTAAAAGCTAATAAAAAATTAAAAAAAAAAAACCTAATAAAAATAATGCAACTAAAATATGCTTACAGCAAGACAGATTGCTCAGCTATGGATGAGGCTAGAGTCCAGTTGGTGTCTGTGCCGGATCGCGCTCGAGAATGCATTGCGCAGGCGCGGATCTATAACGAATCACAGGAACGGGATATTATTTTAACTTCATTCTAAACCGTTTCCAGTTCCTAAAAAGATGTAACTTGACAGCTCTGTTACTAACGGTTATTAATTCAAACCCTGGCTCATAAGAAATCTTTGTCAGTAACACTTTAGGCTCGGACAATTACACCTTTTGATGTGTGCGAATATTATTTTCTACAAACGAGGAAAGAGATGAATTTAAACTATTTATAATGTGTAAAAACATGGCTAAGAACCATTTTTTTTAAATCTGTCCCAAGTACCAAAGCGATTCAATCACCAGTGCAACGTCACAGTGTTATTGCCACGAGTATTATAAATTTCGTATTGTAATTATATTATATTATAAATTCGTGCAACGTCACAAAGACCACTTTAAAAATAATGAATTAATTGTAAAGGAATCATTATTTAGCGCGAATTTGAGGAACAAGGTTCTGATCCCTCCTAACAGATATTAGTTATAACAAATAGCCAAATCATTTAACATCTACCCCATCATTTTACAACCCTGCAAAATTCTTCATCAGGAGTGTAGAGTGCATGAAATATGCGTTAGTGTTTGACTACAGGATTTCGTTAGTAGTTAGAAGGTCAACTATTAAAAGTCCCCGCCCCTGGGTGGTGAGCATGCTGTGGGGTGAAGGGAGGTCCCATTTTCGGGTTTTTCGATTACATAACGAAAACAGTGAACTCCAAAAAATATGTTTTGAATAAAAACTAAAGCTGATTCAATTTCCTACAAAACTGTTTCTTTACATATTTGTCGTACTTCCAATGGGTTTTGATATATACGTTATTGAAAATCTATTATTTTCGAAAACAAATTATTTTTACCTGACTTTTTGTCAAGCAACGTTTTTTTTTTTCTCAGAATAACCTCTGTAGAGCATTAAATTTACACTTTAATTTTATTTATAATTATGCTACCTCATTTTTAACTGGATCATAAATACAACATTTTTTAAATTTATAACTTTTATTTAAATTATTACAAATAAGCAATAACAATGAAAATATTTACATATACTAATTACAACTTTTTTCTAAATAAAGAGTAAAAAAATAAGCATTCAAAGTTCGTCATCTATGCATTATTATAGTAAATTTAATTTGCAACAAATTTTGTTTTATTCATTTTTTGGCTTATGCAATAGTTTTAGAGCTGCGCTGAAGGAAAAAATACGATCTTTTGTCAAAAACTCAAACAAAACATTCTACTTAATTTAAATTAAAATTGGTTTGGCTGCCATCATCACCCAAAAATTGGCTAAGCAGTCGTAAGTATTACATCTCCGGGAAAACACGTTTGCACACACGGTGGGAGGCAGCAATAAGGTATTGATTTGTCATCCAGGTATAAACTGGCTGGGATCCTACCTCAAGTGATGATGGATTGAGCTAATGGTAAGGACATCAAGGCAGGTTAATTAGTAATTGGTTAGTTGATTTATCGAAGGAATGAGTGAATAATAATAGAAATATTGGTAGAACGGCTTCATTTGGAGTTGCGTGATGAAGGGTAGAAGTTGTTTCATGATTTATGAATAAGGATTCAAGAACCTACATGAGAGCAATGAGGAACGTGTAGGTGATTAGGTATGTAAATGGACTCCCCAAGTATGTGAAAAACAGCGGGGTTTCACTTGGAAAAATAAAATCTATAAAATTGCCATGGAAAGTTGGTTACCTTGCTCCTCAAATCCATTTACGATCCGTATAAGCACAGTCATAAATTGTTTACACTTTTTTAAAATTTCTGAAAGGGCTCTCAAAAGGTGACGAAGATTTATGATAAAATGTAAGAGATCCCTGATTTTTAATATGTCGGTTGTAGTGGGCAACAAATAGAGTTAGCCCACTTAAGCTATACCACGTTAATTCATTTTAAAAAAGACTACGATTCCTTAAGCTACACCTCCTCATGTTGAATATGGCTCATCTCGCCGAAATCCAGATAGCGCAGAGATATTTTGAAAAATTCCGATTCTCAGCTTATAAACTGATTTCAAGCTACTACCACTTACATTAAAAAGATTAAATCTAGCTATATATTTTTTTTCAATAATTTACTCAAATTGGACATCCAAAATACAAACACTTTTTGGATTCAAAAAGTTCCAACTCCTTAAGACAAAGACAAGACTATTCCTTTGTCAGTGTGATTTTTTTTTTTTTTTTTTGGCTATTTCTTTTCTCAACAAATCCTATCATAGTTCTCGGTTTCAATTAATACACTTAATGCAATAGCAAAGTTACTTAACTATCCCATGGCCTCAACCTATGACAATTTAATAGTAGTTACACAGTGTCATGATGCCCTTCGAGGGGTTCACATGTAGTGCGCTCCCTTGATATGTGTCAATTGAATCATAGTCGATTACAAAGTTTCGTTAACATTTTTCATTTTTCTACTAATCTTGATTTCAAATAGTCTTATTCAATCAAATATACCTACACTAAGTACATGATCCGCAAACCAGCCTTCGAAAAGAAAAATGAGGTGAGAACATTAAATATAATATAGATGTAGCGAATAGCTACGATATTTTCTCGGATCTTTAAGAGAATATTTCCGATATTTCCAACAATAGAAATGTTACTAAAAAATCGAATCAATATCTCTCCCTGTAATAGTAAATAGCTCTTATAATGACATAAAAGAAATAATCGAATGCCTTAAACCCTAAGTAAAATAATAAATATTAAATATAATGGCAATAGAACAATATTTTACACATATAGCAGAGAAGATTTTAATTTATTCAAAAATGAGGTTCATAAAAAATTATAGTTTCATAAAATATATCAGATGGAAAAAAATAAAAAAAATTAAAATGGACAGATAAATCTACCCATTTAAGTGGTAATACTCGAAAATAAAGATCAATTAACAAAATTTTAAACTCCATTAATTATAGTTATCGAATTTAAATATATTAAATGCTGTGATATTGTGATAACATTGGAAAGATATAAATCAAACAAAGCAGTAACACAATGTTACATCTGTCAAGAATTTAATCACATTGAATGGAATTGTTACAAAAAACCAGTACTCGGAAAATCCCGAAACCAAACAAAGATCCTAAAGATATCTCAAATTACAGGCCTATAAGTTTGTTAAATATAATATCAAAAATTCTAAAACGATTGCTCATAAACCGCATCCACATACACATCCAACAACATAAATGGATTCTAGAAGAACAATTTGGCTTTAGGCCGCACCATTCTACTTTTGACTAATTGACACGTCTCACTGACTTTATTGCTGAAGCGTTTAATGAGAAAAACATACAGGAATGCTTTTCTTAGACTTGGAAAAATCATTTGAAACAGTTTGGCATACCGGGCTCATTCACAAACTAATAGTTTACAAATTCCCCCCTCACTTAGTTCATATTATTCAGTCATTTCTCTCCAATAGCCAATTTTATGCACAAATGAACTCTTTCTCCTTCGAAGTACTTTCCCTTCCTGCCGGTCTCCCACAAGTTTCCTGCCTATTCCCAACTCTTTTCAACCTATTCCTATCAGACTTCCAAAAATACCCCAACGTAATAATACACATGTAAGCAGATGGCACGGCACTAAACACAGCTTCTTACCATTTCGACACTATTGTGAATAGGATGCAACACAGTTCCAAAAAAATTAACAAATATTGCTGAAGTTGGAAACTAAAAGTAAATTCAAGCAAAACGCTTGCCTAATAATCTTCACTAAATGTTGACCACTCATAGACCAGCATATCATTCTAAACATCTACCATCCCTAAACCAAGACATCCCTTGGTCTAAATCAAAAAAATACATAGGTTTAACACTGGACAGATCACTGACTTACATAGTAACAACAACAGCTAAAAATCTTTTTTACAAAATGTTCCTCTTCTTTAATAAAAACATCTATACTAAGCCCTAAAAACAAACTTATTCTATACAAAGCAGTAATTCGAGAACTACTGATCACAGCGAGGACTAAAGTGGCCCTTGGAGGAGTTTTTAAGAACTGGAAGGAGCTTGTAAAAAACGTGGATTACAAATCAACGAAACGAAAACTAAATATATGTTAACGTCTAGAACCCAGCCACAAGAAGAACAAATTCAGTTCAGGGTATAGAGCTTCTCAGTGTGTAACAAATTTAATTACTTAGGGTCGCTTGTAACAAGTTACAAAGATGTTATCGCGGGAATCAATGAACGGATAGCGGCAGGCAACAGATGTCCGTTTGCAGTTCAAAAAGTTCTTAGATTTAAAAATTTATCGCTTAAGGCTGAAATGACAATCTTTAAAACCATTATTAGACGCGAGTGAAACATGGGTGCTTACAAAAAGCTACTCGGGGTTTGGGAGAGGAAAATATTCAGAAAAATATTCTAAATAGCGAATGGAGAATAAGAAAAATTTAAGAACTAATGGCATTGTTTGGAGAGCCAGATATAGTCACCCGAATAAGGAAAACCAGATTAAAGGAACGCATGGAGAGGATGCCTGCTAATAGATTACCTCGAAAATTGCAAAAAGAAAAGCCCGAAGGTTTTAGAATTCGAGGGCAAGCAGGATTGAGATGGCTAGGTTACGTGGAGCAAGACCTCAGCAAGGCAGGAGTGGGGAGGGGGGTTTGGCTAGCTGCAAGTGGTGGGGGAGTGAGGTGGTGGGGGGACGAGGTGGTGGGGGCGGGCTTAGTCCTCGGTCTGCTCTAAGGGATGCTGCACCGAATAAATAAATGATAATTCTTATTATTTTTGTATTTAATTATGATTTTATATTTTATTTATATTATTATTATTTCCGCTTGGGCCTTCTAAGGACCACGTGTCAATTTAAATCCTTTCTCCCCGCCCAGTATTCCTGCTTGCTTCTACCTCTCCTCAGGCCACTGTGGACCAAATTTTCTTTCCAGTCGTCCTTGGAATTCTTCGATACCTAATACATTGTTTCAAAAATATCTTTGATTGTAGACGGTTTTTTTTTCATTTTTTTTATGGGTCCAAGACTTCCATTCAAGTCCTATACTGGCCGTTTTATCCATGGTGGGTTGGTCAAGATTCATTCGCGTTGAGACCATCGCCCTAACTCACTCGGTCATCGAGCCCCAATTAGTAATCTCTTCTTCTTTTATATAAATCTCTATCGACCTCTTAAACTTAAGTAGTTGATGATTTTTTTTTCTCCCAAAGGTATTTAAATATCTTTTTTATTAATCTGGTATCATCCGTTCTGTAAATATGACCAAAAAATAATAATCACCTTTTCCTTCGTGTTTCTGTTGTATTTTCTGTTTTTATATATTTCCTGATTAAATTTTGATATCCATACCCATGATTTTAAATGGACCTATGTTTTTTCTTATGATTCTCCTTTCTAGCACTTCAAGTTTATCTTAAATGTAGTTCAATACTAGGCATTCACTCGCATATAGGCATTCCGGTTTTATAACTGTATTATAGTTTCTTATTTTAAGATTCTTATTATGGGGTGGGAGGCCTATATTTTATATTATTTGTTTTATTGATAAGGTATAGTTGACTGTTAAGTATTAAGAGAAGCAGATTGTTGGGGTATGTAGTCATAATAGATACACAACAATTGAAAAATAAATTTTTTAATTTGTAATGTCAACGGTTCAACTTGCATTGCAAGCTATTCATCAGGGCTAGAAGAAGAAAACAAACAAAATGATATGACTAAATTGTAGAGAGAATAAAAAACAAAGGTATGAAAAGAATAAATATATAAGAGTAAAGACAATAACATAAAGGCAATACCTGAAGGCCATGAAGACAATACATAAATACTATTGAAATAAGATAAAATGAAAAAAAATTGAAATGAGTTAATGAATTAACCTTACTTCCCGACATAAAATTCACATTCCTGGCTACACTATTTACCGAACGGACCACCCAGATAACACTGCTCACGGAGGCTCAGCCATCGTCATCAAATCTTCACTTCGACACAATTCAACACATATACCACATACACGCCACACACAGGCCACTGCAATCACATTTTACACAAAACATAACACTATAACACTGGCAGCTGTGTATTTCATCTCACATGTTCAATAGTTTCTTCAAGAAACTGGGAAAATGTTTTGTCGCTGGTGGAGACTATAATGCCTAACACCATTTGTGTACTCCGAGAGGTAGAAATTTAAGATCTGTTCTCCATAAACTTTCGTTAGACACTATATCGCCAAATACTCCAACTTACTGGCCCACATCGAGACAGAAAACCCCTGACTTACTTGAGTTTTTCATCACTAAAGGACTTCGCACCATACCTTACACAATAAGTAGCAGTTCCGATCTCTGCTCTGATCATTCCCCCCTGGTTCATTTGACAATTTTTGATGAACCAATAAAAAAAGAGAAAAGATTATTTCTAAACCAAGGCGTTATGGATTGGGATAGCTATCAATCCAAGTTGAATTCGAAACTGCTTATACCAATGCAATTAAAAACCGAAGAAGAAATTGAAGAAGCAGTTGATGTATTTACCAAAGCTGTACAGGAATCTGCATGGGCTTCATCCGTTCCTAGAATGTACAAAAGAGGTTCTCTACCGAGTTACACACAGTACATCAGAGACCTGATCACAGTAAAGAGAAGGGCGCGAAAGGTATGGCAAACAGACAGACTTCCTTCAGGCAGACGAACATTTAATAAATTGAATAACGAACTGAAAAGACAAATTATGAAAATAAAACAGACCAAATACGATTATTACTTATCTAATATCACTGCAGAAGACGGAAGCTTATGGAGGCACACTAAAAACCTTTTAAAGCATCACGAGGAGCGCCTCTCAGAAAAGAAGATGGGTCCTGGGTGGTGTCGGACAAAGAAAATTCTGAACTCATTGCTGAACATTTATCGACTGTTTTTACACACTACAGACTACCCAGACAATGAACATGAAAATTACCTACAAGAAACTCTAGAAGCTTCCCTTCATTTGACATTAACACCACTGTCTTTCACTCCTTTTGATGTATTACAAGAAATCACTAAGCTATCACCAAAAAAATCTCCAGGATTTGACTTAATCACCGATGATCTTCTCCAGAAATTGCCCAAATAAGCTATAGTTTTTCTAACTACACTTTACAACGCAATCCTCATGACTAAAAAATTCCCAGTTCAATGGAAATATTACCATGAAACATAAACCAAACAAAAACACCGATTTACCTTCTTCCTACCGACCAATGCCTACTTCCTTTGTGCTCTAAAGTTTTTGAAAAATTATTTTACCGACGAATACTAGACATACTGACAGATAAACAAAGTACTGCCAGCACATCAATTTGGATTCCGTTCATTTCACTCAACAGTTCATCAACCAAACCGTGTAACGGATTTCATATCAATCTCACTTGAGAAAAGACTATATGCTACTGGGGCATTTCTAGATGTAGCCCAAGCATTTGACAGAGTATGGCATGACGGACTACTTTTTTAAATTGAAAAATCTTCTTCCTTTTACCTATTATCTGATCCTTCAATCATTTCTCTTTGATAGATTTTTCTCTGTCTGACAAGGTTCAGATATCTCCTCTATTCATCCAGTAAAAGCCGGAGTACAACAGGGGTCAATACTAGATCCACTGTTATATATTCTTTACACTCACGATATACATCACATACATTGACAGCAACATACCCTGATGATACAGCAATATTAACTAGACATAAAGACCCCACAAGTGCATCATTATCTCTTCAACACCACTTAACAATACTACAAGACTGGTTCAAACAATGGTAAATAAAACTTACACGAAAAATTTAAAAAAAATTACACCAAATCACAGCACTTAACCTTTACAATCAGACAAGACTCTTGTCCTCCTGTATTCATCGACAATCAACCCATACCACAAACAAACGAAATTCATTACTTAGGACATACATTTGATAGAAGAATGACGTGGGGCCCACATGTAAAACAAAAACGTCTCAGTCTAACCAAGAGATTAAAACTTCTGTATCTAATGCTTCATAAACGGTCGAAATTAAAACTCCGACAACGACTGAATACATACACTTACTTAAACCCATTTAAACATACGCCACACAAATATACGGGACTGCAAAAAATACACACCTTAAAAAAATACAAATATTCCAATCAAAATTACTCAGACTAATCACGAAATCACCTTGGTACATTTCAAACCACACACTTCACACTGATTTAGAAGTACCTACAGTAAAGGAACATATACATGACCTTTTTTTTTTTTTTTTTTTTTTTTTTTTTTTAAATTATTTATTGAAATTTACAACTGTATATACAAAAAATAAAATACATCAAGTAAATGTGATGAAATAGATAAAAATGACACGTCACTTGTTTTTAAAGCAACTACCCATTGGTAGCATTTATTAAGGTTCTACATGATAAAGCACTATGTTAGAAGGTCCCGAGGCCATCTTCTTTTCAGGCGTCTCGGAGGGTTATCTGGAATGGAATGAGATGCAAGTTGTGATACTAATGGATTTGAATGGTTGTGAAGTTTGCTGTGAAAGGATTGATATCTGGTTTGAGCTAAGTCAGAAACGTAAGGTACATTAAGATCTTTGTGGATAAGTTTATTTGTGACGAAGTAAGGAGCATTTAGGATTTTTCTAAGGATTTTGGATTGTAAGGATTGGATACGAGATGAATTGGATGGTTTAGTGGAGCCCCAAAGCTCAACTCCGTATGTCCAAATTGGTCTAATTATTGTCATGTAAATGAGTCTTTTGTAATTAATTGGAAGGTTGGAGCGTTTGTCAAGTAAATGTTGAAGTAGTCGATAGCGACGGGCAGTTTCTTGTCGTTTTAGTCTTGTATGTGGATTCCAAGTAAGACGTTTGTCCAGATGGAGTCCTAGGTAGCGAATCTGTTCAACGGGGATTAGCGGAATATCGTTAAAGGATATTGTAGGACAGGAAGTCGTGGGTTTACGACGGAGGGTGAAGGTTATTTGATGGGATTTATTTGGATTTATTTTGATTCTCCATTTTTGACACCATTCTTGAAGTTTTACGATATGGGATTGGAGTGTTTGGGAGGCAATGAAGGGATTATTGTTTACTGATAACACACACGTGTCATCAGCATACGTGGTTAGGATGGTGCTAGGATGCGTCGGGATGTCAGCTGTATACACCGTGTAGAGGATTGGACCTAGGATACTTCCTTGAGGAACACCTGCAGATTGGGTAAAGAGAGAGGAGTAGGAAAAGTTATGATTAACTTTGAAGGTTCTATCACTAAGATAGGAACGGATGATAAGGAAGTATGTAGGAGGTAGGAATTTTCGTAGTTTGTACAGCAGTCCCGGGTGCCAGACTCGGTCAAAAGCTTGTTCTACATCGAGAAAGGCTCCCGTGCAGTACATTCCGCGCTCCAATGCGGAGGAGACAACGTCCACCACACGATGACATTGCTGGATTGTGGAATGTGATGTTCGGAATCCAAACTGGTGGTCTGGGATTATGTGATTGGAATCTAGGATAGGATACAAGCGTTTTTAAGATGAGTTTTTCCAGGATTTTACCCATAATTGGCAAGAGAGAGATAGGACGATATGAGGAAGGGTGTTCCGGTGGCTTTTTGGGCTTGGGTATCATTTTGACTATGGATACTTTCCAAGGATCAGGAAAATATGTTGTTCGGAGTACAGCGTTATATATGAATGTTAGGAGAAGGATGGCTTTCCAAGGAAGGTGTTTTAGGATATAGGATGTGATAAGGTCATGTCCAGGGGCTTTCTTGGTGGGTAATCTTTGGATAATACTTGATATTTCTGAGGGATGGAATGCTTTAGGAGGAGGGGACATTTGAAGTGGGATATTTAATTCTGTTTCAATACTTTCAAGATGATTTGGGTTAAGGATATCAGGATGGGGTTTAAAGGTATTGAAAAGGTGCTGGCCGAAAATTTGAGATTTTTCTTCGTCAGATTTTGACCACGTTTTGGATTCAGTTAGAAGAGGGTGATTACAATTTTTGTATTTCAGGAGTTTTTTTGTGGCCATCCATAAGGATTTGTCAGTCGTGTTAAGGTTTTCAGTATATTTATATAAATTTTGAATTTTGAATTTTTTTTATTTCTGTTTTTAGTTTGTTAGTCAATTTGGTGTAGTTATTTTTGTCTGACGGATATCTGGTTCTATGCCACCTAGCTCTTGCTTTTCGCTTTTTTTCCGTCAATAGGATGCGAAGATGTTGTGGCAAATTACTCTGGAGAGAATTGTATGTTTTTCTTTTTGAGGTGTTATCTTTTATGCTATTGCGTATTATTGTCGTTAGTATTTCTATGGCAGTATCAATGTCTTGTTTTGTTTTAAGTGGAATTTTTAAGTCTATTTTCATTTCCAAATCATATCGAAAACTGTCCCAGTCTACTCGGCCAGTAATCAACGAAGGATGGGTGGGTTTAGGAACAGAAGTTGAATACAGGGAAAGCAGTACCGGACTATGATCAGATGAAAGGTCATTTAGGGATTTTATTGTGAGCTGGGATGAAGATACCTGGGAAGTGATGAATATGTCGAGGATATCGGGTCGTTTTTTGAGGGATGTCGGCCAATATGTAGGGTTCATAGGTGGAATGATGGAATAGGTTTTGGATGTAGAGACTCGGGATAGGATGCTGCCACGGGAGTTGGATGATCGACAACCCCACCGTTGGTGCTTAGCGTTGTAGTCTCCTCCTGCAATGAAGCGAGGTCCCAGAGATTGGAATAAGGATTCAAGATGACTATACGAAAGGGGAATATTTGTTGGGCAATATACAGCTGAGAAAGTTAAATTGTAAGGACTTGTTGATATGATAACCGAGGTTGATTGGATTTCTGCAGTTGGAGTGGAAGGAATAAGGGAATGGGGTAAGGATCTGTGGATAAGGATACAAGAACCAGCATGTGCTGTGTTGTCTGGATGGTCCGACCTACAAGTGATATAGTCCCGTATGTAGAAATGTGATTTGTTTGTGAAGTGGGTCTCCGTCAGTAAGGCAATATCAATGTTTTATTATCGTGAAGAAATATGTCAAGTTCGTCTCGGTGGTTAGTTAGTCCATTCGCATTCCATAGAATGATAGCCAGAGGCTTTGTGCTCATTGTGGAATATGGAAAGGGACTTGATAAAGGACTGTGGTGAGGAGTGAAATGAGAGGTGCGATCGTTTCTTTTAGCTCTGACAGGAAGGACGATAGGATGTTATTGATGTCTGCTGGATTTGTGACAATATTTGATTCGGGGAGCTGTGATGGAGGATTGTATCTAGGAATGCTAGCAGGGATTTGGACCCGTCTTGGGATACAAGGAACAGAGTCAACTTTTAATGGTGTTTGGGTTGGGAGGTTAACTATGGAAGAAGTTTAGATTGGAACTGATTGTTGACTCTGTGGTGGTAGTTTCACATGTAGAGGTAGGTAATATGGAGGAATGTCTTGATTAGGACGTTGAGGAGTAGGTTGAGGTTTGGAAAGTGGAGGCTGTGGTTTGGAGCTTTGAGGCGCCTGATGTGGTGCGTGAGGATCTCCTAAAATATTCGAATATGACGAAGGAACATTTAGATTCCCTCGTTTTCCCTGTTGAGGAGGATGGATAGTGGATGAAGTAGAAGGCTTGGGCTCAGTGGTGAAAAGTTGATCCTTATGTTCATGAAGGGTTTTCGGAGGTCCCACTCTTACTTCTTGAGAGTTGTGAGGTCGATTTTTTGAAATTGTTTGCAAATGTCTCTGCCTTTGATGGTTTTTATGTACGACGCACCCTCTGTAATTTGCTGGGTGGTCTTCACCGCAAAGGACACATTTTGCGGGCGTTTCTCTGGTCTTCAGGCATGTTGCTGTAGCATGTGGTCCAGCACATTTGACACATCTGGCTGGATGGTGACAATATGATTTTGTATGCCCCAGAGTTTGGCATCTGGTGCACTGCACAGTTGTAGGTTTTTGTTTAGGCTGCTCAAATCGGACAACTGAGTATACCAGTCTTGTAATTTTGAATATTTCGATGTTATTGCTGGCTGGTTCTAAGTCTACATAAAATAAAGGTAGGGGAAACTTCTGTGTAGGGTGGAGAACATTCGAGATGTTTCTTACGTTGTGGCCAATCTCTTCAATATCTCTCTTTATTGCTTCTGTAGGAGTGGAATTATGAAGGCCTCTTAAGACAACTCTGTAGGCTTTATCTTCTTTTAACTGATAACAATGGAAGTTATAGTTTTTAGTAGACAAAAAAAGAATGATTTTTTTATAGTTTTCTTTGGTGGTGGTGTTAATTTTTATGTCTTTAACACGTGAGAAACATTGGAAGTTTGTTTGGCCAATAAGATTCGCTATTTCTTGACAAAATGGAAGGTAATCCTTTACATTTGATACAAAAACTGGTGGTGGTGGAGGTTCTGTAAATTCTTTATTTTGCTGAGCTGGCTCGGATGGAACATTCTTCAGGGTTGCAAATTTATTACTGGTTGGGATTGAATAGGTGGATTGTTCTATCTTTGTGCCTGCAGTGGATTTACTGCGAGTTGTAGGAGCTGGTGTTTGTTTTCCCTTTTATTTTTTTTTTTTTTTTTTTTTATTAGGTGAATTCCCGGCAGATCCGGGGGCAGCGTTTCGATGACGTTTTTGTAGCATTCTTTGCGACAAGTATTGAGAGTCTGTCTCGCTAATTTCAGATATCGCGAACTCTTCTTCCGAGTCAGTATTCTCTAACTCCATTTTGTAGTAAAAAAAAAAATGTTAAATAATTAATATTAAATTTATTATTATTTTAACGAACAAAAATTAAAATTAACGAGATAAAAATAAAGAAATATTAACTGAATATGAAGAACTAGCAAAAGTAGTATTTAGCTCAATCTGGAGTGCCGACAAGTAAGAAACTGTTACTCGTGGATAGTCTGTACCCCACATGCACCACTTTTCTCACTTATAATTGTTAATGTAAGCACCGACCTGACAAAATGTGATCACAATATTGTTCACTGTAATGTAAACCGGTTAATAGGTTAATACCATTGAGAAAACAGTTTAAAGTCAGAGCGATAACGGGAATGATCTGCTGTTTCGGCCATGACACTTTAAACCTACATGACCTTTAAATACGATTTCTCGACAGAGTTCATGGACATAACAACATACTCATTAATGACATGGCCACGACTGACATACCTGGAAATACTCTCAGAAGGCTTAAAAGAAGCTGGATGAGAGATTTGCTCAAATAAATCTCTTTAATCCATGCCAGGAGGAGGTACTATTGAGTGCTAGTCTCCCACAAGCGTACAAGGCCTGTAGTATTAAAATTTCATCACATTCTATGATTGTTACCCTAATATCATAATGTGAATCAAAATTTGAAAGAGAGAAAATAAAACTCTTTCCCGCTCCCGCCCTTTAGTTGAGATCCCCGCCGCTTGATCACTCCACTCCCTACATTCTCAACTGTCAAAATTTTACAGTTTCTGTTTACATCTGTCTCTGAAAGTAAGCCTGGCATACTATTTCTTTTATAACACCTTACTCACATCTTTTCCACTTATTACACCCTATTCTTGAATGATTTCTCATCCATTTTTTTTTTTTTTTTTTTTTTAATTATTTCCTTCTTTTATTTATATATATTTAAAAAAGCCTTTGCCTTTCTTCAAATTTAAATGTTATTGCACAGTTCTTGCTAACTTTCACTTTTCTCAAATTTTCCCCTCATTCCTTTCTTTTATCTTTCCACTATGTACATTTATAATTATTTTATTACTTATTCCCCAATATTTATCACTCCTTTACTGCTTTTTACTTCTCCATGTTATACTTTATATATGTACTATTAACTATATAGCCAACTTTTGGTATTAATTTTATTCTATAATTATTGTATTTACTCATCAACTTTACCTCATTGTATTATTAACTTTGTATCAACTCATTTTTTATATTTACCTATTATATTGCAGTATTTACTCATTAACTTTTAACCCTCCAGTGGTCGCGTATGGGTTGATTACTAGAAAGGTCGCGTGGATGACGATAGTCATCCATTAAGTTATCCTCTTTTTAAACAATGCAACCTCTTTTTCAGTCACTTTAATTTTTTGTTATTACATTATATATGATAAAAAATTAATTATACCCTTTAAACATTTTTTTAAATTTTATTAAGCATAGGAAACACAAATGAAATATATACAGGTAAAAACTTAAAAAATGACAATTCTTCAATATTTAAAATTTAAATACATTTTTTACATAATACAATAATATGATCTTAATGCATATTAAATAAGAATACATTATAATATTGTAAAAATAATTTTCTAAAAATATAAATGAACAAACAAAGAAGTCACTCAAGGCATTCATCACAAACATCTCAACAATGATCAAGGCATACCCACTTATAGCATTAAATGCAGGATCTCCTTGTTGTTTCATTTTTTATATTTACCTATTATATTGCAGTATTTACTCATTAACTTTTAATTAACTATCACTATGTTTAATTTCCTTTCAATTTAAATTAATTCAGTAGCCTGTATGCATTATTCTTCATGGCCTTTAGATATTAACTGATTAACTGGTCCTTACTATCTCATTAACACTGTATCTACTCAGTTTTTATGTTTACCAATTATATTGTATAATTTACTCATTAATTTTTCAATTAATTATCACTCATTTTAATTTTAATCTTATTTCAATAGTCTTTATGTATTGTCTTCATGGCATTTGATATTGCCTTTATGTTATGGTCTCTTATATATTTATTCTTTTCATACCATTGTTTTTTATACAATTTAGACATATCTCTTTGTTTGTTTTCTTCTTCTAGCCCTGATGAAGGCTTGCAATTGCTGTGTATCTATTATTACTGCATACTCCAACAATCTACTTTTCTAAAGTATTTATTTTAAATTATATTTATATTTCTATAAACAAATGAATAATGCAGAATCGATAAAACAGTAAGAAAAACTAAAAAAGAACCTACACAACAAAATAAGCAATATGTACTAGTAAAAATAACAATTATAGTTAATTTTTATGAATTATAATAAATAGTAGCTAAATTATAATCCAACCCAGAGTAATAAAGATAATAATATATTCAACTTATACAATTGAAAAATACAAACAAAATGATAATACAACTACTTTTGTGATATAATACAAATAATTCATCAAACTTTTATTTAATAACTTTATGATGTAAAAAGATATTTATACTCCACTAATTTATGTAATTGTGATTTATAGAAATTAGTTTTTTAATCTTCAAGTAATATGTGTTTTGTCCGTTTGTGTTTGTATCTTTTTAGAGTTTTCTTGTTGCAATTGTCTATTTCTTGGATATTTGGGTTTTCAGATATAGTAGTTGATATGAAAAATGAGTTTGTTTGATTGTGGGTAGATTGAGATCAGTGAGCATAGTGGATATTTTTGTGTATCTCGGGTAATTATTTATGATTCTCATGCAAATGTTTTATATAACTTCTTAATAGGTGGATTATATAGGGTGGGAATTCGTATGTAATGAGTTTTTAAATCAGCCCAGAGTGCCAAACAAATGCTTTTTCAGTATCAAGGAGGAGCATACCTGTGTGTCTCGTTTCGTTAAATCCTTTGGTTATGTAGTCTCTCAGTCCTGCCAATTGTGCCACGGTTAAATGTGCTCGAAATCCGAACTGATCATTTTAATCCGGAACATATGTTGTTGTATCCTTGATAGTAGTAGTTTTTCAAATATTTTAGATATTATATTAATTAGACTTATTGACCTGTAATTTTCAACTTCTGATAAGTTTTTGTTTGGTTTCGGAATATAAATTTAACTTTTGCAATTTTCTAGGAAGAGGAGTAGTATTTAAAACCGATAATATTATTGTAAAATTTAGTTTTAAAAAAGATGGATTTTT
This sequence comes from Euschistus heros, assembly GCA_003667255.2. Classification (NCBI taxonomy): domain Eukaryota; kingdom Metazoa; phylum Arthropoda; class Insecta; order Hemiptera; family Pentatomidae; genus Euschistus; species Euschistus heros. Next base: position 4,088,312 of record RCWM02000047.1, read on the forward strand.
TGCTTTTTTTTTTTTTTTTATGCCTATTGCGGATATTGAATCTTGACCAGAACCTGCGGATTTCCTTACTTTTTTGTTTTTTTTAATACTTTACTTGTTTCTTTTTGGGATATGGATGGAAAGATATGAGGTACAGGATTTTGAGGAATTTGTTTACTAAACTAATAACTTACCTGGATGGTGGTTTGATTTGTAATTTGGTGTGAGGGTGCATACAGAACTAAAGTAGTATTTCCATGGTCAGAGTAAATAAATCAGTTATTATTTCTAAGTGGAGGTATGAGCAGGGAGGAGTTTGTAAGGATACGGTGGCTCCGCCATAAACTTTTGTCACAAGGGCGTAGTTTGTTGAGAGTTAGAGACCACTGTTTGTTTCGCCATTTGTTTAGTTCGTTTCTTGTTATTGAATTTATTCTATTGGCTATGGCTTTATGGTTGGGGTTTTTTGACTTTTGGCATTTTTTCATGATATCATTTTTTAAATATACAAGTGCTTTCAGATGTGGTGGTAGTTCTGATGGTTTATATTTGGATGAGGTTTGAGTGATGGCGCTTTTTATTATTCTGTTGTAACTATTTATTTTATCTGTAATATCAGTGAGAAATTTTATTCATGGATTAATACCGATCTAACTGTCTATATGAATTCTAAATTTTCGCCAGTCTGCCTTTGGGAAAATAAATTGGATTGGGGGTTTTGTTATTTTGATATTCTTTTCGATTCTAAAAATCACCAGGTTGAGGTGCGAGTTGAGGGATGGGAGAGATATGAGACGGGATAAGTTGTTTAAGTTACGTGTTAGAGCCAGATCTATTATACTTGGTTTGTAGCGAGATTGCCTAGGTATATACCTGGTGGGTTCGCTTGGGTTATGTATATTAATATTATTTTTAATAACGAAATTTATCAGGGTTTTACCTTTTTTATTATTGTTGTGGCAATTCCATTCCATACTTTTTGAATTTAAATCTCCAAAAATCTAAGATCTTATTCCAATTTTAAACATTTTTATCAGATCGATATACAGAAGTTTATTTGGAGGTACGTTAGTTGCTATTGCATTTATATTTTTATTATCGACCTGAAACTGTATTCCGACTCATTCAATCTGTATTCAAACTTAAGATTTTGAATAGGTCGATATGAGTGGTGGAAATCTGAGCGAACCATTATCATGGCGCCGCCACCTACCCTGTTTCGATCTTTACGGTAGATTTTGTTGTCCGGGTCTGAAAATCGGTTTTAATGTGATAAACGTGTTTTATTTATTGAGATTAAATGTGCCTGGTTATCAAAGAAATTTGATAAAATTGCTTAAATTCAACGTTATTTACTCTTATTGATTGGAGATTCCACATCATTATGTTTATATTTTGTTTCCGGTTACTCATTTTGAACAGATAATAATATATATATAATTATATTTTACATCGAATAAAAAGAACGGTAATGTAAATAAAGGAATTGAGGATAAAAATGATCGAACGAAATGATTTTTTTGAGAATTAGGTAAATACTCACGTGTGTTTACAGACAGGAGGTGATTGAACTTGACGTAGTCTGATTTTATTTCTGTGAGTAGTATGGAGTGATAGTAATATTGATGTGAATTTGTTTTCTGTATGAGTGACAATTTTCAGAATTATAGCTGCTAAAGGTACTTAAAGTATTATTATAAATGATAATGTTATACAATCTAACTTTTAGCTTAACACTGAGACGCTTATGATTTTATTATTTATGTCCATTAATCGAGAAATGAAAGTAAGCCTTCAACCAATATTAGTATTTTAGACATACATACAGTCATCAGTTGATTTTATTTTATTCATTATTTATTTGAATTTTACAATTATTTATAATATAGTCTATATTATAAACTATATTATAAATAATATTATTTATAATATTATTTATAATATAGTCACAAAAATAACAAAAAAACAAATTGAATAAAAGAGAGTCTGAGAAAATGATCAGTAAAATATCATTATTTCAAAAAGGGGCAACTTGGGGCAAATTTTTCCTTCACATTATGTTTACCGTATAGTATCTCTAAACTACCACACAGAGCTCGCGATTTAACTGCGTTCAACATAAAAGGTATGAATTATTTTATTTATGACATTGCATTGAAAAAAATTTGAAATTAAGGGTTCCATAAATTATAAAAGAATAATTTAACATTTTCGAAAAGTTTACCATAATTATACATACCTGCTTGAGAATAATTCATATTAAAATTAAAGTCTGAAATTTAAAAATAAGGACGTTATGAAGCAGTTAACTACACTATGTTTAAGTCAAATAATAGACAAGTTCACTAGGTGACAGATTAATGGTAATAAATGTTTACCTTTTATTTCAGCTCTTCTTTTGATTGGATTATTTTAGTTTATGTATCGAACAATAGAATTAACTTAATTCCAATTCATTTCAACATAGTTTGATTTTGGAGGTTTTGACCTTAAATATTGGTCAGTGGCCCCACTGTGCGTCGTCCAGCTTGCTCTAAGGTAAGAGATGCATGCTCCAAAGCGCTCTCTAACCTTCGCACTACATCAATATTATCCGCATAGGCAAGCATTTGAATGGATTTGGTCAGAACTGTACTGGTCTCCTGTATTCATGAGTCCATAATCACATTATCGAGAGCAAAGTTGAAAAACAGGAAAAAAGTCCATCCCCTTGTCTCAGGCCCCTAGTGGACCTGATTCGGACGTCACCTTGGATCTTAACCTGACTTCTCAACTCAATCATCATCAGCTAAGTGAGGCTTATCAATTCTTGGGGGACATTCATTTCTTCCATACTTTGATACAGTGCTATCATAAGAACTGCTGAAATCTACATAAAGATGATGAGTGATAATATTGTGCTCTCTAGCTCTTTTCATAAGAGTTCTTAGAGAAAATATCTGATCAAATCAGGATCTTCCACTCTTAAACCCACATTGATACATGCCTCTCTCTCTCTCTCTCTCTCTCTCTCTGAGCGTGGGGATGTAATCTTTTATATAATATATTAGAGAGAACCTTTAAGACGCTACTTAGGAGTGTAATGCAACGGTAGTTGTCCCATTTATTCTTCTTCTTTATCCCTCTTTTTTCTTCTATGCAGGCGTTTCTCTTCACTTCTTAATACTTTGTAATAAAAAACAGCCTGACGCGGCCTATGCTTATTTATCATTCGCTTATAGCCCTTGTCTCTTCTTTCTGTTGCCGCCTGACATTTCTGATCAAACCATTCTGATCTTCTTGGTGGCTCCCCTGATCCCAAAATTTCTTCAGCTACCTGCATAATTGTTTTCTTACAATGGCAACGCCATTATCTGAAGCACCGCATTCCGATGCTTTATCCAGACTTCGAACAAACTTTTCCCTATGATCTGGCTCCTGCAGCTTTCGAATATTTATTTTCTTTATACGAGCTCCTCTGTACATTACTTATTTTGGCCCATATTCGGGAATTTGCCAAATAATGATCACTATTCACATTCGCGCCTCTATATGTTCTGACTGCTATAAGCATATAATGCCGTCTTCTAATAATGGTCAATCTGATTACTCCGATTGTTAATCTGGGGAAACCCAAGTGGCCATATTTTTCCAGTTAAACATAGTACTCCCCGACTTTCAACGCATCCAAGATTAAGATACTAATCGTGTCCCGAGATTAGGAAGAGGCAGTGGAGGTAGAGTGTAACGGTGAGGTTCTTGAAGTAGTTGAGATCTTTATTTACTTGGGAACTAACTTGAACGGGCAAGGCGGGATTTGAGGTGCCTGATGTTGAGCATGATGATTTCCTGCTGTTTGGATATGATGATCGATTTCCCTGTTGAGAAAGATTGATGATTGATGACTTTGACAGCTGGAGTTTAGTGGCAAAAAGTCGATCGTCATGTCCTTCATCAAGGATTTTCGAAGCCTCTATTTTGTTTCAAATTCGTGAGAGTTGTATGGTTGATTTTTTGAAGATGCGATCAAATGTCTTTTTTTTTTTTGGAAAGGGAGATTGATAATTCGTATTTTAAAATGACAGGGTGAACTTGGGGGAGGGGTGCAACAAGACCATCCAATCCTATCCAAAGTCCTCCGAACCATAGTTAATGCACCATATTATGGTGCATAATATATTATGGTGCATAAACTAACAAAGACCTTCATAATGACCTAAAAATACCTTTTATTCTTGATCTCATCAAAATCTACACCGTCATTCCAATACATTTCGTAAAAAAAATACATCGTCAGATCACTATTGTTTTCTATTATTAATGTAATATAATTAATTATTCAATTAATAGATACGTAACAGCCAAATACTTTTAACGTAGTACATGTTTTTACGGGGGCTAACTCGTTTTCAAGAGTGTAACCGTCCGTCCCTTAATACTCAATACAACTATTTTATTAGGATTGATGAATTAATTGCCACTTCTATTGGGATTATTTTATTAGAAAACTAGTTTCGAATGCTAAATATTCATCTTCAGTTCTAAAACAAACAAAACGTTTTCAACACATCAGTACTATGTTACATAGATTGTGTACGCTAAAGTTTTTTTAAAAATGTAAGATAAGAAATCAAACATCTATACTCACCTTAGGGGGTCTAAGAGGTAACTGAAAGTTACTGAAAGTCCTCCAGGAAACAGCCTTTCCCATAACACCCTACAATCCTTATTCCAATCCTTTGGGCAGTGCTTCATTGCAGGTGGGGACTATAACGCTAAAGTAACCTCTTAGACCCCCTGAGGCAGAGATGGGAAACCTTTTTAAGGGGAGGGCCGGATGAAATAGAAAAACATCTAGGCGGGCCAAAAAAATTGAACAAAATGTTTTACAAGTGATAAACTTTATTTTTGACTTTATTTCCTTTCCTTCTTCCTCCGTGAACTCCAAGAAACTATCAGACCCTTAATTACCATCCTCACAAGAGCCCTGTCAGATATCACGTCTATCGTTCCTTGATGATCCAAAACTCCTTGGCAGTTCTTTTATGGAACGCAAATGGTTTGCACAATCACAGAAACGAACTAGACATATTCTTACACGACAATAACATTCACGTTGCCCTAATTACCGAAACCCACTTGACGCCTACCTCTTATTTCCACATTAATGGCTACATTACTTACAGAACTGAAGTAATTACTTACAGAATTCAACTCTAGAAGCTAATATAACGCTAGAGGAACTGCAGTTTTGTATCAATCTTTCTAAAAACAACAAATCTCCTGGACCTGATCTTATAATATATGAAAACTTTAAGAATCTCACCCCAGAGTGGGAACACTATATTTTGAATTTATTTAATGCTGTTCTTGATCAAGAAAAATTACCTACCCAGTGGTCTAAATCAAAACTCTACTTACTTTTTAAAAAAGGCAATAGAGGTGATGTTGATAATTACAGAGGTATATCCCTACTTAATACGATGGCTAAATTATTTACCAGCATCATTGCGAGGAGAATAATGCTATGGGCGGACTCTCAGAATCTAATGCCCGAAGAACAAGCAGGATTCAGGAACGGAAGAGGCTGCATTGATCATATCTTCACTCTTTCGGCACTAATCGGAATAACGTTCAAAACTGAAGGAAGATATCTATATGCCACGTTCATTGACCTCAAAAAAGCATTCGATTCAATTAATTACGGACTCCTTTGGCGAAAGCTTATTACCCTAGGAATCGGAGGAAAAATTGTCAAAATTATTAAAATGCTGTACGACAATGCATCAACCCAAATTTCAGTTAATGGACAACTTTCGGATGATATTGACATCACCTTAGGACTTTTACAGGGCGAAAGTCTGAGCCCAACCTTGTTCTTGCTATTTATCTCCGACATAGTACAATTCTTCCATGACAAAGGAGCAGCAGGTGTAAGCATAGATACATTACATGAGGTGACTATGCTCCTATTAGCTGATGATATCATCTTATTGAGTAATAGTTGGCATGGAGCACAGAAGAACATAAAAATATTTCAGGAGTATTGCAGTAACAATTCTCTTACATTAAATGTAAATAAATCCAAAACTCTCGTCTTTCATAAATCTCCAAGGCTTAAACAGCTCAAACCGTTATACTGGCATGATAAGAAATTAGAGTATATAAAAAGGTATACTTATTTGGGAGTTCCCTTCACATCATCCGGAAAATTTAAGCAAGCATGTAAACACTTTACTCAGAAGTCATTAGTTGCATCCGCAAGAGTCATAGACATACAGAAAAAAGGGAAAAGTGACTCTTGGGAAACAAAAAAAGCTTTATTTGACTCAATGGTTTCATTAATATTGCTTTACGCTTCTGAAGTATAGAACCCCAATTATCTTGAGGTAATCGAAGCGGTCCAACTTAAATTTTTAAAGCGCCTATTTGGATGGCCAAGGAATACCCCAAACTATATAGTCCGTCTCGAAACAGGAAGAGAAACATTGGGCATGAAAGTGGTAAAAAAGATGACAAACCTGTGGACCAGGCTCGAGTTTATGCCAGAAGAGCGACTCCCAAAACTCTGTTTTAATAGACTAAAATTACTAGACAAGGATAAGCCTGACATGGACTTTAACTGGGTGTCCCAATTTAGAGTAATAGCCGAACTAAATGCCGTTGCAGAAGAGCTTTCTGTTCACAATACAAACGGACTTCTTCGATACAAAGGCGACATACTGGAAAAAGCACATAACCAATATTTCTCAGCCGACATTCAGAGAACTTTAAATTCAACTAACTACCCTTTATATAGAAGTCTATGCAGTTACAATACTTCCAATCCCGAAAAGTACCTTACATTTAAAGTTCATATAAAGAAATTGAAATGTGTCAGCCAATTAAGAGTTGCTAATTCAGAGCATATCATAATTAATGGAAAAAACACAACTTTTTTGTTCAAGTCACAAGAAATCTGTATATCTTGCAATCAATTTATCAACAATAGTCTACACCACATTCTCCTTCACTGCCCAGCACACAATGAACATAGACAACAATTTATTCAACAGTTCATCTTAGAATCTTCTGATAACCAAAGTATCCAAGCTATACTCAATATTGACAGTGTAGAGAAATTACATAAAGTTTACTATTGCATGATGGGGCTCCAAAATGTGCTAAATCGTTTATCATAGACCATTTTCTATTAAGTGTCTGTTTTCAGTTTATCTTTAAAGTGAAATTTTTGTTAATTTATTTTTATTGTTTCTATCATAACACCAATTTATTCTCCATTCTATTATGTTTTGAAAACCAGAATGTATTAGTGAATCGAATTTTATTTATTTTATTAATTATGAAAAGATATGTACATTAATTGTAATTTATAGCCAAGCTAGGCTCTATTTGTATGGGGAAGCCCCCAAAGACAAATAAAAATATCTATCTATCTATCTATCTATCTATCTATCTACTTACAGAACTGACCACCCCGATAAAATAGTCCACGGTGGTACTTGTATCCATATCCATAGATCGCTAACTCACACTCTGATTCCTTCCTCTCCAACTGAAACCATTCAATCCACCGCACTAATCCTATCCACCTTCCCATTTAACCTTACTCTTTCAGCTGTATATTGTATATGCAGCTGTTTATTGTCCCATAACACCCTACAATCCTTATTCCAGTCCTTTGGGCAGCGCTTCATTGCAGGTGGGGACTATAAAGCTAAACGCCAGCGATGAGGCTGTAGAACATCCAATCCCCGAGGTAGTGTTCTTTCCCGTGTATCATCCTTAAGCAATTACCCTATCCTTTCTCCTAACAACCTACCTACTTGCCTACATCCCTAAAAAAAACGTCCAGATATACTGGACATATTCGTTACCTCTCAAATACCTACTTCCCAAACTACAATAGATTCCCTAGATGACCTTTCCTCTGACCATAGCCCGGTTTTGCTTACATTACATTCTACTCCTATAGTCAAACCTCCTCCTCCATTATTAATAACTGGACGGGTGGACTGGGACAAATTCCGTCCGGCTTTAGAAAACCATATTGACCTCAAAATTCCACTAAAATAATTTTTAGAAAAAAAACAAAACCGACTTCAAGATTAAACCTACATAAACAAACTTGAACTAAAAAATAAAAAATAATATTTTAATTGCTTCGAAACAAGAACCATTAAATGACAATCAACGAAATTATCGATACTTATATACCTATTCACAATTTATGATCAGTTATTTTTAGAGTCGGTGCCAGCCAAGAAGGGTAGTTTAATCTTGCCTTAGCAATAACCTTTCGAATGGCCGGAGTCAGTGGTGTGGCAGTGATGAAACAGTGGGAGCATCTTTACAATTACCATTTCTTTTCAAATTCTGTTTGTTTTGGTTGGCACCGACTCCAAAAATAACTGATCATAAATTGTGTATAGGTATATAAGTGTCGATAATTTGGTTGATTGTCATTTAATGGTTCTTGTTTCGAAGCAATTAAAATATTATTTTTTATTTTTTAGTTCAAGTTTGTTTATGTAGGTTTAATCTTGAAGTCGGTTTTGTTTTTTTTTCTAAAAATTATTTTTATTTTTTACTTTTTAGTGGTGAGTATGTATTTTTGTTTATACAGTGAATTCTCGATCTTCAAGCTTCCCTGAAAAATGGTTTGACTTACTCAAAAAAGACTTATCGAGTTATCATTCCACATACCTTCTTGTGATTGGGAAAATTTAAAATCGGAGTTGAAATCATTACGTATATTTTTCATTAATGGGTATGTGTATGTTGTTTGTACATACATATAAAATCATTGATACAGCAAATTAAATACCCGGTACCAATTTATCATATAACTTTTAACTGAATTGCGCATTTTTTCTGAGGGTGCCTAAAATTAGACTTACCGCCTTCCACCAGTGACGATCTTTTCTTTATTCTTTAGGACGGTTGAAAGAGAACTACGCGGAATCCGGAATTCACTAGCAACAAACGCCCAACCTCTTTCTCCTTTCAGCACTTTGCATAAACCACTCGAGTGAATAACTAATAATAAGTGACTGGTGTAACTATGAACTGAAAAGGCAAACAATGACAGAAAACAGGAAAATAAATTACACATGAAATTCTTTTAATTTGAGTTCGAGTTATAGAGGCGATGACTTCTAATAGCTCGTTTCAAAGCGGTGGTCCAAGAAGTTCTCTCTTTTGAACCCTATTTTCAGTTCTACTTATTTTGGACACAATGTTTCACGTTCTTTGTCTGAAATCGTCCTATTGAGGTGAAATTTTTAAGTGTAATGTACTTCCGACCGCAAATTTTGTACGACTTATTTAAGAATACTGTTTTCAGTCTGATGATGGGACCTTGTTTCCCGAAACATGTCACTTATTGAAGAATTTAGCTTATCGAAATACAACACATCGAGAGTTGACTGTATATGTAAATTATTTTTGTTAATAATTTAGATTTAGTTACCATGGAGATTTTAGATAATCATAGTCATAAATATGTTTTAAATGTAAGGTTATATAACAGTGATTTTTATTAACTGGTTTTTGATTTTTATTAAAAAGTGCTCCGTTGATTTCAAAATATTTTTTATGGGACCACCTCTGAAGTATGCCCGACCGGTCTAAAAAAGAATCATCAAAATTGATTAAGAATTGACGGAGGTTCTCAACTCATCTGTATTTTTTTTAATTTATTTTTTGTATGTTATGCGATTACTCTGTCAATTCTGAATCAATTTTGATGATTCTTTTTTTGATCGGTAGGGCATACTTCAGAGGTTGTTCCATAAAAAATATTTCGAAATCAACGTAGCACTTTTTAAAAAAAAACTAAAAAACAGTTAATAAAATCACTTTTTAACATTTTTTTAGATTTTTCTTAAAAAGTGCTAAGTTGATTTCAAAATATTTTTTATGGGACCACCTCTGAAGTATGCCCTACCGATCTAAAAAGAATCATCAAAATTGATTCAGAATTGACAGAGTAATCGCGTAACATACACACACAAAAAAAAAAAAATACAAACGAGTTGAGAACCTCCTCTTTTTTGAAGTCGGTTGAAAATAGATTAAGACTCTTAGATGGCATGATCTTACCTCAATATATTCGGGTTTTACTCGTAGAAAAACATCGAGCTAGAGCCGAATGGCATAGAACTCATTACCCATCTGATAAAACCAATTATACCAAATTAACAGACAAACTGAAATCAGAACTTAAAAAACTGAAATTTCAAATTTTACAGAAACGAACTGAACAACTATCTGTTTCCGACAAATCATTATGGACCATTACCAAAAGACTTTTAAAATTTAAATCCTTCAATCATCCTCTCCTTACTCCAGCTCAAACCTGGACCAAATCTGATTCAGAAAAATCTGAGGTATTTGGTGAACAGTTACATAATACATTTATACCTCATTCTGATATCCTAAATCCTTACCATGTAGAACGTATTGAAGCAGAGCTGACTATTCCTCTCCAAATGACCCTTCCTCCTAAAGCCTTCCACCCTTCAAATATAATAGCCATAATCCATAGATTGCCCTCCAACAAAGCTCCTGGACATGACCTTATTACCTCAAGAATCCTCAAATGTCTACCAAGGAAAGCAGTATTACTCCTAACTTTTCCGATTCCTAACTAATTTCCCGATTCCTGGAAATTATCAATTATAAAAATGATCCCAAAACCTAAAAAACCACCAGAAAATCCTTCCTCATACAGCCCTATTGCTCTCCTGCCTATCATAGGCAAAATCCTTGAAAAGCTCCTTTTAAAACACCTTTATCCGTTCCCTGATTCCCATCGCATTATTCCAGATTACCAGTTTGGATTTCGTCAATTTCATTCCACTACCCAGCAGTGCCATCGCGTGGTGGATGTTATCTCATCTGCAATGGAGCGCAAGATGTATTGCAGGGGTGACTTTCTTGACGTTGAACAGGCCTTCGACCGGGTTTGGCATCCAGGACTGCTTTATAAACTTCGCCAATTCCTTCCGTCTACATATTTCCTCATCCTGCGTTCCTACCTTTCTGATAGAGTATTTAAAGTTAAACATAATTCTACATACTCATCTATCTTTCCTCTCTTTCCTATTCTACAAGGTAGTAACCTGGGTCCCATTCCGTGTATACAGCTGATATTCCAACTCATCCTAATACTATCCTTACAACCTATGCTGATGATACTAGCGTGTTATCAGTAAATGACGATCCTTTAGCTGCATCCCAGACAATCACTCACATATCACTTCCATTGAAGAATCCCAGCAAATACCCTTTACTCTCCGTCAAAAACCTACCTCATCATGTCCTCTTGTATCATTTAATGGTTCCGCTAAATAATGTGAAACAAATACGATACCTGGGATTTTATCTGGACAAGAGACTTACCTGGAACCCTCATACAAGATTGAAAAGACATGAAGCTGCACGTCGATTTCGACTGCTACAATACTTACTGGACAAACGTTCAAATCTCCCTATTCACTACAAGAAACTCATCTATACGACGATTATCAGACCTATTTGGACTTATGGTATAGAGTTATGGGGATCCACCAAACCATCGAATTCTTCCCGCATCCAATCACTCCAATCCAAAATCCTTCGAAAAATCCTTAATCCTCCTTACTTTGTCATAAATGAATCAATCCACAATGACCTTAATATCCCACATGTCGCCGATTTGGCACGAACCAGATACCTATCCTTTCATAATAAACTTACTTCCCATCCAAATCCATTTGTAGCACAACTTGCTTCCTATTCCATTCCTGGCAATCCTCCGAGGCGTCTGAAAAGAAGATGGCCCCGTGATCTTCTTTTGTAATTATTTCATTAGAGTACTACCAATTGATAGTTCCTCTACCAGTTCTAATCATGCCATTATTTTGTATTGTATACAGCATAAAATTTCAATTAGTAAAAGAGTAAAAAAAAAGGACTTTATCTCATTATACTCAACTTATATAGTACAGCGGTAAAAAACTTCCAAAAAGCTACAGAAATGTATTATTTCTTAGACGAGTATGAAGGCGTATGTGACAAATGAAACTTTGACTGAGCTTCTAAAAGTTGTTCGTAATCTGGTAGAAACTGGGATGTGTTGAATCGCAACAGTGAAGATATATGATGGTCGGTCAATCGGTTCCAGACTTCGCTGTTTTTGTGAAGCTTCATAGTAGAAGTACTATGACCTGTTCACAGATGTAGGAAGATGCAAACATAGCAATTATCTTCTGAGCGTGAGATTCAGGGAAACTTGATTTTGACAAGGCCTATTAGAACTCAACTTTAGAAAAGCTGATAAAAAGTTGCTTCATTTCATTGTTGCATTGCAACTCAATCGGTTCGAGCTGCAATTCTGGTTTAACCGATTCACAATCCACATTAGATGGCATGCTAAAAATGTCCAGGTCCTGTTCAATAAAATTGAAGTCTTGGAATCTTCTTTCAAATTCTTCATGAAGACATACCAGGTTCTTTTCATAGCTCCTAAGTTTTTCTTCCGAAACTGCAATAGATTTTAGTCTTGGAAAATAAGTAAAATATTTTTTTACTATTTGTTTGGAAAATAGCTTCAATTGTATTTTGAACCCTTTGATATGATTCCAAATATCATGGATTAATTGATTTCTTCCCTGTAGTTTAAGGTGTGACTGAAAAGATCAGTAAAAAATGCAAAGTCTGAAAGCCATTCAACATCGTTCAAGTGTTCAGACTCGTCCATTCCTTCTTCTTTCATGAACGAGCTTATTTCATCTTTTAGATCCCAAACTCATTCGAAAACTCGCCCTGCACTGAGCCACCTTACTTCGGTGTAGTAAAGTACATCACAATATTCAGATTCCAAAGAGTCAAAAAACTCTCTAAATTATGTATGATTAAGTGTTCGTGAGCGAATGCCATTAACAAGCTTAATAACAACATCAAGTACATGTTTCATGTCTAGAGCAGATTCACCCAGTGCTTCTTGATGTATGACACAATGAAGAAACACAACTTCGTTTCCAGGATATGATTCCTTAAATAAACCTACAAAGATTTCGGTCCTGTCATATTCGGTGCTCCATCAATAGTAATGTTACAAATACTAGTCTAAGGTACGTTCAAAAACGTGATAGTTTCTTTAAATTCTTTAAAAATATCTGATCCTTTTGTCGTTCCCTTTATTAAACGCATGCCAGCTAATTCTTCAGTAAAACAAAAGTTGTCATCAATACCTCTTATAAATATCAGTAATTGAGCTGTGTCAGTTATGTCCGTACCTTCATCCAGCGCAAAAGAACGTAATTCAAATTTGCTTATCTTTGACTCTAGTTGTGAGATAAAGCGCTTATCCATTACTTCAATTCTAGAAGTATTTGTTTTTCGAGAAAACTTATTGTTTCAAAATCCTTTGTTTTGTCAGGACATAAAATGTAACTTATTTGAAGCATACAATTTTTTACAAATTCACCATCAGTAAATGACTAGTTACTTTTTGCAATATTGTATGCTACAACATAACTGGCTTGTGTAGCTAGCCTTTCAGAACAACTTTGTCTTTTTAAAATATTTTGCTGACCTGGTAGTTTTTTCGTAGAGATTCTGCTTTTTGCTTCCGTTCTTCTTCGTTCATAGTTTCATAACCAGCGTAGTTATGTTTTGTCATGAAGTGTCGAGAGAGATTGAATTCCTTGAATACGGCTACCGCTTTATTGCAAATGAGGCACACAGGTTTATCCGTTATAGGCGTGTAAAAGTAATTCCGAGTCCGCTCATTTTTAAAAACACGACATTCTGAATCAACTTTACTTGTTCTTGACCAAGTGTTTGGTTTCTAAACGTCTGCAGTGCCCCGACCTTGAGAACAGACGGAACAAAAGCGACGGAAGCCCCCGATTCGTTCCGAACTTAGCCGAGCAACACACGCATTGAACTCCAAATACCGATATGCGACATAACTGTAATTACCGTAAGACACAACGAGAAGAAAACAATCATTCTATTCTAGCTTTGTAGAAAATAAATTTTCTCTTATGTATAATTGTGTGTCTGGCCAAATTACCTCCTTTCACAACCATTGCCTCAGAAATAGTACAGCCATACCTAAGTACTGAACCATAGGCCCTTCATGGGTTGTAGTGCTACAGGTTTTTTTTACTTTTATTTTTTTTTTTTATAATTGTGTGTGACCTTGTCGCGGGCCGGATTGACTATCCCGAAGGGGCGCACTTGGCACGCGGGCGGTACTTTGCCCATCACTGCCCTAAGGTGACTACTGATGTTTGCTTTCTTTTCTTACATTTTTAAAAAACTTTAGTGTATATGTGGGATGTGTTAAACAAAATTTTGTATGCTTTAGAACTGAAGATGAATATTTAGCATTCGAAACTAGTTTTCTAATAAAATAATCCCAATAGAAGTGGCAATTAATTCATCAATCCTAATTATATTGATTCTTCTATACCATCATGCGTACCTCAAGTAACTATTTTATTGTTACTAATCAATAAAAAAGTAATATCATTAATTAATATTGATATTATGACACAATTTTTAACAGCCTCATTCAGATATTAGCGTTATTCAGATAACTCGCTCTATGCGATGTTTGGAGGAAGGTCTACATAAAATGGATATAGAAGCGAAAAGAATGGGACTGCATATAAACGAGAAGAATCCCAAAATTATGGTATTGACAAGACTAGATTATGACAAGATTATGATTTGAACCTGATCTTCCACAGCGTTTTTGCTGTACGGAAGGCCACACGCACGAAACCGTTACAAGTTTCCAATATTCAGGCGCTTGGATAAACAAACACTTCGATGAAGATGAGGAAATTAAAAGTCGGATTATATCAGCCAACAGAGCCTTCCTATCTGAACAAAGCATTATGAAGAGTAGACTCACTAGCCGCACAACTAAGATACGCCTGCGAAACATGGGCTATCAACAAGCCAGTAGCCACGAAACTGGACTGTTTCGAAAGGAAAGTACTGAGACGTATATTTGGTCCGATAAAGTATAACGGTATATGGCAGTGAAGGAAGAACCGGGAACTCTACGGTTCATATGGTGACTTGCCATTTACGGTATTCATTAAAGTTCGACGGCTCAAACGGATGCGGCATGTCTACCGGATGGATGAGAGCAGAACATGCCGATAATTGTTCTGGAATAGACTGGATGGAGTGACACATCGTGGAAGACCGGATAGAAGATTGTTCGATGGCGTCTCCGTGGACCTAAAACTATCTAAGATATATCTATAAGATCTATAATTTACAGACGAGCAGCTGATCGGGATTGGAGGAAGGCTGTAAAGCAGGTCAAGGACAGCTTCATGCGTCTGTCGCGCCAAAAAAGAAGAAGAAGATGGTTATTATTAAATGAGTGTGCGTAGTAATGTAAAAATATACCTATTCAAAAAACGTACTTTTATTCTTGATTTTATTCTTGATCTAATCTGAGATAATCCGGGGGACTGGGGGCTTTCACCTGGAGGCTTAACACAACGCATGTATCATGATAACCACAAATCGAAGGCGGCACTTTTTCATTAGAACTTATTCACATAAATGGTTTACAATGACTGTTATAAAAAACGTTTATTCAAAAGAGATTGATTATAAAAGTTCTAAAATAACAGTTAAATAAAAGGTCTAGACTATTAAAGTAAAAATCCTACCATCACTTGTTGGTCTACATTTTGATATCAATGTTAAACTTTTACTTTTATCAATAAAGATAAACTTTTTTTTTCGATCCCTGTCATTAAGACTGTTAACAATGATAGTTACAGTTTTTAGTAAACAAAAAAATGAACCAGTTTTGTATAGTTGGCTTTATTATCGGTGTTAATTTTTATGTATCTTAAAACATTTAAGTTTTATTTGTCGTATAAGATTCGCTAATTCTTGACAGAGCGGCAAGGAGTTTTATACATCTGAGACCAAAGCTGGTGGTGTTAGAGGTTCAGAAAATTCTATTTACGGTCTGAAAAAAATTAAGGAATGATGGATAAGCAAGTGACAAGTGTTGAAAGGAAAATTCTGCCGATAGCCGATGGAAGGACCAGGAAAGACCATGTCAATAAAGAATCGATAAGAAGGGGGCTGGCTGGAAGTGATAGTGATAAAGACTTCGATCAAAAACCTTATTGTTGATGCTTAAACTGTAATTAGCTTCTAATGTGCTTCTAAGTCTTTTATTTTACTTTCTTCCTGATAACATTGAATATTTTTCAAAGTCCGTTGTTTCCAACTACCTTCGTTCATCTTTCTGCCAGTGATTGCACTGGCAGTCACTCCTTCGATTTTGAGGTAAGAACTCTTCGCTTTCACTTTTTACGTTCTTATAATTATCAAAGAACTGGTATTTTTTAAAATAAGCCATTGATCTAAACAAACCACAATCTGAGTGTAATGTTTGGGCTATTCGCAGGAAGAGGCGAAACGTTTACTATTGGCAGTTCTAGATAATATTCCTCTAAGATAATAAAGCAATCTCTCTCTCTCTCCTCTCTCTTTCTCTCTCTCTCTCTCTCTCTCTCTCTCTCTCTCTCTCTCTCTCTCTCTCTCTCTCTCTCTCTCTCTCTCTCTCTCTCTCTCTCTCTCTCTCTCTCTCTCTCTCTCTCTCTCTCTCTCTCTCTCTCTCTCTCTCTCTCTCTCTCTCTCTCTCTCTCTCTCTCTCTCTCTCTCTCTCTCTCTCTCTCTCTCTCACACACACCCTTAAACCACCGAAAAAGCGGAGGTTGAAGGGTTTTCGTTGACTGTTCTCAATGACAATGGATCAATTGGGAGGGAGTAGGATATCCCCTTGGCAGCGGTTTATCTTTCAATTGTTGCCATCCTCTTTAAACCATCACGTCTAATCGCCGATGTTCATCGGGCTCCTAGCATTGAACTTTTTTTCTAAACTTCATGTTGTTAAACTTGTTTAAGTTGCCAAATTAAATACATAAAAAAAAAAAAAAAAAATCATTTGCCTACAGGGTTAGGGTTAGGGTTTGTGTTAAGGCGTTTAACTGCAAGGTTTTTTTTACGCCATTTCGTTATTGTTTGTTATTCAGATAGTTTTTGTTCACTGTATTTTGTTCCTACAGTATTTGTCTATTTATTAGTATATGTTGGATGCAATGATCTATAGATTTGTACATTAGAATTATTTAGCTTAAATTGATCTTTTTTTTTTTTTTTTTTTTTTTTTTTTTTTTTTTTTTTTTTTTTTTTTTTTTTTTTTTTTTTTTTTTTTTTTTTTTTTTTTTTTTTTTTTTAATAGTAAAATAAATATTTCCTCCTAATTAGTTTTACATATATACATCGAGAAACCTTCATAAAGTAAAGTATAGACTTAAATTATTACATTGTTATATATTGATTATTACTAATAAATTCGAATTTGGTGATCTGAAATCAAAATTTTCTTTAGGTAAATTATAGAAATATAGTTATAATGTTTTCAGTAGCTTGGATTCCTTCAAGAACTTTAGTAATCTACCTATTGTATCTTCGCAGTCATTTAGCGTTTCTTTCAGAGATTTTTCGAGGTTGTATTTCAACATAAGCTTATCATAGTCCGGGCATTCTTCTATAATGTGTTTTATTGTGACGGGTGTTTGGCATCTATTGCATATAGGTTCTGGGTCTTTTGTAATTAGATGGATATGAATGCCCAATCCTTACTCTGGTAAGAGCCGTTTTTTCTCTTCGAGTTGATCTCACTGAGGTCTTCCAGATGTTTGTATTTGGTTTTATTTCTTGTAGTTTGTTATTGTTAACATTGTCCAACATACTTTGCCATTCAGCTTTGGTATCCATGTGTAACTATTTTTTAATATCAGTTTTAATGCAAATGGGAACAATGTCTTTATTGCTGAGTGCGGGCTTCCTTTGCAAGTTTATCAGCTGCTTCATTGTATTCGATGCCAACATGCGATGGTGTCCAGAGCAATTTAACATCTTTTTGTAATTATTTTAGCATATCTAAGTATTCATGAATTTTTAGTACTAACGGGTGATCGCTGTACAACTCTATTAGACTTTGTAGTGCAGAGAGAGAATCACTGCATATTATGTGCTTGTCTCCCTCTTTTGTCATTATATTGTGGAGGGCATATTTTATGGCGGCGAGTTCTGCTGTGAATATACTGCAATGAGGTGGTAGTTTATATTTGAATGCTTCTTCAGGTGTGACAACAGCCGACCCTATATTATCATTCATTTTGGAGCCGTCTGTGTAGATGAATAATGCATTCTTATTTTTATTTAATATTTCTTGAAATTTATGGTTTATTTCATACGGTGGTGTGGTTTTCTTTCTGTACTTTTTTAGTGCTATGTTAATACAGGGAACTGCATATGTCCAAGGTGGGGTGAGGGTATCTTGGGTTTGTATACTTTTTTGTTCTATTTCTTCTGAAGGTCTTCTGTATCTTATTGTTAGAGGGGCTGGTTTTGTTGGGTTATTGCTGTAAATTTGTTGATATTTCGGTCTAAATATGTATTTAAATGCTGGGTTTGTTGGTTGTGTCGCTATGGCTGCTATGTAGTTCATTGCTAGTTGATGTCTCCGGAAGGTGAGTGGTCGCATTTTAGATTCAGCACATAAGCTAAGAATTGGGCTCGTCCTGAAGGCTCCCGTTGCTATCCTTATTCCACTATGGTGCACAGAGTCAATCTGTGTTAGCAGGCTATTGCTGGCATAATCTAGTTTTGATCGTATTAAGCATTGGTATATTTGGAGTAGCCTCGATCTGTCCGCTCCCCAGCTAGTGCCTGCCAACACATTCATAACATTTAAACGTTGTAGGCAGCTATGTTTTAGGTTCCTGGTGTGGTGTTTCCATGTGAGTCTTGAGTCAACTATTAATCCTAAGAAGGTGCAGTGGTCATGGAAGCTTAACTCTCTATTGTATAATGTAATTTTCGGGGGAGTGCTTGGTTGTTTTTTCCGGGAAAAGAGAACACACTTAGTCTTTTCTATTGAGAAATTGAAACCGGTATTTTGTGGCCAGGTTTGTAGTTTGTTCAGAATTGACTGTAAGGTGGCTTTTGTTCTGTCAGTATATTGAATGAGGATGGCAAGGTCATCTACAAAAAGGCTTGGTTTGAGGGATCGATGAGTGATTGCGTCTTGTATAGAGTTAATTGCAATTAGAAACAGTGTTCCACTTAGGACACTTCCTTGAGGAATTCCATTCTCTACAAGTGTTTTTTTGGAAAGATAATCTGCGATTCGCACTTGTATAGATCTTTTACTCAGAAAATTTTGGATGAAACGTGGTAGGGCTCCTCTGAACCCCCAGTCATATAGTTGTTTTAATATGGATGGTCGCCAGACTGTATCAAAGGCTTTTTCAATGTCAATGAAAATGCCTAGGCATTCGCGTTTACTGATGAAGGTGTTCAGTATCTCGGCTTTTAGTGATACGAGAAGGTAAACAGTCGATCTTCCTTTCCTTTGTCCACATTGAAAGTCAGTCAGTAGCCTGTTCTTCTCAAGATACTATAGAAGGCGCTTGCTTATGATTTTTTCTATTAACTTGCATAAGCAACTCGTTAGAGATACAGAGCGGTAATATTCTTCTCTCAATTTGTTTTTTCCTGGTTTTAGGATTGGGATGACTATGGACTCTTGCCATTTTTCTGGGAGTTCACCTTCCAACCATATTTTGTTGTACAATTTTAGGAGGTGTTTTATTTGGTCTGCTGGGATATTTTTGATCATTGAATTATGGATGCTGTCTGGGCCAGCAGCGGACATTCTTAGGGAAGATATCGCCGTGTTAAGTTCCCATTCGGTTATTGGTAAGTTATATGCTTGATTGTTATTATTTGAATTAATTTCAAAATGGATTGGTTGTTGTTCGCTGATTTTTTGTCGGAACTGCAGATTATAATGGGTTGAAGATGATGTTTCTGCGTAGTATTCAGCAAATCTTTCAGCTAATACTGAAGGGTTATATATGATATTCCCTTCTATTTCGAGGGTCGGTTGCTCGTTTGAGTATTTCCCTCTAATGGCATTGATCTTCCTCCATACTGTACGAATTGGTGTGCTGGTGTTAATATTAGTAACAAAGTTGTTCCATGATTGTTTTTTCTTGTTTCTGATAAGGTTTCTTGACTGGGCTTTTAATTTTTTAAAGTTTTTAAAATTTACTGTGGACGGTGATTTTCGAAATTTATTTAAAGCACGGTTTCTTTTTTTAATGATTTCTTTACAATCGTTATCAAACATTGTGCTGCTTCTAATATTTCCTGAGTGATATAGCTATTGATTTGATTGATATTTCCATTAACATGGTCTAGATTTATTTTGTTTTGAAAGAGGTCCCATTGTGCTCTATTGACATCCCAGAGCCAATGTCTTTTCCCGGTGGTGTGTCTTCCAATCATTTTCGCTAGGATTGGGAAGTGGTCTGAATTGTGGGGGGTCATTTATTACCTTCTATTCGAGTAAACCGAATAATGTTGGTGTAAACAGGGTTATATCTATTGCTGTGAGTGATCCATTTTTAGGGCATAGGTGTGTCATCGATCCTGTGTTAAGCAACAAGTCGAAATTATCTTGGATTCGTTTAATTATGTTTCCTCGTGAGTTGTTCGTTTTGTTTCCCCAGCTTTTGTGAAATGCGTTTACATCTCCAAGGATTATAAAAGGTTGTGGGAGCTTATTGATGAGGTTCGTTAATTCATTAATAGGTTCGGTGGGTGGTAGATAGAAGTTGCAGATATTTATTTTTATGTTCGTGTTAACTGCTGTGGTAATTGCTTGAATGGGAGTATCTATTTTTATTTTCTTTGCGACTAAGTTGTTGTGTATTGCCGTTAAGCCTCCGCCACAGGCTCGGTTATCTCTTATTTTATCGGTTCTAAAAATTTGAAAATTCTTGATTTTAAATTTTCTATGCGGTTTTAGATGTGTTTCTTGAAGGCAAACTATTCCAGGTTGATGTTCTGTTATGAGTAGCTTTAATTCTTCATATTGTGAGGTTGTGCCGTTAAGGTTCCATTGGATAATATTCGTGTAGTTGGATTTGGAGAAGATAATTGTACATTATATTTTTTTTTCTACTACCCATGTAGTTATATATTTTTAGGAATTTAGTGTATCTTGGCATACAATGATAAATAAAAAATAAGAAAATAATGAATAATAAATAATAAATAAAAAATAAAAAATAAAAATAATAGGTTGTATATTTTATATCATTAATCCTTATGCATTTATTATTCTGTTTCATTTTATTTATCCAGTAGTGTATTTTTAATTTTAATGTCAATGTCAATATCATTGTCAGTTTTAACACTGTTATATTAAAATTTATTATTTTCTGTCTTGTAAATTTCCTATATGGACTAATAATTCTTATTACGATATTTTTATAAGTTTTTAGAGATATAAATGCATTTGGACCATAATTACTTAACATAATATGAGTATATATATCATTATTTATTTTTATGACATAGGGTAATATATTTATAGATCTATTGCATTGGTGAATGAATCTATTATATATGTGTTTATATTTTGTGTATGTAACAAGTTGGAGTGGGCTATACAATGAATTAGTGACTTGTTTATTTTCGTTATGATAGCTAGCGGGCTTGTTATTGTTTGTGGTTAGAAGGAAACTATTCGGACTAGGATATTTTTAATTAGAAAATTTTATGATTTTAATTGGAATCATTAATTTAATTTCTTTAATTCATTTATTTTTATTTTCCTCAGATCGTTATTCTTATTTTCTCTACTTGACAGTAATTTTTTATCTTGGGTGCATATGGCTTTTAGTTAGTTATTATTTTTAGTCCTTTTTGTTTTCTGAGTAAACTATTACTGATTCGTGGGGTGGTATTTGAAAATGTCATGTTATAAAGTGAGGGTAAAATGCAAAAGAAAAAGTCATATAAGGATAATTTAATAAATAAAATAATTAAAAATATTAGGATATATTAATAGCATTGTGGTTTTAGGATAATGATAATATTAATTTAATTATCATGAAGTTCAATATAAATTTAAATTATAGATAGATATTAGTTTTAATACTAATTACTATCCATTTTTTCTTTGCTCGGATTTCGGCATTTCTTGGTTCGAGACTTACTCCTTGATTTCCTTTCTCTAACTATAGTCCACCCGCCCTGTGGGTCATCTTGGTGACCGTTGGGGGGAGGGGGAGAGGTCATTTTGTTAGATTTTTCTTTTTCCGAAGGTGATACCTTCGGTTCGATGGGGGTTTCCGGAATTTTTGCATAATTTTTCCCGGAAGGGTTAAAAGGAGTTAAGGGGGGAAGTGGGTTGGGTACCCGGGATGTGGAAGGGGACGGGTGTAGGATGGGTTGAGGGAGGGTAGTGGGAGGTGGGAGTGTGGAGGGGGAAACTCGGATATCATTCATATTCGAGTGTCCAATAGGTGAAGATTTGTGGTTAGTAACTGGCTCTAACGGTTTTTTAAAAATAGAATGATCATCTCTTGAATCGTCTGTTTGTACACTAACTGATACTTTGTTTTTTACAATACTAGAAAAACTCACATGCATTGTTATGGGGTGTAATAATTCATTTTTTTTTTTTTTTTTTTTTTTTTTTTTTTGCTGCTAGATATGTAATTTTTTCACCATCTTGGATGCTTTTAATTTCCTTTTCTTTTAAAAAAATATGGCAATTTTTCGAAAAAGAGTCGTGTCGGCCCTGACAGTTAACACACTTTATGGCACTGTTACATTCAACTCCTTCATGTTTAAGTTTACCACAGTATCTGCACAGTGGCTCTTTTTTACAAAATGTTTTTGTATGACCAAACTTAAGACATACATAACAACGCGTTGGGTTTGAAATAAATTGTTTAACAGTGATATTGTAGAAGCCTAATTTTATTTCTGTGGGAACAGTAGGGTTATTGAATGTTATGAGATAATTATGACTGTTATGTTTTTCGTTATTTTTGAAATATGTCAGTCTTTTTACATCTTCTACGTTTTGTGATTTTAATTCTTCTTTTATTTCGTTAATGGAACAACAATTGAGATCTGGGAACCATATAATTCCTTTACTTTGATTTAGTTTACCATGCGGTTCTACTTTAAAAGGAAAGTTCTTGAGTAGGTTTTCGCATTTTAGTAATTTGTTCCATTGATTTTCCGAAATAACTTCAACTAGAAGAGTACCGTCTCTTAACTTTTTTGCGGTTTTTACATCACCAATTAAATTTTTTAAGCTTTTATATATTAAAAATGCCGATACTTTTTGGAAGTCGAATGGATTTCCATCATAATCACAACCGATTCTTTTTATAATTAAGAATCGTATGTAATCATTTTGCTTATTTTCATTATTTAATGGGAAAGGTTCTTTAAATTTTGCTTTTTTCCGCTTTGCGGGCGGGGATTCAGCCATGGTTTTTACTTAAAACAAACAAGTATTTAAAAAAGAGAATGGAAAAAAAAAAAGCCCTTAAAAAAAAAAAAAAAAAAAAAAAAAAAAAAAAAAAAAAAAAAAAAAAAAAAAAAAAAAAAAAAAAAAAAAAAAAAAAAAAAAAAAAAAAAAAAAAAAAAAAAAAAAAAAAAAAAAAAAAAAAAAAAAAAAAAAAAATTGAATATATTTAATAAAAGGAAAATGCTACTTATCGCTAGTTGTAGATACTTAATCCCCAGGAGCTCACTAAATATACGTCCTCAGAGCACCAAGTATCAACACTAACTCCTCATTTGCCTACAGAAGTTCGTGTTTAGATGTGTTGGAGTGAAGATTTATATGTCGTGGGTTGGAATCCCACCTGGGTGGGTTAAAATTTATTTCGTGGTGGACCCACAAAATGAATCTTGGCCTTCCTACTCTTGCTAGAATAGGTTGGTGACCTGTAGAATAACCCGCTCTTCCTACCCTAGTTGGAGTACATAAGGATGCTGAACCCTAATAAACAACAATGTGAATATTTCCTTCTCTAGTCTTATAGCAACAAATAAAATGATATTTTAGTTTCCAAACTGATGAAACGAGTGAAATGATTTGATGTCACAAATCTGTTCACTAGTATCCCACCGTCAGATACTATTGAAGTTTTAGAGGAACTCTTCTTCCTGCCCTATCTACAGTCATTAGAAAAATCAGATTTTTACAATTTAATGACAGTTTGCATAAAATATAATTACTTCTAATTTGACAATAAATTCCATGTACGGAAAGAAGGCTTACCTAGGAGATCCACCCTTTCACCCCTTCTAGCAGTTCATTTATGGACAAAGTAGAACTAAAAATCTTACACTCAAAAAATTAGTATATTTAGTAATGTTTTTTTGTTTTTTTTTTATTCAAATACTATCCAAAAACAACATACCTGTTACCCTCGTATTGAGTACTGCCGTAGACTAGTATTTTTAACTTGTCATCTCTACCTGTTAGCGGATACTCGTTTATCTAAACCAGTCTTTTTACTTCCACTCTCGTACGAGTGTTTTCTGGTAAAAATTGTGTTCCCGGTCTTCATTGTATTAGACACTCTTACATTCTATTTTATTTTATTATTGGCAATTTTAATAATCATTAAAATACACTCAAATATGAAATCTATACATAAGCTCTATACTGCTCGGGTGCCTTTCTGGACATTGCTCAAGCTTTTGACCGGGTTTGGCACACCGGACTGCTTTTTAAACTTAAGAACCTACTACCACAAACCCTCTACCTCATCCTTCATTCCTATCTTACAAATCGCTCCTTCCGAGTCCGATGCGGCTCTGAATTTTCCGACTGCTATCCTATCCGAGCTGGAGTTCCTCAAGGCAGCGTTTTGGGTCCTGTCCTTTACATCCTCTTCACAGCTGACGTTCCTACCACTCCTGGCACGTTCCTTGCAACCTTCGCTGATGATACAGCGATACTATCATCATATAATGATCCCAAAATAGCCTCTTCTAACCTATAAAATCACCTCTCAAAGATTGAACTATGGTGCAACAGATGGAGAATAAAAGTCAATGAATCCAAATGCACCCACGTGACTTTTACTTTACTTCGTAGTTCCTGCCCAACTCTTCTATTCAATAAGATCCCATTACCCAGATCTGATACAGTGCGATATCTTGGTTTCATCTTGGACAAAAGACTCACTTGGAACCCACATACTAGACTTAAAAGACAAGAACTTAACAGAAGATTCGGCCAACTATACCCCATACTATGCAAAACTTCAAAACTTACAATAGACAACAAGCTTTTAATTTACAAGACAATCCTAAAGCCTATCTGGACCTACGGACTAGAAATTTGGGGAACAGCAAAACACTCGAACATCAAACGTATCCAATCCTTTAATCCAAATTCCTGAGAACCATAACCAACGCCCCATATTATGTCTCAAACAAAACCTTACATAACGATCTTAATATACCTTTTGTCCTAGAATCCATACCTGTCATATTTTCAAAATTTCATCAAAAACTTACGCATCATCCTAATCCATTAGTACAATCCCTATCCAGCTCCACTCACCCCTATAACCCTCCTCGCAGGTTAAAAAGGCAGTGGCCTCGTGATCTATCATAAAGTTCGACATGGAGTACTGTCAATGGCCAGCTTCTCCACTCATGCTCTGAGTGACTGTAGTTTAGCGCTCTCACTCAGCCTCCACTGGTGTTATCTTATACTAGTGACGCAGCTGAGAGAGAAGCGCTGGAATCTCTTGGGGCCTGACTTGTTCCTCCATAAGTGGAGGTGCAAGGCAGGTCGGGGGGATCCCTCAGATGTGTATATATTGTAAATAAAGTATGAATGTATTTTTAAGATTTAATTTAATTTTAATTTTTAAATTTTTTTTTTATCTTTTTTTATTATTATTATTTTTTTTTATAATTATTATTTTTTTTTATTATTATTTTTTTAAAATTTATTTATTTTTATTTTCATTTTTATTTCACTTTATGTATTGTATAGTTTGAGGTACTTTGTTTATTTATTTATTTTTTTTTATTTATTTTTTTTTTGTAGTACATATTGTGTGATTCTGTACTTATTTTTTATTTATTATTCAATTTTATTTATTGTTCACTTTCTTTGTTTTTATTTCATATTGTACATATTGTGTGAATGGATCCATTGAACCATCCATATTACTTATTGCCCACATTGAGGCAGATTGTAATACTTTCCTTAAATAAAAAATATAATATAATAATACATAAGCAATGATATTATTATATTATTACAGTATTGAAAAGAAAAATAATCAACTTGAGTTGTAATAAATTGCTAACTTTAACAGTATTAAATCTATAAAACAGCTACTCTCGCAACTTCTTTAGATTCTTGAATTGCTCTTATTTTTATATATAATAAATAAATAAAACTTACAGTTTATATCACGTCGTATGCCCCCAATGTTCTGTTAGTTTAAATTAACACACATAAATTTATCTCCTTATTAAGAAAATAGATATACTGGAAACAGAAAGTAATTACACTATGATTGTTAACCAAACACGTACTACATATATGGGTAACCTCCTCATGTGCTAATCCAATTACCATATGTTCTCCTAAAAAAAGCTTATTTACTCGCAAACTATAATATATAGAGAAAAACAGAATTGTAGAGAAGTTGTAGATATTTTAATTTTACATACATGAAGATAATTATTAGGATAATGAAATGAAGATAATAATCGAAGGAATGAATGTTTCGGTAAAATTACAAAGCATATGCTTTATATTATATTATATTATATTATATGGGATACTATAACTCCGAAAGTATTTGTCCGATTCAAAATGTTTTTTTTTAATCTGAAAGGTGGTTAAATTTACAATTAGATCCTATGTATGAAATTTTTATTTAAATTCTTGAAATACACCAGCTATCTCGCATGAAAATCACTTACTTTTGTAAAATACATAATTTTTTGGCACATTATTCGCTATAACTCCATAAACATTTAACCGATCCAAAATTTAATATTTTTATCTAAAAGCTGGTTAAATTTACTATTAGATCTTATATATGTAACTTATAATTAACACCGTGAAATACCCACACTAGTCTACTGAACATGTCATAACTTACATATTTTTCCAAAACGAACACATTTAGCGTGCTAGCTTGGGTGGTTTACAGGATTTAATATAATTTACATATATAGCATCTGATAGCGAATTTAATCATCTTTGAGATATTTGAGGAGTTAGAGCGACAAATGTGCCAATAAACACTTGGATTTTACAACAGTACGTTTTTATTAGCGGGCTGGCAAGTACATTTTACGGGGTTTGATTAAAACTTCATTTATAGATTCTTATAGTAAATTTAATCAGCTTTAAGATGAAAAGAAGCAATGTTGTATCGGACAAATAGTTTCAGAGTTATAGCCAAAAGAGTATGACAAACGTGTTTTCGCGGAGCTGTGGGACTGACGGCAAGTTGGTCAATTTCTCCATTTTCCCCAATAACGAAATTTCGCGAAAAATGGTCTGATTTTGGATTTTTTTTTCACTATGTAGGTACTAGTTCCAGCTACAATTAATATTTGGAGACTTTATTCGAAAAAAGCTTCGTTATCGTGTTATAGATAAAAAAAAGCAAAAATAACGGTTTTTTGGGCGTTTTTTTGCGATTTTGAATATGATGCCGATGGTTGCTGTGATAGCAAACTTCAGATTTGGATTCAGCACCCCAAAAAACATAAAGATCCGTTGGGAATAAAAGTTCCGCAGTTTTTTCTTGAAAACGGCCCTTTTAGATCCTTATTTCACTGGACCACAATAAAACCAGATAAAAAAAAGGCGAGTAAAGGATCTTGTAGCGCCGCTCGCTATTGTTTATATGATCGTATTATTAGTTCATCGTTCCTTTATTATTATTCTCTGTCTGTCATTATTATTACTTGTAAGAAGTATTATTTGTTAATTTCTGTTGTGATAAATTTTGTAGCAAGTGTGTTAACACTGATGCCTGGCAACAATGAGTGCCGTATGAACCTATTATTACTGTCCTAGTTCTATTTAATCTAATATGGATGTTTTGTTTTTATTTATGTTCTATGTGTTCTTTTTGTAATAAAAACTGTGAAAAAAATATTAAAAATTTACAACAGAAAAAGTCTGTAGCGAATAGTCACTGATCTAGGTAGGTGCCTACTGTTGAAATAAAAAAAATATTAGAAAAATTACTTTAATTCCAAAAAAAAAAAAAAAAAAAATTTACTAGTTATCTTCTTCATTAACTCAAACACATCCTAATGTAGCTCAAAACGCAGCATTTACGATAGTATTAAAAACTTGCACCAAAAAGTTCATTTTATATCCATAAGAAAAAAGAAATTGCTTTTTTTACAATTATCTTGCCATAACTTTTTATACGTGTATTTCCGGATCCATGTTTATAGGAAATGTTTTGTTTAGCTTGTAATTTTCTATAAGATTTTGAGGGTTTGCGAATTTTGTCCACCCTCACTCTATATTCGAAGCACAGTGCTGCAACTTAAAATCATTAAATATTCTAATGTTTCAAAATAATATCCTTAAGGACAACAATGGCGAAATATCCTTCCGCCATCTTAAAATCGTTAAATCTTGAATTATTTTAAAACAGTATCCTTAAGGCAACAATGGCGGAATATCCTTCGGATAACTTTAAGGACGAAAACTAATATATACATGTGTGTGTGTGTGTGTGTGTGTGTGTGTGTGTGTGTGTGTGTGTGTGTGTGTGTGTGTGTGTGTGTGTGTGTGTGTGTGTGTGTGTGTGTGTGTGTGTGTGTGTGTGTGAGTGTGTGTGTGGCCTAAAGTTGTCCTTCCGCCATGTTAAACAGCATCCTTAATGACGAAAACTAATTCCAATTGTGGAAGCAGAGTGGCCTAGGATGTCTTGCGACCACAAAAAATCGTCAGATCCTGGCATATCTTAAAAACAGTATCCTTATAGCAGTTTTGAGAAATACAACTTGAGCCTGGTTGAGAAATGCCGATTTGAGAAGGACCAGGTTCAGAACAATTATCTTTATCTTATCAAGCTAAAGGAAGAGTAGTTGGGGAGAAGCTACTGGTGAAGCAAGGATGGTGGGTACATCCAAGTGGCCTTTCGTGTCATCACCAGAGAACATAAGTCTTTTAACCTCCTCAACTTCCTTTCCACAGCAGGCTAATAGTCCCGAAACCCAAACTTGTAAGGGTACACTCTGCAGCCACCATGAGTTTACAGAAAGTACCATATATAAAGCTTCCCACATGCCAGTATCGTATTTTTGTTTGTTTACTACAATAAAGAACTTAATTTATGGTCAATTTGTGCGGTTTAGGCATCTAACGTATTTTTTAATTTAGCTTATCACCATATATCATAAGACAATAAATCTATTATTATTTGCCCAGTAAAATTATATGAGTACTTTTATTTTACCCCTTTGCAGTACCGATACAGGGCAAACTACTTAGAAAATAATTGTTATCGTTCATCTAACATCTAATAAGAAGCAATGTACTAAGTTTCATTAAGATCCGTAATCTTAGTTCAAAGAATTTCCTATACGTGAGAAATCGCGTTTTTCGCGAATTACACGCGATCCAGACCGAATTTTTATTTTTTCTTCCTTTCTTAGTGAGCACCTACAGCCCTAGAGGAAGCCACATACGAAATATCATTCCAATACGTTCGGAGGTTTTTGAGATTTCGTGCTAAATGAGTGAGTGGTATTTGACAATTACGAGTATATAGTAGATTGCAAATTGTTCTGTAAAAGGTTTAGTTTATTAGTATTTATTACATATATGTTTTTTTTTCATTTAATTCATTATAATTAGTTTAAATTGTAAATTTTATTTAAATGTACAATGGACCTTGATAATTCATTCGGAGCAAAATCAAAAGATGAAACTCCAATGTAAGAAATAAGTGACACAGACTCACAATACCTGAGCGCCGACAACTTCAAAAACGTCCGCTCAAAAAACGCTGAGACCTCCCCAAATAAAAAAGCAACAAAAAATATAAAGTAAAGAAAATTATTGGTGGTGAGCCAGCAACAACTCCCAGTGAATCGACTGCAGCCAATAAAACATAAATTATTGTCAATATCCTTACCTGCAATAAATTTGCCGACCTAGGAAAAATTTCATCAGAGCCACAACCGACTCAAGGATTTTGGGACCCTGATCCCCCACCTATTTTCGTGATCAATATTAAAAAAATTAATAAATTCGGTCAAGAAATCGCCAATTTGATTGGTCAAACCAACTTTAAATGCTTTTCTAGGGTTAAAGACCTAAAAATTAATACCACGACAAAAGAGCATTATAAAAAGTTATTTAACTATTTGTTTGTCAATAAATAGGAATTACATTGCTATCAATTAAGGGAAGAAAAATTATATCGTGTTGTTCTGAGAGGTCTTCATAGCACAACTTCAACCGATGCGATCAAACGAGATATTGAAGAAATGGGCCATAATGTTAGATACATTTCAGTCGTGCTCTATCCTACAGAAAAGTGCCCTTTTTTTGTAGATCTGGAGCCAGCGAAAAATAATTCAGAAGTTTTTCAAATAAACAGACTTGTTTATTCAGTAGTCCGTTTTGAGCAGCCAAGTCAGAGGACCAGTAATAGTACAATGTACCAAAGAAACCTGTTCCAAGACTCAAAAACACCTGCAAAATGTGTATTATGCAAAGAAAATTCCACTCAAAACAAAACATGACATCGACACCGCCACAGATAAACTTACCACACAATATCTATCACCATTGGCGATAACACCTCACACAAAAACCTGTACCACTTACAACCCGTGAAGGGTCTCGGGTTCAGTACTTAGGTAAGGTTGTACCGTTTCTGAGCCAACGGTTGTGAAAGGAGGTGATTTGGCTAGAATTCACGCTCAACCACCAGGTTTTTTCCCCAATTAAGGGTACCCACCTCACACAAAACAAATTGTAATTCTCTCCAAACTAACTTGCCACCATATATTCGGGATTTATTAAGATAAAAACGTAGAGCAAGAGCAAAGTGACATAGATAACCGTCAGTTAAAAATAATTACTGTAAACTAACAAATAATCTTAAGACAGAAATTAAAAAAATACAAAATTCAAAAATTACATGACTATACAGAAAACCTTAATATCACCGACAAATCTTATAAATAAATAAATATAAATGGAATACCACAAAACAACTACTAAACTATAAAAATTACAATCATCCTCTACTAACCCGAGCCCAAACCTGGTCAAAATCTGAAGAAGAAAAATAACTCATTGCGCGGTTGAGGTTATTTTGCTGGTTATCGGGATTTGCAATAAGTATAACTATTGACTCAGAAAACCTACGATGTTCGTTTAAGTTTTAATCATCAGCTGTCGGCAAAGTCTATCGATTGTATATAAAACATTAGTTTAAAGTAGTGGCAGTATATATAATAAGGTGTTAGAATAAAAAAATACTATCCAAAATATATAAAGTCAGCCCACACGCGTCGAAATGCCAAAACCAAATACAAAGATCGTATACGGTTGAAAAGGGCTTCTTAAGAACAATCGAATAATAAAGCACCATACGAACGAGTCAAGAAGTGCCGGGAACGTTCCGAAACAGCATTGTTTTATACTTATTACCGCCATTAATGCACAAAGCCTAGCCGCGCATTCAGAAGACATCTCTACCGATTTAATCATCAACTGATTTGATTATTTGACAATTGGCGAAACTTGGATGAAAAATTCCTATGTGCCTAGCTTTGATCTGAGATCATATTGTAGTACCGCTAAGAGCAGACAAAATACAACTACACCATCGTTAGCGGTATCATCATTAAGTCGCAAAGCCATTGTAGTCACCATATAGCGCAACATCAAAAGCTTCAGTGATTGTAATAGAGTTAATTATGAGATAATTATTTTTGGTTGATAAATATATTAATATATTTTTTATTTTGAAGAGAAAAGATTTGCCCAGTCGGGATTCGAACCCGAGTCCCCACTTTTCTAGCGTGGTGCCTTATCCACTAGGCCACCGGGCTCGTATCCGAACCAGGGAAATCTTTTCTCTTCACTGATCCATACCCCCGGGCACTCGCAGTTGCGATGTACAAATCGGGGATGAATGTTCATTGAACATTACTGTTAGCTGGATCTTGTTGACATACGTCAAATATTATAATTATGAGATAATTATTTTTGGTTGATAAATATATTAATATATTTTTTATTTTGAAGAGAAAAGATTTGCCCAGTCGGGATTCGAACCCGAGTCCCCACTTTTCTAGCGTGGTGCCTTATCCACTAGGCCACCGGGCTCGTATCCGAACCAGGGAAATCTTTTCTCTTCACTGATCCATACCCCCGGGCACTCGCAGTTGCGATGTACAAATCGGGGATGAATGTTCATTGAACATTACTGTTAGCTGGATCTTGTTGACATACGTCAAATATTATAATTATGAGATAATTATTTTTGGTTGATAAATATATTAATATATTTTTTATTTTGAAGAGAAAAGATTTGCCCAGTCGGGATTCGAACCCGAGTCCCCACTTTTCTAGCGTGGTGCCTTATCCACTAGGCCACCGGGCTCGTATCCGAACCAGGGAAATCTTTTCTCTTCACTGATCCATACCCCCGGGCACTCGCAGTTGCGATGTACAAATCGGGGATGAATGTTCATTGAACATTACTGTTAGCTGGATCTTGTTGACATACGTCAAATATTATAATTATGAGATAATTATTTTTGGTTGATAAATATATTAATATATTTTTTATTTTGAAGAGAAAAGATTTGCCCAGTCGGGATTCGAACCCGAGTCCCCACTTTTCTAGCGTGGTGCCTTATCCACTAGGCCACCGGGCTCGTATCCGAACCAGGGAAATCTTTTCTCTTCACTGATCCATACCCCCGGGCACTCGCAGTTGCGATGTACAAATCGGGGATGAATGTTCATTGAACATTACTGTTAGCTGGATCTTGTTGACATACGTCAAATATTATAATTATGAGATAATTATTTTTGGTTGATAAATATATTAATATATTTTTTATTTTGAAGAGAAAAGATTTGCCCAGTCGGGATTCGAACCCGAGTCCCCACTTTTCTAGCGTGGTGCCTTATCCACTAGGCCACCGGGCTCGTATCCGAACCAGGGAAATCTTTTCTCTTCACTGATCCATACCCCCGGGCACTCGCAGTTGCGATGTACAAATCGGGGATGAATGTTCATTGAACATTACTGTTAGCTGGATCTTGTTGACATACGTCAAATATTATAATTATGAGATAATTATTTTTGGTTGATAAATATATTAATATATTTTTTATTTTGAAGAGAAAAGATTTGCCCAGTCGGGATTCGAACCCGAGTCCCCACTTTTCTAGCGTGGTGCCTTATCCACTAGGCCACCGGGCTCGTATCCGAACCAGGGAAATCTTTTCTCTTCACTGATCCATACCCCCGGGCACTCGCAGTTGCGATGTACAAATCGGGGATGAATGTTCATTGAACATTACTGTTAGCTGGATCTTGTTGACATACGTCAAATATTATAATTATGAGATAATTATTTTTGGTTGATAAATATATTAATATATTTTTTATTTTGAAGAGAAAAGATTTGCCCAGTCGGGATTCGAACCCGAGTCCCCACTTTTCTAGCGTGGTGCCTTATCCACTAGGCCACCGGGCTCGTATCCGAACCAGGGAAATCTTTTCTCTTCACTGATCCATACCCCCGGGCACTCGCAGTTGCGATGTACAAATCGGGGATGAATGTTCATTGAACATTACTGTTAGCTGGATCTTGTTGACATACGTCAAATATTATAATTATGAGATAATTATTTTTGGTTGATAAATATATTAATATATTTTTTATTTTGAAGAGAAAAGATTTGCCCAGTCGGGATGGTGGCCTAGTGGATAAGGCACCACGCTAGAAAAGTGGGGACTCGGGTTCGAATCCCGACTGGGCAAATCTTTTCTCTTCAAAATAAAAAATATATTAATATATTTATCAACCAAAAATAATTATCTCATAATTATAATATTTGACGTATGTCAACAAGATCCAGCTAACAGTAATGTTCAATGAACATTCATCCCCGATTTGTACATCGCAACTGCGAGTGCCCGGGGGTATGGATCAGTGAAGAGAAAAGATTTCCCTGGTTCGGATACGAGCCCGGTGGCCTAGTGGATAAGGCACCACGCTAGAAAAGTGGGGACTCGGGTTCGAATCCCGACTGGGCAAATCTTTTCTCTTCAAAATAAAAAATATATTAATATATTTATCAACCAAAAATAATTATCTCATAATTATAATATTTGACGTATGTCAACAAGATCCAGCTAACAGTAATGTTCAATGAACATTCATCCCCGATTTGTACATCGCAACTGCGAGTGCCCGGGGGTATGGATCAGTGAAGAGAAAAGATTTCCCTGGTTCGGATACGAGCCCGGTGGCCTAGTGGATAAGGCACCACGCTAGAAAAGTGGGGACTCGGGTTCGAATCCCGACTGGGCAAATCTTTTCTCTTCAAAAAAAAAATATATTAATATATTTATCAACCAAAAATAATTATCTCATAATTATAATATTTGACGTATGTCAACAAGATCCAGCTAACAGTAATGTTCAATGAACATTCATCCCCGATTTGTACATCGCAACTGCGAGTGCCCGGGGGTATGGATCAGTGAAGAGAAAAGATTTCCCTGGTTCGGATACGAGCCCGGTGGCCTAGTGGATAAGGCACCACGCTAGAAAAGTGGGGACTCGGGTTCGAATCCCGACTGGGCAAATCTTTTCTCTTCAAAATAAAAAATATATTAATATATTTATCAACCAAAAATAATTATCTCATAATTATAATATTTGACGTATGTCAACAAGATCCAGCTAACAGTAATGTTCAATGAACATTCATCCCCGATTTGTACATCGCAACTGCGAGTGCCCGGGGGTATGGATCAGTGAAGAGAAAAGATTTCCCTGGTTCGGATACGAGCCCGGTGGCCTAGTGGATAAGGCACCACGCTAGAAAAGTGGGGACTCGGGTTCGAATCCCGACTGGGCAAATCTTTTCTCTTCAAAATAAAAAATATAGTAATAGAGTTAACATTGGCATTTCTGAAATTTATTTGGAAATGAAATAAAATTAGAGACTTTAATGTTAATGTCTCATAAAACCGCTCATTGCCCGACTTGATGCTCAGCGAGTTCAATTTGTCCTATATTGAAACCTCTTCAACAGTGTTAGATTATACCTGTATTGATTTAACGTTTACCGGAAATCTCGATGTATCTTGTATGACATTTGTGTCATACTTTTCGTATCACAGACCTATTAATAATAAAGTTATATTGTAACGCAATAATAATTTGTTTTATTGCTTTTATCCTAAATATATAAAAAAAAAATAATTTATTCAAAAAATATAACCCGTTACATAATACGTATTCACGTACAACCTACGGCCGTGTCCATGACACAGCCACACCTCTTTTTCCAAACTTTTAACTTTTAAACCACCTGATATCGTTAATCCTACTCACCAAAAACATAAAAACAGAACTAAATATCCCACTCCAAACGTCTCACAGAGGGGCAACTGCCCAATATTTTAGGTCAAAACCTCTAAAATCAAACTATGTTGAAATGAATTGGAATTAAGTTAATTCTATTGTTCGATACATAAACAAAAATAATCCAATCAAAAGAAGAGCTGAAATAAAGAGTAAAAAAGAATTTATCAACATTAATCTACCACCTTGTGAACTTGTCTGTTATTTGACTTAAGGCTAAACATCCCGATTTTTAGTAAGATTTTTTTTCAAGAGATGGCAGCACTTTTGTGGCAAGTTTTTTTATTTTTATTTTTTTTTTTATTTTATTTTTTTTTTTTTTTTTCATTTATTGATATTCACAACTGTACAAAATAATATACAACAAGTAAATGTGTTGACAGTCAATACAATGTCATGTAACTAACTTGGAAAGAACTACTCACTAGTAGCACTTCAATAAAATCTACACTAAAAGGTCTCTAGGCCAGCTTCTTTTCAGACGCCTCGGAGGATTATCAGGGATGGAGGAGGAAGCAAGTTGGGAGACTAGTGGATTGGAGTGGTTATGGAGCTTACTATGGAAGGATAGGTATCTGGTTTGGGCTTAATCAGAAACATATGGAACATTAAGATCTTTATGGATAAGTTTATTTGTAACAAAGTAAGGAGCATTAAGGATTTTTCGAAGGATTTTGGAATGTAAGGATTGGATGGGGGAAGAATTAGAAGGTTTAGTTGAGCCCCAAAGCTCTACTCCATATGTTCAAATAGGTCTGATAACTGCCATGTAAATGAGTCTTTTGTAGTAAAGCGGAAGGTTTGAGCGTTTGTCTAGTAAATGTTGAAGAAGTCGAAAACGACGAGCAGTTTCCTGTCGTTTAAATCTTGTATGTGGATCCCAAGTTAAACGTTTGTCCAAGTGAAGTCCTAGGTAGCGGATCTGTTCAACAGGGATTAGTGGAATGTCATTAAAGGATACTGCAGGACAGGAGGTCGTAGGTTTACGACGAAGGGTAAAGGTTATTTGGTGAGATTTATTAGGATTTATTTTGATTTT
The DNA here is from genome assembly GCA_003667255.2 of Euschistus heros. Lineage (NCBI taxonomy): Eukaryota > Metazoa > Arthropoda > Insecta > Hemiptera > Pentatomidae > Euschistus > Euschistus heros. Next base: position 4,124,892 of record RCWM02000047.1, read on the forward strand.
CCATTTTTGACACCAGTCTTGAAGGCTTAGGATATGGGATTGGAGTGTTTGAGAGGCAATGAAGGGATCATTATTTACTGATAACACACATGTGTAATCAGCGTAAGTGGTGAGGACAGTGGTAGAATGAGTTGGAATGTCAGCTGTATGCACCGTGTAGAGGATGGGGCCTAGAATACTATCTTAAAGAACACCAGCAGATTGGGTAAAGAGGGAAGAATAGGAAGAATGTGGTTTACTTTGAAAGTTCTATCACTAAGATAGGAACGGATAATTAGGAAGTATGTTGAAGGAAGGAATTTGCGGAGCTTGAAAAGCAGTCCTGGGCGGTCAAAAGCCTGTTCCACGTCGAGAAAGGCTCCCGTGCAATACATTCCACGCTCTAATGCTGAAGAGACAATGTCCACCATACGATGACATTTCTGGATCGTGGAGTGTGATGTCGGGAATCCATACTGGTGATCTGGGATTACATGATGGGAATCTAGGATAGGATACAAGCGTTTTAAGATTTTCAAGGATTTCACCCATGATTGGAAAAAGGGAAATAGGACGGTATGAGGATGGGAGCTCAGGTGGCTTTTTGGGTTTTGGAATTATCTTAACTATAGATAATTTCTAGGAGTTAGGAAAATATATTGTACGGAGCACAGCATTATATATGTACGTAAGGAATAGGATGGTTTTTTGAGGGAGGAGTTTTAGAATTTGGGATGTAATTAGGTCGTGTCCAGGGGTTTTGTTTGAAGGTAATCTGTGAATGATGTTTGATATTTCTGAAGGATGGAATGCTTTAGGGGGAGGAGACGTTTGGAGTGGGATATTTAGTTCTCCTTTTATATGTGTTTGGTGAATAAGATTAACGATATCAGGATGTGGGTTAAAAGTTTGAAAAAGATGTAAACCAAAAATAAGTGATTTTTCTTCGTCAGTTTTTGACCAGGTTTGGGATTGGGTTAGTAGAGGATGATTGTAATTTTTATAGTTCAGTAGTTGTTTTGTGGTATTCCATAAAGATTTGTCGGTGGTATAAAAGTTTTCTTTATAGTCACTTAGTTTTTGAATTTTGTATATTTTAATTTTTGCCTTAAGTTTATTTGTTAGTTTGCAGTAATTATTTTTATCAGATGGATATCTAGTCCAATGCCACTTTGCTCTTGCTCTATGTTTTTCTCTTAGTAAATCGCGAATATGGTGTGGAAAGTTAGTTTGGAGAGAATTACAGTTTATTTTGTGTGAGGTGTTATCGTAATGGTGATAGATATTGATGTGGTAAGTTTATCTATGGCGGTTTCGATGTCCTGTTTTGTTTTGAGTGGATTTTCAGGTCTAATTTGTTTTCTAAATCATAACGAAATTTGTCCCAGTCTACTCGTCCTTTAATCAGTCTAGGAGGAGAAGGTTTAGGAATAGGATTTGGATGGAGGAGAAGCAGAACAGGGCTATGGTCTGATGAAAGGTCGTACAGGGATTTGACTGTGGTTTGAGAGGTGGAAATTTGGGAAGAAATGAATATATCAAGGATATCAGGATGTCTTTTGGTAGATGTAGGCCAGTATGTAGGGTTTAAGGGTTAGATGATAGAATAGGACTTGGATGCTGAAAAGCGGGATAAGATACTGCCACGGGGGTTGGATGTTCTACAACCCCATCGCTGGTGTTAGGCGTTATAGTCCCCTCCAGCAATAAAGTGCGGTCCGAGGGATATGAATAAGGAATCAAGGTCTTTATAAGAAAGGGAATTTCCAGGAGGACAGTATACAGCCACCAATCTAACGTCTCCCCAATAGCGGAAAAACCAACAGTATAGAGGCCAACAAAATTTGATATAGATTTAAGAATACCTTTAATACATTCAATACATTCAAGAATACATTTAAGAATTAAAAATACCCTAAATAAATATTTTGGCATTGATCAAGAGAAATCTATTTCACCGATTATTATATTCGAACAACGGAATTCAAAGTGTAATCATTAGGACCAAAACATGTGTTTAGTTTTCCACATTTAGTTGAAATAATCAGCTACTGCACCAACTGCACATAATTCGGTACTATACTTTCTTACTGATTTCCAATATCACAGATGCCCTGGATTCTTATATTCTCTGATGAATTAGGGTTCGGTAGGAATTGAGAAAAACTTAGTTTACAGTAAGGTTCAAAGCTTTTTTGTTCCTTATAATTTATCGAACAGCATATCACTTTGTATTGTTTTTATATGTTTTAAGTTATATATTTTGGTTTTAATTTTATAAGAATGTTCTAACGAATAAAAAATTGTATTTAAAAAAAAAAAAATGTTTTGTTTGATAAAATTATCTAATACGTCGCCTAGAAAAAGTATTAAAAAATTCCAAAGTTTGAGATTCATACTTACTGAAAACCAAGTGTTTTTTTTACTGCTACATTCATTAAACCGTTGTCTCGTAACAACTTTAATTTATCCAATAGACATAGCCTACTTCTAAATTCAATTAAAAATCCAAATATTATGTATACATATATCATAGAACAGGGTGTTCCTTTTTGGTTTATCACTACATTCATTCCGTATATCTCCGGTAGGAAATTTCACCGCAGCGCCCCTTTTGAAGTTTCGTTTTCATTTTGTTATATGTTTTGTTGTACTCCATATACCTGTCACCAATTGAGGGAAAAGTTGGCCTCTTTAGGCCTAAGACCCCTGTACAGAGCCCCAGTGGTGGAATTTCCCACATGCAGTATATGAAACGAGTGTAGTTACAATAAGGACCATTGAAATTTGAAAATCACCAAAGGAACCAACTAGTTTTAATAATATAAATTTCATGTTAATTATATTTAATACAATCTGTAAACTTATTATTATTACTTTTATTTATTTTTTTAAACCAAACCTGAGCTTCTTTACTTTTCACTGAAAATAACAGTCTAAACGACAAATAAGTGGATCGTTTAAAAAAACAAAAAACAAGTAATTATGTATATATATAAAAAAAAGTAAATAAATCGGGAAATAATAAGTAAACTATTACTGTTTATTTGAAGAAGTGAAATTTTGAATTTTATTGATAACAGTTAACAATGAAATCCATAACTATTAATAATTTATTAATTCCTAAGAACTGTTTCATTGGGCAATAAGGATATTTATACCTTGAGAGTACTAGCCCAGTCAAATAAGGAGTTTTAGACAGCCAATCTCGGAAAGGAAGCAACGAAGCTGAATTTTAGCATATACCTTCGTTTTGGCATTCTAAATAAGGGGTGAAAAGTCACCGACCTCAGCACGTTAGCATAATTAGATATTCAAGGTCAAAGGTCAAAAAATCAGTTTGTTTGTTACAAAACTTGTAGATAATAAAATGTTCTACAATTTTGGTTCTATTAATTTTCTTTTAGCATTAATCGTTTTCAAGATATAGCGCGGAAAAGCAGTAGCGGGCCAACATGCGGTTCGGACAAATATTTGCTTCTAGTGCCTTCATCAATCGTTTCTCAGAAACAATGTCTGAATCAAAGTTGTAGGGCATTGAAATATCTTTAATTTCATTTATTCGTTTTTGGCACTTGAATCAAGTATTTGACAAAAAGTGAGGTAACAATTTGTTTTTCTTGATTATTATCAATTTTTAATAACGTATATCTCGAAAACCGTTGAGAGTTAAACAAATGTTTATAAAAACAATTTTATAAAAATTTTAATTAGCTTTAATTTTGATTCGTATCATATTTTTCCAGAGTCCACCGTTTTCGAGATATAATCGAAAAACTGAAACATAAGATCTTCACCCCTTCCCCCACCGTAAACATGGGAATCTCGTTCCCTCAGGATCAGGGACTTTTAGTATTTTTACCTTCCAACTAATCTTGACTAACGAAGCTGTGAAGTCAAAAATAGTCACATATTTCATGCACTCTACACCCCTCGTTTCAGCAATCTCACTGGGGTCGCACTCCTCCGCGAAAACTCCTTTGTCAGCACTCTGAACTCCGAAACTAATAGCTCGATTCAAAATAATTTTTTCCATCGGAAAGCTGGTTAAATTTACTATAAGAACCTGTATACTAAAAGTCCCGTAAAATACCCACTCCAGCACGCTAAAAACCGCTCACTGTTTTGAAATCCAAGTTTTTTTTGCACATTTTTTGTTATAACTCCAAAACTGTTTGTCCGATCTGAAATTTCTTTTTTTCAAATAAAATAAATAAATAAAATTTATAAAATAAAATTTTCGAAAAACTTGATTTTGCGGAAAAGTGCGACCCCAGTAAAAGTGCTGAAATGAGGAGTGTAGAGTATGCACTCAACAAATAAAATTTGAGAATATTTTTGACTTCATAGCTTCGTTAGGTGTCGTTGGAAGGTAAAGGTGACATTTCACCCCTTATTGAGATTGCCAAAACAAAGGTATCTGCAAAAATTTAGCTTCATTCCTTCCTTTCCGAGGTGGAATCCTTATTTGACTGGGGTTTTGGTGGAATTTCTCACTGGTAGTTCTATAATAATTTATGATTACGACAAAACGTTGTACATTACATGTAAAATTATTGTAGATATTAGAATTCATCACATTTCTAATCTGTACTATATAATCAAAGCGTAATGATCTTGTATCAAATATTATAATTTTTTGAACTCAAAATTTTTTTATGAAATCAGCAAAAGTACTAAAGCTTTTATATTTTAATATTAATAAAGTAAGTAATTTTACAATATAGCCCGAACGTTAGTAGTAGTAGGAACTATAACTTTTATGCAAACCCTCTTTTAAATTAAATGTTCACTTAATACGTACATTTGACCTCTTTTGAAAAAAAATAATAAATAATTCAACACCTTGCAATAAATAATATTCATTATTTTTCATTAAATAGTAGAAAAAAAAGAAGAAAAAAACAATTTTTTTTTTTAAGTATAGATAAAATTAGAGTGTCAGGATTCCAGGTGTGTTTGGGTAAGGTTCTTGAAAAAACAGATGGACGAAACAGAGAATACTTCCAACTCAAAAATAAGCACATTTAATAAAAAAATATATAACACAAAATTAGATTTGCTTTATTAATGTATAGAACGAAAATGTGCTGAGAGTAGCGGTTTCCGAGTAATTTGATCAAACAGCTAAGAACATACGATATTCAACCCTCTTAAAATGTTCTAAATTGTTTTTAGAATTATAGGATTGTATAGGAATTATTATTGTTTGACTCTGATTCATGTTGACTACCGCTATAGTCGCGGCATTTATAATAATGTCAACTCATAAGCTTTTTTACCCGATTTCATACAAATTATTGATATATTTTGTATATTTTGCTAAGAAAAAAAAAACGAACCCCACAATGTGATGTGGCCGTGGGAAATCAGAAAAAAAAACACGTTCTTCAATTAATTTCCACTATTTGTATTTACAACTAAATAAATCAAATGATACAAATAAAAGGATAAAAATAATTATAACTGGTGAAGTAAATAATGAAAAAACTAAAATAATTGGCATAATTATCCACAATATGTTAACTAAAAATACATTATTCGAGAAATATGATTATAAAATAAGAAGAAAAAATAAACTAAAAAGTTCTTACGTAAAAAAATAAACAAATAAATAAATTAAATTAAATATGTGGCTACGAACTAGAGGTAGCTGAAAACAACCAAACAGGCCCTTGACCTTGTCTGTAGTGCCGCTGTATTCAAACAAGCGGGAGGATTACGGGCTAGGCTGGCCAGTTAAACTGCCTCACCAATGTATATTAAATCAGTTCACTGTTAATAATTTTTTAACTCACCTCACTCAAAATGTTATTGTCCAAATGATCTATAGTTTAGATTGTCACTATTTGTTAAATGATACACAAGTATAAAAGGATGCAGAAGCGGCCAAACTGATACAAATATAAAAGGTAACCGTTTTGTAGGTACCTATACCCAACCAATAGTAGGAAATAATATTTTAAAATTATTTTTCCCGGGTATTTTTTAAAAATATGTGTTAATTATTATGGTTGAAATACGCTATGGAAAAATTACATATTCACGAGACTTAGAAACAATGACATACCTTATACTACGGTAATTCTTAAACATTTCCAAGGAGCCAGTTATAAAACTGATGTTATTTATTTGTCATTGTTTAGTTTTATTTACGATTTTTACAGTCAACTAATGTAAAATTATTGATTTTCACAGTTGAATTTGAACTACTCAGCGAAACAACACTATGTTTTCAAATTACATCATAATAAATAATATATGGGTACGTACTCTTTTTCATTATCAGCTCTTCTTTTCAGTTCAGGTTTTCTTCGTCTAGCAGGTAAGCGGAGATTCTTTTTGGATTTAGAACTATTTATATAAAAATATCTACGTCCAATAGATTGTTCTTCTTTGTTATGCTCTGTCTTTACAACGATAGAAACTGAACGAAAATACAATTTGTTCTGAACAGGAAATATTTTCAATTGTTATTGGGTTTCCCCGAATATCTTTTACCTGGTTTCTGTACTATGGGCTTGACTTTATATAACGACATGCTACCTAAATTTACATTAGGTACAAGGTAATAAACTACACATATGTAAATATATATATAATTACATAGGTACCTGTCGGCTAGGTAAGTTATGGAATTTATTTGGAATATTTTATATTATTTATCCCTATTACATTACCGATGAAAAGGATCAGATAGTGTTAGATTTCATATATTAAGTAAACAAAACATTTTCTCTATTTAAAAATAAATAGATAATAACTCCTTTGTTGACTTTATAAAAAGACATGTTTATCACAACTATAAGTTAACTATGCAGCTATTATCAATTCATGATTTTTCAGATTTTCAGATCTTCAAAGTAGTGTACAACACATTATAGTAAAAGTTTTTTGTTTGTTTCTTAATATATTTTTATTACTATGGTTGACATTCAATTTGTTGGGCCGTGAAACGCTTCAAGTAAAAATAAAAGCTAACAAATTATTGTAGCTAGGTTTGTGTGTTCCTAATAATTAGTCAATGAAAAGGGCCAACGTTTGCTATAGATACCGCAATAAAATAGGGATTCCATAAACAAATGGCATTTTTTTTATTTGGTAATAAATAGATAAATAAAACATTTGACAAATTTATTAAAATTTTTGTTAAAACTTTAATTTAACTTTTGTCAATTTGAAAATTTTATTTTAATTACCTTATTTTTACTTCAAAAAATGAGAAATTGTTAAATGACCGAATCTAACGAGACATAAAAAATAATAATAACAAGAAAACAAATCATACAATTATACTTTGGCTCTTCACAAATCGAGGAATACCGGAATGTGAGAGTCATTACGGTAAGGAAGAGACTGTTTAGCCGGTAACCCAATTCCCTCCGGTTGTACACAAATTTCGTATTTTTCACATTACGATCGCAAAATACATGCTATGATTAGTTGGAATGTGTCATTCGTTTCAGAAATCGTTTCTACAACTGGCTATAACCTCATATTTAAAAAATATATTTAACAACTATTTTTACGTCCTATTTCCCTAATTATTGAATTTATAGGAAAAAAAAACGCTTCGTAGCGTGAATTCAGTGTTTACCAAATATACAAAGAATTTTACAGATTGAAAATCGGACATTCCGTTAAAAGAAATTCTGGAAATAAATTCTACTGTTTCCAACGCTTGACTGAAGGGGGCACATTTAACCTTAAACATAGTTAAGTGATTTATAACTTCCTAATATTTAAAGTTCAGACTTTGATGTTAATATGAATTATTCTCAAGCAGATATGTATAATTATGGTAAACTTTTCAAAATTTTTAAATTATTCTTTTATAATGAATGGAACCCTTAATTTCAAGTTTTTTTTTTTTTTTTTTTTAATGCAATGTCGTAATTAAATTAATTCATATCTTTTATGTTGAACGCAGTTAAATCGCATTATATTGGTATCTATGTGTGGTAGTTTAGAGATACTATCTGGTAAACATAATGTGAAAGAAAAATTTGCCCCAAGTTGCCCCTTTTTGATATAATGATATTTTACTGATCATTTTCTCAGACTGGTTATTTTTGTGACTCTGTTATAAATGTTTTAAGACTGGCAAAGGAGCATTAAACACACGGTTTGTGAGACCTCAGACGTAGTAAACCTTACCCAAATCCAACATGAAATGATGGATCGGAAAAATTATAACTCTCTAGCGGATAACAAATCAACTCAAAGGTGCTATTTGTGTGCCTTCACTACTTCATTGATAGATACGATGTTTTGAGCGCGCTGTTCATATTAGTTATAAATTGCTTGTTATAAATCATGCGTAAAATCCATGAAAAACTAATCTAAAAACGCTTGTCTCCTATCCTAGATTCCCATCATGTAATCCCAGACCACCAGTTTGGATTCCGGACATGACACTCCACAATTAGCAATGCCATCATGTGGTGGACGTTGTCTCCTCCGCATTGGAGCGCGGAATGTACTGCTACCGTGCAGTTTTCTTGAAGTAGAACCCTTTAGGACTGCTTTACAAGCTCCGCTAATTACTTCTTTCAACATACTTCCTAATTATCCGTTCCTATTTAAGTGATAGAACTTTCAAAATAAACCATAAATTTTCTTTATCTTCCCTCTTTACCTAATCTGCCGGTGTTCCTCAGGGTAATATCCTAGACCCCATCCTCTACACGGTGTATACAGTGACGTCCCATCTCATCCTGCTAATGTCCTCACCACTTATGCTGATGACACATGTTTATTATCCAATTATCCTCCCAAACACTCCAATCCCATATTTTAAACATGAATGGTGTCAAAAATGTAAAATCAAAATAAATCCAAACAAATCTCATCAAATAACCTTTGCCCTTCGTCGTAAACCTATTACTTTCTGTCCTACAGTATCCTAAAATAATATTCCCCTAACTCATGTTGAACAGATCCGCTACCTAGGACTCCACTTGGACAAACGTCTTACTTGGAATCCACATACAAGACAAAAGCGACAAGAAACTGATCGTCGTTAGAGACTACTTCAACATTTACTAGACAGACGTTCAAAGCTCCCAATTAATTACAAAAGACTTATTTACATGGCTGTGATTAGACCTATTTAAAACTACGGAGTTGAGCTTTGAGGCTCTACTAAACCATCCAATTCATCTCTTAACCAATCCTTATAATCAAAAATCCTTCGAAACATCCTCAATGCCCCTTACTTTGTCACTAATAAACTTATCCATAAAGACCTTAATGTTCCATATGTTTCTGAATTAGCCCAAACCAGATACCTATCCTTTCATAGTAAGCTCCATAATCACTCGAATCCATTAGTTTTCAACCGACTTCAAAAAAGAGGAGGTTCTCAACTCGTCTGTATTTTTTTATTTTTTTTTTGTGTGTGTATGTTACGCGATTACTCCATCAATTTTGATTATTCTTTTTTAGATCGATAGGGAATACTTTAGAGGTGGTCCCATAAAAAATATTTTTAAATCAACGTAGCACTTTTTAAGAAAAATAAAAAAAACAGTTAACAAAATCATTTATTAACTGTTTTTTTTATTTGTCTTGAAAAGTTCTACGTTGATTTAAAAATATTTTTTATGGGACTATCTCTAAAGTATGCCCTACCGATCTAAAAAATAATCATCAAAATTGATCCAGAATTGACGGAGTAATCGCGTAACATACAAAAAAAAATTGTTAAAAAATACAGATGAGTTGTCAACCTCCGTCAATTATTAATCAATTTTGATGATTCTTTTTTAGACCGGTCGGGCATACTTCAGAGGTAGTCCCATAAAAAATATTTTGAAATCAACGCAGCACTTTTTAAGAAAAATCAAAAAAAACAGTTAATAAAAATCACTGTTATATAACCTTACATTTTAAACATATTTATGATTATGATTATCTAAAATCTCCATGGTAACTAAATTTAAATTATTAACAAAAATAATTTACACATACAGTCAACTCTCGATGTGTTGTACTTCGATAAGCTTAATTCTTAAATTCTTAAAGTCGAATAAAATCTGCGGTCTCACCTCAATGAAGCGATTTCAGACAAAGAACGTGAAAATCGTATTGAAAATAAGTAGAACTGAAAATAGGGTTCAAAAGAAAGAACTTCTAGGACAACCTCTATGAAATGAACTTTTAGAATTCATCGCCTCTATAACTCGAACTCAAATTAAAAGAATTTCATGTGTTATTTATATTCCGGTTTCCCGTCATTGTTTATCTTTCCAGTTCATAGTTACATAAGTCACTTATTATTAGTTATTCACTCGAGTGAATAATTTTAAAGTGGATATCGAAATTCTTTCAATTGACGAAAAGTTGAAATTGATTTGCAAAGTGGGGAAATGAAAAGAAGTTGGGCGTTTGTTGCTAGTGAATTCCGAATTCCGCGTAGTTCTCTTTCAACAATTTTAAAGAATAAAAAAAAGATCGCCACTGGTGGAAGGCGGTAAGTCTACTTATAGGCACCCTCAGAAAAAAGCGCAGTTCAATTGAAAGTTATATGATAAATTGGTACCGGGTATTTAATTTTCTGTATCAATGATTTTATATGTATGTACAAACAGCTTTCCCATTAATGAAAATTTACGTAATGATTTTAACTACAATTTTGTGTTCAATTTCCCCATTTACATGCAGGTAAGTGGAATGATAAACTCGATAATTCTTTGTTCAGTAAGTCGAACTATTTTTCAGGGTAGCTTGAAGATCGAGAATTGACTGTATAAACAAAAATACACTCACCACTAAAAAGTAAAAAATAAAAATAATTTTTAGGAAAAAAAACAAAACCGACTTCATGATTAAACCTACATAAACAAACTTCAACTAAAAAAAATAAAAAATAATATTTTAATTGCTTCGAAACAAAGAGCATTAAAGGACAATCAACAGAATTATACATACTGATATACCTATTTACAATTTATGATCAGTTATTTTTGGAGTCGGTGCCAACCAAAAAAAAAAAAAAAAAAAACAGAATTTGAAAAGAAATGGTAATTGTAAAGATGCTCCCACTGTTTCATCACCGCCACACCGCTGTCTCCGGCCATTCGAAAGTTCATTGTAAAGGCAGAATTAAACTTCCCTCCTTGGCTGGCACCGACTCCAAAGATAATTGGTCATAATTAGAAAGAATCAAGAGGTCACGTTCATCACCAGAATTTTCGGAGGATACCGTAAAAGTTAAAAAAACAAGTTTTGCCAGGAGTTTAGAACAAGAGATGGGAGGTGAACAGGAAGTTGGTAAAATGACAATGAAAGATCTATTAGCACAGTTTAGTGCAATGATAGATTCGAAAGAGTTAGCAAGAAAAGAAGATATTTCTGAACTAAAATTACAAGTTGAAGATTTGCAGAATGAGAATAAGAATCTAAAAGTTGCGATGGAAGATTTAAGAACTAAGAATGAAGTACTAGAAAATCGAATAGAATATTTGGAAAACTACACCAAGAGGAATAATTTTTATTATTTTTTAGACTTGACTCTTTGAATGGATCAGATCATGATAAAATAATAAAATTTTGTGGTGATGTCTTGGGAGTTGAAATATCACTTAGTGATATTGTTAGTATTGTCAGTTTTGGGTTGCCCAATAAATTGAAGAAACTAATTAAGGTAACTTTTGCTAATAATTATCTTACTGGGATGATTCTGAGAAACACCAAAAAACTGAAGGGGACTGGTTTTTATATTAATAAAGATTTTTCGTATGCAGTTAGACAGCGGAGGAGAATGCTTTTCCAATTTCGTAAGGAAATGTACCAAAAAGATAAAAATAAAAGGGTTTTTATCAAAAATGATACTTTATTTATGGATGATAAAGCATATTATTGGGACACTAAGGAAAATTGTGTAAAAGAAAGAGTGTCAAGACATTCAAGATCGAAAACACAGTCTCAAAGAGGAGAAGACTGCTCTAGTTCTAAACCGGATGCTTCAACACCCACCAAAGTAAATGAGAACAAATAGCAGGTAACGGCTGTCTGTCAAACTAAATTAAAAAATAGTTACTCTAGTATAAGTTTCAAAAATTTGAATATTTTAAGTTATAACATTTGTGGCCTTAAAAATAAAATTAAAGATAAGTTTTTCCTTGATTTTTTAAATAATTATGATATATTTTGTTTGTTAGAAACATTTATTGAAGAAAATCATGAAGTGGTTTTCTCAAATTATTTTCAAAATTATAAACTATTATGGGTCTCAGCCACTAGAATGGCAAAATTTGGAAGGGCGGTAGGTGGTATATTGATTTGTTGTCGAACCGAATTAATAACTAAAGGTATTTGTAAATTTGTAGCTATAAATAATGTTGATTTGCTTCAGATTAAGGTAAGCTCAAATTTTTGTTTGCATGTATTACCAATTTGTTTGGGGCCAAGTAGATGGAAAGAAAATTTTCGTTTGCTTGAGACTCTTGTAAATAATAACAATGACTTGCAGTTTCTATTGTTAGGAGATTGGAATGGTAGATTGGGTGATGGTCAGGCTATTGAGGAAAATACATTGGATCTCGGATGTTTCTCAGAATCTAGATGCTCTAAAGATAATATTGTAAATTCAGAAGGAAAATTAATTTTGGATTTTTTTGTGATGATCATGGGTTTTTGATTTTAAATGGGAGATCTCCAAGCGACATGTTAGGGGAATTTACATATCTGGGCCCTAGGGGTAGCTCAGTCATAGACTTTGCTTTTATATCTGTTAGCAGTATCAAGTTAGTTAAAGATTTCTCTGTAAGAAACGTAATTTGGTCAGATCATATGGCAATTGATGTCATTGTACAACTAGAACTAGAAGGAAGAAAAGAAGATCTTGTGCCGAATAATAGAAAACTAATTTGGAACGTTTCTAAATGCATCGAATATAAGAATAATCTAGAAAAGAGAATTGAAACTTGTGAAAATATAGATTTGGAGGACCTGAAAGAGATAATAAGAGATAGTGCTAAGTGTATGCAGAGTTATGACAAACCATTCGAATCACTCCAACCTTGGTTTGATCGTCATTGTTTTAAAAATAGAACCAGAGTATTTGAGTTATTAAATCTTTTCAGGAAAACTAGAGCAAAGATTGTACAGGAGAAATATATAACGGAGAGGAGACAATATTTTGACCTTTGTGAACAAAAGCGTAAGAGCTATTATCTGAATGTGGCCAATGCAATTAAAAATTCTAAAAATTCGAGTGAATTTTGGACTCTGGTGAATAAGTTTAAAAAGAGAGGTTATAAATGTGGAGATAATATTGAAATGTTTGGGTCAATCATTTTAGTGAGTTTTTTAATCCTAGTCAAACTGTATCTCATATCCGTTAAGACGTTAATCTTGACTGTCCTTTCAATACCAATGAACTCCTTTCCACCTTGGATAAATTTAAAAATGGTAAAGCACCTGGTCTGGATGGTATTATGTATGAGTTCTACAAGTTTGCTCCTAAAACATTCCTAGAACTGCTGCTAGAACTGATTAATAATTATTTTAATAAAGGGTCCATTCCCGATAGCATGAACGAGGCTGTTGTACTACCATTGTTTAAGAAAGGAGATCCAAATCAGGCTAGTAACTATAGAGGAATAGTGTTACAGGATACCATTAAAAAAGTCTACACGAGTTTACTAGCTGGAAGGCTAAAGTCGTGGGTAAAAGAGAAAAAACTGTTATGTGAGGAGCAGGCTGGATTTAGGGAAGGTTATTCTACAATGGATAATATTTTTGTCCTTACCAACTTGATTCAATTGAAATGGAATGAAGGAATCAAGAAAATCTATTGCTTCTTTATAGATTTCAAATCGGCCTTTGATTCAGTGGATAGGCATGCTCTCCTGTTTAAACTGTCACAATTGGGTGTTTCAACAAAATTTATCAGAGCTATTGCAAGTCTATATTCTAGCACCAACTTGTCAGTGTGCAGTAAACGTGGCAGATCAACAACTTTTCCAACAATATCTGGAGTCCAGCAAGGTTGCAACTTAAGCCCTCTATTATTTACCTTATTTGTAAATGATATTAAGGATTGCCTGAGCGGAGGAATATGGCTTAGAGGGTACAGAATAAAACTCCTACTATTTGCAGACGATATAGTGTTTTTTTTCCGATAATGCCTCGGGTTTGCAAAACATGATAAAAGAGCTTGAACAGTATGTTAAAGAGTGGAATTTATTCAAGTCAAATATCATGGTTTTTAGGAAAAGCGGAGGAAAGCTTAGTGAGCGTGACTCTTGGATATTTAATAATCAACCAGTCAAGGTAGTCAACCGATATAAGTATTTAGGGATTACATTGTCTCCAAGTTTGACACTCACTGATCACTTTAATCAAACGGCTCGCCATGCTTTGCTTGGTCTTAATAGTGTTTGGAATAATTTATTTCTGACAAAACATATTCCTCTTTCAGCAAAAAATGAAGTTTTTAAGTCTGTAACCAGATCAATTCTTACATATGGGAGTCAGGTTTGGGGCTATCGATATGCTGATAAAACAGAAGGTGTCCAGAGGACCTTCGTTAAAAAAATATTTAAATTGCCAAAAAATACTCCAAATTACATGATATACTTAGAGGCCAAAATTTCACCAATTCATGTTTTTACCTTTCAATTACAATATAAATACATATTAAAGACCCTAGATCTAGATGGAGGTCGTTTTAACGAAATTGGTTGCAGAAGAAGTGATCAAAAGAAAACTATTATGGTTTAAGGAATGGATAAATTGGTCCGAGAAAGTCAAAAGCAACTTTAACACATCTTTCAATACTGCAGAACATTTGGGGAATGATTTGAAAGTCTTGAAATCTAGCCTAATTATCTATTATGAAACGTGTTATAGGGAAAGAGCTTTAAACGGCCAATATCACCAAATCTATCAATATCTGATATAGGCGTCATAATTAAAATTAGAGGCGAACTTCTCAACTTGAACTACAGACCATTCATCCAGGGACAAAATTACATTTGTTCTATGTGTAATATTGGAGAAAATGAAGATGTATTCCATTATTTAGGACGTTGTAAAGTCTTGGAGGGAATGAGGAAAAAATATTTCGGTGTAGTTACTATGACTGAAATTGATATGGTCAAATACCTAAATGGTGAAGACTGGGCAGCTCTAGTGAGTTACTTGAAAGAAGCCTATTTCTACCGTTCCTTTCTTGTTCAAAATTTTAATTATTAATAACCTGATAATTCTTTGGATGTCATTGATTGATAGTATATGTTATAAATAAAAATGATAATAATTAGATATTATTGAATTGTATAATAATGGGTGGATATATATTATTATTTGAGATATAATGGAGATATTGTTATAGGATATATGATAATTATGATATTGTTGTGTAAGATATAATTAATGATAAATAATTGATTATATAATATGTAATTAGATTGTAATGTATTTTTTTTTTTAGATTGTATTGTTTGTGAATAGATTATTTAATAAATCAATAAATATTTACATATTTAAAAATAAATAAACAATAATGATATAAAATCATTTTTAAACTAAAAGCGCTCCTGACAGACAGCCGTAGCTATGTCAGTAACATGAACACTTTTGTAAATACAAAATTCTGTAAATATTATTAATAAAAGTATTTTCTATCTATCTATCTATCTATCTAATTGGTCATAAATTGTGAATAGGTATATAAGTATCGATAATTTCGTTGATTGTCATTTAATGGTTTTTGTATCGAAGCAATTAAAATATTATTTTTTATTTTTTAGTTCAAGTTTGATTATATAGGTTTAATCTTGAAGGCGGTTTTGTTTTTTTCCTAAAAATTATTTTTTTCAAATTGCTTTCCACTCCATTCCCGATAATCCTCTGAGGCGTCTGAAAAGAAGATGGCCTAGAGATCTTCTAGTGTAGAATTTTTATTGAAGTGCTACTGATGAGTAGTTCTTTTCAAGTTTTAATATGTTATTGTAATCGTTATCAGCTCATTTACTTGATGTATATATTTGTACAGTTGTAAATTTCAATAAATTTATATAAGAAACAAAAATCCTGCATTTAAAATAAATAAACCATTTTCATCATATTCCCCTTCACCTAAAGAGAAAATAGACCCCCAAAAAGCGGCGTATGTGAACTAAAATGTAACGCGAAGCTAAACACACGGAAAAACTGGGCGATCAATTTTAATAAAAAATTAATGGAACATACAATAATAAGACCCAGGATTCCAACTTCGCTAACCATTTAAATAAAAATAACCATAAATTCAATAAAGACTCTGTAAAATAAAGGTAAAATAAAATTAAATAATTATGAATCATTAAAAATAATAAAAGCGTTTAAAACCAATCCAGATTTTTGTTTAAATGGCCAGATAAACATTTCCAATAGTCCCATTTTAAATTTGTTTACGTAAAAAGCCAATAAGTCATAAAAAAAAAAAAAAAAAAAAAACCGAAGGGTTTAACTAACCTGGTCCATTTCTCCCCACACCTTTAACTTGATATCATTCAAAAGACCATTTTTTCTCTATAGGTGAGTACCGATAAATTTGATTTGTCTTAATTTTTTTTTTTTTTTAATTTATTTATTTCTAGATTGGCCTGGTAAGCCTTACATGGATGGTTTAACAATATTAATAATGATTTAACAATAGTAGAAGGAAGGGTATAGTCTCGTGCAAGAGACGCCCATAACAGATCAGTTTTCTAATCATTTTTGAGTAATTGTAACTTTAAAGGAAGTATATAATAACAAAAGAAAAATTGCAAAGAAGTAACAGTAAAAAATAAAGAAGTAAAATAATAATAATAAACAAATAGATGGAAATAAAGAAATAAAGAAAGAGAGAAAAAATAATAATGATAGTAATATAAGGCAACATCAGTTTCTTAACAAAAAATTAATAATAAAAAAAAATAATAAGAGAAAAAAAATATAAAAGAATAATAATAAAGACAAAATAAATAAATGAAGTAAGAAATAATGAATAACACAATAAAATTTTAGTAATACGAACAGTAATTGGTGATTGTAACGAAGAAGTAAATATTGAATAAAATAGTAATGTTGTTTACATCAGGACGTCTTGCATGAGTCTTGGTTTCAATCTGCGGGATGTTGTTATAGCTCCTATGTTGAAAGATACGGCACCTTCCGTTTGGTAGAGGATGCAGCTCCCCACACTTCACAACCAAACATCATTAATGGCCTGAGCATTGCTTTGTAGATTAAGATATTTATATTTGGTTTAAGAGTGGATTTTCTGTTTATTATCGAGCATAGCATTCCTAGTCTTGCGTAAGTTTGTGTAAGTTTAATTGATGTGGTGATTCCAGGTAAGGCGACGATCGAGATGAACACCAGGTAAGGCGAACACCGAGATGAAAGGTACTTTACTGCCTCATTAGATGGATTCTGCTGAAGTCTATTTCCATTTAGAACCAGTTCCGGTGGGTCTGTTGGCCGTCTGAGGGTAAACATTTTGGTTATATATTTTTGAATATGTAGGTTGATCATCCATTTGTCAAAATACTTTTCTGGTTCGTTGAGGTGAGTTTGAAGCGTATTTCTGGCTATTGTTATGTTTTCGTGTTCAGAAAAAAACTGCCGTGTCATCAGCGAACATAGCTATGGAGGTTTCGGACGGTTGGATGGTATCGTGAAGATAAAAGTTGAAGAGAATGGGCGATAGAACTGATCCTTGTGGAGTCCCGGCACTGATAGGTCTGGTGGTTGAGATTGTATTGTTTATTCGGACGGTGAAGGTTCGGTTATTGAGAAAAGAATGTAAAATATCATATAGATATTTTGGAGTGTCTATTGATTTAATTTTATATAAAAGAATCTGATGCCGCAAAAAATGTATCCTAAGGTCCAATATATCTCAGTCTGGAAAATCAGGGAATCCTTGGTAGAACTTAGATTGTCAACAAGCGATAAACAGTCGTGCTAAAGCATATACAGTTTTTAAACATAATAATAGCTTTGAAAATTTTCTAGCATATAAAAAAGCAACTGCACGGGCTAAAAGGTTCATAAAATTAGCTAATAGGAAAAGTTGGGCCTACTTCTGTAATTCTCTAACTAAGGAATCAGGGTGCACATATATATGGAATACAATAAAGAAAATAAAAAATAGAAAAATGGAAAACCGCCAGCCACTTCAAAAAGGAGACTGGGTCGAAGAGCTTTTCGATATCTGATGTCCACCAACAGTAGAACTGAATGTCGATGATCAACCCGTTCCTCAGGAACTCCATTTCACTATGCCTTTTACACTAAACGATCTTGAAATTGTTCTGAAAGACACCAATAATACAGCCCCTGGATTGGATGGAATCCATTATCCAATGTTATCTAATTTACCAGTCCGGTCTAAAATATTACTATTAGAAATTTTTAGTCATATTTGGAATACTGGCCAGTTTCCCATAACATGGAAAGATTATGTTGTTGTTCCTAATAGAAAGAAAGGAAAAAAATGTAATGAAGCTGCATCGTTCAGGCCCATCTCTCTTTCCTCCTGTGTGCTGAAGACATTCGAACGTCTTTTAAAAATTAAGTTAGAATGGCATTTAGAACACCATAATTTATTACCCACTAATCAATATGGTTTTAGGAAAGGTAAATCTGTACAGCATTGTCACTCTCAATTATTAACGGATATTTACTCTGCATACACTAAAGGGCAAATTTTGACGGGTATATTTTTAGATATCTCTAGAGCACATGACAGTGTTATCTATAGTCAATTGGCGGACAGTATGGCGAAATTAGGAATTTAAGACTTTATCCTTAAAATATTAAATCTATACTATGAACGGAGGGTTTTTATAAGAATAAAAGGGGATCATATTGGACCACGGAAAACTAGTAAGGGTCTGCCTCAGGGAGGTATTCTTAGCTGCTGCCTTTATGCTATTTATGTTTCCGAAATAAATCGTAACTTAGCTGGATCGTGCAAATTAATTCAGTACGCAGACGACATCTGTCTCTATGCCTCAGGTGAAGACTTAGACTCCTGCAAAGTAGCACTATCATGTAGTATAAATAACTTATCAGGCTGGTTAAATGATAAAGGACTAGCACAATCGGCACAAAAATCGGAAATCTGCATATTAAGTAGAAAAAGACATATTCCTTCCCCTAGTGAAATAAAAATAGGTTCGATCAACTTTCCTTTAAGGCGTCATGTAAAATTTTTAGGTTTAGTCATTGACCAAAAACTCCATTGGAACGATCATATTCAATATATCCTGACTAGTTGCGAAAAATATATTAATGTTTTGAGAGCGGTATGTTCAACTAGATGGGGAGCCTACCCACCCATTTGTTTAGTTTTTTATAAAGCTACAATTAGGTCTGTAATAGATTTTGGGAGTATGTTCTACGGTATTGCATCTAAATCAAAGCTAGCCTTCTTTGACAAATTACAATCTAAAGCTATTAGGTTAAGCTTAGTTTTTCTAAACAGCAGCCCTATTTGTAATATTCTAATGGAAGCAGGTATACCCCCTTTATCACTAAGAAGAAATATGTTGAGCTCCAGATTTGTATCAAAACTGTTATCCGAGTTGTCTCCGGTAAACAATAATCTAATTCATCTAGCTACTTTAGTTCTCACCCACCCCTACTGGAAAACTAAAAGAACTCCACCATTAATTGAAGCGTTTTTAAATCTATCTCCGCACAAAGACAAAATCTCAAGTCACTCGAAATCGCCTGTTTTCAATTATAGCTATGAAATTATGACGTACAAACCGGATATAGTACACTTCCCAGACCCGATAGGTATTCCACCTTCCGAGTGCAATTTCTTTTTTCAACATCACATTAGAACTAGCTATCCAGGCACCACAGTAATATACACGGATGGTTCAAAGAGCTCTATCGGTGTTGGCGCTGCCGTTTTCGATCCATGTAATGATTTTTCAAATTCGGTATCACTTTACAACTTTGCTTTTACAAATTTACACCACTGAACTCACTGCTATTTATCTGGCTATAAAACATATTGAATCAATTAGGCATAATGGTCAATTTTTAATTTTAACCGACAGTCAAAGCGCGATATGTAAATTAGAACATTTAAAACCTTCATCTAGTTCAAGCTTCCTTTTCATGAATATCGTTAAAGCTTTGTTTGACCTCTCAGCATCTAATAAAAAGGTTAGGCTGGCATGGATCAGGGGCCATTCAGGCATAGAAGGAAATGAGATTGTTGATAGAATGGCTAAGGAAGCTTCCGGCCGCTCTGCTAGTAATTTCGAAATCCCCTACTCGGATTTGTTCTCTTTGATTAATGTCAAGCTGTTAGAGGACTGGCAACTGTGGACCGATGCGTCACAAGTGGGTGTGTTTTATAAATCGCACTTCCCAAAGGTTTCGTTCATTCCCTGGTTCCAGAAAGTCAATGCACCTCGATCAAGGATTAAAAGTATGTGCAGACTACGGACTAATCATGGTTTATCAGGATCATATTTATTTAAAATAAAGGAGAGAAAATCAGAAGTATGTGAGTTGTGTGGAGACAGGGAGGACCTAGAGCACATCATTATGAATTGTAAAAAATACGCCTTAGAAAGAATAAAATTTACAACGCAAATTAGAAATAAATTAAATATGAATACAATAACATATACAACTATTTTGCAAAACCCTGCTTCACTAATCAATGAATTCGGTGCTTTCTTAAGTGAGACAAATATTAAAATTTAGATTAATTCAATTTTAATTAAATCGAAATATTGTTTTGTTTTTTTTTGTAATTAAGCGGTCCTAAATTTAAGCCGGTACTTATAGTAATGACTAAATGAGAAAATGGCTCATGGCTAACGCTAAGGCCTTTATTTAAAAAAAAGAAAGAAAAAAAAATCTAAAAATGTGACAAGTGTATGTTTTTTCATTACAAAACCGTTTACTATAAATTCTGATAATCGTGATAGTTGGTGCGCTGTGGAATGACTGATCTGAAATCCAAATTGAAAATCTGGAATAATGCTTATATCTCGAAAAAATGAAGTTAGGCGCCTTTTTATAACTGATTCCAAAAGTTATCCCAATATTGGTAAGAGGCTTATAGGCCTGTAACTGCTGATTTGTTTGACGTCTTTCACTGGCTTGTGACTACCAGTTCAGTCTTTTTCCAATAATCAGGAAAATAACCAGTCCGCAAGCAACTATTAGAAATTGGAGTTATTAAAATGATAGCTTTTTTCGGTAATTTTTTAATGGCAATAGCTGGAATTATATCATGACCAGGAATTTTTTTTGTCTTAAGTCTTGTAATAAGTTCGAAAATATCTTTCGGAGTTTTAGTGGACGCTGTGCTGTTGCTAGAGGTATTGATACAAATTCATTTATCTCATCATATGCTAAATTTCTTCTTGATGGACCTGTTTCACTTGTAGGGATAGAAAATGTTTTTTCAAAATAGTCTGCAAAGGCTTTAGCTTTCTCCACATCGGTAGTTATGAAATCACCATTTTCTAATAGGCTTGGAATTTTTTCGTGTTTGTTTAACAGACGTCTCGTAGCCTTCCATAGGGATGGATCATTTGGATTCAGGTTTGTAACATAATTTTTATATTGTGAAAAAAATGAATTTTTCTAATTCTGTTTTGACAGTTCGTCTTAATTTGTTCCATATTTTTTTTAATTTTGGATTTTTAGTTCGTATCCACTGTATATGTAGAATTTAGAACGTTTTTTAAAAAACTGATTCTTTTTTTGTGGAATGGTTTTACTGTAGACTCATTTATGCATTTTAATATGTTTTCTGTAAATTGTGTTATGGCTTCATCAATTTCATGTATATGTCGGAAATTTTTTTAAACAAATGTTTTCCTCCATTAATTTTTTGTAAATTTCCCAGTTAATGAATCCTTTAATCATGGAAGCCCGAGTGATAATTTCAGGAGTTTCGGTTAAGAACTGAATTAATATTGGGATGTGGTCCGAATTTAGAGCGGCTATTGTTTTGGTTGTTACAGGTAGGCTGATATTTGTGATAGCATAATGTCTAATATGTCAGGCGTACACCCTTTTCTAAAAAATGTAGGTTCAGTAGGTGCCGTAATTTGAATATTGTTTCCAGAACAAATGTCTAATAATTTACTACCATTCGAGTTTGATGTACAACACCCCCAGTAGATATGTTTACAGTTTATATCACCCAATACTAAAGTAAATTCATTCGGAGGTAATAATTTAAGAATTTCTTTTTCTTTGAGCTTTTTATTTGGAGGCCTATATACGGCTGTGATAACAGTGCTGGGAGTAGAGCTCAGGCGGATGGATATAAATTCGATATTAAAAATGTTGAGAATAATATTTTCGGAGAAGCTAATATTATTTCTGATGATTAGAGCTGTTCCTGTCTTTTTTTCAAAACTATATATCCTGGTATATTAAATTTAATATTACTTGATAAATGTGTTTCAGATATACAGGCTATATCGATGGAGTTTGATTCAAGAAATATTTTAAATTCGCTTTTTTTGTGAACAAATACCATAAGTATTCCAGTTTAAAAGATTTAATTTTTTTTATTTCAGAGGCCATACTAAAATAAATATAGAAACATTAGGAATGTAGCAAATATAATAAAAATAAACATATTTATTATAACGAGAGAAAAAGGCATTAGTAACAGTCGATGGGTTGTTGTTTATGCCCATTTGTAAAGAAGGAGGTTACTAACGAGCTTAAATGTTTCTTTATTTGCGAGAAATAAGGTTTTATAGCATTGATAATTATCTTCGTAATAGCAGTTAATATGTTTTCACTGTTGTCTTCAGTGTTAGTTTTTTCTTGCGGTTGTTGTTCAGGTGATAAGGCAGAAGAATACGAAAAATGTGGTGTGGCTTTACGAAATGTTTTACGATTTGCAGGAGTTTCTTCATTTTTATTTTCGATATTGTTTGGAACTGCAGGTGAGTTAGTTTTGTTTTTAATTTTTTGGTAATAAGGGCAACCTCTAAAGCTAGCTGCATGTGCTTGATTACAGTTGACACAATATGGCTTATCGGTGAATTTGAGGAGACATTTTGGAAAATGATGTTTTTCCTTACATTTAACACACCTAGGTTCTAGACGACAATAATTCTTTGTGTGACCGAATCTTTGACAGTTGGTACACATAGGGATGTCATTGTTTTTATTTTTTGGTTCCACTGAAATTAGAGCAGAAAATAAATTTTCGAGTATAAAAATATCTTTGGTTTTTGTATTATTAACTATAGAAACTGAACAAAGAGGGGTGGTTTTTTTTTCTTTATTTAATATTCTGGAAACCTTTAAAACATCAAAATCTTTAGAGATTAGTTCAGATTTTAGCTCTTCATCCGTAATAGAGTATGGCACCTTTCTTATCACAACATTAAGAGTTTTATTTTTATGTAATGAAAAAGTGTGATTTTCGACTTTTTCTTCATCGTAATAACGTCTAATTCTTCTGTAATCGTCAATGGACGAGAGCATTATTTTGGTATCTTTACCGGCTAATTTTGTTGAAAATGGATTCAAACATAATGAGTATAGGTGAGTATATTTAACAAATGAGTATATTTAACAGAAGTTGGTGATTATTTGCATTATGTAGAAATATCGGGGGGATTTTAGGAGTAAGCTGTTTATTTTCAGTGATAATACTCTCTTGAGTGGTTGTTTGTTTAGAAGAGCAAGGTTTATCAGTTGCAAGGTCAGTTTCAGATAATATTTGGAATCTATTGCTAATTTTTATAGGTGAAATTTCTTGATAATATTTACCCATTTTTTTCACTGGTGATTGGTTTAGTGGAGAGCCTTCGAGATTTCTTTCTTCGAATTTGAGCCTTCTATAACTTCGTGGCCATTTGTTATAGAAGAAAGTTGGCAATTTTGGGTATTTAATGGATTAACACCTACTTCATCTTCCGAGTTCATTAAATTTTGTAGAAAGTTATTATAGATAACATGAGATAATACACAACAAAAAAAAAAAAAGATAATAAAATTAATAATCAAGAGATAACTTAAACACGCCCGCACTCTAGGAACGTTAGAGGCCGTCTTAAATTTTTAACGTTTGTATATATAATCTATGTAACAAAGTGCTTATGTTTTAAACTATTCTTAGTTTTATTACTGATGAAGAATGTTTATCATTCGAATCTTGTTTTCTAATGATTCTCAAGTATCATGGCCGCTATTAACATGATGCTGTCATGTGGTCAGTGCCTGTGACAATTATTAACAATAGTATTAGCAAAAATCCTGTTGCCAGACTCTGTAAATACAGTCCAGTAAAATAAGGGTTTACCGAAGAAAAAAACTGCCCAGCTTTAATTCTCAACGGATCTCCATGTTTGAGGTGCTAATTCTGAATTTGAAGTTTGCTACCACGACAGACATCGGCTTTATACTCAAAATCGCAAATAACCGCGAAGATATGGTCTGGGGGAAAATTGTGAAGTTGGCCAACTGGCGCTAAAGGTCCCGTACTTTTATACAATTCTGGTTTTCTTTTGGCACATTTTCACCATAACTCCGAAACTATTCGTCCGTCTCAAAATTTCCGTTCTTTTTATCTAATAGCTGGTCAAATTTACTACTAGGCTCTATATATGCAGTTTTAATCCGTTCTCATGAATTACACATGCCAAAATGCTAAAGGTCCCGCCCTTTTATAATATCAACGGTTTTTTTGGCACATTTTTCGCTATTACTCCGAAACTATTTGTCCGATCCAAAATTTTATTTTTTAACCTAAAAGCTGGTTAAATATACTGTTAGGTCATACATATATATATATATATATATATATATATATATATATATATATATATATAAGTTACAATATATATTTTTCCTTACATATTTTTAATTTTTACTTTTAAGCTTTGACTCCTAACTATTGTAATCTATTTCTTAGGAACCCCTGGTGGGAACTTACTCTCCTATGAACTGTAATGTTAGCATAAAGCTTCTTCGAAGAAGCTATTGTAATCTACTATATATTTGTCAAATACCACTCACTCATTTAACACGAAATCTCAGAAACCACCGAACGGATTGGAATGAAATTCGATATGTAGCTTCCTCTAGGGCCGTAGGTGCTCGCTAAGAAAGGAATTTAAAAAAATTGGCCTGGATCGCGGCTAATTCGCGAAAAATGCGATTACAATTTTTATTTTGTGAATAATAATAGAATTATTGTCATATGGTATTTGGAGATAAGCTAAGTTAAAAAATAGGTTAGATGTTTAAGCCGCACACTTTGACCACAAATTAAGTTTCTTTTAATTGTAAACAAACAAAAATACGATTGATGTCGAAACCTTATAATATGGTTGTTAAAGCCCGATAATTTAATATCTTATTTTCTTTTTAAATTATTCTCATCTCCTATAGTGAAGAAACCTCATTTAATTTATAATAAACAATATGTAGTGTAAATAGCGTGTTAACGGTTCAAGTTACGTGTTTATGGTTCAAGTTACGTATTTACGTACGCCTCGGGAGATAAGAGACTAAACGGTCAGTCTGGGCCAGACCTCCCTGGAAGAAGCAGTTACACACCAATATCACCAATATTCATCTTCAAGACTCACCGGCAGGCTGCTTTTTTTTTTTTTTATTCACCTCTGCCCATGGAATGATGAAGCAACTCACCGTATGGATTGAAGATTTCACCAAGGACCCTCAAGTATGGTAGCATTCACGTAACTTGAACCAATATAAAAAACAAAAAGGGGACATTTAAATTTTTTGTTTATATTTAAATTTTTTTTATTTTGTAATCACTATATGGGATTTTTTTTTTCATTATTATTAGGAGAAAACTTTTTTTTTTTATTTTGTTTATTTATAGTTTTACACTTAAATTTCTCACAACGATATTTTTTATGTATATATGTATTTATATACTCATTCATTCAAGAAATATAACATTTTATTTTGGTGTTCATTTATAGTTTCAATTTTCTTTGTTTTCTTGTCTTTTTATGTTATTAATCCTTTTCAGGTTTCCCAATCTTTAAAACTAATGTTTGGGCATTTTTCTAAGTAATTTTTTACCAGCATTCATTGGGGTTGGGAACTGTTTTTTTCCAAAAGTGAAAAGCCCCCCTCCCCAACATCTTTCACTTCATGTGGCTGCAGAGGTTGGCCCTTGCAAGTTTAAGTTGTTTCGTGACGAGAAGCTATTAAAAGACTTATGTTAAAGAGGAGGTTCTGTGGTGATGACATGTAAGGCCAGTTCGATGTACATATTCCAACCCAACAACATTGCTTCACCAGTAGCTTCGTCCCCAACTACTCTTCCTTCAGTTTTCCAGTCACAAGATAATCAGTTTTTCTCAACAAGGCCCAAGTTGTACCTAGATTGGGTAAATGAAATTTCTGAATTTCATTCCTTGAACCTAGAATATACTTTTTCTCAGTTCAGATGAGTCTATTGAAACATTGAAGTAAACCCATCAATTTAAAAGTAAACAACGTAGGAAATGATTCACAGATTCAGTTCGCAACAAACAACTAAGGAACTCGGCTGAAAAATATATTCAAGCACATGCAGAGGTGAACAGGGAAGCTGTTAAGAAATACATGACAAATCATCCTGAATTTAGCAGAAAAGTGGTTAACAAACATAAAGAAAGCCAACCTGAAGTTAAAGGATGTGCTGTATACACATATTCTGAGAATCATCCAACTGCACTTAGAGGAACTGTACAGAAGTATAAGAAAATGGAAAGGTTACAGCCAGTATGACCCAAGAACTAAATATGCAAAAAGACAAAACCGTCGATATTAGATCACAGTCTACTTGAAATTGGTGCTATACTGTAAAATGGAAGGACGAGAGCCCTGCCTCAGCCTGTCCCTGCTGCAGATACGGGAAAGTCCAACTTCCTCCCTTTCAAGAATATCCTGAACACTTGCGGAGCCTCCTTACTTACGAACATCCTGAGGCTGAGCAGTTTCTAAATAATATTTGGAAATAGAACGGTTGATTCCAAACGACGTCATTTGGAGCAAAAGAGATAAAAGAGGGAGATATAATGCTAACATTTAAGGTGCGAGGACAGCTTTATATCACAGAATAGGGAGTTTGATGCCTGGAACACAACAGCAACCGTCTTTTATTCAGGTAATTTTTTTGGTGATGACAACCATGAAAGAGGCTGTGGTCACTTTCAAAATGTCAAGCCTGCATTCATAGGCCAACTCCAGAAAATTCTTCAGGAACATAACGAGTATATCAAGGACTTCAGAGCTGCTGTTGAGTCTGTTCCCAAAGATCTACAAGATTTCCAGGTAGTTATCATTGCTGACAAAAAGCCTTCAAATGCTCACTGAGGACGTTGCAATACTTCTACCGCTAACGAAGTTGCTGTCGTAATTGTTGGCCAGGTGTTTGAAAAGCGAGACATTGTTCTCCACAGCAGAGACAAAAACTGATAAGAATCAGTGAGTTCTATCAAGTGTATGACTCTCTTCAGTATCGTCTCATGTTCTACCATGGAGAAGATGGGTACAGTATTAACATTATTAACATTCCTCAGCGTGACCCAAACACCAATACACCACTTAAGAAAACCGTGCCTGTAGCTGATTCTTACGCCTAAATGTTGATGGAGCGAGGAGGTGAAGAACCTTATTTACTTTAATTCCGTAATCTCCTCAACCAATTTATGCTTGATATGTACGCAAACATAGAAACCGAAAGACTAAACTTTATTTGAAAAAATCAAAAAAATTGAGAGGTTGAGACTATATTCACTTAAAGTATGCCATAAGAAAAGCTGATGGTCTGGTATCAGAGCTGTGTAAGATGGTAGTGCTGCCTCGAAGCTTCACTAGAGGACTATCAAAATAATATAAAATTAACTTTTTCAAACTGTCAAATTTACTTATTGAAATTATTCTAAGAATGGAATTCTTTAGGTTTATTCAAGTAATAATAATTATCAACGTTAAGCTTAACTTTAACTAATTTAAGTTGTCCTTCATCCTAATGATATTAAACCGTAGCGAAGCAGGGTCCTTTAAGCTAGTTCTTTATAAACCTCGAGAAATTTTGTAACACTCTCTCAGTCTATCAAGATCCACGCCACTCTTCTTTCTGATATTGTAACTTTTATTAAATAAACTTCTTTTTAAAAAAAGTCATTACTTACGTCGTCAAACTTGAGGGCATATCAAGGATCAGTATCAACTGTTTGCTGACGAGTCCATTCAGAGGAAGACGAGACGTTAAACTGGCATGAATCTGACTATCGAAGTCATCTTAGTGTAAGTGATTTTTATTTAAGAAATATTACTTCAATATTAAACAATTTTGTTTCAATATAATAATTTTTAATAAAATTTATTCTATTTAAAAAAAAAAAAGGTTATGATTTCATTACTATAATTATAAAGAAATATTTTGTTACTAAGAAAAAAAAATTGTTTATTTTTATTTAATATTAAGCTATATTAAATTACTTTATATTAAGGATAAATTTAATTTTAATTTCATATTATTTTAATTTTATTGCATACTATCTCATTTCATTTTTTTCTTAAATATTTTATAAAAATGGCACCTCCCACATTAAAGAAAGAATATCTAGAGATGATACCTGATTTCCATGGTGACCCTATGTCCCTAACGCGATTTTTGGAAATTTTAGATAAATTAATCAACAAATTTTATAATCACGAAAATACTGCCGATTTCCAAAACGAATATTTAATATGATCAATTCGTGCTAAAATCAAAGGAGCTGCCGCCGACATCGTTAATTGTATTAAAACAGGGGTACGCTGACAAACGCGACGCGTACACTCTAAATATTGAAATGGCGGGAATGAACAAAACCCCTTTCGAATTTTATGATAAAATACAAAAAATTTTACAGTTGCACATTAGTTATTTAAGGAGCGAAATGCCGATGGAGCCGTTAGTCCTCACGAAATATATCGAAACGTTAGCACTAAGAGTTTTGTTAAAAGGACTGAAAGAACCACTTGGCCCTTTCATGAGAACCAAAAATCCGGTAGACCTAAATCAGGCAATGAACATGCTGACGAACGATTTTCAATTTGTCACCGACACTTATCGCCCACACCAAAATCATAACAAACCAATACATAAAAATCGCCAACAATTTATAAACTATTTCCCAGTAAACCAGTACAAAGCAATTCAACCTGCTAAAAATGTAAACTCAAATTAATATAGACCCCAGCAACCTAATCAATATAAACCACAACAATATCATCAATATAGACCCCAACAACCTAATCAGTCAATTCCTATGAGTGTCAATAGTAATTATAGAAGTAATTCCCAATATCAGAGACAACCTGATAAAAGTGTAAAATTTAATTCTTTTCTCAATACCCCAGTTCGGAAAAACCCAAACCTAGAAATTGAAGAACTTAACAAGCTAAACTCGGAACAATTCGTAAGTGAATCCCAAATTACCGAACTACCAAATGCTCAACCACCCAACTATCCCACTGTATCATTTCCAGACGATCATCAAGAAAATCAACAATACACTGATCAAAATAATCTCGATAGTGATCAAAGTAATTTTTTAGATTCCAGCCTAGCACAAGAAACATGGACGTAATAGACCTACTTAATTTAACCCGTTTTAGTGCTCTTCCATATATAATTCCACCAAATTCAAACTTAAAAATTCTAATAGACACCACGTGCACAAAATCCACTAACTTGTAGCTAATAAATATTTTTTTAATAACATTACTCACGAACCATTTAAACTTACTAGCGCGCACCGTTCTTCTATACAAAATTTTAATGCTAATGTAGATTCATCAAAATTATTTCCCAACACCAAAACTCTCCTGAAATTTGGCATTTTTGATTTCCATCCTAAAATCGATTTATTGTTAGGAACAGACAGTCTTAAATTATTAGGTGCGAAAATTGATTTAGTAAATGATATATTAATCACACCTTTTGGCAATATAGCAATTCATTACAATAGACCCCCTCAATCTGAATACACTTACATCATAAACAACGATTCTGAAACCGTAATCAAAATTCCAATCAAAAATATTTCAAATGGAGAAGGAATCATTCCTCATACTGATTTCAACGATTGTCTCAATATTCATGAAGGTTTAATTTCAATTAAAAATAATGAAGCTATATGTACGGTAAAATATGATTCGGATCGGTCTTTTAGATTAACTATTAAAACCCCAATCCTTGTGAAACCAATTAGAATTTTTCAAAATAATGAATCTCATAATATAAATTTAATTAAAATAAAAGAATCAAATTTCAATGAAGTCAAAAATCTTATTCGCACGGATCATTTAAATGAAGAGGAAAAAAAAGAAATTCAAAATTTAATAAAACAATATTCTGATCTATTTTATTTAAAAGGTACTCCACTAACTGCAAATACGCGTATCAAACATAAAATCCTAACCAAAGATGAAATTCCAGTCTATACTAAAAATTACCGATATCCCCAAATATTTCAAAACGAAGTGAAAAGACAAATTGACGAAATGCTATAGCAACAAATCATTCGCCCTTCTTTTTCACCTTACAATAGTCCTATTTGGGTAGTTCCAAAAAAATTATACCAATCGGGAATACCAAAATGGAGAATAGTAATTGATTATAGAAAGTTATATGAGAAAACGGTCGACGATAAGTATCCTATCCCGCATATAACTGAACTGCTGGATAAATTAGGCAAAAGCAGTTATTTTTCAACGATCGACTTAACAAGTTCGTTTCATTAAAT
Source organism: Euschistus heros (assembly GCA_003667255.2). Taxonomy (NCBI): domain Eukaryota; kingdom Metazoa; phylum Arthropoda; class Insecta; order Hemiptera; family Pentatomidae; genus Euschistus; species Euschistus heros. The sequence continues at coordinate 4,155,632 of RCWM02000047.1, forward strand.
TTTATTGGATGAAGAGAATATCCCTAAAACAGCATTCTCAACCGTAAACGGCCATTACGAGTTCCTAAGGTTACCTTTTTAATTAAAAAATAGTCCACCAACTTTTATGAGAGTGATTAACAACATACTCATGGGCGTTCCAAATTGCGTTGCCTATTTAGATGATATAATCATTTATAGTATGACCCTTCAGAAACATTTATCAATTTTAAAGCAAGTTTTTAAAAACCTAAGAGAATCTAACTTAAAAATTCAGCCCGATAAAACCAAATTTCTAAAAAAGGAAATAGAATATTTAGGACATCTCGTCACATCAAACGGAGTAAAACCAAACCCTAATAAAATCCTTGCTATAAAAAATTATCCCATACCGAAGACTACTAAACAAATTAAAGCTTTCCTTGGACTATTAGGATATTATCGCCGTTTTATACCAAATTTTGCACACCTCACAAAACCATTGACCCAATGTTTAAAAAAAAGGAACGAAAATTAACATCGCGGATAAAAATTATTTAGATAGTTTTGAAACCAGTAAAAATATTTTAATTAATAATCCCATCCTGCAATATCCGGACTTCAACAAAACATTTTGTTTAGCGACAGATGCATCGAACGTAGCCTTAGTCGCTGTATTGTCACAGACGCACGGAGGACGAGAACTTCCGATAGCTTTCGCGAGCCGTACTCTAAACGTAAGTGAATCAAAATCATCCACCACTGAACGCGAACTTTTAGCTATTGTTTGGGCTACCAAATATTTTCTACCCTATCTTTATGGCAGAAAATTTATTATTCAAACCGATCACAAACCACTTCAATGGTTACAAATATTAAAAGATCCAAACTCAAAATTATATCGTTGGAAACTAAAACTCGAAGAATTCAATTTCGAAATAAAATATAAGAAAGGTCATGAAAACAAAGTCGCTGACGAACTATCGCGAGTAGAAATTAATTTAACAGAATCTGAAGACCCCGATACAATTATTAATGATTTAATAGAACAATTTTACCGCGAAAATGAAAAATCGGAAAATGCATCACTTATCGTAAATTTTGATGAAAATGAAAATTTAGATAATATAACAGAAGAATCTGAAACAAATTCCGTTCACTCTAATACTTTAGGAAATACAATAATCGAAATACCAATAGCAGACTCTCCAGTTAATTTAGGAAAAAATCAAATTATTTTAAATTTAGTTGATATTAATCCCGCGAAACCCAAAATCGAAAAACTTTTTAATAATACTAAAAACAGAATTATTGCTCAAATATCAAAGGAAAATTTCGAACAAGACAAAATAAAATTAATTAAAGAATTCGTTGAACCAAAAGTTAAATATTATTTATTCTTTGAAACTGATTTTTATACCCAATTTTATGAAATCATGGTAAAATGTTTTAAACATTCGGAATTAAATTTTGTAAAAACTACAAGTAGATTGATCGATATTCAAGATCCTGAAGAACAAAATAGTTTAATAAATAATTACCATATTGGCAAAACAAACTACCGCGGTTCGGAAGAAACATTTCATCGAGTAAAAAGATTGTATTATTGGCCTACTATGAAAAATTTAATTCAAATTCAAATTAATAATTGCAAAATTTGTACGGTATCAAAATACGATCGGAATCCTTTAAAACTCCAATACAACGTTACTCAGACACCGTCTAAACCATTTGAAATAGTTCATAGGGATAAAATCACACTAGAAAACAAAAAATATTCAACTATAATCGACTCCTTTTCAAAATTTGCACAAGTTTATAAATTAAAAAACGGTCAAGCAACTAAAGTCGTAAATAAAAAAAAATTTTCATTTTTATCATCACGGTTTACCGAAACAAATAATAACAGATAATGGTCAGTGTTTGTTTGGACTCCGAAGAGGACGTTTCTAGAGGCTCCGAGGGATTAGCATCAAACAGATAACTAATATTCTTTTCTTTATATTTAAGTTAAAAATTTACTTTTAAGTTTGTTTTTTTTTGTTTTGTTTTTTTTACTTTCAGCATCCATTTACAATTTATTATCACTATTCGTATTATTTCTTGTTTTTTCTTTTTTATCAATTTACTAGTATTTTATATTTATATATTCTTTTAAACCTCTAATCCTGGTTTCCTAAAATATGGAGGAACCAGATGATCCAATAAGCCCATTGGCTAAAAGGAAGCGACCCAGGGGAAAAATGAAAAAGTTTGAGGATAGGTTACTTTTTTCGGAACCGAAAAAAATCAGTCCCACTTTTATAATAATAAAAAGGGAAGAGGGATTCACAAAAGTTTCTCACTTCTTTATCAATAAATTTATAACTAATCTTGTAAGAGAAGTGAAAAATATTAAAAAACTACGAGACGGATCATTGTTAGTTGAAACATACAAGGGGACCCAATCTGACACTTTACTGTCCTGTAAAGATTTTGGAGGTCAGTTTCCTATTCAAGTTACGGCCCACAATACCCTTAACTACAGCAAGGGAATAATTAAAATGTACGACTTTCAATATCTAGAAATAGAAGAAATAAAAAAAGAACTCAATCCAGAAATAATAGATATTTTAAGAATAAAATTTAAAAAGAACGGCTCTGAAATAAATACACATAAATACATAATAACATTCCCGACTCCTATAGCACCCAAAACAATGAAGATTGGATATCAAACAGTAAACATAGAGCCCTATATACCTAATCCCCTCCGGTGTTTCAATTGCTTGGATTTTAATCATCCCACAAACCAATGCAAGAGACCATCGGTATGTATACAATGTGGCAAAACAAAACATAACGAAGGAAATAAATGTGAATTAGCACCTCACTGCGTTAATTGCAGCGGCTCTCATAACGCATTAGACCGCTCCTGTCCGGTATTCTTAAAACATAAAGAGATAAAGGCCATATAGATAGAACGATGCGAAAAAAATTTATAAAGAAAGGTTTCCTACCGTTTTCAACAAAAGTTTTACTCAAGTCGTAAAAGAGAAAATTAACATAACAGAAAAGAAGGAGATCGGCATTCAAGTCGATATTCCGTTTTTATTTGGCGAAATTAAAAAAAATAATTCAAACAACGAAACTAACCAAATTAAAAATCTAAATATAAAACCATCGTCGTCATATTCGGGCGTAAATACCCGATCATCCACGAGGTCTGCAACGACCTCTCCCCACCCTCCCCCACTCCCTCCCCCACCTCCCCCCTCTCCTTCCTCCACTCCCATTATCATAGCCTCACTAGAGTCTGGGGATAAGATATTCCATGAGCCGAGGATGGCCGATCCCACCCGAACCTGAAGGCCGATTCCACCCGAACCTCCCCCACTACATTCTCTCGTAGCTCTTCTTACCTTGCGGATAAGATATTCCATTCTCGTCGCCCTCACTATTTCTACTGTAAGACTAGAGTACCATTTGAAATAAAAATGCTTTCTTTATCCTCAAAACACGACCTGGCTTGAGGATGCTCAATAATTCGAAAAATATGGCCAAATTCCAATAAAATCAGCTGTAAATCAATGGGAAATTTTTTTAATGGAAAACTGACCTCAGATCTGGATTCAGAGCACAAGAAAACCCTTGCACATTAAATTTGATAAAAATCAGAAAATACTTATTTTTTTACCCCTTTCACCATTTTTCGGCGTTGAGATTTTAGCAACCACTTCTAGCGGCTGTAACATTTGCTGTGGTCAACCGATTAAAATAGTAAAGGCATCACTAGAATCAGCGTGCATTCCGCTTTCTATTTGTGTATATAACATTGGGTTTATTCCAAATTTCAGAGGGCAAAAAGTAATTTTTTAAAAAATTTCCGAGGTGAAATATAACTGGAGTTATTTCAGTAAGGAGCTATCCTGCGACCTCCGGATTTGGCCCAATCTATGTGGTTTTACGATTTCTATATGCCCTTAAAATTTGGTTTTAATCGGTGGCGAAATCTGTGAGATAGCGCTAATTATTTACGTTTTGAAGCTAGTTGACAGGCTCTTGCCTTCTAAAATCCTACACATTCTTGGAGGTAAAAAAAATTATAATTTTTGATTTCGACCTAATTTGGTCTCTACGTGTTATTTTATATGAGGAGGAATCTGAAAATGAAATCAGTTTTTAGTTAAAAAAATTTCTTCACTAATATTTTTGAAAAAATAAAAAACGTTCATTTTTTATTTCGACTTAATTTGATTTCTACATGTTTTTTGGGATGAGGAATCTGATAATGAAATGAGTTTTAGTATAAAAATTGTTACGTTTAAATGTATGTATGTTTACTAATACGTTTAAATTTTCAATTAAATATATATAATTGACTAATTAATTAATTAATATTAATATATAGTATTAATTATAATATAATATTAATCATTATTAATATTTATTAATACCTTATCCCCATACTTCATTCTTACAGTAGAAATAGTAAGGGCGACGGGAATATCTTATCCGCAATAGTCCAAGAGCCGAGGCCAAATTTCATGACTTATTTGAAGAAAACTTTTAGATATACAGCCATTAAATGTCCACCCTCAGCAATCAATTTGCACTTGTCTGCCAACTCAAAGCGGGGGCGTTTCAAAATGGCGACCTCCGAAAGGGGGTAACAAATATCAAAATATGGTATTATTTAAAGATGATTTATTTAAAGCAAACAAGAAACTGCAAACCCCCTAGGCGACAAAAAACGTTGTCTGCCAAAATTTGGAGGGGGCGTCGCACCGGCAGACAAAATTCAAAATCCGCGTTTTTTCAGTCCAAAAGTGGACCATTTGAAGACGATTTATTTCAAGCATACAAGAAACTGCATGCTCACTAGATAACAATAAACGTTGTCTGCCAAAATTTGGAGGGGGCGTCGCACCGGCAGACAAAATTCAAAATCCGCGTTTTTCAGTCCAAAAGTTGACAATTTGAAGACGATTTATTTGAAGCACACAAGAAACTGCATACTTCCTAGATGTCAAAAAACGTTGTCTGCCAAAATTTGGAGGGGGCTAAGCACCGGCAGACAAAATTCAAAATCCGCGTTTTTTTCAATCCAAAAGTTGAAAATTTGAAGACGATTTATTTGAAGCACACAAGAAACTGCATACTCCCTAGATGACAAAAAACGTTGTCTGCCAAAATTTGGAGGGGGCTAAGCACTGGCAGACAAAATTCAAAACCCTTGTGAAGGCGTCACACCGGCTGACATTGTTCAAAACTCACATCCTTTTCGTCCAACAGTGAACTTTTTGAACGTGATTTCCTTTTTTATTTGATTTATAAGTAGTTTTTCTCTGGAATGATTTGAGGAAATTATATTATATTGCTTTCTACGTATGTTACAATAAAATTATTTTAATATGAAATAATCTTGTTTAAAAATTTTAATGTAAAAAATACCAATTAATATATATGAACAGTAATAATATAAATACCGGCCACATAATTAAAAAAAAATAATATTTCAACTTATAAAGTTATCAAATATGTACTATCCTGGAACAAAATTCGTATAAAACTTTATAGTAGTCTAGTTAATTGATTTGTAAAATGATAGACCAAGAGCCCGATAGAAAAACATACCGAGTTATTTCACCCCTTTTTTTGTAATGCATGGGTGTAACCTGTCCACTGTCATGAATGAAAATTTATAAATTTTCCAATAAAGGTGAGTGCCGCAAAAATGAAAATGGGGGAAAAGAGTTGAAAATAGTATTTCTTAGAAGTTCGGAAATCGTTACTTTTAGTATATTTTGTGTTCTACGTTATTCAAGCAAATCAACATTGCAACAAATTTTGTAATAGTCATTTTGTTCTCAGATCAATAGTTTTAGAGCGGTTTGGCCACCAAAGATTGACTAACTTCATATAAGTCGCACTTCTTCGTGAAAAGAAGCAGTTGGTACTTTTCCGTTGTCGGTTATAACTCTAATCCAAAATTTATTTATTTCAACTGATGAAAATTTCCTTTCAGACATTATACATAAAATTTATTTGTGTAATATAATATAATTTATCTATATAATGTATACAAAGTTATTTAAAATACCCATGCCAGCACGCTAAAAATCCGTACTATTGTAAAGTTGAAGTTTTTGGCACATATTTCGTTATAACACCAAAACTATTCGTCCGATCCAAAATTTATTTATTCTTTCTTTATTGGCTAAATTTTCTATCAGACCTCATATATGAAATTTATATAAAGCCATGTAAAGTTCCCATGCCAGCACGCTAAAACCCCGAACTGTCGTAAAATCCAAGTTTTTTGGTACATTTTTCATTATAACCCCAAAACTACTCGTCCAATCCAAAATTTATTTTTCTCAACTGATAGCTGACTAAATTTGCAATCAGACCCCATACATAAAACTTTGATCAAGCTCTGTAAAATACGCGTGCCAGCACGCTAAAAACAAGTTCTGTTGTTAAATACGAATTATTTAGATTATTTTTCGATATTAGTCCAAAACAATTTGTCTAAACCAAAATTTACTTTTTTCAACTGAAAGTTGACTAAATTTTATATCACATTTTATACATGAATATTTAATTGAAATCCATGCCAGCAGGCTATATGTGTATGTTTTGGTAAAAACATAACAATTTTACATGTTACAGTGGGCTGGCGTGGGTATTTTGCGGGATTCATTCATCATTATATAATTTGATTTGATTGTAAATTTAGTAAACTTTCATTGAAAAAAAAAAATTTTGGATAAAACAAATAGTTTGGGGGTTATAGCGAAAAACGTGCCAAAAAAACTTGGATTTCACAACATTACGAGGTTTTAATGTGCTGGAATTGGTATTTTACGTGACTTTATATCAATTAAATATATGGGTCTGATTGAAAATATAGTCAGCTATCAGTTGAGAAAAAAAAAATTTGGATCGGAAGAATAGTTTTCGGGTAATAACGAAAAATCTGCCAAAAAACTTGGATTTCACAACAGCACGAGGTTTTGGTGTGCTGGCAATGGTATTTTACGTGAATTTATATCAATTTAATATATGGGCCTGATTGCAAATTTAGTCAGCTATCAGTTGAGAAAAATAAATTTAGGATCGGAAGAATAGTTTTGGGGTTATAACGAAAAATGTGCCAAAAAACTTGGATTTCACAACAGCACGAGGATTTGGTGTGCTGGCAATGGTATTTTACGTAATTTTATATCAATTTAATATATGGGCCAGATTGCAAATTTAGTCAGCTATTAGTTGAGAAAAATAAATTTTGGATCGGAAGAATGGTTTTGGGGTAATAACGAAAAATATGCCAAAAAACTTGGATTTCACACCAGGACAATGTTTTGATGTGCTGAAATTGGTATTTTACATGACTTTAGATCAATTTAATATTGCCTGATTGAAAATTTAGTCGTCTATCAGTTGAGAAAAATAAATTTTGGATCGAACGAATAACTTTAAGGGTTTAACGAAAAATGTACCAAAAAATTCTGGCGTGGGTATTTTAGATGACATTATATAAATTTCATATATGTAGTATGGTAGGAAATTTAGCCACTTACTACAAGTTAGCCAATCATTGGTGGCCGAACCGTTTGAAAACTAAAGATGAGAGAAAAAGAAATGAATAGTGCCAAATTTCTTGCAAATTTGATTTGCTTCATAATGTACATAGCTCAAAATATACTAACAGGAACGGTTTCCGAGTTATTCGATCAAACGACTAAGAACATTCGATTTTCCAAGAACATACGTTTACGAAGAACTACATGTTTTTCACGTATTTTGTTCCAGGATAGTACATATTTCATAACTTTATAAGTTGAAATATTATTCATTTTTTAATTATATCGCTGGTATTTATATTATTACTGTTTATATGTATTAATTGGTATTTTTAACATTAAAATTTTTAAACAAGATTATTTTATATTAAAATAATTATATTGTACCATACGTAGGAAGCAACATAATATAATTTCCTTAAATTATTCTAGAGAAAAACTACTTATAAATCAAATAAACAAGGAAATCATGTTCAAAAAGTTCACTGTTGGACGAAAAGGATGTTTTGAACAATGTCAGCCGGTGTGTGACGCCTTCACAAGGGTTTTGAATTTTGTCTGCCAGTGCTTAGCCCCCTCCAAATTTTGGCAGACAACGTTTTTTTGTCATCTATGGAGTATGCAGTTTTCTTGTGTGCTTCAAATAAATCGTCTTCAAATTGTCCACTTTTGGACTGAAAAAAACGCGGATTTTAAATTTTGTCTGCCGGTGCTTAGCCCCCTCCTAATTTTGGCAGACAACGTTTTTTGTCATCTAGGAAGTATGCAGTTTCTTGTGTGCTTCAAATAAATCGTCTTCAAATTGTCCACTTTTGGACTGAAAAAAAACGCGGATTTTGAATTTTGTCTGCCGGTGCTTAGCCCACTCCAAATTTTGGCAGACAACGTTTTTTGACATCTAGGAAGTATGCAGTTTCTTGAGTGCTTCAAATAAATCGTCTTCAAATTGTCAACTTTTGGACTGAAAAAACGCGGATTTTGAATTTTGTCTGCCGGTGCGACGCCCCCTCCAAATTTTGGCAGACAACGTTTTTTGTCATCTAGTGACCATGCAGTTTCTTGTGTGCTTGAAATAAATCGTCTTCAAATGGTCCACTGTTGGACTCAAAAAACGAGGATTTTGAATTCTGTCTGCCGGTGCGACGCCCCCTCCAAATTTTGCCAGACAGCGTTTTTTGGCACCTAGGGGGTTTGCAGTTTCTTGTTTGCTTTAAATAAATCATCTTCAAATAATATTATATTTTGATATTTGCTACCCCCTTTCGGTGGTCGCCATTTTGAAACGCCCCCGCTTTGAGTTGGCAGACAAGTGCAAATTGATTGCTGAGGGTGGACATTTTATGGCTGTATGTCTAAAAGTTTTCTTCAAATAAGTCGCGAAATTTGGCCTCGGCTCTTGGACTACAAGGTAAGAAGAGCTGCGAGAGAATGTAGTGGGGGGAGTTCGGGTGGAATCGGCCATCACTCGGCTCATGGAATATCTTATCCCCAGACTCTAGTTCATAGCCTCTGCTCTAGCGGCAGGACCTGGGCCGGTCGAAGAATGTACTATAAATCTCCCTGCCCCGACTACGTCCTCCTTCTCAGACAGTGCGGTTATTCCCATGTCTGAGGACCCTGACCCGCCCGAGGACGAGAAAGGATATATTAGAGTCAAAAATAATAGAAAGCCTAAGAAAAATCGTAACCCCTAATAGATAAAAAACCAAAAAATGCTTAATAACTTTCCTATTAATCTTAAACTAAGACCAATGACTCAAACCCAATTCAATAGAAAAAATTATCAATGGACAAAGACTAAAGAACAGTTATACTTAACTAGTATTAATACTTGTCTAGGCATTTCCTACCGAAATATCAAACAAAAATACTATTTACATAAATAGGCGTGGAAGTATAAACATTTATGCACACATTCATACGTATTATAGGATTATTACTATGACTGCCACTGAGTATGTATATATATGTATATTTATTAAAGGTATATATATATATATATATATATATATATATATATATATATATATATATATATATATATATCAGTATATCAGTGTCTATATGTGTATACGTATACAAATATTATTATTTATTCCTTTATTTTTTCTCTCTTCTTCGGTTCTTATTTTATTAATCATTTTATTTTTTATTATTACATACAAATATATGTGTGTGAATATGTGTATGTATGTGTATGTGTATGTGTGTATGTATATGTATATATATATATATGTATATACGCAAATATGTTTTTATTTTATTTTATTATTATTTTTTAATTCTATATTTATTTTTATTCAATCTTATCTATTTATTCATTTTATATTTATTATTATTACTTTTATTTATTTATTTTATTATTATTACTTTTACTTATTTATTTTAATTTTATTTGTATTATTATTTTTTCATTATTATTATTTATTTATTTATTTATTTATTATGATTATTATTATTATTATTATTTTTTTTTTTTTAATTTTTTTATTTTTTTTTTTTTATTTGCTTATTTTTATTTGCGTATGCATATATGTGTATCTGTGTATGTGCGTGTGTGTATGTATGTATTTGTATGTATGTATATGTTGTTTCTACATATCTACACTCTATTGCTATTATTATATGAATCCCAAAAATTATTTTTCCAATATTTCACCGTTTATAAACTATGACCCTCGTCCAATGGAACTGCAACGGCATTAGAACCCATTTTAACGACCTTAAAATACTAACAGATGATGAAGATCCTTTCTGTATATGCCTACAAGAAACGCACCTAAGACCGTCAGACCCATTACCCTTAAAGGCTTCGAAATCTATAGAACAGATGATGATAACCATGAACGAGCGTGTAGAGGAGTAGCCATAGCCGTTAAAGATTCTGTCTACTCTGATGAGGTCGAAATAGATTCGCCACTTCAAGTTGTGGCAGCAACACTTCATTTAAACTTCACTTTCACAGTCTGCAATATTTATCTTCCCCAGGACAATACCATAGAAATAGAGCACCTTCTCCATATTCATCGACAACTGACAAAACCCGTTTTATACATTGGAGACTTTAATGGCCATAATCCACTGTGGGGCTCTCGAGATACCAACACTAGAGGCCGAATCATAGAATCATTCCTAGATTTTGCTAATCTGCTACTACTAAATTCTGGTGAACCAACCTATTTAAGCTCCAGCTTTGTTACACTCTCCTCTATCGACCTATCTTTGTGCAGCAGCTCACTTTTTGATATCATTCAATTGACTGTACTCCAAGAACCATACGGCAGTGACCATTTCCCCATCAGTTTAAAATTTAAAAATACAGAAAATGAATACCAAAGAGTACCAAGATGGATAATAGAAAAAGCAGATTGGACACTTTTTTTCTTCTCAAGCAAACCCGCCACAAAACCCACCAAATAACTTAACTGTAGATGATGCATGCGAAGCCATAACTGAGGCCATACTAACAGCTGCAGAAGCCTCAATCCCAAAAAACAAAGAGCAGTAATAAAAGACTACCCGTTCCTTGGTTTGATAACGATTGCAGGAAAGCCATACAACTCCGAAGAAAAGCACTGAAGAAATTTACAAAAAATATGTCCATAGAAAATCACATCGAATATAAAAAACAAAGAGCTCTCTGCAGAAGAAGAATAATAATAAACAAAAAAAAGGAATCATGGATATCATTCGTCGGGACCATTAACTCCTCCACCCCGTGCAAAGTGGTATGGGAAAAAATACGGAAGATAAGAGGAACTGGCTCTTCCTACAGATACACACTACTATGCGAAGGGAAGTTATGCGATGACCCAGAAATGATTGGAAAAAAATTTGCCGACTATTATTCTGAAATATACTCCACCTCCATCACTCTGAATACCAATGAAAAAATAGATTTTTTCCGAAAACAATACTTATAAAGACTACAATATACCCTTCACAATCTGGGAGCTACAATCAATACTCCAAACCGTCAAAGGATCTTCACCAGGACCAGATAATATAGATTATTCCATGATCCAACACCTTCCAATAGCTACAATTACCTGGCTTTTAAATTTCTATAACTACATATGGGAAAGTGGCAAATTTCCTAGTAGCTGGCACCAAGCTACAGTTATTCCGATCCTAAAAAGTCAGCAAGATAAACGATACCCATCCAGTTACCGATCAATATTTTTAACTAGCTGCCTTTGTAAAATAATGGAAAGAATGGTAACCAAAAGACTTTCGTGGGTCCTTCCTTCAGAAAAACACCAGCTAATTCAAAATTTTCAAAGTGGCTTCCGAAAAGGCAGATCAACCGCCAACCACCTCATACAAATGGAAGCTGAAATACAATATGTATTTATCCAGGGCGAACAAGCTATTGCGGTTTACTTTGACATGTTCAAGGCCTTCGATAAGACAGACAAATTATCTGTTTTAAAAAAACTGCATACGTTAGGTTTCAGAGGTAATTTACCCAGATTTATTCAAGGGTTCATTTTAGATCGTTCATTTCAAGTCCGAATTGGATCAGTATTATCTAATCAATGTAAACAAATAACCGGAGTACCACAAGGGTGTGTTTTAAGTACAGTACTTTTCAACCTAGCTATCAGCGACCTGGGAAAAAACCTACCACGAGGAGTTAAGGTAATGCTATTTGTCGACGATCTAGCAATTATTTGCCGTGCGAAAAATTCCTTCTCTATAAATGAAAAACTCCAAAATGCATTAAATCGTATCCACCGCTGGTCTGAATCATCAGGGCTCCGTTTTTCGACTGAAAAAACTAAATGCGTACATTTTACTAGACAACGAAACAATCCCCAATCACCGGAACTTTTTCTAGGAGATTCTCTCTTACCATACGTTAATACTTATAAATTCCAAGGACTGTATTTCGACAGACGTCTATCTTGGGATCATCACATAAAATCATTGAAGCATACATGTACGAGAAAGCTTCAGATATTGAGATCACTTAGTGGAACCAAATGGGGCGCAGATAGGACCACAATGACCAAAATATACCAAGCTCTAATACGCTCCAAATTAGATTACGGAAGCTTTGTGTATAGATCAGCCCGATTCAAAAGTATATCCAGACTCGATACCGTCCACAATACTGGAATCCGAATTGCTACTGGCGCCTTCAGGACTAGTCCCATCTTAAGCCTATGCGCCGAATCCGGACTTCCACCTTTATTATTCAGAAGACATAAATTGGCAGCAAATTTTCTTTCCCGGTTATACTTACAACCCTCACATCCCACCTATAAATACCTTTTCCGACCTAAATTCACAGCAAAATTTCAACAAAAACCAAGTACAACTCTTCCCTTCGCTGAAAGATACTCATCCGCTATTAGAGATATTAAGACCATACCCATTACCATTCCAGACGCAAGTACACCACCATGGACCTATCAGCCACCGAAACTGTGCCTAGATTTATCAATATACCATAAACATAACACCAACCCCTCAAAATATCATGATAAATTTCAAAAACTACTCCGAAATCTACCACAACACATAGCCATCTACACAGATGGATCCAAATCTGATACCTCAACAGCATGCGCCTTTGTTACACTGCGATCAAAACATAAGAGAAAACTTCATCACCTTTGTAGCATTTTCACTGCCGAACTAAACGCAATTGCATCTGCTCTTGACTTTTCAATGTCCGACTTAGATCAAAACATACAAAATGTAGCAATCATATCTGACTCTATTAGTGCACTTCGCGGATTAAACAATATGTACGCAAACCACCCTGTTGTTATACGGATCCATGAATACCTAAAAATGTTAGAGGGGATAGGAAAGTCGGTCCATTTTGTCTGGGTTCCGGGACATATAGGCATCACCGGGAAAGAGATGGCGGATAAAGCTGCTGGTGAGGCATTATCGCTCCCAGGGAGAGGAACTGCAGTTCTGACTGCCTCCGAACTTGCCCGACTATTAAAAGATCGAATTAACGACAGCTGGCAATCGATGTGGGAGGAAAGTCCTACAAGCAAGTTGAAAAATATAAAACGAACAGTGAAGCCGTGGAATACCTCTATCGATGCAAACGCCGAGAAGAAGTCGCCATCACTCGACTCAGAATTGGACACAGTCGAATGACTCATCTCCACCACATAACCAAAGAAACATCCCCGCAATGCCATACATGCAATAGTAACCTAACCATTAGGCACATTTTCGAGGAATGCCGCCGTTACCAGCAAGTGCTGCGACAACTTAACGTACCATTAGAAATATCAATAGCACTTAGAGACGATGAGAATACTATAAATAAGATCGTAGAATTTCTCTTAAGAAGTCGGTTAATTGATAATATCTAACCTACAGAACTTTATATATAACTTATATAATTTTATTTTTATTTATTGTTATCTTTTTAATTAATTTTTATTTATCTATTTTATTTTTTTTTTTTATTTATTTATTTATTTTTTATTTATTTTATTTATTTATTTTTTTTTTTTTATTTATTTTTTTATTTATTTTTTTTTGTTTTTTTTTTTAATAAATTTAAAATAACCTATAGGCGTAGATGACCATAGATGTTTTACGCCCTTTATAAACAGCACAAACCAACCAACCAGATAATGGTTTAGATTTTAGAAACTCATTAATATTCGATTTATTAAAATTACACAAAATCCAATTACATTATACGGCTACTCAATCACCCCAATCAAACGGACCCATTGAAAGATTTTGTCGCGCCGCTTGCTATTGGTTTTATTATTATATTATTAGTTTATTGTTCTTTTTTATCTTTCATTTTCTGCTTGTCATTATTATCATTATTTGTAAAAAGTGTTAATTTCTTAAAAAGTGTTTAAGTTCTGTTGTGGTAAATTTTGTTTACTGAACCTGGCAACACTGGGTGCTTATATAAACAGATGATTACCTTTTCCTAATGCTAGAAAAAATCTAACATAGTTTTTTTTGTTTTGTGCTCTGTGCTATTCTTGTTTAATAAAACTATGAAAATATATTAAGGAGTGTTTAGTTCAATTATTCATCAGTGAACTGTTAAATATTAAAATTTATAAAAAAAAGGTGTGTAGCGGATAGTCCAAAGAGACTATTCAGATTTCATAACACATTAATAGAACATTTACGATTATTAAATAATAAAGACGAATTCAAAAAAGACACAATTGAAAAAAAAATGAAATATGCCGTACTCGCATATAACAACACTATTCATTCCATCACACAACTAAAGCCAATCGAAATAATATCCGGGCATTTAGATATAGACTCGCCCGTTGCAATAGACCTCAATAATCAAATCATAAAATGATTATGTTGCAAAACATAAAGAAAGAGTAAAAATTTTGCATGATCAAATAAATCATAGGAATCAAGTAGCAAAAGAAAAATATATAACCAGGATGAATAAAAATCGCGAAGAATCGCCAAACGAAATCCCGGAAACAGTATTTGTAGCTAATAGGCAAAAACAATAAAAATTTAAAAAGGAAAAGATTAAAAAAATAATTAAACATAACAAAACCGCTTTAATCGATAAAAAACATTATAACACGCGAGAAAAAATTCATTTAAAAAATATTAAGAGACCGCAAAAGAAAGGAAAAACATTCCATGTAGGTAGGCCTCCAGATGAAAGAGCTGGACCGAGTCAGCAGTCTTAGAACAGAGATAAAGCACTCGCACCGGACACATTCTTTCGCTCAAGACAAGCTATAATTACAAGCTATAATAATTACGTTTATTTAAAACTCATTTTTTTAATATTAGTAAATTTTTTTTTTTTTTTTAAATTAAAAGCATAAGAAATAATTTAATATACACAATAAGGTCGCCGGATACGACTTATATTGATATGAAAAGGTGGCAGTTAAAATGCCGAAACTATATAATAATAAAAAATAAAGAATGATAAAAAGAATAATTATTGTAGATAAACAGTATAACGAGTTTAGGGAATATGAACTCTTACTAGTTTGAAAGATGGCATTATTAGCCAAATTATTGAAAATATTTTATACAATAAAATAGTATAATTAAATTATTAGACATTAATTTCTATAATTTAATTTTTAGGTTAGTATTAACTCTCACTGCAGGGATGATAGAAATAAAAAATGTTACTTCTAACCTCGGCGTCATACCTATCAACTTAAGACAAGCTAAATTGCAAACATCACAACACACAATAATACATTTCTTAGACTTAGGACCGCTATTTACGGAATATCTTTTCGTAAGTTGGCAATTTGAAAATTACCTAAATGATTCACATTTTAACAATTCAGTACTAAAAGAATTAAAATTTCACTTTGATATAATTAACAGAACAAGATTTATAATTAATGAGAAAATAAATAATATTGAACTACATGATATCAGGAATAACCGAGTTAAAAGAGGATTAAAAAATGCTATAGGCACTATTATAAAAGGTATAACCGGTAACTTAGATGCGTATGATAAAAAACAATTTTCTGAATTAATAAAAACTCTTAAAGAAAATCAGGACCAGATTGTTGATCAAATACATAACCAATATTCGATAAACAGTGATTTAATTACTCAATTTAATAATACTATTAAAAACATACAAGAGAACACGCTGCATATTGCACGAAAAATTAATGATATAGGAACCGTAGTTAACTTGTTAACAATTAAAGAATTATTAGATCACATCCAACTTATTTTCTCTTTAATTTCTACTACCATTTCTGATATAGAAACTTCTTTAACCTTTTGTAAATTAAATATTCTACATTCATCTATAATTAATACAAAAACATTGTTTCAAGAATTAGAAAAGATAGCTCCACATTACAATAACAAATTTCTTTATCCATTCCAATTTCAATTTATCCTAGATATAGAACGCACAATATCTATAAAATGTGCTTTGCATGAAAAAAAAAATTATTTATACTTTATCACTTCCAATTTTCGAAGAAACTGTTTATATTTTGTATAATTTATACCCCATCCCATATATTGTAAAGGATGAAATCATAACAGTAATTCCAAAGTTCAAATATCTCTTAAATATTAATGACAACTTTAAATTCCTTAATCATCAATGTATCAAAAGAAACAGCATTCACCACTGTCATGCAGCTGACCTATCTCACCACGATGACTCATGTATTCAAAATATTTTACAAAAATCATCCAGTGTAAATTGTCTTTACACACGTCTACATCAGGAAGAAAACCACATCGAAGAAATCCCAGGAACACGCTACATTCCCATAGCATTTTACAACCCGGACGATCTTCAAGTTCAACAAGAAAAAGACACAGTAAACTATCATATGACAGGAATTTATTTAATTAAAACAAATTTTAATTCAATTTTGTATCATAATAAAACTGTATTTTCATCCAGTCAAACTCATGGTTCTCTAACATTGTTTGAAAACAAACTCTAAATATTCAAGCCTCACAGCTTTTAAATACTAATTTAGAAATTAAAAACTAAAATTTCATGAATTACAAACCTCACATCTTTCACATCTTGTATCAACAAAACATACCTATAACTCTAACACTCTACACATATTTATTTTGTGGATGTTTTTATTTGCATTATCATCTTTATATTAACCTTTGTAACTTTTATTTATTATTTTTACAAAACTAGAATTGTAACTCATTTCACCCAAAGCGGTGAAATTCGTATCTAGGTGGGGAGCAGTTACACTATATATTCTTCCTTACATATTTTTAATTTTTACTTTTAAGCTTTGACTCCTAACTATTGTAATCTATTTCTTAGAAACCCCTCGTGGGAACTTACTCTCCTGTGAACTGTAATGTTAGCATAAAGCTTCCTAGAAGAAGCCTTTGTAATTCTTTATAAACCTTGAGAAATTTTGTAACACTCTCAGTCTATCAAGAGCCGTCTCCACGCCACTCTTCTTTCTCATATTGTAACTTTTATTAAATAAACTTCTTTTTATAAAAAGTCATTACTTTTAAATTGAAGATAACTTGTGTGTGTGTTTATGTGTAATTTATATTAAATCCCGTAAAACACCCACGCCAGCCCACTGAACATGTCATAATTGTCATATTTTGCCAAAATTTATATATTTAGCATGCTAACGTGAGTGTTACACGGTGTTTAATATAAACTGAGATGAAAAAGTGAACTCCCACCTTATAACGCCATCACCACAGAGTTTGCCATACTTAAAACATTTATATAAAGAAAGTATTACAATCTGCCTCGATGTGGGCAATAAGTTATATGGATGGCTTATGATCCATTCACACAATATTTACAAGAAATAAAAACAAAGAAAAGATACAAAATAAAATAATACATTATTTACAATATATGCAAATCCGAGGGATACCCCAACGAGACTTGTCCCTCCAATTATGGAGGGACAAGCCAGGTCCTGAGAGACTCCAGCGCTTCTCTCTCAGCTGCGTCACTGGTGTAGATAATACCAATGTAGGCTGAGTGAGAGCGCTATAGCACAGTCACTCAAAGCATGAGTAGAGAAGCTGGCCATTGCCAGGACTCCATGTCGAGTTTTATAAAACATCTCGAGGCCACTGCCTTTTTAACCTGCGAGGAGGATTATAGGGGTGAGTGGAGCTAGATAGGGATCGTGCTAGTGGTTAGGATGATGGGAAAGTTTTTGATGGAATTTTGAAAATTTGACATGTATGAATTGTAGGACAAAAGGTATATTAAGATCGTTATGTAAGGTTTTGTTGGAGACATAGTAGGGGGCATTGGTTATGGTTCTCAGGAATTTGGATTGGAAGGATTGGATACGTTTGATGTTCGAGTGTTTTGCTGATCCCCAAATTTCTAGTCCGTAGGTACAGATAGGCTTTAGGATAGTCTTGTAAATTAAAAGCTTGTTGTCTATTGAAAGTTTTGCATAGTATGGGGTATAGTTGGCCGAATCTTCTGTTAAGTTCTGGCCTTTTAAATCTAGTATGTGGGTTCCAAGTAAGTCTTTTGTCTAAGGTGAAACCAAGATATCGCACTGTATCAGATCTGGGTAATGGGATCTTATTGAATAGGACAGTTGGGCAGGAACTACGGCGTAGAGTAAAAGTCATTTGGGTGCATTTAGATTCATTAGCTTTATTCTCCATTTGTTGCACCATAGTTCAATTTTTGAGAGGTGATGTAGGTTAGAAGAGGCTGTTTTGGGATCATTATGTGTATCGTCAGCGAAGGTTGCAAGGAACGTGTCGGGAGTGGTAGGAATATCAGCAGTGAAGAGGACGCAAAGGACAGGACCCAAAACGCTGCCTTGAGGAACTCCGGGTCGGACAGGATAGCAGTCAGAAAATTCAGAGGCACATCGAACTCGGAAGGAGCGATTTGTAAGGTAGGAATGAAAGATGAGGTAGAGGGTTTGTGGTAGTATGCTCTAAAGTTTAAAAAGCAACCCGGTGTGCCAGACCCGATCAAAAGCTTGAGCAATGTCCAGAAAGGCACCCGAGCAGTATTGTTTTCTTTCCAAAGCAGAGGAAACATGGTCAACAAGGCGGAGGACTGTTGAGTGCATTGGACGGAATCCAAATTGATGGGAGGGGAAACTATGTGCGTCAAGTATGGATAGGATACGCTTAAGCAGGATTTTTTCGAATATTTTAGATAGGATAGGAAGTAGGCTGATTGGTCTATATGATGAAGTGTTGTTAGGAGGTTTACCTGGTTTTAAGAAAGTTATTATGATGGAGTGTTTCCACAGGACAGGAAAGTGGGTTGTGCGTAGGATTCAATTATAGATATAGGTGAGGAACATTATAGCTTTATGTGGAAGTTGGCGGAGGATTTGAGGAGGAAGGAGGTCATAGCCAGGGGATTTTCTTTGATTTAGTTTTCGAATCTGGAATTTGACCTCAGAAGGGGTAACTGCTCTGGGAGGTAGAGAGAGTGGAATGGGGGAAGATAAGAACTCTTCGACTGAACTGGATTGATTAGGATAAGGTCCAGGATTTGGAGTAAATGTTTGGGAGAGGTGATTGGCTAGTTCCTCTGCTTTTTCTATGTCTGATGCGACCCATGAGCCATCACCTCTTCGGAGGGGATGGGAGATGGGCTTGGATTTTAGGATTTTTTTGTTATATTCCAGAGGGAATTATTATGAGTGGAAAGGGACGAGAGGTAGGTGTTGAATGACTTGGATCTGAAGGAAGCCAATTCGCGCCTAACGTGTTTCGTATAGTAATTATACGTGCAACGATCGGATGGATGTCTTGGGCGTTGTCACAATAATGGCGCTTGGTATGGAGGTGGTCTAAAAGGTTTTGTGGTAATGGGTTTTTTTTAGGGGTTTTAGGGGTATTATTCGGTAAAGATGCTGTCCAAGCGGCTAGCTGGATTTTTGTAGTGAAGGAGTGAACAGCATCATCCAGGTTTTCCGGGGTTTTTAAGGAAATTCTGAGGTCAATTTGGTCGGTTAGGATTTGTTGGAAGTGCTTTCAATTTACTGGACCTCTGATAAATGAAGGGAAGGGTGATTTAGGAATCGGTGATACGGATAGGCTTAAGATTAATGGGCTATGGTCTGATGATAAGTCGTCTAGGCGGGTAATGGAATGATTAAGTGGCTCTAGCCCTTTGTGGATAAAAAAGTCAAGGAGATCAGGATTACGATTAGGATCGGTAGGCCAATATGTGGGAGTATCGGTGGAGAGGATTTTGCAAGGACAAGAATTTAGTGCAGACAGCAGTGTTTGCCCACGGTAGTTGGTTGTTCTGGCTCCCCATTGCTGGTGTTTGGCATTTAGGTCTGCACCTAAAATAAAGTGTTGTCCTAAGGAATTTAAAAAGGAAGAGTAGTGGGATACGGAAATGGGTTTGTTTGGAGGGAAATACGCTGACACAATAGTTATAGGAAAGAAAGGTGTTTGGATTTTTACAGCAGTGCATTGAAGGAAATCATGAACTGGTAGGGGAAATAGGTAGTGGGCGATGGGTTAGTGGATGATGACAGCGGATCCAGCATGAGCTGTTCCATCTGGGTGGTCAGTCCGATATATTTCGTACTGAGGTATATGTTGGTTAGTCTTGTTTCCGTAATCAAGGCTACGTCGATCTGTCTGTCGTGTAATAAAGTAGTTAGTTCGTGAGTGTGGTTTCGAACACCATTTGCGTTCCATAGGAAGCTCGTAAGGGTCTTAAATGATGACATTTAGGGATTTCTAGGTGGTGGAATTACAAAGTGTGATAGAGCAATAGAAAGTAGGGCTATGAGAGAGGTAACTGTGGATTTGAACTCAGTGAGGAAAGACGAGATTATGTTGGTGAGGTCAGACGAATTTGGAGGAAGAGGGATGTATGGGATGTAATTTGGGTTGGTGGTAAAGGTATTTTGCTTTGGAGAGGTAACGGAAGGATATGGAGTTTAGTTTGGATAAGAGGCAGGTACAGCTTGCTGCAGTGCCTGAGGATGCTGTTGGTTCTGGGAGGATGATGTTGGTTCTGGGCCTCTTAACATTTCTGAAAAGCTCACTGCTGTGTTAACTGTTTTGGATGGCTGTCTTGGTTTGGATGGCTCTTCCCTTCTAGAGGTTGTCTGTAGTCTTGATTTTATTTGTTTGACACCCCTTATAATTGGCTGGGTGCCCTTGGTGGCATAATGCACAAACTGCAGGTGTTTGCCTAGATTTATTGCACTTTTCAGATTTGTGCTGTTCACCACACTTTACAGAACGTGGTAAGTGATGGCAATACCGTTTTGTGTGGCCAAACGCCTGACGATTGTGGCACTGGACTATTTCCCACTTAGGATATGGTTTTTCTATGGCTACCCTTGTGTAGTAAAGTCTATTGATGTTATAAATTTCTTCAACCCCAGGTGTTCTGTCGAGATCGACGAAAAATAGAGGCAAAGCTATTTTGTTGGATGTACCCGACTGGTCTTTATTGTCTCTTAGAACACTTATAACTTGCCTGACCCTAAAACCCATAGTAGTCAGTTCTTGTTCGATGACATCGGCTGGTGTTGATGGGTGCAAATGCCGTATTACCACTCTAAGTGCTCTCAACTGTTGAAGTTGGTAGGTGTGGAAATCTGCCTTAGTATCTGACAGATACTTCACTATTTTCCTATACGTTTCTGGTGAGTCTGGCATAATATTTGTGTCATTAGTCCGGCTATGAAATGTATATTTTCCAGTTCCTACTATTTGATTTAATTGCACGGAAAGGAGCTCAATTTTTTTGATATTTCTAACAAAGATGGGTGGGGGCTTAATTTCTTTTGGAGTGATATTGGTCTCTATTGTCTCTGATGTGTTTGTTAAAACTTGGTAAGGGTTTGGTGTAAAAAATGGCGACTCGTCGGTAAAAACTTGGGTTGAAGGGCCTGGTAGTGATTCCATATCTATTGAGTTCTCTAGTGTGACGGGAGGAGTGATTCTATTAGAGCGTTTCTGTTTCTGTTTTGCTGGGGAGCTCCTCGGAGTATTTCCTAAACTTCTTGATCTTTTAGGGTTCGTCTTTTTACTGGACATCACCATATGGAAATATCGCATGCTAAAATCGCGCTCATATAAATATTATTAAGAGGAAAAAATAAAAAGAAAAAGAATGAATATATATATATATATATATATATATATATATATATATATATATATCTAGGTTTACGTATGACAATACGTAACAATTTGAGGAAAGTAGCACCTTCTCTCGCAGCGACTGACCAGGCACTGGCTCAGCCTTGGTGGGAGTACTGCTAGTGATAAGATGGCCACAGTACATGCCAGTCTCAAGCAACTCGTAAACACAATAGCCTCTTGTAGAGTTTATAAACAAGCTGTTTACTCACGTTTAGTACGCTGTAATAAAACAAAGTTTCCAACAGATTGTTCACACTGTTTTTCACATGATGTCTTATTTTAGAGCACTGTTTAAAATAGCACTTTATACGGATATATATAACGTGCTACCTTACGATACTGGCGCATGCGCAAAACATCACCACAGAGTTAAAAACGAAATAATGATGAGGTGTACTCCATCGATACTGATGGATCTATAAGATACGCTGACATCGTTGCATTTTCGAAAAAAGGAAAATCAACATTAATTCTAGATCCCACTGTTAGATTCGAAAGTAACGATCCTGATCAAGCAGGTAAAGTGGAAAGGGGAAAAAAAGAAATACATGATAAATGCATCCCTTTCCTTAAAAAGTTCCGTGAGGCTTTCGGTGAGAGAGAGTTGAACGTGAGAGGCCAATTGTTCGGAGCTCGCGTAACTATACCGAATAGAACAAGGAGCTTTATGGAAGACCTGGGCATTGATATGAGGGACGTGGCTGTGTTTTCAGAAAATTATATACTGGACTCCCTGGGAATAACCCACCACCACATATACAAGGTGTCCCACGAATGTTGTGTCAGGCTAATAAAACCCAGAGTCTATGGAATTTCAATGCGATAATCAGGGATCTTATATTGCGTCATATTAGTTACCTTTTGAAGATATTTAACCCTTCCAGAATTTCTCCAGTATTGCTGTAATGGCTCCAGTACTGGAAATTTCACTATAAGCGACTGGTTTTTATGACGGATTCTGATGGAGAGTCGAATTCTAAAACTGTTTTGTATCGGTTACTTTTTCAATCAGATGCACCCTTACGTCGATCATCCCGAAGTTCGGTACATAGGCTTTTAAAAAAAGAAAAAAGTCAGACATGTTTCAGTGCACCAAGCATAGTCTGAAAGTGACTTGGACCAGCGATTGAGGTTTTGCCATTGGGCACAAACAATTACAGCTAAAAATCCTAATTTCTTTTCTAAAGTGCTTTGGACAGATGAAGCTACCTTTTGTAGCACTGGCTTAATGAACATTCACAACGCACATTATTGGTCAAGAGAAAATCCTCACTGGATATTACAACGTGACCAGCAACACAGGTGGAAAGTGAACGTCTGGTGCGGCATTATAGGGGACCAGATCATTGGACCACATTTCTTTGAAAAATCATTAAATTCCATCAGCTACTCGAAGTTCATTGAACAAGATCTTCCGATTTTACTGGAAAAACGTATGGTGATGTGGTTCCAACAGGATGGATGTCCGGCTCACTATTCCATTATAGCTAGGAACGTTATAAAACACATGTTTTCCAATAGATGCATTGGAAGGGGTCTACATATTAATTGGCCAGCAAGATCTCCGGACTTAACAATTTTAGATTATTTCTTTTGGGGAAGATTGAAAGATCTCGTCTACACGAATAGACCGTCGACAGTAGAAGAAATGAGGGCAGAAATACAAAATGCGAATCTTTCCATTCCACTGGAAGAAATACAGCAAGCTCGGCGAGACTTCTGTTCTAGACTTTTGTTATGCATAAATGAAGAAGGCCGTCACTTTGAACACATAAAATAGTATTTTTATGTAAATAAACAAATATTATTAACCCAATTGCATTTTCAAATAATGTAATATTTACTTAATTAATAAAATTCAATTTCCTTCAGAATCCATAATTAACTTGTCGTCTAACAAACCAGGAGTTCCAGGGTTCCTTTCCAATAAGAGGATTCGGCTGTTATCGACGTAGGGGTGCATCTAATTAAAAACGTAACCGATACAAAACAGTTTTAGAATTCGACTCACCATCAGAATCCGTCATAAAAACCAGTCACTTATGGCGAAATTTCCAGTACTGGAGCCATTCCAGCAATACTGGAGAAATTCTGGAAGGGTTGAATATCTTCAAAAGGTAACTGATATGACGCAATATAAGATCCCTGATTATCGCATTGAAATTCCATAGACTCTGGGTCTTATTAGCCTAACACAACATTCATTGGACACCCTGTATGATAGCTGATGGTTCGGGAAGTGTAAAAGGAAAGGAAAGAAAGAAAAGTATAAACAAATGTATATTGCGTGATTATTCTAGTTGTTATGTGGCTATATGGTTAGGTTATATAGTTATTGCTACTTTATCTTATGTACTAATTTTATATTTATTTTGTATAGTTATATTTTATAAAGTTATATTTTATATTGTTATCAATTAGATTATATGTTATCTTTTATATATTTTAATATTTTTTTTTAACTGTAATTTATAATTCGCATGGGATCGATCGTTTTAACATGTAGATTTTTATGTTTTAAAAAAATAACTATTTTTTTTTTTGTGCTATATTTATTGTATTATTGAATATTGTCAAATGTCAAATTGTGATCGATTAGCATGCTGTGTATTTAACAACCCATTTAAAATGGGCAGCAACACTTACTAAAGTATTTCTCTCTCTCTCTATTGTTTGTACGATTGAGATAACAGTTGGTTACCATCCAGCTGTTTCTGCGTTGGTAAAAAAATAAAGTTTGAGTTTTTTTGGTTATAATTTTCAATTTTAACAGTAAAACATTGTTTCCTTATTTTGTTAATTTCTAACGTTTTCTTGGCCTCTAGTACTTAACTATATTTTGTTAAAATAGTTTATCTGACAATCTCGTATTACTTCTCGGTGATTTGATGATGGTGGCGAACGAAAATAGTCTCTACGGGAGCTGAAGATAGGATAATAGTGTTAAATTTATAAAAGATTTCATTTACTGTAGGATACTTTTCCAAGCATTGCAGGGTAACATCTTTGTCTGATAAGTAATGGGGAGCCTATAAGGAAAAAATAAGAAAATTAAATTTAAGTAAAACTTCAATCAGATGTGCATTCATCTAGATCTAAGCAAAAACTGTTGAAATACAATCTATTTACCTTAATTAAAACCTTTTGAATTTTGTGGAGTCGTGAAATCAGTTGCATAGGGAACATTAAACTTTACTAATTTCTTTCTTTGCTGCTTTTCTAAACAAATCTAACAGCTTTTCATGATAATTAAAATCGATTGCGGAAAACCAATACTTTCTTTATTTAGGCATAGTTAAGGAGGAAATGATTACTAGATTTGCATCTGGGGTAGAAAAATGTAAAATATCTTTAAATCTCAATTTTACACAACTTAGACCATGTAATAATGGCTTACAGAATACCCATTCGCAATCTCCCTCCATGTTTTCGAGTTTTCTTAATATCCCTAAAATTGTTGGAAGGAGGTTTCCTTTAATATAGAATTCATTTATTTTTAAATTTCGTTGATAGTTTTTTAATGTTTAACCTCTTTTTACATATAAACAGACGCTATTAAAATGTTTAAAAAGATAAACAAGTAAAAATAGAATTAATTAATATAATACTATTTTTTATTTTTAATAAAGAATGGAGGCGATGCACCAACCAAGAACTATACCCCGCCTTTAGAGAGACAGATGTGGTCAGTGACATTAAGTTAATGCGTCTCAGGTATGCCAGGGCATATCGCAAGAAAGTTGAGTTGCCTAAAGTGTTGCTGACACATCAAATTAATGGAAAAAGGAGAAGAAGAAGACCAAAACTAAGGCGGATGGTATAGCGGAGGACGCTTGAAGCGTCTTAAG
The DNA here is from genome assembly GCA_003667255.2 of Euschistus heros. Taxonomy (NCBI): domain Eukaryota; kingdom Metazoa; phylum Arthropoda; class Insecta; order Hemiptera; family Pentatomidae; genus Euschistus; species Euschistus heros. The sequence goes on from RCWM02000047.1 coordinate 4,181,613, forward strand.
AGTCAGTGACAGGATGGCGTCGGCAAGAGATCGTGACTATTGGAAAAAGCGGTTGGAGGAGGCCAAAACTCGTAACCGAATTGCAGCGCCATCATAAAAAAAAAAAATAAATAAAGTATAACAAATAAATCAAAATGTTTCGAATAACAGATGACCCTTCCACGTATCACATTTTTATTCAAATAACAAATAAAAAAAATTTATTTATTCGTCATCCGAATAACCATTTATTCGAATGATTTCCAACTCTGATCTAAACTAAACCAAGTTATAGAAAAATTTGTCATTGGAATTGATTCGCCTCCATACCCGCACACCATAGGCACGCGCAACGACATCAACCTGGCCATATTGCATGATTATCCTGGGGATTCTAAAGTCTTCCATTCTTGCAACATGCCCTGCCCTTCCGAGCCTATTCACATTGACCATATGGATTACTGTGAAATCTCTATATATACTGAGTTACAAAAAAAGTGGTGCACCTAGAAAATATTGATTCGCTTACATTTAACTCAAATGATTATAATTTTTTTTACAAAAATTATTTAAATTTATTTTTGAAAACATTTAACAGAACAATTCTGAAAAGCATATAAATGATTAATGGTTTTATTGAGAAAATTACAACTTTTAAAAATTTAGAAAACCGAAATTCCATGTTTTGTTTTTTTACTGAGCATGTTATCAGTAGCGTGTATTTCCTCCACAAGTACAACCAATAAGGTTCTATCCACCTTGTTATGCCCTAAGATTAAATTTTTGATATTATTGCCAATATTATCTAATTATTCTCTTAAAGTGGTTATGAGGTAATTGAGGGTCTGAGGAACATCAACTCTCGATTTATCTAGCCTCCCTAATTCGTTCCAGGCGTGTTCAATTGGATTCATGTTACATGCTAGCTTCGATTCTAACTTCCTGTAGGTATTCCCTAACAAACCTGGTAACGTAAAGTCTTGTATTATCGTGCTTCAAAATGAAGTTACCCCGTCCCTACCCTATGAATGGTTAAATTGGGACAACGAAGTCCTCGAGTATGTCTGTTATCTATGACCAAGTGCATACCTCTAAGATGTGCAGCTTAGCTTTTCCATTAAATGAATTGCCAGTCCATTTCATAACTGTTTCACTCCAAACGTTTTGTTGTAAAGTTACTATGCCTTGAGCGTATCTCTCACCATGCGTATCTTCTCCTGACTCTGAGGCTTCCATCTATTGAGCTTAGACAAAATTTGTAAACAGGAACCTCCTCCAGTCCTCATTCCGAAGCCTGATTCCCAGAAAATTTCTAACAATGTTTTCGATGTAGTATATTTAATTGGGGCTCGCGGTCTTATTTTCTGATTCTTAACTCCTAATTCTACTAGCTTTTCCTTCACAGCTTGTGGATATGCTTCTTCCCCAAGAACACTCGTGAGCCGCAGAGCTAGCTGAAATGCTCAGAGGCTCTGAAAAATCAAATATATCGGTCATCTCAAGACAATGTCGCTCTCGCTCGTCCCGAGCCATTTCATCTGTAGTGCGAGTTAGCCCTCCCGTAACTCTTTAGAATCCTGAGAACCGTCGTTTCTGGTTTACCGATAGAATAAGCTGCTTAGCGGACATCACAGTAACTACTGTGATGTAGTTATTTATATTTATATATCCAATTTATATTTCAGAGATTCTGTTGAAAAGGTTTTTAATGACCCAGGTCTATATATAGAACGCACGTTCCTTATTATCTTCAACTCTTTTCTAAAATACTAATCAACCAAACTTCTAAATCATCTACATTTGATGGACCGAGAGGTCGAAGTAATATTGATGTGACCTTACGTAAATCCGATACTGCGCCATTAATACATAATTGGAAAATTCTATATACGGCACTAACTTCTCGAATCACAATTCAATTTCCTTTCAAATCTCTTCAAAATCCTACAATAACTCACGAAACCATAAAACAAATGATTTGTAGCTAAAATCATGTATAATTAAAACCTCAGACTTGGGAAACTTCGAAAAACATTTGGACGTAGCACTTTCAAAGCAGTTTGTTACGGTCGGAGGAAGTAAAAGAGGTCGAGAACCGTCCTAGGCCGATATACAAAGCTACTAAGGTATTTCTGATAAAACTAATCAAACTACTTGACAATGACTAAAGATGATTATATTAACAAAACAAACACTGTATTAAAATATAAGAAAACATAAAAAAATGTCGGTACGAACCCAACACATAAACTAATAAATGACACCAACACAACATTAACAAAACAAAAACTTATAGACACCAAAACATATAACAAATTTAACATATAACAAATTCCCCAACATCCCCATGTAATAATTGTTAACATCCCCCCCCAAAAAAAAAACTATATTCAGTAAATAAAAATGAAAACACGGTAAGACCTGTTGTTTCCTTTATCAATTCTTCGACGCACAAATTATCAAAATACCCAACTAATATATTAATAAACTTTTCCTCAGATAAATAAAATGTCAAAATAGAAATACACTTATATTGGCAAAAACTCCTCTTTATTATACTTCAATCAAATAACATGTTTCGGGACTTTAGTCCTATCATCAGACTGAAAACAGTATATCATATGATTACACAACTATTCTATTAAAATATCAATCAATACACTCAAAGATTAATTTGCCCTTAACATATAATTATAAATTTTACCTTTAATAGTATTCCTTCATGGTGTTATTACACCGTGTCTGTCCTTTCATATATTAAAATAACAATACTTCTACCTAATGGGTACAAGGGCCAATCTTAACAATCGTTTATAGTCCATAGTTGGTCAATCTATATTGTTAATTTATTAATTATTCCTGCTCCTATTTTATCTGTGTCTGTTTTGTAGTTAACAGTATTATTAATTGTTTTATTAATGTACATTGCCTCTTTTATTTTTCTACTATGTGTTTGGCTTTCATGTTGAAGTATTTTTACTTTTTCAAAATTAAATCTGTGGTTTAGTTTCTGTGCATGTTCTGCTAAGGCTGTTTTATTATTGTTAGATTTACTTATTTTTTTCGTGTCATATTTATGTTGATTTATTCTTTTATATAGATTTTGCTTGGTTTCACCTATATAGTGTTTATTGCAATCTAAACAGTCTATTCTGTATATGATGTCTTTTCCATTCAAATGTTCTATTTCGTTTTTAGTTATTATATTTTTTATTTTATTTGTGTTGTATAATGCTACATCGATTTTAAAATTTTCATTTTTTAATTTCTTAATTACTTTTTGTGTTAATTCTGGTATATATATATATATATATATATATATATATATATATATATATATATATATATATATATATATATATATATATATATATATATGTTGTATTGTTTATACTATTTGTTAATTGATCACTATTTTTAACACTTTGTTCTATTTCTTCAATATTATTTTCTTTATTTAATACATTATTATAATATTCTGTTCATTATTATAATATTATTTTCATTTGTTTTATTGTTCTCGTGTTTTTATTATTTTCTGTGTTTGGTTTCTGTTTATTATCATCCTTTATATTATTTTTGAATGTTTGTTTTCTACTATTTACATTTGTTTGATTATTTATTACAATATGTACATTTTTTATACCACATTTTATTTATTATTTTAGTGGGCACCATATTATCTATTAAATCTTTAAATATTTCCTTTTTTATTTCATTAATGTAAATTCCATCTGTTAATTTTATTGCTGTTTTTATGTAGTTTTCTATGGTATTTAGTTTTTGGTGGAGGGGGTGGTGGCTATAAAAATTTAATAATCTATTGCTTGATTCTTCCTTCTTTATCCATTTTGTGTTTAAACTATCTTTGTTTTTTACTATTAGCATATTCAAATATTTAATTTTATTTTCAATCATATTTTCTCTGGTAAATTCAATTTTTTTATTCATTTTATTAAATTTATTAAATATTTCATCCATATCGTTATTGTTACTTGTTATAATTAATAGGTCGTCAATATATTTTACTATTAATATCGGTTTACTAATTATTCCTTCTTTAAAACTCTTTTCCATTAAATAATTCAATGTAATCCCGCTTATATTGACATGATGGGACTAAAGTCCTGAAACATGTTATTTGATTGAAGTATAATAAAGAGGAGTTTTTGCCAATATAAGTGTATTTCTATAATTGTTGGCTCCTTATTTGAAGAATTGAGTAAAATGTCAAAGATTCATTTGAATTCCAAAATAAAATAACTAACATCCAGCACAAACTTCAAACACACACTCACACCGATCACCAAGACCAAGACCAATTTCTCAAATTACTAGCTGTAGTAATTTGTAATTCTGTACTGAAAGGGGTTACTTTCAATTTAATGACAAATTTTACATTCAAATGTACGGGTGCCCTTTGGAATCCCCAATCGCTCCAATTTTAGCAGACAAATACAGGGTGAGTACCTCTTAGTGTAAAAAAAAAAAAATGTTGGGTGAGACTAGTTCAAAAATGAAGAAAAATGCCGCAGACTTTACCTTTATATTCCAATCCGTTGCAGATATACGCTAATTCAATTTTTCAAATTTCGACCATATTTTCGGATTAAACATTAAATTTCCTTTAAGGGCAGAGCATGTGTAACCTTGAATTTAATAAACTTGGGACTTTTTTCAAGATTTTAAAAATTATGTTCTCGTCCGTCAGAAGTACATGTATTTTTTAAATTAAACTTATATAAAAAGGTTTAATTTAAGACCTTAATATATGAACCTTTTTATATACAATTTGGTTTTTCCATGTTTGGTTAACATCTGTGAAGTTTGTAATGTGTGGATTTGAGTGTGTTGAAATTTTTGTTATTTTTGGAATTAATTTATGCAGGTTGGAGATTTATCTGATATAGCGGTTTAATATAGCGATTATTTCAGATTGATATAATGTTTTGTTTAATTTTGTAATTAATTCAGTAATTATTGTAATTATGCGTTGTTTTAGTATATGACGGAAATAGTTGACTTTGTGCTGCCAATTTTACTAACGTATCGGCTATTTCATTTCCTTTATATTACCCGTCTATGTCTTTCTCGCCGATAAACAAGAACCGAGTATGTTGACTTTTGTCCCGCTAGAATGCTGAGCTAGACCTACGAGCCTGTCTTGATGGAGGTCACGGTTAACTTGAAGACGAAACGCAATTCACATTTAATAATTGTTTCCTAAATGTGTACTTGAAGTTCCAATATATATATATATATATATATATATATATATATATATATATATAAAACCATTAAAATATTAAAGTTAGTAATATTTAATATTATTAAAACTTATAACTACATATATACATATATATATATATATATATATATATATATATATATATATATATATATACACACATTTGTATCAATTCAAACGCCCACAATGTATTGTTCAATTCTATTTTGTAATAAAAATCTTTAAAAAACAGACCCTGCCTCATTGGTACATTTTATGATTGCTAATCCGAGCAATTGAGATAGTAAGGAGATATGGAAGCAATACTTTGATCCGCTCCTCGAGGGGAATGCCATCCCTCAAAGTAAATGAACCTTAAATATATCAAATGACCCAAAATTAAACTTAAGACTAATAGCTCTCAGGAAATGGCGTTTCTCTTGATCGATCTAAGTAAATTGATTTCTTGTGTGTAAAATAATTTACCGTTCTGTATGTGATGTTTCGAATTAGATTGAATCGATCATTTTGAAAAGGGGTCATCTTCTTATAAATTTTACTGTAGATGACCTCTTTTCAAAATGACCGTTTCAATAATAATTATATCCTTATCAATAATAACACACATACACATATTAAGTTAAAGGCAATTACATTTCAATTTAATTTAAGAGAGAGAGAGAGAGAGAGAGAAAGAGAGAGAGAGAGAGAGAGAGAGAGAGAGAGAGAGAGAGAGAGAGAGAGAGAGAGAGAGAGAGAGAGAGAGAGAGAGAGAGAGAGAGAGAGAGAGAGGTGTATTATTATCTTATTTTTAAATTTAAATTGCTTACCTTCAACAAACATGTGCAATAATTATTTTGAGATTAAAAATTATGTAGCTTATAAAGTTTTTCAATAATATTTTTCATCTTTATTCTAAGCCTTGTAGCAGAAATAAAAATATTTTTTTTCATTCCAAATAATTCTAGATTTATAAGATAAAAAAATCAAGTTTTTCTGTAACTCCTAATACATTATTTAAATGTTTAAAGTTTAATTAAAAAGGCCTAAATGATACATTGCACATCCTCTTTTTTATATTGCTATGCCAATTTATCAAACCACAATTATGGTTAATGTTTTCTAAATTGTCATACCAATAACTATCTCCTAACAATATAAGGCATCATTTTTATATTAGTACTCAATAGGATTTAACTACAGCGATACGATAACCAACATTTAAGACGAGGAAATACATATCTATTTTAGAGATAAGGTTATGATAAGTTTGTTGATGCTGCGTGAGGAGTGGAGAATAATAGGTGCCACGTGATAGAATGAAAGTGAAAGGTGTGGTGGGGGTGATTCAGCAATGCAGATTGCTGTGGGTCTGATCTGAAGATAGAATACAAAAGTAATAGAATACCTTCAACCAAACAGTCCAAGCTTGTTCCTTTGCCTGAGTTAGTGGTGCTGCTCACAGCTGTGCTCCTCCGCCGCGTGTCTACAACAGTCTCCATGGCCTCTCAGCTACTGCTCTCTTACGTAACCCAGCAGAAACCACTTGAGCATATAATTGTTCCCAGCGTAACCAATTCTACTCGCATTATCTCCTTGCCCCTCCTAAATTATATAAAGTTGGGAGAGGCAAAATATATTATATATATACATATTCCTTCACACGTGGTGTTCATTCAGTGTAATGTCGATTTTTTTTTTTTTTTTTTAGCCTTCAAGTAAACATTTATCTTTAATTCAGCAAAGCTCTTAGCTAAAATCATTCAGTTAAAAATAAAACATCCCAGTTTATTGTTTGTTTGGGTTAGGCCTTTTTGAATCGAAAAACAATGTCTACCCAAGGGGAACGGTAGTTAAAATTATTATCACCCGAACGAAGAAATAAAATATATTATTAATGAGCATGAAAATTGGGAGGACATGAAAATAAACAATTATTCAAACGTAACACCATTAATCATAAAATCAAAGTAATTTAGAGTTGATTTATTCGAAATTCATATTATGAAATGTGAGGAAAATAAATAAAAAAAAAAAAAATTAGAAGCTTTTAAGCCGTTCCGCATTATAATATTTCAATTAGAGTTTAGCACTTTTGTTTCATTTAATGTGACTAAATGCAATGATAATTACAATCAGCCCGTAAAAAAAGATTTTCAGTTATTCTGCGGCCAATTCACATTATAATATTTCGATTGACTAAATTTCAATCGAAATATTATAATTTAGCTTCGAAATAAATTATAAAAGCTTTTTTTTCACATTTATGTGTGACTAAATGCGATAATAATTACAATAAGGCCGTAAGGAAAGAATTTAAGCTATTCCGTGGCCATTCAACATTATAATATTTCGATTGGATTTTAGCACTTTTGTTCCACTTATATAAGTGATCATATGCGATGATAATTACAATAAGGTCATAAGTAAAGATTTTAAGCTATTCTGTGCCCGTTTAACATTATAATATTTTGATTGGATTTTACCACTTTTGTTTCACTTATCTATGTGTCCATATGCGATGATAATTACAATAAGGTCATAAGTAAGGATTTTCAGCTATTCTCAGGCCGGTCAAAATTATAATATTACGATTGGACATTAGCACTTTTGTTTCACTTTTATAAGTCACCATATGCGATGATGATTACAATAAGGTCATAAGTAACGATTTTAAGCTATTCTGTGCCCCGTATAAAATTATAATATTTTGACTGGATTTTAGCACTTTTGTTTTAGTTATATAAGTTACCATATGCGATGATAAATACAATAAGGTTATAAGTAACGTATTTAAGCTATTCTGTGCCCGTTTAACATTAAAATATTTTGATTGGATATTAGCACATTTGTTTCACTTTTATAATTGACCATATGCGATGATGATTTTAATAAGGCTCTAAGGTAAGATTTGAAGCTGTTTTCTGGTCGATCAACATTTGAATATTTCGATAGGACTTAAGCATTTTTGTTTCACTTTTATAAGTGACCATATGCGATGATAATTACAATTAGGCCATAAGTAACGATTTTAAGCTATTCTCTAACCGGCCAACAGTATAATATTTCGATTGAATTTTAGCAATTTTGTTTCACTTATATAAGTTACCATAGGCGATGATAATTAATTACAATAAGGATGTAAGAAGAAATTTTAAGCTGTTGTCTGGCTGGTCAACATTATAGTATTTCAATTGGAATTTACCACTATTGTTTCAGTTTTATAAGTGACCATATGCGATGAAGATTACAATAAGGTCATTAGTAACGATTTTAAGCTATTCTGTGCCCGTTTAACATTATAATATTTCAATTGGATTGTAGCACTTTTGTTTCACTTATATAAGTGACCATATGCGATGATAATTATTTATAATAAGGATGTAAGTAAAGATTTTAAGCTGTTCTCTGGCTGGTCAACATTATAGTATTTCGATTGGAATTTAGCACTTTTGTTTCACTTTTATAATTGACCATATGCGATGATAATTACAATAAGGTCATAAGTAGAGCTCGGATGTTTATGCAATTAAAAATTAAAAATATGTGCATAAAATATGCATTTATTTTTGATAAATATGCAGGTAAAACAAAATAATAGGCACAAACAATTAAAGTATTTTATTAATTATTATAATAAAACTAACTGAAAAAAGGTTGTAATAAGTAACTTATAAAGTTATAAGAAAAAATGAAGAAAAGGAGTTGATTTATAAATATAAGTTATGCATTTGTAAAATTTTTGGCAACACCATACATCCAAAAATTTTCAAAAGTAAAACATTGCCGGTCAGAACTAAAAATTTTTATATTTACTACATGATCTATCAACGTCCACAGAAGTCACCGGAGCACGTATAAAAGATCTCTAATACAGAAGGGCTGAGCGGCGTATCTTCTTTTCCAATGGTTCTGTTAAGAATAATTTGTAAATTTTCAAGTCCCGGATTTTTTTTTACAAACATCCTCTACTTTTTAACGGATTTTTGATCTGTAAGGTTCTTGAATATTTTTTTTAGTTTTGTTATAGCATCCTCTACCGTTGCTGAGCTTTCTGGCAGCTATAAATTTTGTGTTTCCAGGTTTTTGATGATTTTAACTAAAAACCCAACGATAGTTGGAATGAAGCATAAATTATATTTTAACGAAGTCATATGGAGTAAATTTTGCGCTTTTAGAATTAACACCACTGCTGTATCGTCCAGTTTAGAAACCACATTTTTAATTTTGTCGAAATTTATTGAGTAGTAACTGGCTGCTTCTAGCCATGTTTCCCATCTTGTGATATTTGGTTCAGGAGGCAAATTTAACCCTTGGTAGGTCTGTTTTAAAAGTTTTACACGACTCGGCGCTTTCAGAAAGATTTTTTTCACATTGGAGATGAGCCCAACAACATCTTCAAATTCATTTCTGATTGTTTCTACAATTCCATGAAGAGCATGTGCTTGGCAGGTTACGTGAATCAAATTAGGATAATATATTATGTTATAATATATAACATAATATTAGCTATAGCCGATAATAATGTTAGCTACGTACCTCACAAGAGCGACAGTAGTTTCGTCCACAGAAACCCAAATTGGACCGTCTTTGATATGGCCGCGGATTTTCACTATTGTCTCCTCGTAAATATCGGAAAGATAATTTTTCGGAATAGTACTCCCGTCGGGCATTTTGAGGCCAGTGTTTGTTTCCAAAAAGTTTTTTAACTCGGGGGTTCTTAATTATAAAAAATGAAATATCAGCACTAACAAATACACGGCATAGGTCGTGAAAAACTGGTGATATTATAATGGACAACGTTGACGGAGTAAAGAACGATTTAGTTGCCTTTTGTTTCGCTTTTAGGTTTTCTTTATGTTTGGTCGTTCCAATATGCTGTGTCACTTGAGACTTCCGAGCAGTTGAAACCACTACATTGCAACTTGTGCAATATAAAACCGCAAAATCGGCTCGGAAAGTTTCGTTTGGGAAATCTCGTAAATACTTGTTCACTCATTCAATCGTTTTACACTTTAGTTTTGGTATCTTTACCAACGTGGGTGACGCTGTGAACGATGCAAACTGAAATAAATACGTTTGCGTACTTTGTTTGGGAGTTAAAGAGAGGGGAGGGGATTCTCAGCATTTTAACAGTAATCTGCTATGAAGTAAAAGCCGTGGTTTTTCGTGGTATTCTGTGTGTCTGATGCATTAATTCTTTTTCGGCTCTAAACCTTATTTTTTCAAAAAATGAAAACGTATGACGCAATATAATATGAATATGCAATTAAAATATGCAAAAACCACGAAAATATGTATAAATATGCAAAAACCACTGGAATATGCATAAATATGCAACATAAAAGCTGCTTTAATGGAACCGTTTTGGTCCAAAACATGTTTCAAAAGTCATAATAGTGATATACGAAGCATATATTAAAATATGCAAATGCATAAACATCCGAGCCCTAGTCATAAGTAACGATTTTAAGCTATTCTGTGCCCGTTTAACATTTTAATATTTTAATTGGATTTTAACAATTTTGTTTCACTTATATAAGTGACCACATGCGATAATAATCACAATAAGGTCATAAGTAACTATTTTAAGCTATTCTCTGGCCAGTCAACATTATAATATTTCAATTGGATTTTAGCACTTTTGTTTAAGTTTTATAAGTGACCATATGTGATGATAATTTTAATAAGGCTCTAAGGAAAGATTTGAAGCTGTTCTCTGGCCAATCAACATTTGAATATTTCGATTAAACTTTAGCACTTTTGTTTCACTTTTATAAGTGACCATATGCGATGATGATTACAATAAGGTCATTAGTAACGATTTTAAGCTATTCTCTAACCGATCAATATTATGATATTTTGATTGGATATTAGCACTTTTGTTTCACTTTTATAAGTAGCCATATGCGATGATAATTACAATAAGGTCATAAGTAAGGATTTTAAGCTATTCTGTGCCCATTTAAAATTATAATATTTTGATTGGATTTTAGCACTTTTGTTTCACTTTTATAATTGACCATATGCGATGATAATTAATTACAATAAGAATGTAAGAAAAGATTTTAAGCTGTTGTCTGGCTGGTCAACATTATAGTATTTCGATTGGAATTTAACACTTTTGTTTTACTTTTATAAGCGACCATATGCGATGAAGATTACAATAAGGTCATTAGTAACGATTTTAAGCTATTCTGTGCCCGTTTAACGTTATAATATTTCAATTGGATTTTAAAACTTTTGTTTCAGTTATATAAGTGACCATACGTAACGATCTTAAACTATTCTGTGCCCGTTTAACGTTACAATATTTCAATTGGATTTTAGAACTTTTGTTTCAGTTATATAAGTGACCATATGCGATGATAATTACAATAAGGTCATAAGTAACTATTTTAAGCTATTCTGTGCCTGTTAAACATTATAATATTTCAATTGGATTGTAGCACTTTTGTTTCACTTTTATAATTGACGATATGCGATGATAATTACAATAAGGTCATTAGTAACGATTTAAGCTATTCTGTGCTCGTTTAACATTATAATATTTCAATTGGATTTTATAACTTTTGTTTCAGTTATATTAATCTTGGAAGTCGGTTTTGTTTTTTTTCTAAAAATTATTTTTTATAAGTGACCATATGCGATGATACTTACAATAAGGTCATAAGTAAAGATTTTAAGCTATTCTCTGGCCGGTCAACATTAAAATATTTCGATTGGATTTTAGCACTTTTGTTCCACTTATATAAGTGATCATATGCGATAATAATTACAATAAATTTATAAGTTGCGATTTTAAGCTATTCTCTAACCGGCCAACATTATAATATTTCGATTGGACTTTAGAGCCTATGTTTCACTTTTATAAGTGACCATATGCGATGATAATTACAATAAGGTCATAAGTAAAATTTTTAAGCTATTCTGTGCCCGTTTAACATTATAATATTTCAATTGGATTGTAGTACTTTTGTTTCACTTATATAAATGACCTTATGCGATGATAATTACAATAAGGTCATAAGTAACGGTTTTAAGCTATTCTGTAGCCGGTCAACATTATAATATTTCAATTGGATTTTAGCACTTTTGTTCCACTTATATAAGTGATCATATGCGATAATAATTACAATAAATTCATAAGTAGCGATTTTAAGCTATTCTCTAACCGGCCAACATTATAATATTTCGATTGGACTTTAGAGCCTATGTTTCACTTTTATAAGTGACCATATGCGATGATAATTACAATAAGGTCATAAGTAAAATTTTTAAGCTATTCTGTGCCCGTTTAACATTATAATATTTCGATTAAGCTTTAGCACATTTGTATCACTTTTATAAGTTACCATATGCGATGATAATTTCAATAAGGTCATAAGTAAAGATTTTAAGCTATTCTGTGCTCGTTTAACATTATAATATTTCGATTGGACTTTAGCACTTTCGTTACTTAGGACCTTAATGTAATTATCATCGCATTTGGTCACTTTTAAAAGTGAAACAAAAGTGCTAAAATCCAATCAAAATATTATAATGTTAAACGAGCACAGAATAGCTTAAATCGTTACTAATGACCTAATTGTAATTATCATCGCATATGTTCACTTATAAAACTTTAACAAAAGTGCTAAAATCCAATCAAAATATTATTATGTTAAACGGGCACAGAATAGCTTAAAATCGTTACTTATGACCTTATTGTAATTATCATCGCATATGGTCACTTATAAAAGTGAAACAAAAGTGCTTAAATCCAATTAAAATATTATTATGTTAAACGGGCACAGAATAGCTTAAAATCGTTATTTATTACCTTATTGTAATTATCATCGCATATGGACACTTATATAAGTGAAACAAAAGTGCTAAAATCCAATCAAAATATGATAATGTTAAACGGGCTCAGAATAGCTTAAAATCGTTACTTATGACCTTATTGTAATTATCATCGCATATGGCCACTTATAAAAGTGAAACAAAAGTGCTAATATCCAATTAAAATATTGTTACGGGCCACTGGGGGTATGACTAATCAAATCACAACTTAAATACTAAACACTAATTTATTTACAACTTAATAAATACAAATTGGTCCCTTAAGCTACTTAATCTAATAACAATTATACTAAGGTCTAATTACACTAATATGTATATTACACAATACTTATCTTTAATATCTTAATACTAGATGTTACAATTATACATAAGAATCTATTATACTGACACACAGAGACTGTTACTACACTCACTGACACTGTTAATCACTGTCACTAACTCACTGACTGAACTGTCACTGACACTTGACTGATTGATCGTTACTTGATCACTGACACATGGATACTGCCTGCTAGGCTGGAAGTCGGCCTATTTAAAGCGCCGCCGAACATTCTAGATCTGGCTAGATTACAGATCTAGGGCCTTCTGGGGCGCCGTGACCCTTCCAGGCCATTTGCCGCCCTTTTCGGCTACCTGCTCGCCCATGCCCACGGCACCACCAAGTCTAGGCCACCCTGGCGGCCTTTCCAGCTACCTGGCCCCGGGCCGCCCAGGGTAACCTCAACCTCACCAGACCGTAACACTGCCCCCTTCTTAAAAGTGCTCTGCCCCAGAGCACGGTTTGGAGCAATTAGATGCGATGAACTTCTTTCGAAGTAGTCGCCGTTTGACCTCCAGGGGTTAAATGTGCACACCAATATGACTATCCCAGAGTAGGCAAATGTCTCTTCCAGCATGTGTCTTACGGTCTTCCATTCCAGGCCGTCATATCCACAGCCCAACTTGGGGATGGCGAGCTTAACTGACATGCAGTCTTAAAAGCTGGCTGCGCAGGTCGTTGAGGCTTCGCTGTAGTGCGCCGTACGTTGATTTCTGATGGGAGGCACGCTTGGTAACCAAGTAAAACAGATGCTGGCCTCCGTGCGTTTGGTGAAGCGCCCTTCCAACACTGGGTCCTTGCTGTTCTAATTCTTCAGCTCCGGCAAACTTCTTCCTGAAAACAGTTGCGATGCCTCGAGAGTTTCTCAGATCTTCAGGGACGCAATGGGCCAGAGCATAGTCCACTGGTAGAGAAAAGATGTCTCTGTAGATTGTTTGAGTCACTCCACGAGCACCTAAAACTTCAGGCCACGTAACTGAGTCGTTTTTGGTCTTAAAGTGAAAGAGATGCCTCACTTGTTGGTCTTCGGTTGGGCCATGATCTCCTTTGAATAGGGCCAGTCTATCAAAGTGGACTAACTTGGGTTTTCCTCTTGGCTGCTTCCTGATCCTATAGATGATGTCATTAATCCTGTCGATGATCTCATACGGGCCATCCCAGGATCTCTGAAGCTTGGGTGAATAGCCTTGCCTTCTCCGGGGATCATGTAGCCATACCAAGTCCCCAGGCTGGAAGCCACCTTTCTCTCCCCTGATGTCGTAACGCTCCTTCATTCTGTCGCTTGCTCCTTGAATGTTTGAACGAACCTTTTCGTGGATAGCATTCATTCGCATCCTTAGATTCGTGACATAATCTTCCCCGGCGACTTCTTCATCAGGCTTGAAACCAAATTTCAGATCACAGGACAAGCGAAGTTCTCTGCCAAACACCACTCTGGCGGGGGTCTGCCCTGTCGTTTCATTTACTGAACTGCGGTAGGCTAGAAGGAATAGGTGAAGGTGCTGGTCCCAGTCCCGCTGGTGGTCGGAGACAACCTTAGACAAATACCGGCCCATGGTCCTGTTCATGCGCTCTACCATGCCATCAGATTGCGGATGAAGAGGCGTCGTCTTGCGTATTCCTAGTGTCTCACACATCTTGGAGAAGACTGCAGACTCAAAATTCCGTCCCTGGTCAGTGTGAAGTTCCATTGGTACTCCAAACCTGCTGACGAGCTGTTTCACAAGAACGTCCGCAACTGTGACGGCTTCCTGATTCGGAAGGGCATAAGCCTCCACCCACTTAGAGAAGTAGTCCATGGCCACAAGAATGTATTGGTTACCTTCATCAGTCAAAGGGAAAGGGCCAGCGACGTCAACTGCTATTCTCTCGAATGGAGCTCCCACGTTATACTTCTTCATAGGGGCCTTCTTTCTCCTCATCGGTCCATTGGAGGCTGCACACGTCGCACAGCGCCTGCACCAGTCTAATACGTCTTCTTTAAGATTAGCCCAATAGAAACGCTCACGTACTTTTTCCAATGTACGGTGAACTCCAAGGTGGCCGCCAGATACTCCGTCGTGAAGTTCCCTAAGCACTTCAGGCACTCTTTTCTTTGGGACGATGAGCTGTAGTCTGCGCTGATCTCCTTCTGTGTTCTCCAATGCTCGCTTCAACAGCCCGTTGTCCACTAGAATGGAGTCCCATTGAGCCCAGTACGTTTTTTTATTCTTCGACATTGGAGCAACATCCTGCCAGGGTGGTCTTCTTTGCCCTGAAAGCTTCCACTGCTTTATTGGTTTCAAATCAGGGTCCACGTCTTGTTCCTTCGACACCTCTGCATCTTGCCAACTGTCGATGACAACAGTAGTCCTCATCACTGTCGCCTGCTTCTCCTCTTGCCGGGAGCAGTGGCTGCATTTTTCGTCACAAGGTCTCCTCGAGAGTGCATCTGCATTCTTATGAGTGTTTCCCGAGCGATGAACAGACTCAAAGTCATATTCCTGAAGGCGCTCAATCCACCTCGCAACTTGTACTTCTGGTGACTTGAATCGCAGTAACGACATTAGAGCCGCGTGGTCCGTTCTGAGGAGAAACCTTCTTCCGTACAGATATTTATGGAAGTGCTCTATGGATTTTACAACTGCCAGAAGCTCCTTCCTCGTGACACAGTAGTTGCGTTCTGGGGCTGATAGTGCCTTGCTGAAGTAGCCAATTACTCTTTCCTCCCCGTCTTGCAACTGGGAAAGTACACTTCCAATAGCGGTGTTACTGGCGTCAGTGTCGAGTATGAACTTGCCTTCGGTGCGTGGATAGCTTAGGATAGGAGCACTACTTAGCCTGTTTTTCAGCTCCTCGAAGGACTTTTGGCACTCGAGGTACCAATGGAAAGTGCGTTTTTCTTCGGTAAGCCTGGTTAGGGGTTTTGCAATGCTAGCAAACCCTTTCACGTACCTCCTGTAGTAGGTACAGAGCCCGAGGAAACTCCTAACTTCGTGCTTGTCGCGAGGTACCGGCCAGTCGGTGATAGCCGTAATCTTCTCCGGGTCAACGGCGACTCCTTTGTCAGAAACAACATGCCCCAGGTAGTTTACTTGGCTCCGGAAGAGGTTGCACTTCTTTGGGTTCAGCTTCAAATTAGCTGCACGCAGCCGTTCGAAGACCTTCTCGAGATTCTTCAGATGGTGGTTGAAGGAGTTTCCTAGCACAATGATATCGTCTAGGTATATCAGGCACGTCTCCCATGAAAGACCTCTCAGCACACTTTCCATCAGCCTCTCGAACGTTGCAGGAGCATTACAAAGCCCGAACGGCATTACCGTAAATTGCCAGAGTCCCGTGCCGATTGAGAATGCTGTCTTCTCCTTATCCTCAGGAGTCAATCCAACCTACCAATATCCACTGCGGAGGTCCAAGGTAGAGAACAGCTTACAGCCCTCCAGGGTGTCCAGCGTATCGTCGATCCTAGAAGCGGATAGCTGTCCTTCTTGGTGACATTGTTAAGAAGGCGGTAGTCGACGCAGAATCTCGTACTGCCGTCTTTCTTCTTCACCAGTACAACAGGAGACATCCAGGGACTACTCGAAGGCTCAATGACACCATCAGCCGCCATCTCTTTAATAATCCTCTCTGCGTCTTCTCGTTTGGCAAACGGAAGCCTCCTCGGAACCTGTCGAATGGGCTTCGTATCTCCTGTGTCAATCTTGTGCTGGACGATGTTTGTTCTACCCCGAGGTCCTGAGCTGATCTCGAAGACATCCTGCCATTGGGTAACCATGTTCCGCACTTCCTCACTTTGTTCAGGTGAAAGATCACGGCATGATTCCTCCACAAATCTGGATAATTCTTCTGAGAGCTCTCGTCGATTAGTAGAATGCCGTTGCAGCTGTCTTACAATTGAGGTAGCGGTTGTACATTCCCCAATCAGTGCTCCTTTCTTCAGCGCTACCGGATAACTGTTTAGGTTCATCAGACGAACTGGAGTGGTGCGTCCGACCTTAACAAGAGACCTGGCTACCAGCACGCCTCGTCCGAGCTCCTTTTCTCCGTACATTCCGGGCTCTAGTACCACATATTCACCTTCAGATAGTTGGCCTTCAAACGTCCCTTGAGTCACAACCTGGCTCCTTGCGGGTAGAATGGTGTCCTCTAGTAAGAGCACTCGTGAAGAGAGGTCCTTGCCCCGTCGGAGGATGATCTCTTCATCCCTTAATGTCACCACACCCCTTGCCATATCCAGTTTGAGCCCGTATTCAATCATCAAGTCCGTGCCCAATATGACTTCTTCATCTACTTCGGCCACGAGAGCACGGTGCCTCAGAGATTGACCTCCAATGAGGAAGGTGGCAACTGTCTCCCCGTAGACCTGGGCTTGCTGTCCTGTGGCTGTCCGTAGTGCCCAAGTAGTTGGTGAGATCTGCTCAGCGGGAACCGTCTTCGGGCTCAGGATTGTCATCGTTGCGCCGGTGTCCAGTAGAAGGCTTCGCAGCTGCCCGTTCACCATCCCATCCACATAGAAACTGGTCGTCTTGTTTCCTATTGATGCCACTCTGATAGTCTTCCTGGGGCCTTTCATATTACGGGTCGGCAGTTGCCCCTTCTCACCAACCCTCCTTAGTTTTCCTGAGGCTTTTCTCTTTTATTGGACGGGCACTTGCTTCTAGGGTGTCCCAGTTGGCCGCAGCCCCAACAGCGAATCTCCTTCTTACGAGTCCTGAGGGCCTCCAAGACCCTTTTTTTATTATGTCTTCTATGCTGGGGACGACAACAGGCTCTGCTTCCGCTGCACGAACTCGTGCATGGCCCCTTACTGACTGCCTGACAGCCTCAAACTCCATGGCCTGAGATAAAGCATCGCCTAAAGTCTTTGGCCGGGCGAGTTTCACAGCTTGTTGTGTCTCCGGGTCCCGAAGTCCGTCCAGAAATTTGTCTACCGCCAGGCTCTCGTATACATCATCGGTGACCGATGGGTAGGCATTCCTCACAAGCCGGGCGACATCAGCTTCGAATTCCTGTAGCGTCTCAGTGTTCTTTTGGATCCGGTTTCTTAGTTGTGAGCGTTATAGCTGGTCCATGTGGCGGTGGCCGAACCGCATCTCCAATCTTCTCACCAGCTCCCCGTAGTTGGACCGCTCCGTCATTGGCATCCCCTGGAGTACTCCCAAGGCGTCTCCACGCAAGGTTAGGCACAACGTTGAAGCCTGGGTCTCTTGAGACCTTCCATGGATCGAAGCCACTGTCTCGAAGAGAGTCATATAATCCTCCCACGGTGTCTTTCCGTCGAACACTGGAATGATGTTGTGTGTTAGTGGCGTCCCAGCATTGGTAAGCCGAATGGTGTTGTGAGAGCTGCTCTCGGAGGATCTGTCGCTGTCGTCCTTCGGTGGGTTGCTCATGCGTCCCTCAAGGGCTTCTACTCTTGACCTAAGTTCATTTTCAATCGAACAAACTTTTTCTCCTAATCTACACTCTACATCAGCTAACTTTTTGTCCACAGTCTCCATCAACTTATTTTCTACAGTACTTACTTTACATTCTAGTGTACTTAAATTATCTTTAACATTACTTAACTCAGTACCTAATTCATTTCTAACATTACCTAACTCTTTTCCTAATTCATTTCTTACATTAACTAACTCATTACCTAATTTGTTTTCAACATTGCCTAACTCTTTTTGTACATTACCTAATTCATTTTGTACATTACCTAATTTGTTTTCAACATTGCCTAATTCAGTTTTAAAAGTTGCAGTTAATCTGCTCAAATCGGTCTCAAAATTAACGCTATCTGGGTTTTCCCCCGAATCTATAAAAAAGTGGCGCAAACTCTGCTGCAACACAGTTTTTGATCCGGAGGTATCCAGATCGCGCTCTTCCAACTCTTGTCTCAAATCTGCAACTTTTAAATCATTTAATCTAACGCTTTGAGTAGAAATTTTTGAGTAGCCCAATAATTACAAAACAAATACAATACAAACAATAGCAATTAAACTGTAACCCCACACCTGACACCAAATTGTTACGGGCCACTGGGGGTATGACTAATCAAATCACAACTTAAATACTAAACACTAATTTATTTACAACTTAATAAATACAAATTGGTCCCTTAAGCTACTTAATCTAATAACAATTATACTTAGGTCTAATTACACTAATATGTATATTACACAATACTTATCTTTAATATCTTAATACTAGATGTTACAATTATACATAAGAATCTATTATACTGACACACAGAGACTGTTACTACACTCACTGACACTGTTAATCACTGTCACTAACTCACTGACTGAACTGTCACTGACACTAGACTGATTGATCGTTACTTGATCACTGACACATGGATACTGCCTGCTAGGCTGGAAGTCGGCCTATTTAAAGCGCCGCCGAACATTCTAGATCTGGCTAGATTACAGATCTAGGGCCTTCTGGGGCGCCGTGACCCTTCCAGGCCATTTGCCGCCCTTTTCGGCTACCTGCTCGCCCATGCCCGCCCTGGCGGCCTTTCCAGCTACCTGCCCCCGGGCCGCCCAGGGTACCCTCAACCTCACCAGACCGTAACAATATCATAATGTTGATCGGTTAGAGAATAGCTTAAAATCGTTACTTATGACCTTATTGTAATAATCATCGCATATGGTCACTTATAAAAGTGTAACAAAGTGCTAAAATCCAATCAAAATATTATAATGTTGACCGGTTAGAGAATAGCTTAAAATCGTTACATATGACTTTTTGTAATTATCATCGCATATGGTCACTTATAAAAGTGAAACAAAGTGCTAAAATCCAATCGAAATATTATAATGTTGACCGGCTAAAGAATAGCTCAAAATCGTTACTTATGACCTTATTGTAATTATCATCGCATAAAGTCAATTATAAAAGTGAAACAAAAGTGCTAAAATACAATCAAAATATTATAATGTTGAACAGGCACAGAATAGCTTAAAAGCTTTACTAATGCCATTATTGTAATTATCATCGCATATGTTCACTTATTAAGCTTAAACAAAATTACTTAAGTGCAATCGAAATATTATAATGTTGACCGGCCAAAGAATAGCTCAAAATCGTTACTTATGACCTTAATGTAATTATCATCGCATATGTTCACTTATGAAACTTATACATAAGTGCTTAAGTCCAATCGAAATATTATAATGTTGACCGGCCAGAGAATAGCTCTAAATCGTTACTTATGACCTTATTGTAAATATCATCGCATATGCCATTCATATAAGTGAAAAATCCGACTTTTTCACTATTTTATGCTATTTGGACACACAAAAAAATGAATCAAAAGACTTAAATTATAACAAAAAAAGAGTTAAATTTTAACAGAAAAATAACGAGAAGCTTGAAAATGGTGAAAAATTTAACTTTCACGAAATTGCTTAATATTGTGGCAATCCGACTTTTTCACTATGTTATGCTATTTGGAAACACAAACAAAATGAATCAAAAGACTTAAATTTTAACAGAAAAGTAAAAAGAAAGTTGAAAATAATGAAAAATTAAATCTTCCCGGAATTGCTTAATATCTTGACAATCCGACTTTTTCACTATGTTATGCTATTTGGACACACAAAAAAATGAATCAAAAGCCTTAAATTTTAACAGAAAAGTAAAAAGAATGTTGAAAATAGTGTAAAATTAAATCTTCACGGATTTGCTTAATATCTTGACAATCCGACTTTTTCACTATATTATGCTATTTGGACACACAAAAAACTGAATCAAATGACTTAAATTATAACCAAAAAAGAGTTAAATTTTAACAGAAAAATAACGAGAAGCTTGGAAATGGTGAAAAATTTAACCTTCACGGAATTGGACACACAAAAAACTGAATCAAGAGACTTAAAATTTAACTAAAAAAAACGAGAAGTTTGAAAATGGTAAAAATTAAACCTTCACAGTATTGCTTAATATCTTGGTAATCCGACGCTTTCACTATATTATGCTGTTTGGACACACAAAAAACTTAATGAAAAGACATAAATTGTAACCGAAAAATATCGAGAAGGTTGAAAATGGTGAAAATTTTAACCTTGAAGGAATTGCTTTATATCTTCGCAACCCAACATTTTCACTATATTATGCTATTTGGACACACAAAAAACTGAATCAAAAGACTTGAATTTTAACAGAAAAGTAATGACAAGCTTGAAAATGGTGAAAAATTTAACCATCACAGAATTGCTTAATATCTTGGCAATCCGACTTATTCACTATATTATGCTATTTCGACACACAAAGAAAAAAGAGGAAAATCTAAGATTAATAATTAATAACATAAATGGCCCAACATACAACTTAAACAAAGTCAATGCAATCTTGGATGTATTAAATAATAAAAATAATTTTGATATTAAAAATGGATTAGAATTGAATATAAATTAAATAAATTGAAATATAATAATAGCATAATAATAAATAGCTTTGATGTAAAAAAGTCATATACTAATATACCCCTGGATATAACTTATAAAATAATAGAAGACAAATGGGATCTAATAAAACCATACACAAAATCAAAAATAAAAAACTATATATTGAAGAATTAAAGATTTGTCTAAATAATAATTATTTTATGTATGATAATAAATATTACAGACAAATCCATGGAATTACAATCGGGTCAAGTTTAGGTGTAAACATTAGTGGTATAACATTGAATTATTTATTGGAAAAATGTATAAAAAAAAAAAAAATAACGAATCATTAATATTGGTTTAATACATAGATGATTTATTAATTCTTACAAATAATGAGAAAGAGATAGATGCAATGTTTGATAAATATAATAAAATTCACAAGAAAATAGAATTTACCAGAGAAAACATAATAACTAAATAAAATAAAATAAAATAAAATATTTAAATATGTTAATAATCAAGAATAAGGATATAATAAACACTAAATGGTTAGAAAAGGAAGAATATAGTAACAGATTATTGAATTTTTTCAATAAAACGAATAATAATAAAAGAGCACTATTAGACCATGCACAAAATTTAAACCACCAATTTGCTTTTAAAAAGTAGAAATATTGCAACATGAAACAAAAAAATACAATAGAAAAATAAAAGAGGCAATATATATAAATAACACAATTTATAAAGCAATAAACTATAAAACAGATACTGAGAAAATAGGAACAATATATGCTAATATAATAGATAAATTAAAAATAGAATCTATACGCTATAGAATCCACCTAAACCAGTTAAGGATACCAAAAAATATCTCAACGGCGTTAAGAAACAATGAATCCGTTATACAAGCTGTCCTTAAATTGATCTATGACTCTGAATTAATAGCGAGTTGGAACTGCGGAGAGATGACCCAGCTCTAGTCCCTGTCATATTGGCTGGACTCAACACTACCCTTGTAACTGTCAATGTTGGCCTGCACAATTGCAATTTGAGAGTACCGATATACGATTATTTTTCTTAACATTAATTTATTTTTAACATGAATTTATTATTAAAGAAGATATGATGAAAATGGAAATTTTAAAAATAATGAGTGAAAAATATTTGTATCTCTGGTTTTGTATAAATATGAAAAAAAAATTACATATATTTAAATTAACAGCCAGCCTCTAAAAATTTTAATAATTAATTAAATTCAAACTACCATGCGTTGATGGCCTAAAAGTTAAAGCCCTCTCAAACTAACTAAATAATAAATGAAAAATATAAGATTTGCCAACTTAAAATAAACAATAAACAGAATAAGGAATGGACCCTTGAACCCTAATGGGTTGAAGTGTTTTTAATGTAACAGTTCAATGGACTTGGTGGATGTGGAAACACCAGAAGAATATTAGGTAAACTATATTATTGTTATTATTATTGATAGATTGTTAGTTTTAAGTGATTCATTTGGATCTATTGTTTATATGAAAGTGAAAGATATTGTTAAACATTGTTTCAGTCTGAAGATGGGACATGGTGGTCCCGAAACATGCAACTATGTAATAAATGTTTTAAGACGAGTGAAGCTATTTTAAATGAATTCGAAATTTTAATTTAATTCCTAGATTAACATGATATTTTTTTTTATTGTATGTCATTGGTTGGTAAAAAATGAGGAATTAAAAATTTTGGAAAATATAAGTGAGAGTAAGTGTCTATTTAAAATAAATTTACTATTTTAATGTGTATTTTCCGAGTTAATTATAAATTAAAAATCACATAAGTAGGTTTTGTATTGAAAGGACAAACAAAATTAAAAAAAAAAAAAAAAAAAAAATTAATAAATACATTTTTAATTTATTACCTGACACATTAAAATTTGTAAAAATATTTAATATTTCTAACCATTAATTGTTTATGAAGTAAAACCACTTTGAGGAAATACTTTCTTACCTGTAGCAGATATGGACATTAGTAATAGGTAATATGGGCATATGTAATAGGTAATATGGAAAATGAGTTGAATCAATAAAATTATTTATTGATTTTTAAATATTATATTATGTATAACATTAAAAATTGAATGCTTAAATGTTTTTAAGTTACAATTTTATTGTTGATGCTTAAATTAAGATATGTAATAGTTGATTGATTGACTAAGAGAAGCTGATAGTAGAAATTAAGGTAACGGTTCGGATCGGCGACACCACCAAACTAGGTTGACCCGCGCTACACCGACCAGTTCGATCCTTACGCTTCACTTCATGTTTACATTTTTCGATAGTTCATTCCTATAACCTCACATGTAAACAATCACTTCTACAGTTTCAACTTGGATTGTGTTGTTTAGTTTGTTATATTGATATTTAGACTTCTTAAATGTAAATAAGTGAAACAGAAGTTCACAAAATGAGTTTCATAAAGGATTAAGTGTTTTATGAATACATGTTTTCTTATTTCATCTAATCTTATGTGTAAAAGTGTTATAAAACTTAAGAAGATTAATTTGTACATGGATTTGGTGTTTTACATATTTACATTTGTTCTATCAATTTAGGTGATAAAATTTACAACTTGTAAAAGTGTTATGAAACTTAACAAGATTTATATAGATACATGGATTTGGTGTTTTATATATTTGTATTTGTTGTTTCAATTTCAGTGATAAAATTTCAGTATACATATTTTGTGAATGGATTCTTTGTCATCCATATTACTTTTTGTGCTAAAGTGAGACAGATTGTATAATTAATTCAATAAAACATATCAGTTTATAAATAAATGTGAAAAAGTATATCACAGGTTTTTTATGTTTTCTTATTTCCACTTCCCATTAGAAAATATAGCAGAAATTAGCATCTTCACTTTCAACTAGGATTCTGTCTTATATTATATAATGGCTTATAACATGGAGAATTGACAATGTGAAAATAATCACAGATTAAGAGGTAAATGACACATCACTATATAATTGTAGAACTATTGGTATAATGTTATAGATTAATGTGTTTTTAAAAAAAATTAGAAGTCTGATGATGAAACATGATCTCCGAAACATGTAGCTACAAATGTTAAATAAATAGGAGTTATGCCAAATAAATACTTAAGGATTCTGTCTTTTATTTATAATTTGTTATTTTCACTTCTCTGAGAGAAAGTTCATCAGGAATTAACTTTACTGGTGGTTCAATAGTATATTATTTGTTGATCAAAATAATATTAATTAAAAATTGATTTAGTGTCTTATATTTCGATATTTCCTTATTTCCACTTTAATATTTCCTTATTTCTCATTTTAATATTAGAAGGTAAACAGAAGTTAATATTACTTTGAACAGGGATTTAGAGTTTCTCAGTAAATGTAGGAGAATAACCTTCCCCCTCTAAAAACAGCGACTAGAACATCGAAATAAATCGGAACAAGGTTAGAATCGATAAAAGGTATTCTGAGCGGGTTTAGGGGTTGGTGTCGCCGATCCGAACCGTTACCGAAATTAAATTCAATAAATTTATTTATATTGGTAAATATTATATCCAAACTGTATTTAATCAACCATGCGAAATATTCAAACTACTCCCTCATATATAATTGAGTATTAGGTGTTATGTTAACATACATTAAAATAAGATGTAAAACCCAATTAGATATGAGAGAGTAGTTTATTTTGATAAAGGAAAACTTGAAACATTTATTAATATTTCTTTATTAGAATTGTAACAACACAAGAAGGGTTTTGAAACAGACGGTTTATTAACAAACAATTATTAACAAGATATCTATCAGAGATACACTTACAGAACCGCATTACAGTACATCCCCCTAAAAAACATAAGGACACACTGAAATGAATAGCTAAGTTTAATTTATTTAAAGAAAGGGTTGAATCTTTTAAATACTGGGATTTAAGAAAAGAAATCGACCCCCGGTGCCCGACTTGTGGAGTCCCAGAGACGGCAGAACACGTTGTGTTATCCTGCACCGAAATGGAAGGACACCGTGCCAGGTTGTCGAGGAAAACCGGGATCTTCGCCCTCGACGAAGCGGACTTCCCTCGACTCATGGAGGAAGACAATTATCCCTATTTTAGGGAATTTGTCTACGGATGGAGGGAAGTGGTGGGTCCTGCACATTTCACCCTTGGTAGGCCCAACCCCGCTGTCGTCGAGCCACCACCGGAAGAACAAGAAGAAGAGGAAGACGAGAGACTGTGAGGACGAGCAGGACCGGACGGATGCTGCGGACCAGGAGGGCTGGACCAGGCAGTCCGGACGGATGCAGTCCTCGAGAGTGACTGGAGTGGACCGGACGGATGCGGCGGACCAGGAGGGCTGGACCGGGCTACCGTCTGGGAAAGAAGGTGCGGTCGCTAAGGCGTGCGAAGCATTGCCGGGCCGCACCATAGGAGATAAGGTGCGGTCGCTAAGGCGTGCAATGCATGGCCGGGCCGCACCAAAAGAAAAGTAAGAAGGTGTGGTCTGAAGTGTGCTGAGCATGCCAGACCGCACCACAGAATTGTGCCCCTAAATAAATATGTCCTCAGACAATTATGTAAAAATTGTTAATAAAGATTTTAATTGGCGGCAGCGGCATACATAAATCCCATATGTTGAACCCGCTGCCGCCAAAAACCCCGTATGCCTGAAAAGGTAGGAAGGGGGAAAAAAAAAAAAAAAAAAAAAAAAAAAAAAAAAGGTTAGGGGTGGTTAGGGGTGGTTAGGGGTGGTTAGGGGTGGTTAAACCCCGTATGCCTGAAAAGGCTTGGTAGGGAAAAAAAAAAAAAAAAAAAAAAAAAAAAAAAAAAAAAAAAAAAAAAAAAAAAAAAAAAAAAAAAAAAAAAAGGTTAGGGGTGGTTAGGGGTGGTTAGGGGTGGTTAGGGGTGGTTAGAAAGAGGGAAATAGAATGGCCAGGGGAAAGGACCCAATGGACAAGGGGTTGCCTTCTATGGAAGAGGAAGAAGAAGAAGAGGTATATACCCTTGTCCAGCGCAAAAAGAAGCCGAAGAAGAAGGAACAAGAAGAAGAGGGACAAAAGAAGAAGAAGTTGACATATGCCAATATCCTGGCTAAGGTACCCCAGGGGATCCCTAAGAAGCCGGAAGAGACGGCCACATACATCACCCTCAAAGGACAGGGTGACCAGTGGTCGCCGGCAAACCTTTGGCAGCAACTCCCAGGAAAGGAAGAGTTGGAGAGCCTGGGCGCAAGAGTACAGGTGATACGTGCGACCCGGGCTGGAACGGTCCTGGTCAGGACAGAGGGTGCTGACCAGGCAAGGAAAATCATGGACTGGGAGTTGTTGAAAGGAAAAGGAATAGAGGCGAGGTTGGCCAGGACAAAGAGACCCCGACTGGAAGTAAGAGGGGTCCCAAAGCATTG
This sequence comes from Euschistus heros, assembly GCA_003667255.2. NCBI lineage: Eukaryota > Metazoa > Arthropoda > Insecta > Hemiptera > Pentatomidae > Euschistus > Euschistus heros. Next base: position 4,208,770 of record RCWM02000047.1, read on the forward strand.
GGACGGGCCAACCATAGAGGGATACCTCTGGGGGAAGACAACCCTAGAGAAGCCGCAAGATGAGGGGGCCAGGAAGGAGTGGCTGAAAACCTGTTTCGCCACTCCGGCAAGGGGCGGCCTCACGAAGACATGGATACTGGAGGCACACCCCGCAATGAGGTACGCCCTGATGACCCTGAGCCCCGAGGAGGTTAGCGGAGGATGGTGGTCCCTGTCCATCAGAGACCATCTCGACACCCCACTCTGTCTGAGATGTCAGGACTACGGCCATACTGCGAGGCAGTGCGAGAAGGAGGTGGCCTGCAGATGGTGCACGGAGACCGGGCATGTTGCTAAGAACTGCCCGGAAAAGGCGAAAGGAACCACCCCGTGCTGTAGGAATTGCCATAAGAAAGGCAGAGTGGGGAAGGAACTCCAGCACTGTGCCGGTAGCAAAGAGTGCCAGGTACACCTGGAGATGATGGACAGGGAGGCGAAGAAGATCCGATATGCGTAGGCTGCAGATTTTGCAGGTCAATATGGGCCGAAGACGAGTGGTCGCGGACGAGCTAAGGGCTCTCACCCGAAGTTGTGACATCATGGTTGTTCAAGAGCCATGGTGTCAAGGAAATATGGTCAGCGGATTTGGTGTCGCGTCGAGGATCGTGGCTCTGAGCAGTGGACAGAGGAGGCCCAGAGCGGCGATAATTATCGTCAACCCAAACCTCGACGCCATGGAACTAAAACAACATACCACGGCGGATCAGGCGGCATGCTACATCAGATGGGGCAAAATGTCATTTGCCCTCGTGTCCTCGTACATGCCGCCTAGACCAGTGAACATAGAGGAACATATATCCGCTGTGGAGGCTATCGCACTAAAGTACAGGAATGCGATAGTCTGTTCCGACACCAACTCCTGGAGCACGGCCTGGGGTTCGGTGCGCACAGATGTAAGAGGAAGAGCCTTGGAGGAGAGCCTGGCGAGGTGTCAGCTCGTCATTGTCAACGAGCCATCTGGTCCCACATTTGTAGGAGCGAGGGGCCAGAGTTGGATCGACGTGACACTCGCCACGGCAGTTATGGCAAGGCGAATAGCGCACTGGACCTTACGGTCAGACACGAGCTCGGACCACCGGGTCATAGCCTTCAGTGTCGCAGAGGAGGAAGGCGAAGCCCAAGAAGTGGAGAAGGGCTTTGTGACCCGGACGGCGAACTGGGAGGAGTACTGGTAGGGAGTAAACTGGAGGGAGTACTGGTTGACCAGGAATGGGAAGAAATGGCGCCGATGGAAGGTGAGTCAGAAATCGACCAAAGGGTGGCGATACTGACGGGCGCCATCAGACAAGCGGCGAGTACTTCCCTCCGGAGCCGTAGGGTGAGAGCGCGTCCGGTCCCATGGTGGACGCCAGCCCTAACACAGAGGAAAAGAGAAGCATATAGGGCCAGGCGTAGGTACCAGGAGTGCAGAGAAGAAGTTAGGAGAGATGCACTCCGTAACGAGTACAAGCATAGGCAGCGGGTATACCGAGGCGAACTAAGAAAACAGAAGAGGATATCCTGGGACGAATTCATCGTCACGGAATCTGAGAAGAACCCCTGGGGGATACCCTACAGGGTGGCAATGGGCAAGGTGAAGCCGCTACAGATGATGGCGGCTTTAAGAGAAGGACAGGGTCAGGCAGCCACCCTGGAGGAGAGTGCGACAATGTATATCAATGCTACGTACCCCAGGGATGATCCGTCCCAGGATAACGAAGAAGATGAGTTTGTAAGAAGAGCCACGGTATACCCGCCAGGTACCGACCTATGCCCACCATGGGATAAGTGGGACCTTCGTCTAGCCGTGGATAGACAGAGGACCGGTAGAGCTCCAGGACTCGACGGAATAGATGCGGCAATCCTCAAAAACAGTGCCCCTTATATTGAGGATGAATTGCTCAGCATCCTCAATAGATGCCTGGATGAGGGGTACTTTCCAAGCAAATGGAGGGTTGCCGATCTGAGACTCCTCTACAAGGGAGGAGGTAAAGATAAGGAGACGGCCAAAGCCTACAGGCCAATATGCCTCCTCCCAGTAGTCAGCAAGGTCCTGGAGCACCTGATAGTAACCAGCCTCAGACCGGTCCTGAATGCAGCGAGTCATCCACGGCAGTTCGGCTCGACCCGTGGCAAGGGAACCACTGATGCGTTGCTGAGAGTGCGCCAGGATGCGGAGGAAAGGGCGGAGAAGTATGTGATGTTATTGTTGTTTGACATCTCCTCCGCCTTTGACAGTGTGTGGTGGCCGGGCGTGCTCCAGCAATTGCAAAGGTTCGACGCCCCCAGCAATCTATACTCCCTCGTTAGTAGTTACCTGAGTACAAGGAGCGTAAAGATAAGAGGTAACTACTACGAGGTGGAGAGAGTTATAGAAAGAGGTTGTCCGCAGGGTTCGGTCCTCGGGCCGGCCCTGTGGAAGCTAATCTTTGACGAGTTGTTGGGGGAGCTGCAGGAGAGAGGGTTCCTTGCCACGGCCTACGTCGACGACCTGGCAGTCATCGTGGCCGCAAATAGCAGAGCCAGAATCAAGACAGAAGCAGAGAGGTGCGCCAGTTTTGTAGAAGAATGGTGTGCGAGGAAGAAGTTGAGTATGGCAGCAGCCAAGACCCAGGCCATACTCGTCAAGGGCTCCACGGATAGGGCTCACCCTATCACACTGAACATCGGCAATGAAAGAATAAGGCCAGGTGAGGAGGTTACATACCTAGGAGTCAGATTCAGGAAGAAGTTTGACGCAACCCCTCACCTGGAGTACTTGAAGGATAGGGTGACCCTATCACTAAATGGACTGAGTAGAATAGGGGGTGCATTCTGGGGCCTCAGGTACCCAGCAACGATGACCATTTATAAAGGTTTGGTCCTGGGTATACTGAGGTATGCATCCCCTGCGTGGAGCCGAAACCTCGCACGACACTGGGTTCCGGGGAAAACTACGTAGGCATCGACCCCCGGTGCCCGACTTGTGGATGAGACAGCAGAACAACTACGAGAGGGACAAGGTTGTCGAGAAAAACAGGAATCTTCGCCCTCGTCGAAGGACTTCCCCCGACTAGTAGAGGGGAAAAATTTCATTTGTCTACGGGTGAGTGGTGGGTCCTACACATTTCACCTTGGGTAAAAAAGCAGATGAGAGGACTAGAGCTGTGGTGGCGAGGAAGTAATGAGAAAAAGGGAGAACAGCGAAGACCCATCATGATGAGGAGCTGAACGGGAGACCCAATTGAGGACGACGATTTGAGGGCTTACCTCAGAACAAAGCACATTTCAGTGCTAAATCAAAATTATATCATGGCATGTGTCTCTGACCTCAGGGACATTATTGTTGGCCAGGAGGCAAAAGTCCAGGTGCTCCCTCACTTGGTACAAGAAGCAGTTAGACAGACCATGGAGGAAGCTCACCGAATAGTGGAAGAACCAGAGAAGAAGGAGAAGAAGGATCAGAAAGGGAAGGAAATTCCTTCAAAATCATCAAGGGAAAAATGTGGAAACCTTGCTCCAGCCCCATGTCCTCTTATCAAGGAGGGAAACAAAACTGCTAGAGGGAGACAACTTCCACTGGCACTCCGTGAGACGGAAGAGGAGCAGCCAGAAGAGGCATACACGCTCGTGGAGAGCAGAAAGAAGAAAAAGACCACGGGAAAAGAAACAAGGAAGGTGCTGACGTACTCCGACATTCTTTCACGAGTACCTCAGGGACCTTCAAAGAAGCTTGAAGAAACCCCAACGTATATCACCCTCAAAGGGAAAGGTGAAAATTGGTCACCTGCTAAATTATTGGAGCAGCTCCCTGAAAAAGAAGAACTTCAGAGCCTGGGCGCAAAGGTCAAGGTGGTGAGAGCGACCCAGGCCGGAACGGTCCTGGTTAGGACAGAGGGGGCTGACCAGGCCAGGAAAATTATGGACTGGGAGCTGCTCAAGAACAAGGGCATAGAAGCGAGGCTTGCGAAGACCAAAAGGCCTCGCCTGGAGGTCAGAGGCGTCCCAAAGCACTGGGACGGATCAACCTTGGAGGGATACCTCTGGGGGAAGGTGAGCTTCAAAAAACCTGAAGAAGAAGGGGCCAGGAAGGAGTGGATGAGAACCTGCTTCTCCACTCTGGCAAGGAGCGGCTTAGTAAAAACATGGGTACTCGAGGTACACCCTGCCATGAGGTTCGCCTTGAAGAACCTTACCCCTGAGGATACCAGCGGAGGATGGTGGACACTGTCCATCAAAGATTATCTCAACGCTCCGCTCTGCCTGAAATGCCAGCAATATGGCCACATTGCCAAAAATTGCACTGGGGAAGTGGCTTGCAGGTGGTGCATAGCAACCGGGCATGTCGCCAAGAATTGCCCGGAGAAGAAGAAGGGAACACCCCCGTGCTGCAGAAATTGCAGCCAAAAAGGCAGAGCGGGGAAAGAAGTGCAGCACTGCTCTGGCAGTAAGGAGTGCCAGGAGCACCTAGAGATGCTGGCCAAGGAGGCCAAGAAAACGAGATATGGTTGAGCTGCACATCTGCCAGGTCAACATGGGCCGAAGAAGAATTGTGGCGGACGAGCTAAGGGCTCTCACCCGAACCTGCGACATCATGGTTGTCCAAGAGCCATGGTGTCAAAGGAACTTGGTCGGAGGATTTGGTGTCGCGCCGAGGGTCGTGGCTCTGAGCAGTGGTGGAAGGAGGCCCAGAGCAGCTATTGTCATCTTTAACCCGGCCCTCGACGTTATGGAGCTTAAGCAGCACACCATGGCTGATCAGGCAGCATGTTACATCAAATGGGGCGGCATGTCATTTGTACTTGTATCTTCCTACATGCCGCCGAGACCGGCGAATATTGATGAACATGTTGCCGCCGTGGAGGCTGTCGTATTCAGCTACAGGAATACGATAGTCTGCTCAGACACCAACTCCTGGAGCACGGCCTGGGGCTCAGTGCGTACAGACGTCAGAGGAAGAGTTTTTGGAGGATTGTGTGGCGAGATGTCAGCTCGTAGTTATCAACGAGCCCTCTGGTCCCACATTTGTAGGAGCAAGGGGCCAGAGTTGGATTGATGTGACATTCGCCACACCAATCATGGCTAGACGTATTACGCACTGGGCCCTACGGTCAGACACGAGCTCAGACCACCGGGTCATAGCCTTCAGTGTAGTGGGGGAGGAAGGCGCAGCCCACGAGGTAGAGAAGGGCTTTGTGACCCGGACGGCGGACTGGGAAGAATATACCAGTACCCTGGAGGGAATACTGGCCGATAGAGAGTGGGAAGAGATGGCACCGATGGAGGAAGAAGAAGTTTCACCCATTGACCACCGAGTGGAAAGGCTCACCGGTGCCATCAGAGAAGCGGCAAGTATTTCCCTTCAGCGCCGTAGGGTGAGAGCGCGTCCGGTCCCATGGTGGACGCCGGCCCTAACGCAGCTTAAGAGAGACTTTTACAGGGCCCGGCGTAGGTACCAGGAGTGCAGAGAGGAAGATAGGAGAGCTGCACTCCGAGCAGAGTATAAGCATAGACAGAGGGTATACCGAAACGGCGTGCGTCTGCAGAAGAAGAAATCCTGGGACGATTTTATAATCCAGGAAACAGCAAGGAATCCCTGGGGGATACCTTACAGAGTGGCCCTGGGCAAGGTGAAGACATTACAGTTGTTAGCAGCTATTAGAGTAGGAGGAGCCCAGGCAACCACTCTGGAAGAATCAGGAGAAATGTTCATCGACAACACTTACCCCAGGGATGACCCGTCCCAGGACAATGAAGAGGACATCTTTATCAGACGCACGACGGCTTACCCTCCAGGTACCGATCTATGCCCACCATGGGACATATGGGATCTTCGACTCGCCGTGGAGAAGCAGAGGACCGGCAGAGCTCCAGGACTTGATGGGATAGATGCGGCAATCCTCAAGAAGAGTGCCCCGTATATTGAGGGAGAACTGCTGGACATCTTTAACCTATGTCTCGATACGGGGTACTTCCCAAGGGAATGGAGGATTGCCGACCTTAGACTGCTCTACAAGGGAGGAGGGAAAGATAAAGAAAATCCCAAGTCTTACAGGCCCATATGCCTCCTCCCTGTCGTCAGCAAGATCCTGGAGCATCTCATCATCACCAGCCTTAGACCGGTCCTCAGGGCTGCTAGTCATCCACGGCAGTTTGGCTCGACCCGTGGCAAGGGAACAGCGGATGCAGTGCTGAGAGTGCGTATGGATGCGGAGGAAAGGGCGGAGAAGTATGTTATGCTTCTGTTGTTTGACATCTCCTCCGCCTTTGATAGTGTTTTGGTGGCCGTACGTGCTCCAGCGTCTGCAGGAATTCGACGCCCCCAGCAACCTCTATTCCCTCGTCAGTAGCTACCTGAGCAACAGAAGTGTGAAGATTAAAGGTAGCTACTACGAGGTCGACAAGACCATTGAGAGAGGCTGTCCCCAGGGTTCGGTTCTTGGCCCGGCCCTGTGGAAGCTAGTTTTTGACCAACTGCTGGGGGAACTAGAAGAGAGAGGTTTCCTTGCCACGGCCTACGTAGACGACCTGGCAGTCATCGTGGCCGCGGAAAGCAGAGCTGGACTGAAGATGGAGGCTGAAAGGTGCGCCAGTCTCATAGCGGAATGGTGTGCGAGGAAGAAGCTGAGTATGGCAGCAGCAAAGACCCAGGCCATACTCATGAAAGGCTCCACAGACAGGGCTCACCCTATAATAATTAACATCCAAGGAGAAAGGATTAGACCAGGTGAGGAGGTAACTTACCTAGGGGTAAGACTGAGGAAGAAGTTCGACCCAACCCCTCACCTGGAGTACCTAAGTGATAGGGTGACCCTGTCTATCAATGGACTGAGCAGGATAGGGAGCGCTTTCTGGGGCCTCAGATACCCTGCCACAATGACTATCTACAAAGGAGTGGTTTTGGGTATTCTGAGGTACGCATCCCCTGCGTGGAGTGGTAACCTCGCACAGCGACAGAAGAGGAGACTGGCCACAATTCAGCGAAGAGCTCTGCTGCGGGTCACCAAGGCTTACAGGACGGTGTCGCATGAAGCAGTGCAGGTGCTGGCCGGAGCGATGCCCCTGGACCTTATCCTCAAGGAGGACAGGATGAGGTTTGATGTTAAGAGGCGGGGGCTCGAAACGCTACCGGAGGGACTCCAAAGGAAAATCGGCGAGACCCCTAATCGTTGGAAGAACATACTGCGGGAGGAGTTGATAGAGGAGTGGAATGGACGGTGGGTGACAACCAGGAAAGGAGCGACCTTGAGAAAGTTCTTCCCCACCGTCCACTCGAGACTTCAGGCAAAATGGGTTCTTCCGGATTACTGGGTCTCGCAAGTGATGACTGGACATGGAGGGTTCCGGGGAAAACTGCACGAGCATGGGAAGAACATCGACCCCCGGTGCCCTGCCTGCGGAGTTCCTGAGACGGCTGAACACCTAGTCGTCGCCTGCACTGCATTAGATGCACACCGCGCCAGGTTGTCTACAAAAACTGGAATCTACGCGATTGAAGAGAAAGACCTCCCACGCCTCGTGGAGGAAGAAAATTACCCACATTTTGTGGAATTCGTACAACGGTGGAAGGAGGAGGTAGGGCCAGCTCACTTCACATTGGGCAGGGCCGTTCCCGCTGTCGGTGAACCAGCACCACCAATGCCTGACGAAGACGATGAGGATGAGGATGAAGAACCCTGAGGATTGGAGCCGGCCGGACGGATGCTGTGGACCGTGGGGCTGGACCAGGCAGACCGGACCGGACGGATGCAGTCTTCAGGGGATTGAGCAGTGTGGACCGGACGGATGCAGCGGCCCAGGAGGGCTGGACCGGGCTTACCGTCCGGAGTGATAAAGGTGCGGTCGCTAAGGCGTGCTGATGCATGGCCGGGCCGCACCACAGGAAAATAAGAAGGTGCGGTCTATAGAGCATGCTGAGCATGCTGGGCCGCACCACAGGATTGCCCCAATAAATAAATGGTTCCTCACCAATTATGTAAATCAATAAATAAATAAAGAGTTCATTGGCAGCAGTGGTGACATAAAACCCATATGTTAATCCCCTGCTGCTGCCAAAAACCCCGTATGCCTGAAAAGGCGAGGTAGGGGTGAAAAAAAAAAAAAAAAAAAAAAAAAAAAAAAAAAAAAAAAAAAAAAAAAAAAAAAAAAAAAAAAAAAAAAAAAGGTTAGGGGTTAGGGGTTAGGGGTGGTTAGGGGTGGTTAGGGGTGGTTAGGGGTGGTTAGGGGTGGTTAGGGGTGGTTAGGGGTGGTTAGGGGTGGTTAGGGGTGGTTAGGGGTGGTTTGGTTAGGGGTGGTTAGGGGTGGTTAGGGGTGGTTAGGGGTGGTTAGGGGTGGTTAGGGGGGTGGTTAGGGGTGGTTAGTAGCTCCCCGACTGTCGTAGAGGTAGGACGCACGCTGGGCTGCTCTTGCGGATTATCCCCACCTTTCCATCCTACTTCAGAGCTCAGTATACTGCCAGACGTCAAGGAGGTAAGACGTGTTTTACACGTGCTCACAGTAAAAGTGTGATAAAATGGTGTGCGTGATAGGTTGAGGCCCGACGGACAATTTTGCGACTCGGGTCTCCCTACCGTAGTGGGGTTTTTTTTGAAATTTTTCAAAAAAACCAAAAACTCTTGTTGTTATTATTGTTTTTGTTAAATTTTTATTAAAAACTTATTGTTATTAGTGACAGGAGTGTGTGTAGTAGTGGTTTTAGTGCTAAAGGGAAAATAAGAGACAAGTTTTAGCTATTAAAAATAATTAGATAAAATAGGGTTTTGGGAAACCCTATTTTACGTAAATTATTACGTCAATTTGGATGGCTCAATCCAAAACTTTAATTGAAGAGTTGGAGGAGGCGAACCGACTCAAATCAATGGAGACGGCCCCAAAACCGCAGAGGACGGTGGAAAAAATGGCGGACCAAGATGGCGTCGCCATACAAAGAGAAAAGAAAATGGTCGAAAGCGATCAGAAGAAAAGACGGCTGTCAGATGTGTCAGTAGTTTCGTCGGAGGCTTCCCCATCAGGGAAGTCTCCAGAGAAGAAGAAGACAGCAGGAGATACCTCCACGGAAGAGGAAGAGGACCTTCTCCCGGAAGAAATATTAGCTGAGTCTCGGAGGCTGGTCATATCCTTTCAGGCCAAGCTTAGACGGGCTCAGCTTGAAAAAGAAGTGGAGGAGGTCCTCTGCAGATGCATTATAGATACAGCAGACCTCCTAACAAAGGAGGTAATTAAAAATAATACATTAAGAACTAAATGTGAAACCCTGGAGGAAATGTGGCGGAATCAGGTTCAATCGCCTAGAACGATAACAAAGGCAGTCCTCCAGGACGACGGATTTGTAGGAGGTCTGCAAAAACAGGTTGCAAAAGGAGTAATCGACACAGCTATAGCCATTACCGATGAGAGACTGACCGAGGAACGGGAGAAATACGAGAGGACCCTGGCTGAAAGGGAGAAAGCAATAGAGGAGTTGAGAAAGAAAGGAAAGAAAGTCAGTATAGAGGAGCCCAAACCAGGGTCCTCCAAGGCGAAATATGGCAATTTGGCTCCGGCTCCTTGCCCCTACAGAGATGACGAACAACGGAAGATGATGAGGGGCAAGGACCCTATGGATAAGGGACTGCCAGACGCCGAAGAGGAAGAGGGCCAGTATACACTGGTCCAAAGGAAGAAGAAAGGAGGAAAAAAAAAAAAAAAAAAAAGAAGATAAGAAAGGAAAAGAAGTAAAGCCCCAGAGGTTGACGTATGCCGGGATACTGGCAAAGATGTCCCAGGGGGCTCCAAAGAAACCAGAGGAGACGGCGACTTACATCACCCTCAAGGGCCAGGGTGATCAGTGGTCGCCGAGCAGTTTGTTGCAGCAGCTCCCAGGGAAGGAAGAGCTGGAGAGCCTGGGCGCTAAAGTAAAGGTGCTGCGAACGACCCAGGCTGGAACGGTCCTGGTCAGGACAGAAGGTGCTGACCAGGCCAAAAAGATTATAGACTGGGGGCTGCTGAAAAGCAAAGGCATCGAGGCGAGGCTGGCCAGGACGAAGAGGCCTCGCCTGGAAATAAAAGGAGTCCCCAAACACTGGGACGAATCTACGACCGAGGCATACCTCTGGGGCAAATCAGAGATGCAGAAACCGGAAGAACTGGGGGCCAGGAAGGAGTGGTTGAAAACATGCTTCTCCACTCCGGCAAGGGGCGGCCTCACGAGGAAATGGATCATAGAGGTGCACCCCGCTATGAGGCACGCCCTGATGACCCTGACCCCCGAAGACGTAAGCGGAGGATGGTGGTCCCTGTCCATCAGAGATCACCTCGACACCCCACTCTGCCTGAAATGCCAGGATTACGGCCACATCGCGAGACAGTGTGAGAAGGATGTGGCCTGTAGATGGTGTACGGGAACCGGGCACGTTGTTAAGAGCTGCCCGGAAAAGGCGAAAGGTACACCCGCGTGCTGCAGAAATTGCCATAGGAAAGGCAGAGTGGGGAAGGAACTCCAGCACTGTGCTGGCAGTAAAGAGTGCCAGGTACACCTGGAGATGATGGACAGGGAGGCGAAGAAGACCCGATATGCGTAGGCTGCAGATTCTGCAGGTCAATATGGGCCGAAGACGAGTGGTCGCGGACGAGCTAAGGGCTCTCACCCGAAGTTGTGACATCATGGTTGTCCAAGAGCCATGGTGTCAAGGAAATATGGTCAGCGGGTTTGGTGTCGCGTCGAGGATAGTGGCTCTGAGCAGTGGACAGAGGAGGCCCAGAGCGGCGATAATCATCGTCAATCCCAACCTCGACGCCATGGAACTGAAACAACACACCACGGCGGATCAGGCGGCATGCTACATTAGATGGGGCAAAATGTCATTTGCCCTCGTGTCCTCGTACATGCCGCCTAGACCAGTTAACATCGAGGAACACATATCCGCTGTGGAGGCTATCGCAATAAAGTACAGGAACGCGATAGTCTGTTCTGACACCAACTCCTGGAGCACGGCCTGGGGTTCGGTGCGCACTGACGTAAGAGGAAGAGCGTTGGAGGAAAGCCTGGCGAGGTGTCAGCTTGTCATTGCCAACGAGCCATCTGGTCCCACATTTGTAGGAGCGAGGGGCCAGAGTTGGATTGATGTGACACTCGCCACGGCAGCTATAGCAGGACGAATTGCGCACTGGACCTTACGGTCAGACACGAGCTCCGACCACCGGGTCATAGCCTTCAGTGTTGTGGAGGAGGAAGGCGAAGCCCAAGAAGTGGAGAAGGGCTTCGTGACCCGGACGGCGAACTGGGAGGAATACACCAGTAAACTGGAGGGAGTACTGATCGACCAGGAATGGCAGGAAATGGCGCCGATGGAAGGTGAGTCAGAATCGACCAAAGAGTGGCGATACTGACGGGCGCCATCAGACAAGCGGCGAGTACATCCCTCCAGAGCCGTAGGGTGAGAGCGCGTCCGGTCCCATGGTGGACGCCAGCCCTAACACAGAGGAAAAGAGAAGCATATAGGGCCAGGCGTAGGTACCAGGAGTGCAGAGAGGAAGCCAGAAGAGATGCACTCCGTAACGAGTACAAGCATAGGCAGCGGGTATACCGAGGCGAACTAAGGAAGCAGAAGAGGATATCCTGGGACGAGTTCATTGTCAAGGAATCCGAGAAGAACCCCTGGGGAATACCTTACAGGGTGGCAATGGGCAAGGTTAAGCCGCTACAGATGATGGCGGCTTTAAGAGAAGGACAGGCCCAGGCAGCCACCCTGGAAGAGAGTGCGACGATGTACATCAATACTACGTACCCCAGGGATGATCCGTCCCAGGATAATGAGGAGGAGACGTTCGTAAGAAGAGCCACGGTATACCCACCAGGTACCGACCTATGCCCACCATGGGATAAGTGGGACCTTCGTCTAGCCGTGGATAGACAGAGGACCGGTAGAGCTCCAGGACTCGACGGAATAGATGCGGCAATCCTCAAAAACAGTGCCCCTTACATTGAGGATGAATTGCTTAGCATCCTCAATAGATGCCTGGATGAGGGGTACTTCCCAAGCAAATGGAGGGTTGCCGATCTGAGACTCCTCTACAAGGGAGGAGGTAAAGATAAGGAGACGGCTAAAGCCTACAGGCCGATATGCCTCCTCCCAGTGGTTAGCAAGGTCCTGGAGCACCTGATAGTGACCAGCCTCAGACCGGTCCTGAATGCAGCGAGTCATCCACGGCAGTTCGGCTCGACCCGTGGCAAGGGAACCACTGATGCGTTGCTGAGAGTACGCCAGGATGCGGAGGAAAAGGCGGAGAAGTACGTGATGTTATTGTTGTTTGACATCTCCTCCGCCTTTGACAGTGTGTGGTGGCCGGGCGTGCTCCAGCAATTGCAAAGGTTCGACGCCCCCAGCAACCTATACTCCCTCGTCAGTAGTTACCTAAGTGCAAGGAGCGTAAAGATAAGAGGTAACTACTACGAGGTGGAGAGAGCTATAGAAAGAGGCTGTCCGCAGGGTTCGGTCCTCGGGCCGGCCCTGTGGAAGCTAGTCTTTGATGAGTTGTTGGGGGAGCTGCAGGAGAGAGGGTTCCTTGCCACGGCCTACGTCGACGACCTGGCAGTCATAGTGGCAGCAAACAGCAGAGCCAGAATCAAGACGGAAGCAGAGAGGTGCGCCAGTTTTGTGGAAGAATGGTGTGCGAGGAAGAAGTTGAGTATGGCGGCAGCCAAGACTCAGGCCATACTCGTTAAGGGCTCCACGGATAGGGCTCACCCTATCACCCTGAACATCGGTAATGAAGAATAAGACCAGGTGAGGAGGTTACATACTTGGGTGTGAGATTCAGAAGAAAGTTTGACCCAACCCCTCACCTGGAGTACTTGAAGGATAGGGTGACCCTATCACTAAATGGACTTAGCAGAATAGGGGGTGCGTTCTGGGGCCTCAGGTACCCAGCAACGATGACCATTTATAAAGGTGTGGTCCTGGGTATTCTGAGGTATGCATCCCCTGCGTGGAGCCGAAACCTCGCACAACCGCTGAGAAGAAAACTGGCCACCATACAGAGACTGGCTCTGGTGCGTGTCACGAAGGCATACAGAACGGTGTCGCATGAGGCGGTGCAGGTGCTGGCCGGAGCGATGCCCCTGGACCTCGTCCTGAGAGAGGACAGCATAAAGTACGAAGTTAAGAGGCAGGGGCTGGAGGCGCTTCCGGAGGGACTCCGACAGCGTGTCGGCGAGACCCCAAATCTTTGGAAGAAGATACTACGGGAGGACTCCATAGAGGAGTGGAATGGGCGGTGGGTGGCAAGTGAGAAAGGAGCCACACTGAGGAAGTTCTTCCCCACCGTCCAAAGAAGATTGGAAGCGAAATGGGTCCTCCCGGACTACTGGGTCTCGCAGATGCTAACAGGACACGGCGGGTTCCGGGGAAAATTACATGAACATGGGAAGCAAATCGACCCCCGGTGCCCGACTTGTGGAGTCCCAGAGACAGCAGAGCATGTTGTGCTGTCCTGCACCGAGATGGAAGGACACCGTGCCAGGTTGTCGAGGAAAACAGGAATCTTCGCCCTCGTCGAAGCGGACTTCCCCCGACTAGTAGAGGAGGACAATTACCCATATTTCAGGGAATTTGTCTACGGGTGGAAGGAAGTGGTGGGTCCTACACATTTCACCCTGGGTAGGCCCATCCCCGCTGTCGGCGAGCCACCAGCAGGATGAAGAAGAAGAGGACCAGAGACTGTGAG